>CM065594.1:32247376-33447376 GCA_033119425.1 Bufotes viridis | reverse complement strand
AGTGAAGTGCGCATATATATTTTTATTTCTGTACTGAAATAGGCCACTAAAAGCTTTAACCACAAATAACTACAACAGTGAAATGTGTATATATTTTTATTTTTGTACTGAAATAGGCCACTAAACTCTTTCACCACAAATAACTGCAACAGTGAAATGTGTATATATTTTTATTTTTGTACTGAAATAGGCCACTAAACTCTTTCACCACAAATAACTGCAACAGTGAAATGCGTATATATTTTTCTTTTTGTACTGAAATAGGCCACTAAACGCTTTAACCACAAATAACTGCAACAGTGAAATGTGTATATATTTTTATTTTTGTACTGAAATAGGCCACTAAACGCTTTCACCACAAATAAATGCTTTGTAACTTTGCATCTGTATGACAGGAAGTTGACAGGCGTCACTCTTAGAATCACTTCCCGGATTAACGGATATATTCATGTATAATAGAACTCGAGCACCCTAAAATTTGTAGTATCAGACTGCAGTTTCACCCCAATAACAGAATCAAGGATTACTAGAATTACTGATGTATCAAAGAATGCAAGCAACCTAAAATCTGTAGTATTAGATTTCTACGTATCCCCAATTAATGCAGCAAGGTGTAATAGAATCGCTCCTATTATCCAGGCTTTACACTCCCCTATTGGACCCTGTTCTCTCCCTATAGTGTGGATAATGTCTCTCTTCTTTATCCCTACACTATCAATAATCTTTCCCTGAACTGCTCAATAGTAATTTTCCGTGAATAAAGTCTTTCCTAAACACTTTCCCTAGTCCCTGTCATGTCTCTCTCTGCACTAAGTTCACTGTAAAATGGAGGAGACCAGGCAGGAGGAGGCTTTTTAGGGCTGTGACATCACAGGGGCTGGCTGGCTGCTGATTGTCTATCTGCATGGCATTGTGGGTGCTCCCTCATTCCCGGGCTTCTTACTTCCTCTTTTTAACATGTGCAGAAGCCATTTTAGAAAAAATATGATTTGTTACCACAAAGCACAAGGAAATTCGACTTCGGGACTAATCAAATTTTTCCTGAAATTTGGATCGAATTCCACTTCGTCAACTTCGATTCGCTCATCTCTACTCATAATGATGTCACAGTACAGGACTCATGTACATAAATAAAAAAATAAAAATACATATGATAAAATCACAGCTTAAAATTATGAAAAAAGTAGGGACAATTTATTTTCCTTGTTCTCCAAGTATTCTGTGTTCAGTTTTTCAAACTCTCCTTCCAACCATCACTAACTGATATAAAATCTAGTAATGCTGCTAATAGGTTGTTGGCAATTGACAAACATCTGTCGCCCATGCTGTGTCTGTCCTTATTTGTGGTTGCAGTGCATTACTCGCTAATTGTAGTTATGCCCATGGCACAAATGTTACTAGACATTACCAAGTGCAGCGAGGGGACTGGACGGAGAGGTGGCTGAGATGCTCCATATTTAAATGAGAATTAAAGCTAGAATACAAACACAAATCAAAGAATAACCAACAAAACATAACATAATCTCCTTATGCATCTTTGTTATTTCCTCTCGTTTTATTTGATATCACAATTTGCAAACCATGAAAAATACATTTGGAAAGCAGTGCATTGTTCCCTCAGGCTGTAGCCATGTCCTCTTACTCTTCTTCCCCCCTTCCCATGCTAGTGCATGTGAGGCAAGAAGTTTAGGAAGAAAGGGCTAGGTTTAGTTTGGATAACTTTGGTCACACACAACGAGAGTGGCCATTTTGTTGGAAGGAATCTTTTAGTTAGAGTATTTTTGGCATGTATTTTGGTGCAGATTCTGTGGTGAAAATCCATGTGAAAAACGCATGAAAAACAGGGACATCCACATGTTTAAGATATGACACTTTTTTTTTTTTGCTTGTGATTTTAAAAGGTGCACTGTGGAAAAAAGGAGTGTCCTATCCGTTCTTGCACGTATTCTGTGCAGAATCCACATCCAGAATTGCCATTGAAAATGAGCATGGATGAAAATCCCTGCCAAAACCCCTTTAAAAAACACATCAACTCCCAGCATAACCAGATTGTTAAACATTACATAGAGAAGGGTATAAGAGGAGAGAAATACAACTTTCAGCATATCCAGACTGTTATTATGGTGCATCAGTCATTACATGAAGAGGGATATAGGAAGACAGAATGACAACTCCCAGCATTTCTAGGAAGTTATTATGGGCACCCAGAGGACATTACAGGGAGTGAGAAGGAACAAACTGCAACTCCTACTATTTGACAACTTAAGGGGAACATAAAGCGCATAAGCTCCACCCACATTGTGACATCAGTAAGTTCCTTATAGGTTCTTCACCACTTCTCTGTCTCTCTCTCATTGGGTAAATGAGGTGAAATGAAATTGGCTGAGGTGGATCAGTGGACAGGTTGAAAAGGCTGGAAGGTTTTGTGAGGAACTGCTGAAGCTTTGCAGCTTCCATAATCTTTCACAATGTCTGACAGTCTGAATGAAGACGTGCAGAGTGACTGCAGTGTTAAGCCCAACCCCTGTCTGGACTTCCTGTTTGCTTGTGCACAGAGCCAGTCTCCAGCCAAAGATGGAGAGGCAGGAAGAAAAGAGACACTTCACTGACTGTAGGATATCTGTTTAACTGCTTTCTGCAGCATCTTGCAGATGTCTATGAAGAAAGGACTACAGTAAAAACTTTCTAGAGAAGGTCATACTTCTTTTTTTTTCCTGTTTTTTTTCCCCAGGGTTTAGTGCCCCTATAAGTCTATGTGAGTTACAGGAACAATAAAGCATGTAAGTTCCTAATAGGTGCAGGTCCAAAAGGTTAAACCTGGATCTATCAGACATGTGTGGCGTATGTGGTAGTTAAAGTGGTTATCCCATAATTGAAAATTAAAATCAGACATTCTCATTCTAACCAACCTAGAACCAGCCCTATAACTCACATGGATCCACAGATCTGCCCATTGCCATTCATTGCTCCAATTGCTCTGCTAGATTTATATCAATCTAGCAACTCAGGGGTTGCGCACTTTCTGCTGTAGCTCTCTCCCTTTCACAGCTCAGGGGGCAGCTGAAAGATGAAACTGAGCATGTGCGTCTATCACAGCCAGGTGGACAGAGAAGTAAGAACAAGAACAAACAGCCAGTGTACAGATACATTTTATTGAATATCTCAGTGGCTATATTACATTTTTAATTTCATGCAATTACAAAAGTATTTAGATCCAGGTGCTGGTTTTATAACTGCTGAATATTTTTTTGTGGGACTGCATATTTAGGCAATGAATGTCTAAGAAGGGAAAACTCTGACGTTATCCATAGCACTGTATTCCCCAAGATAGTTCATGCAAACCAGGGGGCTACTATATGAGGGACAACAGCAGACTACTGGTTGGTCCTATCTTCCACCTGCAGGAAGCAACTTTATTGGCAAACATGGGGGTGGGATATTAGGGTCATGGAAATTGCATGGGGAGGTACCTGCTGTTATGTTCTTGGTTGCAAAACCTGATGCGGTAATGATAGGCTAACCTTGAACTATGGAAAAAAATTATTAAGATGGGCTGGCACTCTGTATGTGTGAATATGGGTTATCGCAATCAATAGGTTTGGTTAAACAGTATACATTTATTATAAAATAAAAGCAATCTGAAATAAAACAAGCAAATATAAAACAATTTGAATACAGAAATAGAACTCGCAATGATATCAATAAAATCTCTGCAGTTATGCAGAGAGCATATGGAAAAGTCCTGAGTATATATATATGGAGCAGTCTTTCACATGATCATCAAGCTTTTTTACACTGCGCAGTAAATGTAGCTGGTATTTGCATTCGTCACTTCAATATATACAAGAGACTTTTGTTAGTTCTATTCTGTTGATCTGAAAATCCTATAGAAAAGCCTGATCGTCTGGAAGTTCTCAGGTAATATACACCAATATGTCGCTACCTCCTCTATTTTCAGGGGTTGCATACCTGACTTCGCTGTCTCCGCTATACTCGCGCTTCTAGGTTCAGCGCTGGCATCTCACGTGACTTGCAGCGGGATCACGCATGTGTCACGTGGTCAACTCGCGGAGTTGGTTCACTATTAGTTGTTTCCAAGTTTTCTTAGTTTCTTCCAATGTGGAACATTAGATGTACTAGTCCATTGAGGCCTCCTAGATCTTATAACTAGATGGGAAATGTCACGCCAGACGCGCTTGGGACCTCTTCCTCCTCAGTGGCAGCCATTTTCCCATCATTCAACCTTCCTATTTATAGCTCATCCCGGTCACATATAAAGATGGATTGAATGTTCTTCTGAGAGTTGGAATTACTTTTCATCCATGCGTGAGATGCGGTTTGTTGCGCTTTATATATACTCATGCGTTTTTCATATAATGTATATTTTGAGTGATAAATGATACCAATAAAGGAAAAGTGCTACTTGATTGCTACATTCGAAAATGTATAGAATCTGAAATACAGAGTTGATTGCTATTTTTCTTTTAAAATACATTTGGCTATAAAATCTTACTGTATAATCATTTAATATCAATAGAGCCGGTATATGTAAATAAAAACATAATAGAATAATAATTCTTTGGTATATAATAGACATATTTTATGATTCAAAGCTGTTTATGAGTAGTCAGGCTGCTTGCCTGACCTCAAGGGGAGTCATAGTGCTGATAGACAGCCGACATATGACTCACATTGAATGAAAGGCAAGCAACCCAGGGTTAGAATCAGAAACCCAAAATTCTAGTTCGGCATTTAGTCCCATAGGATCAGACTCCAAAGTCAAATGAGTCTTGATTCGCCCTCGACATTCTTCTACATGTTACCGCCACATGTGTTCACTTTGTAAGCCATAAAGTTAGCCTTTGGATCTGATTATGGCTCTTCTGAAATGCTTGAGTGAATGCCATATAGCCATTTTTGATGTTCTCAAGTCACTCAGCCATTCTACTTTTAATGGTCTTTGTTCTACACAATGCTCTATGGCAGACACTGAATCAAATAGATCACACTAGATGTATCACAATCAAGTAGGTCTTTATCTTCATAGAAAATTATTCTGGGCGGAATTTACTCAGATGTCTTTCTAGAAATTTAGTACTTTACAAACCTGGCATTTGTCACATACTGCAGAACCCTTTTAGGCTCATCCACTTTGGGTAGTAGAGGATTTTTTACTTGTGTTTCATAGATGGTGCTACCTGTAATCCTAAATTTGATGCCTTTGTATAGGTAATTTGTGGTTTGTTGGTAACAACATTCCACTATTTTATCTTGCATTAAAGTGCCAATGTTTCCTAATTATTTGTCCAATTTGTTTATATTGTGTAGAAAAGGCAAAATTATCTAAATCTTCCTTTCTTTTGTTTGGGGGATTTGGTTTGTTCTGAGAAGAGACCTTCAGGTAACTCTTCACCCTACAATGCCCGTTCAGGACTTAGGTACTCTTCAACAAATTCTTTTAACAGTTTAGTCTCTTCCTGGAATTGCATATCTTCGGTACAGCTGCGCTTTTATACGACGAAACTGACCTTTCGGTCAGTTTCGTCGTATAAAACGCAACTGTACCGAAGATATGCAATTCCAGGAAGAGGCTAAACTGTTAAAAAGAAAATTTATTGAGAAGGAGTACCCCCTACCAGTCCTTGAACGGGCATTATGTAGGGTAGAAGAGTTACCTAGAGGGTCTCTCTTCTCAGAACAAACCAAATCCCCCCAAAAAAACAAAAAAGAAAGAGAAGATTTTAGGATAATTTTGCCTTTTTCTACACAATATAAACAAATTGAACAAATAATTAGGAAACATTGGCACTTTATAATGCAAGATAAAATAATTGGAATGTTGTTACCAACAAAACCACAAATTACCTATACAAAGGCATCAAATTTAGGATTACAGGTAGCACCATCTATTAAACACAAAGTAAAAAATCCCTCTACTACCCAAAATTGGATGAGCCTAAAAGGGTTCTACAGATGTGGCAAATGCCAGGTTTGTAAAATTACTAAATTTCCTAGAAAAACATCTGAAGTAAATTCCACCCAGAATAATTTTTCTATGAAGATAAAAACCTTCTTGAATTGTGATACATCTAGTGTAATCTATTTGATTCAGTGTCCCTGCCATAGGCAGTATATTGGTAGAACAAAAAGACCATTAAAAGTAAGAATGGCTGAACATTTAAGGAACATCAAAAATGGCTATATGAAGCATTCACTTTCAAAGCATTTCAGAGAGAGCCATAATCAAGATCCAAAAGGCTTAACTTTTATGGCACTACAAAAAGTGAACACACATTGGCGAGGGGGTAAACATGTAGAGAGAATGTCGAGGGCCGAATCAAGACTCATTTTTGACTTTGGGAGTCTGATCCCTATGGGACTAAATGCCGAACTAGAAATTTTTGGGTTTCTGTGATTCTAACCCTGGGTTGCTTGCCTTTCATTCAATGTGGAGTCATATGTCCGGCTGTCTATCAGCACTATGACTCCCCCTTGAGGTCAGGCAAGCAGCCCTGTACTACTCATAAACAGCTTTGAATTATAAAATATGTCTATTATATACCAAAGAATTTATTATTCTATTATGTTTTTTATTTTACATATACACGGCTCATATTGATATTAAATGATTATACAGTAAGATTTTTATAGCCAAATGTATTTTAAAAGAAAAAATAGCAATCAAGCTCTGTATTTCAGATTCTATACATTTTCGAATTGTAGCAATCAAGTAGCACTTTTTCCTTTATTGGGTATCATTTATCACTCAAAATATACATTATATGAAAAAAACGCATGAGTATATATAAAAAAACGCAACAAAACCGCATCTATACCGCAATGGATGAAAAGTAATTCCAACTCTCAAGAAGAACATTCCAATCCATCTTTTATATGTAACCGGGATGGGCTATAAATAGGAAGGTTGAATGATGGGAAAATAGCTGCCACTGAGGAAGGGGAAAGAGGTCCCCGAAACGCGTCTGGCGTTGAGCTACATTTCCCATCTAATTATAAGATCTAAGGAGGCCTCCGAATGGACTAATACATCTAATGTTCCCACATATTGGAAGAAACTAAGAAAACTTTGGAAACAACTAATAGTGAACCAACTCCCGCGAGATTTGACCACGTGACACACATCGTGATCCCGCTGCAAGTCACGTGAGATGCCAGCGCTGAACCTAGAAGCGCACGAGTATAGCGGAGACAGCGAAGAGAATTCCAGGTATGCCAACCCCCTGAAAATAAGAGGAGGTAAGCGCAACATATTGGTGTATATTACCTGAGAACTTCCAAGACGATCAGACTTTTTCTATAGGATTTTCAAGATCCAACAGAATAGAACTAACAAAAGTCTCTTTGTATATATTGAGAGTGATGAATACAAATACCAGCTACATTTACTGCGCAGTGTGAAAAAGCTTGATGATCATGTGAAAGACTGCTCCATATATATACTCAGGACTTTTCCATATGCTCTCTGCATAACTGCAGAGATTTTATTGATATCATTGCGAGTTCTATTTCTGTATTCAAATTGTTTTATATTTGCTTGTTTTATTTCAGATTGCTTTTATTTTATAATAAATGTATACTGTTTAACCAAACCTATTGATTGCGATAACCCATATTCACACATACAGAGTGCCAGCCCATCTTAATAATTTTTTTCCATTTATGCTACTTTTTCTGTTTGGGTGAAACAGTTTTTTGGACTTGAGCACCTGGTCCAGACTACTCTTAGGAGTGAGCTATTCCCATTATTGTAGTAACCTTGAACTATGTCTTGGGTCTCTATGTATAAGAAAAGTGGAAAGAGGCACATTGTATAACATTTTCTGTCAATTGCATATGTCATCAGCAATTTCTGATACATTTGTGCAAAACAGAATTTCTCAAAAAAAAATTTGGACAAAAAAATTGGATGGCAATGGATAGTGTTGATCACGAATATGAAGAGAATTTGAGAATTTTTATTGCTAATATTTAGAATATAATGATATATATTTGAAATTTCGAATATTCGAGATTTTTTTTAAACAGTACACATGATTAGTATTGAGCGAACAGTTCGAGCATAGTTCGGGTTTGTACCGAATTTTGGGGTGTTCAGGACACGGACCCGAACCCGAACATTTTCAAAAAAAGTTCGGGTTCGGGTCCGTTGTTCGGCGATTTATTCCCGCTTTCTGAAGGGCTGCACAGAAGCCAATCAACTAGCCTTTTACTTCTTGCCCTAAGAGCCCATCACAGCCATGCCTACTAATGGCATGGCTGTGATTGGCCAAGTGCAGCATGTGACCCAGCCTCTATTTAAGCTGGAGTCACGTAGCGCCGCACGTCACACTGCTCTGATTAGTATAGGGAGAGGACGCAGCTTCTGTGAGGGCGAGATTAGGCAGGGAAAAGTCTGCAACAGCACCTAATGAACTGATCGATCTACAGCTGTGAATGATTCAACTTCTGCTAGTTACTTGCTCACTGGTTTTTAGGCTGCACAGAGCGTTTTTCTGTCAGTTTTTTTCTGGGGTGATCGGCGGCCATTTTGTGACTTGTGGTGCACCAGATCAAGCTGCCACCAAGTCCATCAATACTAGTTTTTTTTTTGCTATATCCTACATCAGGGGCTTGGCTGTGCTTATTGTCACCCCAAGAAACTCAGGATAGCAATTTCTATATTTTATTAATATATATTTTATTAATTGCTCACTGGTTTTTAGGCTGCACAGAGCGTTTTTCTGTCACTTATATATTTTGTTCTGGGTTGAAATTAAATTGCCAAAATAGCAATACCATAAATCTGGTGTCACAGGTGTGGCTGGCAAAGTATAATATTGTCCACCAAAATATATATTTTGTTCTGGGGTAAAATTCAATCGCCAAAATAGCAATACCCTGAATCTGGTGTCCCAGCTGTTGCAGGCCAAGTGTTAATCTGTCCGTAAAAGGGTATATTTTGTTCTGGGGTGAAATTCACTTGCCAAAATAGCAATACCATAAATCAGTGGTTTCAGCTGTGGCTGGCAAAGTATAATAGTGTCAGCCAAAACATATATTTTGTTCTGGGGTGACATTCAATTGCCAAAATAGCAATACCCTGAATCTGGTGTCCCAGCTGTTGCATGCCAAGTGTTAATCTGTCCGTAAAAGGGTATATTTTGTTCTGGGGTGAAATTCAATTGCCAAAATAGCAATACCCTGAATCTGGAGTCCCAGCTGTTGCAGGCCAAGTGTTAATCTGTCCGTAAAAGGGTTTATTTTGTTCTGGGGTGAAATTCAATTGCCAAATCAGCAATACCCTGAATCTGGTGTCCCAGCTGTTGCAGGCCAAGTGTTAATCTGTCCGTAAAAGGGTATATTAAACTCAAGGTGTATATACAAGTGCTGAGAGGGTCATCCTCATTAACTTCACACGCTACCGTGCATCTCCCATTGTATTTCTGTCCGTTAAATGGTATATTACACAAAGTGTTAAAATACAATTGCTGAAGGCATAATCCTACATATTGTTTCTCACGCTACTGTGCATCTCCAAGTGTAAATCTGTCCATAAAAGGATACCTTTCATCCAGGGCCTAAATACTAGCCCTAAAAGAGATATTCCCCATAATCAGTGGTTACTGCTGTGCCTGGATTAGTGTTATACGCTACATAAATAAATGGGCAGATAGTGTTAGGTGGTGCCTGTAAAAAAAAGGCCTGAATTTGAAATCAATACATTGGGCCAAATATTTTTTTTTTTTATAGTGGTGCTTGGTGAACGGTATCAATGATGAAAACATCTAGCAAGGGACGCGGTCGTGGTGGTGTTAGTGTACCCTCTGGTGCTGGGAGAGGACGTAGCCATTCTGCCACAGCCACACCACGTCCACCAGTGAACCAACTACCTCAGGTTCCAGTACCCGCCAGAATTTACAGTGATATTTGGTGGGACCCAATGCCATTATAAGGATGGTAAGGCCTGAGCAGGTACAGGCGCTAGTCAATTAGGTGGCCGACAGTGGATCCAACATTATCTCCCACCCAGTCTTCTGCAGAAAGCGCACAGGTGGCACCTGAAAACCAAGCCCATCAGTCTGTTACATCACCTGCATGCATATCAGGGAAACTATCTGAGCCTCAAGTTATGTAGCAGTCTCTTATGCTGTTTGAAGACTCTGCTGGCAGGGTTTCCCAAGTGAATCCACCTAGCCCTTCCCCAGTGATGGAAGACATATAATGCACTGATGCACAACCACTGATGTTTCCTGATGATGAGGACATGGGAATACCACCTCATCGGAGTCCGCACGTCTCTGATGATGACGAAACACAGGTGCCAACTGCTGCGTCTTTCTGCAGTGTACAGACCGAACAGGAGGTCAGAGAGGAAGACTGTGTGGAAGATGATGCAGGGGACGATGAGGTCCTAGACCCCACATGGAATGAAGGTCGTGCCACTGACTTTCATGGTTCAGAGGAAGAGGCAGTGGTGAAACCGAGCCAACAGCGTAGCAAAAGAGGGAGCAGGGGGCAAAAGCAGAACAGCCGCCACCAAGAAAGTTCGCCGGCTACTGGCCACCGCCACCAGGGACCGAGCACCCCAAAGGCAGCTTCAAGGAGTTCCCTGGCATGGCACTTCTTTAAACAATGTGCTGACCACAAGAGCCGAGTGGTTTGCACGCTATGCCATCAGAGCCTGAAGCGAGGCATTAACGTTCTGAACCTTAGCACAACCTGCATGACCAGGCATCTACATGCAAAGCATGAACTGCAGTGGAGTAAACACCTTAAAAGCAAGGAACTCACTCTGGCTCCCCCTGCTCTCTCTTCTGCTGCTGCCTCGGCCTCTTCCTCCACCTCGGGAGGAACGTTAGCACCTGCCGCCCACCAAACAGAGGATGTGCCACCGACACCACCACCTGCGTCACCAAGCATCTCCACCATGTCACACAGCAGCAGTCAGCTCTCCATCTCACAAACCTTGGAGAGAAAGCGTAAATTCCTACCTAGCCACCCTCGAGCCCTGGGCCTGAATGCCAGCATTTCTAAACTACTGGCCTTCAAAATGCTGTCATTCAGGCTGGTGGACACAGACAGCTTCAAACAGCTGATGTCCATGGCTGTCCCACAGTATGTTGTTCCCAGCCGCCACTACTTCTCCAAGACAGCCGTGCCTTCCCTGCACAACCAAGTATCCGATAAAATCAAGTGTGCACTGCGCAACGCCATCTGTGGCAAGGTCCACCTAACCACAGATACGTGGACCAGTAAGCACGGCCAGGGACGCTATATCTCCCTAACTGCACACTGGGTAAATGTAGTGGTGGCTGGGCCTCAGGCGGAGAGTTCCTTGGCGCACGTCCTTCCGCTGCCAAGGATCGCAGGGCATCATTCTTTGCCTCCTGTAGCCTCCTCCTCCTACTCGGCTTCCTCCTCCTCTGCTTCCACCAGCTCATCCAGTCAGCCACACACCTTCACCACCAACTTCAGCACAGCTCGGGGTAAACGTCAGCAGGCCATTCTGAAACTCATATGTTTGGGGGACAGGCCCCACACCGCGCAGGAGTTGTGGCGGGGTATTGAACAACAGACCGACGAGTGGTTTCTGCCGGTGGGCCTCAAGCCCGGCCTGGTGGTGTGCGATAATAGGCGAAATCTCGTCACAGCTCTGGGACTAGCCGGTTTGACGCACATCCCTTGCCTGGCGCATGTGCTGAATTTGGTGGTGCAGAAGTTCATTCACAAATACCCTGACATGTCAGAGCTGCTGCATAAAATGCGGGCCGTCTGTGCGCGCTTCCGGCGTTCACATCCTGCCGCTGCTCGCCTGTCTACGCTACAGCGTAACTTCAGCCTTCCCACTCACCGCCTCATATGCGACGTGCCCACCAGGTGGAACTCCACCTTGCACATGCTGGAGAGACTGTGCGAGCAGCAGCAGGCCATAGTGGAGTTTCAGCTGCAGCACGCACGCGTCAGTCGTACTGGGGAACAGCACCACTTCACCACCAATGATTGGGCCTCCATGCGAGACCTGTGTGCCCTGTTGCGTTGTTTCGAGTACTCCAACAATATGGCCAGTGGCGATGACGTTATCAGTGTTACAATACCACTTCTATGTCTCCTTGAGAAAACGCTTAGGGCGATGATGGAAGAGGAGGTGGCCCAGGAGGAGGAGGAGGATGAGGGGTCATTTTTAGCACTTTCAGGCCAGTCTGTTAGAAGTGGCTCAGAGGGAGGTTTTTTGCAACAGCAGAGGCCAGGTACAAATGTGGCCAGCCAGGGCCCACTACTGGAGGATGAGGAGGATGAGGAGGAGGTGGAGGAGGATGAGGATGAAGCAGGTTCACAGCAGGGTGGCACCCAACACAGCTCAGGCCCATCACTGGTGCATGGCTGGGGGGATACGGAGGACGATGACGATACGCCTCCCACAGAGTACAGCTTGTCCTTACCTCTGGTGAGCCTGGCACACATGAACGACTACATGCTGCAGTGCCTGCGCAACGACAGCAGAGTTGCCCACATTTTAACGTGTGCGGACTACTGGGTTGCCACCCTGCTGGATCCCCAGTACAAAGACAATGTGTCCACCTTACTTCCTACACTGGAGTGTGATAGGAAGATGCGCGAGTACAAGCGCACGCTGGTAGACGTGCTCCTGAGAGCATTCCCAAATGTCACAGTGGAACAGGTGGAAGCCCAAGGCGAAGGCAGAGGAGGAGCAAGAGGTTGCCAACGCAGCTGTGTCACGGCCAGCTCCTCTGAGGGCAGGGTTAGCATGGCAGAAATGTGGAAAAGTTTTGTCTCCACGCCACAGCTAACTGCACCACCACCTGATACGGAACGTGTTAGCAGGAGGCAGCATTTCACTAACATGGTTGAACAGTACATCTGCACACCCCTCCACGTACTGACTGATGGTTCGGCCCCATTCAACTTCTGGGTTTTCAAATTGTCCACGTGGCCAGAGTTAGCATTTTATGCCTTGGAGTTGCTGGCTTGCCCGGCGGCCAGCATTTTGTCTGAACGTGTATTCAGCATGGCAGGGGGCGTCATTACTGACAAACGCAGCCGCCTGTCCACAGCCAACGTGGACAAGCTGACGTTCATGAAAATGAACCAGGCATGAATCGCACAGGACCTGTCCCTCCCTTGTGCAGAATAGACATTTATAACTGCCTCCCCCTCAACAATGTCTTCTTGTCCACCGGGGCATTTCTTTATTGAATCCTCATTTTTTTAACTTTACCATGATCTTGCGGTGCAACCCAAAGTTGATTGAACCTCTCCTCAATCTGGGCGCCGGGGCCTAAATAACTGAAAGTGGCCTTCTCCAGTGGTGGGTAATATAACGCCTTATTCCTTGCTGTGGGACCTCTCTCCTCTGTCATGGTGCGGGGGCCCAAATAACTGTAAGTGGCCTTCTCCAGTGGTGAGTGATATGACGCATGATTCTCTGCTATGGGACCTCTCTCCTCTGTCATGGTGCGGGGGCCCAAATAACTGTAAGTGGCCTTCTCCAGTGGTGAGTGATATGACGCATGATTCTCTGCTATGGGACCTCTCTCCAATTGATATTGGTTAATTTTTTTTTATTTTTTTTTATTTTAATTAATTTCCCTATCCACATTTGTTTGCAGGGCATTTACCTACATTTTGCTGCCTTTTACAGCCCTCTAGCCCTTTCCTGGACTATTTTACAGCCTTTTTAGTGCCTAAAAGTTCGGGTCCCCATTGACTTCAACATCCAGGTGTTCGCTCATCTCTACACATGATCCCTCCCTGCTTCTAGCTTGTGGGCCAATGAGAAGGCTGCAATATCTTTGATTTTAGGAGAAGTGTTAAATGCAAATTTTCGTAATGCAAATTTTTCATTGCCGATTTCCGCAATCAAGAAAATAATGACTGGAGATAATGAATTTTCAAATTCTCTAATATGTGGCGAATATTGCCCCTGCTGCTCATCACTAGCAATGGAGACAAGACCTGATAGGTGTGAACAGAGCTTTAATACATGTTAAATCTTTCACAGGAGAACTGGTATGGCTGTACACGTTCAATAGCTGTAGACTGACATTTTTTTCTCCCGACCTCCCCATACACATGTATGCTTGGGTTTAGCTGAGTATGCATGTCTTAGGGTGAAGGGAATATGCCACACCAGCGGCAGCTCTGCCTTGAGAACAAAGGTTAGGGCATGTCGAAATACAACAGCCCCAATCCTTTTTACCTAAAATCTGCTAAACGAGCATGGGCTAAATATTTAGACAGATAAGGTGGCTGGCCGATGCCACCAAAATCATTGTTCCTGCAGACGTTAATCTAAGGTGTATGGCCACCTTTACTGTTTTCATTTAATATATGTACCAGCACTAATGGCATGACCTTTCTTTCACAGTGGGTCGGAGGTCATTCCCCTGCATTTGGATTTTCACCTTCTTCAGGTGTAGAAATTATTCCTCTTTTTCCACATGTTTACACATCCGCCATCCCTCCACATGCCGGAAAACGTTGGGGTGAAAAGAAAACTTCAAATTGCAAGGTAACTACAATGTAGATAAAAAAAAATTATAATAATCTTAATGTAACTCCCATCATGCCTCTGGATGAAGCAAGGATTTCATGTTCTCACTCTTCTGTGTGCAGGTGAGGTTCACATAACTACCAACATGGTAAAATTAGGGCCCATTAGAATGCCCTAACCCCACCCAGGAACACCCACTAATGGGCAGGGTTTGAGTGAGCCCCTGAAAATCAGCGCCAAATTAGAGACAGTTGGCAACTGTAAGTTCAGAATGGCGCCACCGAAATGTCACAAACTAAAATGTATTGGTGCATTTTTCTAAGCCGATAAATGGCAGACTGTCTGCTTAGTCCCGCACCAGATTTATCCAAGGGGCTCAGGCTGGATGATAAATGTGGTGCAGGGATGGACACTTTTCTCTTATTGTCCACTAAATACCCTCTCAATAACTAGACCTATCGTGAGGACACACCCAAGAAAGTCAATAAAACCTACAAAAAACAATGGTGCAATTGCTTAGAGCAAAAACAGCCACAAAGTATAAAAATGTATTTCTTTCATTAGATGCAATTAAAAATACATACATTTGAAACCAGAAGTTTATACACTATATAAAAAGACACATATGCATTTTTTTCTCAATATCTGACATGAAATCAGAATAAACCTTTCCCGTTTTTGGTCAATTAGGAGTACAATAATAATTTTTATTTGCCAAATGCTAGAATAATGAGAGAGAGAGAGAGAAAATGCTTTAAGGCATTGTTGTTACTTTCTTCAAAGTCAAAAGTTTACATACATTTCATTAATATTTGGTACCATTGCCTTTAAACTGTATGACGGGTCAAAATTTTTGGATATCCTTTCACAAGACTCTCATTATAGTTGTTCGGAATTTGGGCCCATTACTTCTGACAAAACTGGTGTAACTGAGCCATGTTTGTTGGTCGTCTTGCTCGCAACTGCCTTTTAAGCTTTACCCATAAATTTTTAATAGGACTGAGATCAGGGCTTTGTGATGGCCACTCCAAAATATTGACTTTGTTATCCTTAAGCCACTTTGTAAACAGTTTAGCAGTATGCTTCGGGTTATTGTCCATGTGGAAGACCTATTTCCGCCCAAGCTTTAACTTCCTGGCTGATGTCTTGAGATGTTGCTTCAGTATTTCCACATAATCTTTTTTCCTCATGATGCCATCTATTTTGTGAATGGCACCAGTCCCTCCTGCAGCAAAACAATCCCACAACATAATGCTGTCACCCCCGTGTTTCACAGTTGGGATGGTGTTCTTAGGCTTCCAAGCTTCTTCCTTTTTCCTCCAAACCTAACAATGGTCATTATGGCCAAAAAGTTCAATTTTAGTTTTGTCGCTTATGTGCATTTGCAAACATTAATCTGTTTTTTTTATGTTTCTTTTGGAGTAATGGTTTCTTCCTGGCAGAGAGGCCTTTCAGCCCATGTTGATATAGTACTTGTTTCACTGTGGATATAGACACAATCTTACCAGCTTCTGCCATCATCTTCACAAGGTCCTTTGCTTTTGTTCTTGGGTTGATATCCACATGTTGGACCAAAGCGAGTTCATCTCTGGGACACAGAACCCGTCTCTTTCCTGAGCGGTATGATGGCTGGACATTCTCATCTTGTTTGTACTTGCGTATAATTGTTTGTACAGGTCAACGAGGCACCTTCAGGTATCTTGAAATTGCACCTAATGTTGAGTCAGACTTGTGCAAGTCACAATTCTCTTTCCTGATTTCTTTAGACTTTCCCATGTTGCTACACAAAGAAGCAGTGTGTTTCAGGTGTGCATTTAAATACATCCACAGGTATGTCCCTAATTAACTCAGATGTTGCCAACAAACCTAACAGAAGCTTCCAAACACATGACATCATCATATGGGCAGTCTAGAATTGTTTAAAGGCATAGTAATCTTAGTGTATGTAAAGTTTTGAGATTGCAGAAAGTAATAAAAATGCCTTAAAAGATTTTCTCTCTTTCAATATTCTGGCATTTGTCAAATAAAAATAATTATGGTAATCCTAATTAACCAAAAACAGGAAAGGTTTATTCTTATTTCATGTCAAATATTGAGAAAAAACATGCATATGTGTATTTTTATATAGTGTATGTAAACTTCTGGTTTCAACTGTATATGAAAGTTTAAAAATTAGACGAATCCATACTAAAGTAGGGAATAAAATTTCCTGTAAGGGACAAACTCAATGCAGACAAGTAAACGCATAATATAAGGTGTAAATGTACTATATATGTATAGGCTAAATTTGGTAATCAAGTATAGTGGCATCCAAAACGCACTGCAATGGGATAAAGTGCATAAAGTGCAAATGCAATGCCCCACTGAGAATGGCCAAACAAAGAGAATGTAACAGCATAAAATGGTCTGCATGAGAAGCCCTCACATACCCCGGCTGTTTTTTATTTAGTTTTTTTGCAGAGCCATGTGCAATCTGCAAAAAATGTAAATAGGACATGCAGGGGTGCACCTATTCTTTCTGCTGCCTGAGGCGAAAACTGCAATGGCACCCCCTCCCCCTAATGCCAGTTTCTTAACCTAATCCCTTCCCTCCAGCCCTACTGTTAAAGACATAATTGGAAAACATTACACACAGAGCTACAAAACATACAGGAGAATACAGCGCCACATGCTGTGCCCACTGTGCTTCCCAATACTTTACTGCAGAAACAGATAATCCCCCTTCAGCTGCCCCCCTCTTGCTCCTACCTGGTGCTGCCTGAGGCAATCACCTCACCTCGCCTCATTTGTGGTGCACCCGGACCCTGAGTACATGGATGCAAAATATGGTTGTGTGGGGCCTTACATGGATGCCAAACCTTTTTTTTGGGGCTTTTCACTGATTCACTTCATAGAAAAATAAAATAAAAATCAATGTAAAGAAGTTTGTACTTTCTAAGGATGCAAAAAAAAAAACAGATCAACCACAGTGAAATGACACTGCCACATGTCCCAAGTTCAGATCTTTGCAAATTCAAAACAATTAGCTTTTTATGTCTGCAAAACGGACAGACATGGACATAAAAATCTGTGGATAGGCTCTTATTTTTGTCCATGGGCTGTGCCATTCCCATTAGAGTTCATAAATTGTCCTGCAATACCAGACACAGCCCAATGGACAACAGTGGCTCTGTTTCTAAAAAACAACCAGTGCCTTCCATCTCTACCCCCTTCCCAAAGAACGAGAGATTAGATATAAAAGACACATATTAGGAAACTGCTGACTGTGCAATAAAACAATATTAGGAGACAGGGCAGCTCCAATGTACGTGAAGAATGGCTGATGCTTCCTGCACTGCTGTCCTTTGTGTTGGCTGAATGCATCGCAGCTCCTTGCCTTTAAATGATTATATATATATACAGCTGAGGGACAATGTGCAGATATGACAGCAGTACTCTATATTTTAAATGGAGCAATGAGAGCTGGAAATCCCGGCGGAGGAGACCTTGGCAAAAGAAAATAGGAACGCGCAGCGCTAGATGAAAATATTCAACAATTTCTGGAACACTTCATGCTTTGCTTACAAAAGATAAGACTCTCTAGCTGTGCGTGCGAGAAGAGAAAATCAATGTCCAGTCCTGTCCAGTTCTGGTCTCCCGAAAAGATGACTGATTACACCTGAAAGGAAATCTTTCCATTAAATCCTAACAACGATACTTATGAGAAATGCCGAGCCCAGATTGTTTTTTATTGAACAGACACCGGCTAATCACAACACATTCTGGCACTGCAGATATTTCCTTACCTCCGAGGATTCAAATCTTTCAGTAACAATTCAGTATATTCTTTATAGACAGATTTTAATCATTCATTTTTGAACATAGGGAGTTGAAATGAAAGAAAAATTGTCCAAATACAGATGCATCCTTCCTTTCCTTTCCTCCTGGCTCAACATGTTCAGTGAAAATAACCAGCTTTATTAAAAAACGGATTTTGAGATATTGCATCACGAGATGTCTATCTTCTATCTGGCTAGGTGCGATCACCCAATGGCTTTGATGTGAATTGCAGACTGTCGAGTGTTTTTACTAGTACTGTATGTTGTGATATTGTGCTGAATTTGTTTCATGAGAAATCAAAGTCTTTAAAGTGTTTTTTTCAGGATTTTACCTAGAAATAAGCGAATTTCCATCCGAATCGGCCAAGAAATTTAATTTGGGCCCAAATGAGATCTAATTAAACCAATGTGTTGCTCACCCAGGTCAGATCCTGCCACACCTCCTCAGTTCCCACGGTGCTCAGAAGGAAACCGGACACTCCTGTGTCAGCTCAGTTCCATAAACTTTTACAAAATCAATTCTACCTTAATCGAAAGTGCTTTAAATGCATGGAAAATCTCTCAAAAAAATTTGTATAGAATTTTGATTCTAACTAATCGATTTGCTAGTATCTAATTTTAACCCCTTAAGAACCGGGACAATTTTGTTTTTTGTGTTTTTGTTTTTTCCTTCCCACCTTCCAAGAGCCATAACTTTTTACATTTTCTGTTCTCATAGCCATATGAAAGCTTCTTGTTTGTGGGAAATGTTTGAATGGCAGCGTTTATTTTACCATAGCTTGTATTGGAAGATAGGGAAAAAATTATTTGTGGAGTACTACTGAAAAAAAAGGCAATTCCCACATGTTTTATGTGTTTACAGCGTTGGCGGTGCGCTAAAATTGAAACCGCAGCTATATTCTGCTGGAATATTATTACTGTTTAGAGAATTTTTACAGGCTGCCTGTCAGGTCATGCTACAGGCAAGGCTTTGCAGGCAGCTCACTATAACAGGCATGAAAGCATTCACAAGGCCCCACTCTGTCATAGTAACCAATTGAAGCCCTGTAATTTTGCCGCATTTGCTCTGATCAGAAGACAGAGGGTCCACCTCTCCATTTGTCTGAACCCACAGATGCTGCAGTCCCTATTGACAGTGGCATCTGAGGGGTTAAAAACTGATTTCAGAGTCATCTTCATTCCTAGTCACTGCTGGCGGGTATCAACTATATTATACAGCCGGAACCCACTTTGTTTGCGCGTTTGTGCCCCCTTCATTCACCCCCGTATAGCATTAAGGGGTTTATATTGATCGCTAGTGTTGAGCAAAGTTGAACATTCAAAGCAGAATTGGTCTGAAGTTTAAGAAAAACTTCAACTTAAAACTAATCAGAATTTTTTCACGCTTTGTGGTAACAAATCAGGTTTTCCTAGAATGGCGGCTGCATGTTTTACAAAGCAAACAAAATAAACACCAATCGTAGATAACTCACAAAGTGAGTATGCGTACTAGGCCTATATACCAAGTATCAACACCAAAGAAGGAGAGAGCTGGCAAAGCACGACTAACAATATATATAAACTTTATTATGGTTCCCAAAAAGGGGAAAATCCAATAAAATACAATAACAGACAATACAATACAATGGTGGATGACACACAGGGTGGGAGAGGATCACAAAATGGACAACATGAAGTATAGAAAAACATTAGACAAGGCCAAAGGGATATTGGGTGGTTAATAAATGAATAAATGCCCCAGTAGGGACATGTACAGATGACCTCGCCAACCTTAAACAAGATATTGGAGCCAGATACAGTACATACATTTAAAGTGCAAAGTGCATGAAATACAATGTACATGGACAATAAATTGCAATATAATGAATACAAAATTACATCAATAAATACCAAAGTCATGATCCAATAAGCTCCAACGCACGTTTCGCGAAAGCTTCCTCAGGGGGTGTATGAGGAAGCTTATGTGAAACGTGCGTTGGGGCTCATTGGATCACAACTTTGGTATTTATTGATGTAATTTTTTTATTTGAGTCAAAATATTTCATTTTTATTTATAAAAAAATACAAAATTTATAAAAAATTTGGAAAAATTCCCAAATTTCAAAATTTATATTTCTCTGCTTTTAAACCAGATAGTGACACCTACTTAGATAACTATTACTTTACATTTCCCATATGTCTACTTCATGATTGGATCATTTTGTAAATGTTGTTTTCTTTTTTTGGGATGTTAGAAGGCTTAGAAGCAAATCTTAAAAATTTTAAGAAAATTTCCCAAACCCACTTTTTAAGGACCAGTTCAGGTCTAAAGTCACTTTGTGAGGCGTACATAGTAGAAACCCCCCATAAATTACCCCATTTTAGAAACTACACCCCTCAAGGCATTCAAAACTGATTTTACAAACTTTGTTAACGCTTTAGGTGTTCCACAAGAAAAAATTGAAAATGGAGACCACATTTCAGAATTTCACTTTTTTGGCAAATTTTCCATTTCAATCATTTTTTTTTTACGGGCATACAGCAGGGGGCAGAAGGAAAGGAATGTCATAAGGTTTTTGGAGGGTAGATTTCACTGGGATCATTTTAAGTTGCCATGTCACATTTGAAGACCCCCTGATGCACCCCTAGAGTAGAAACTCCAAAAAAAAAAACATTTTGGAAAGTACGGGACCTTCACTTCGTGCTCAAGGTCTGAAGGGTCAATCCAATGATGAATGGACTTTACCTTCCTCTCCTTTAACATTATATGTCTTTTTTCCTTATCCATTATCGAATGGAATTTCAGCTCTCTTGTGACCTCTAAGTGCCAACTAGGTCGTTTTGGTCCCCAGGTCTCTTTTCCTCCCATGGGACTACGACGTGGTCCCTGCGGTGGATCCGCGCCCAGCCCATGCACAGCTTCAGTGGGTCGTCTTTCTCGATAACATTCAAACTGTTTACAATTTGGGGTTTTATGCCCATAATTGATTTTGACCTATAATATCTTTAGTGGAATTTTTCTAGTTATGCATCACACTTGAACTTTATAATTATTAACTTATCTCGTGGGGTTTTTTATTTTTGATTATTTTATTCTTTATTACATGAATTTTGTGGGGTGTTTTTGAAACTAATTTATGATTATATGTGTACAGTGTGAGTCAATTATGGTGTTTTGATTATTATATGAATTAGGTACACTGTAGACCACTCTGCATATCTTTATTCATTTATTTACATTTCATGTTCTATTTTTTATTTTTATGTATGTTTTATGCACTATTGGATTTTTATCACACAGGTTGGGTGTTTTGAAATTAACTCACTATGCGGTATTGAATTAATATGTGATTATCATGATTGTCTGATTACTTTGACATGATTTAATGAATATTACGGTATTATGATTTAGATATATTCTTATATGTCTTTAATTTTTAGACTAATTTAAATAATCAAGTGGTTTGTGATTTGCTGACTTTGAAATGTACTTTGCGCATTTTTACGGTCGGTCCCACTGTTTTTCTGTGCATGGGCTGGGAGCTGACCTCCTCCGCATCAGGTGACGTCCGGCGGTGACACGCATGAGCTGCACTTCCGTTCTTTGGAACGCAGCTCGGCGCTCACTTCCGGTTTACGTCACGGGCGCGCGCCATGTGCGCGACGCCCTTTTTGTGCGCCTCGCCACACGCGCTGCCGGCATTGTCCGGCGGTGTCCATCTTTGGGGCGCCCTTCCCACACCGCTTGTCCAGGGAGGGGTCGAGCGGTGGGCGGTCTCTCTATTTGACCTAACAGGTGATTATTATTATTTTGTTTATTATGTGATGTTTAAATAAGGCTACCTGAACATTAGTAAAGATGACACTCCTGAGGAAGCCGGCTGTGTACCGGCGATACGCGTCGAGCTTGTTTTGCCCCACCACCTTGGACCCGTGCATTACCATGCTACTGTGATAAGTATTATAGCTCCTGTGGATTTTTTAATGCAGATATTGTCATTGTTTGCTGAGTATTGTTCAGACTATCCACTGTGAGCCAATTGCCTGGGACTGTACTATGAGATTATTGTGACAGGGCCGCGTGGTGGGTATCGGTGTTGGACCATACATCCACACTGTTGGTGATTCATTGTATACAATGTTTTTAACTCCCTTTTTTGTCGTGTGTCATGTTTTGTGTTTTAAATAATAAATTTATATAATTAATATTATATCTTTGATGTGCGGCATTTTTGTGTGCAGTGTTCTTTGTACATATATTTTGGTCTGTTGATTCACACTGCTGCCAGCACTCGCTTAGTTTGGATAGGTGTGCCCCCATATATTATATCTTTGCGAAAGTACGGGATAAGGTGGCAGTTTTGTTGGTACTATTTTAGGGTACATATGATTTTTGGTTGCTCTATATTACACTTTTTGTGAGGCAAGTAAACAAAAAATAGCTGTTTTGGCACCATTTTAATTTTTTTGTTATTTACAATGTTCATCTGACAGGTTAGATCATGAGGTAATTTTATAGAGCAGGTTGTTACCGATGCGACAATACAAAATATGACTACTTTTTTTAGTTGTTTATTTCAGTTTTACATAATAAAGCATTTATGAAAAAAATTATTTTTTTGTTTCTCCTTATTCTAAAAGCTTATCCTTATTCTTTCTTTGGGCAACTGTCTTATGTAGGGGCTCATTTTTTGCGAGATGAGATAGAGGTTTGATTGGCACTATTTTGGGGGGCATACATCTTTTTGATCGCCTGGTATCACTTTTTGTGATTTAAGGTGACAAAAAATGGCCTTTTTTTTTTACACTTTTTTTTTTTTTTTTACGGTGTTCATCTGGGGGGTTAGGTCATGTGAAATTTTTAGAGAGCATGTACTTACGGACGTGGCGATACATAATATGTATACTTTCTTTTATTTATTTCACTTTAGCACAATAATAGCAGTTTTGAAGCAAAAAAAATCATATTTTAGTGTCTCCATTGTCTGAGAGTGATAGTTTTTTTTATTTTTTGAACTATTGTCTCAGGTAGGGTATCATTTTTGCGGGATAATATGGCGGTTTGATTGGCACTATTTTGGGGGGCATACGCCTTTTTGATCGCTTGATATTACACTTTTTGTGATGTAAGGAGACAAAGAATGGCTTTTTATTACACCTTTTTTTTTTTTACGGTGTTCACCTGAGGGGTTAGGTCATGTGAAATTTTTATAGAGCAGATTCTTACGGACGATGGCGATACCTAATATGTATACTTTTTTTTTTATTTCACTTTAGCACAAAAATAGCAGAAGCAAAAAAAGATAAGAGTGATATTTTTTTAAATTTTTTGACCTATTGTCTCAGCTAGGGTATCATTTTTTTGGGGGATGAGATGGTGGTTTGATAGACGCGGCAATACCTAATATGTATACTTTTTTTAATTTTATCTATATAGTGTACTGTAGTGTATTATGAATTTACACTTAGCCTGAACAGGCTGCTGCTGTCTTTAGTAGAAGCCTGATCTGCTATACCATGGCAAGCCGGAATCCTCTGAAGGCGTCCGGTTGCCATGGTAACCATCAGCCACTGCCACAACAGAGCAGCGGCTGATGGGGGAAGGAGGGAGGGGAGCTCCCTCCCTGTTAACCTCTTCCATGTAGCGGTCCCTATGGACCGCGGCATGGAAGGGGTTAAAAGGCAGACATCCAGCACAGATGTCTGCTGTTTGAAGCAGAGTGTCAGCTGTGTGCTGACACTCTGCTAACCGCTCTGGTCATCCTGAAAATGAACGGGGAGGCGGGAGGGGGGGAACATGCTTGGGGATTGCGCTCCTGCCCGCCCGCCGACCGATCTATATGAAGGGGGCACATGAGGGCTGCAGGTGGAGGGGGGGATATGATTTGTACATTTTAGAAGGTTGTGATCTCCGCAGTCATGGACTGCGGGGATCAGAATCTTTCAGCTGGCATTAGAAAGCTCTGAATGGGTAGCCTGTACAGACTAGCCAATCAGAGCGATTCCTCACCCTGGACCGCCTCCATTGGTCCCGGGCTGGTTAGCTGAAATCCCTCGCTGTGTGTAACAGCTGGGGTCTCAGCACTGTCACCATGTCTGCAGACATGGTGACAGTTTAATGCCATGACGTGTATACTCGTCATTGAGCGCTAATTAACACTGCTCCATGACGGGTATACACGTCATAGGTCGGGAAGGGGTTAATGATGACCATCCTCATCCTTTGCTGGATTTACGTCTTCCAAATCATCCTTCTTGGTCTCCATGTCCTAGAAAAGTCAGCAAGATGCAGAGAGAGGAAGAGCTGGATGTTCCTGATGACATATTCTCTTTGATATTAGATGATGTGGAAAAGGAGGAAAAGGAGATGGCAGAAGGGCAGGACAGAGCTGAGGTTAAAGAAGTGGGTACACCCGAACTGATTTATATTCTGTGCTTGTCAAATAACATGCAGGATATTGCAGGACAGACCAGCAATAATATGCATATTGTACCCCCATCCAACTAGCCAAACCCCATACCAGCAACTGCCCCTGTTTAAAGATGCAGTGCGGCCATTAACAATGAAGACTATACAGTGCGGTCTTCATTATTAAATGAAAGGCAGCTGCTATTTGGCCGCGCAGTACTTCACCGCAGCATAGCCCGACACGCCCGCAGCAGAGTGGCCTGGGTATACATGATTTATAGTGATTTATGACAAATTAATTTGTAATGAATTAAATTTCTTGGTGAACTTCAAAGTTGCAGAATCAAATACATCTCTAGAGATGAGCGAAGTTTGAAAAATTTGATTAGGCTGCTTCGACAAACTTTAACAAGAAATTTGATTCATTACAAATTACTTTGTCACAAATCGTTTTTCATTGTATGGAGCGGTCTCAATAATGGGGAATGGCGATTGTGCCCCTTCCACCCCATTATTCAACTTCTCAGATGCCACGTTCAACACTCATTGCGGCATCTGTGACTCACATTAAGCTGTTCAAGGGTTAATCAGGGGTTAAAAAAAATAATTATACTCACCTCATCCACTAGGTCGCGGAGAGGCCGTCTGCTCCCGTCTTCATTGAAGAAAACCCGCCAAAGAAACTGCAGGGAGCATGATGATGTCACCACGTGATCACGCTGGGCACAAATGGTGATTTCATGATTACTATTTTAGGAAAAAAGTATTCATGGCGAATCAACTTTTTCCTGAAATTCAAATCGAAGTCCACTTTGGATGCTTCGATTCGCTCAACACTATTCATCTCTATTGATAGCCTTTCCTTGGGATAAGCCATCAGTATTTGAACAGCGGGGGTCCGACACCTTGGATGTAGCTCTAAAGTTACCAGCTCCATTCCCTACAGAATGGATGAAGTTGCCCCTTTTTCTTTACAGAGCTCCAAATCATTGCTTCTCTCTACATTGCCATAGAGATAAATACTTTTCTGACTGCCCGATGGTACCATCACTAATTACTAGTTTTCGAAAGCTCCCATTGAACTCAATAATTCATCTGTCTTCAGTAAGCTCCCTTAGTTGCACCTGGGTAAAGTGTATGGGCTCCAGGGATATTGTAGGGGAAAAAAATCTATAAATGGTAATTTATTGATCTCTCTGCTCATTCTCAGCTTTGGCTTCTTTCACACTTGAGTTATTGCTGGATCCGGCAGCAAAAACGCTTCCGCTACTGATAATACAACCATCTGCATCTATTATGAACGGATCCGGTTGTATTATCTTTAGAGTTCATGATTCATGAACTCTATTGAAAGTCAATGGGGGACGGATCTGTTTTCTATTGCGTCAGATTGTGTTAGAGTTAAATGGATCGTCCCCATTGACTTGCATTGTGGTTCATGACGGGTCCGTTCTGCTGCGCATCCCATGACGGAAAGAAAACTGCAGCTTGCTGCGGTTTGCTCTCCGGGATGAGAACGCAACCAAACGGACCGGAATGCATTTTGGAGCATTCCGTTTTGTTCAGTTACGTTTTGTCCCCATGGACAAAGCGTTTTTCTCCCCCGTATTGAGACCCTATGATGGATTGCAATACCGGAAAATAGAAACGCTAGTGTGAAAGTAGCCTTAGGAGTCCGGTAGGTGGCCTGCTTAATAATGCAAAGCTTCCCAATATGACTGCATAGTGACATAGCTGTCAATCATTAAGCAGGACCACCCACTGGACTCCTAAGCCCAGAACTGGCAGAGATTTAGATTAATGAATTAATAGTTAAACTATATTTTTTCATATTCAACTTATGTTATAGTATAACCAAAGTGTGCACAGCGATGCCACAGCACAAGGACAATAATAATAACAATGACATAATATAGGCATAATGCACACAGTAATGTCTAGTGTTGAGCGCGTATATTCGAATAGCGAATTTTTTTAGCGAATATCGGCACTTCGCTAATTCACGAATATTTCGAATATAGCGCTATAAATTCGCTATTTTGAATATTCGTTTTTTGTTTTTTTTTAGTTATATTTTTTACTTTCCCACTTCTCAAAAGTATTTCTTACCTGTCCTGAGGATTCCTGGCTTCCTGGCTGCTCCAGTCAGTGCCCGTTGCCGCTTCTGCCGACTTCCGTGCTCATGGAGCGTCCCCATCACCATGGGAACGTCTCCATACTAAAATGTACTGTCGGATTTGAGAATTACGTTGAAATCACAATGCGATTAATTCAAGTTATATTATTTTGCATTGCGAGTACAACTTAGCAGTGCACTGCTATCTTACATATTAGGCTAGAATTAACGAATATGGAATATAGCAGCAGTGCTAAGTAGAAATCGCAATGCGATTACTCCAAGTTATATTAATCGCATTGCGATTTCAACTTAGCACTGCTATATTCCATATTCGTTAACTTTGTTATTCTAGCAAGCTGACCCATTATAAACTCAGCTCTAAGTTGAAATCGCAATGCGATTAATATAACTTGAAGTAATCGCATTGCGATTTCTACTTAGCACTGCTGCTATATTCCATATTCGTTAATTCTAGCCTAATATGTAAGATAGCAGTGCTAAGTTCTAATCGTAATGCGATTAATATAACTTGAATTAATCGCATTGCGATTTCAACAGACATGGTTTACTATGGTTGCTAAAACGAAGATAGAGAATACTTTGTTATCTTCGTTTTGAGGAATATGACGAATACATTCGTCATATTCGCTAATTCTACCAAGCCAACCATAGTAAACCAGGTCTAAGTAGAAATCGCAATGCGATTAATTCAAGTTATATTAATCGCATTGCGATTTCAACGTAATTCTCAAATCCAACAGTACTTTTTTAACAGTATTTTTGTATGGAGACGTTCCCATGGTGATGGGGACGCTCCATGAGTATGGTTGGCTTGGTAGAATTAGCGAATATGAAGAATGCATTCGTCATATTCCTCAAAACGAAGATAACGAAGTATTCTCCATCTTCATTTTATCTACCTATTCGTCAACTTCGCTAATTCTAGCAATCAAATAGGAGGGTTGACTATAGAGACAGCTGTGTTTAATTCGCTATGCGATTATATATATATATATTTTTTAATAAAAAGAATAATTATAATAATTATCAAGTATTATAATTATTCTATTTATTTAAAAAAAAAAAAGTTAATTAATATAATCGCATAGCGAGTTAAACACAAATGTCTCTATAGTCAACCCTCCTATTTGATTGCTAGAATTAGTGAAGTTGACAAATAGGTAGCTAAAACGAAGATGGAGAATACTTTGTTATCTTTGTTTTGAGGAATATGACAAATACATTCGTCATATTCGTCATCTTCGCTATAATTCTAGATATCAAACCAATAGGAAAGTAGCCTTAAGTTAAAATCGCAATACGCGATTATTTAAATCGCATATTAATCGCGATAACTAGAATAATGACGAATATTCAATTTCGACGAATATGAAACAAATATTCTATCGAATATTCGCGAATTTTGTCGAAATCGAATATGACACCTGCCGCTCATCACTAGTAATGTCACAACACAGAGATAACACACAGTGACGTTCTATTACAGCATAGGCCTTATGCACAAAGTAATGTCAAAACACCAGGATAACAGTGATGCTATGCCATGGTTTAGGTATAATGCACATAGTAATGTCACAGCACAGGGGTAATGCACAGTGATTTCACAGCCCAGAGTTTTTATGAGGTGATATTATAGGATAGGCATAATGTGCACAGTAATGTCACAACACAAGGATAATGCACAGTGATGTCATAGTATAGGCAGACATTATACAAAGTGATGTCACAGCATAGTGATGCTACAGTATAGGGATAAGGCACACAGTGATGTCATAGTAACGCAACTGCACCTTACTTCTTGGTGAAAATAGGCTCACTTAGTTGTTGGGCTCAACACAAGGACATTTTTCGAAACTGGGGCCAAGGCTGTGATCACATCAAGAGTTCACCCGATTTGGGATTGTCATTCACTGCCGGACCATATAGACTATAATGGGATCCGGCGGGGTTTCAGACACTTTTTGGCATGAGTGGCGGGTTTGAGCCAGACAAAAACCACTGCATGCAACTGCTTTTACCTGGTCAAAACCTGTCACTCTTGCCAGAAAACGACCGGATCCTCACCAGATCCCATTATAGTCCATAGGATCTGGAGGTGTGCGGCAGTATCTAGCAATGCCTGATCCGGTGAAGACCCGAAGGCTTTTCTCTGCCACAACAGCCTGCCGGATAGTTTACCGCAGATGTGAACGTACTCTAACCACATCTTCAGGCAGAACATGGATAAATTAACTATTGTGCAAAAAACTGCACATTTAAGTACTCAGGGAGAATATCCTAATGAATTTATTACACCCACAATCCGTTCATATTCTGCAGATCTCATTAATTCTAGAAAATATCTAAAAATGAATATACCTCAGCTTCACGCAAGCCATTAATCTTGTAAACAATGCTTAAGTGGTCCTTTAAACAGCGCAAACACACATTTGTCCCTATTATGAGATTTCATTAATATGCTGCAAATTCCTGCTGGGTGAAATTGCTACTTATTGATGGCAACATATAATAGCTCAGTGTGAACAGTCCGTTAGTCACTATTAAAAATGAACCTTAAAAGGCCCACTGTGAATTGTCCGGAGGGCTCCTGGCCGTTTGTGGATGAGTTAGGGCATTTCAAGGTCATCCTTTTATCCCAGTGTATACCATGGATAGAACAATGCAGATAAACTGCGCGCGTAGACGGTGAGAAGTGACTGTTATAAAAGCCTGCCGCTATGTGAACTGAATAGATCAGACTCCGCAGCTGCCGTTTGGATTTCCTATAGATTTATGCCGTATAAGGAATACATTAAAATAAAGCAATCAGGAGCAAAAAGTCTCAGCAGCGACTTTCAATGTGAAGGTCAAACCAGTTTGCTGCATGGTTAAACAGATAAAATTCAATCAAATAGGCATATGGATCGCCACTTGCCAGCTATCCTGAAGGAGGACCGGTGGTGCAGATTTCGTTTCAATGAAATGAAAGACTGTTAAAAAATAAGATGTTGTTTTTTTTTTTTTTTTTTTTCATTCTAGTTACTAGTGTTGAGCGAATCGAAGTATCCAAAGTTCCTCACACTTCATGGTAACGAATTAAGTAAAAAAAATACATACTCACCTTATCCATTTGCGCATGAAGAGGCCGCAGTGGCCATCTTGATACCGTGCAAAATCTTGCGCGCAATGACATATGACGTCACCACACCGGCCTGCATGATGATCTCATCACTTTTTGCGCGGTGTCTTCAATCGAGATGGCCATGGCGGGGTTGACAAGATCAAATGGATAACATGAGTATATTTTTATATTTTTTTAACTGTATTGACCCCTGAAAGCCCTCAAAGTTAATTTCAGATGCCGCGATCGGCGATGAACGCAGCATCTGAGGGGTTTAATGACGGGGGGTTGGGGGGGGGGTTACACTACATACAGTTACATACAATATATATATATACAAATTACCCACTAGGTGCAACAAGGGCATTGCACCTCGTTACACCTAGTCTCCTCTTCCTGTCTTCTATGCTGCGACCCTACCGCTGTGATGGACAAGAAGGCCCTGAAGTCTCGAGGGATCACATTCTGTACATGTGCAGTAAAAGGAATGGAGCCTGCTGAGCAGATTAAGAACCTACCTTCCCTTTATGGTGCGAGTACAGTACACAATCCCTAACTTGTCCATCACAGCAGTTGGGGTGTGGCATAGAAGACAGGGTCGGGAGTCTATGGATGCACCAAGCAGTAACAGCAGTATATTTTTTGGGAGGATTGAGGCCCCTTTCACACGAGCGTGTCCGGATTAGGTCCGGATGCGTTGCGGATGCGTTCAGTGAAAACTGTGGGATTTCACAGGCAAAGCCATTCAGTTTTGCGTGCAATTGCGTTCAGTTGTTCAGTTTTTTCCGCGCGGGTGCAATGTGTTTTGATGCGTTTTTCACACGCGTGATAAAAAACTGAAGGTTAGAAACAACATCTCCTAGCAACCATCAGTGAAAAACGCAACACACCCGCACTTGCTTGCGGATGCAATGCGTTTTTCACGCAGCCCCATTCACTTCTATGGGGCCAGGGCTGCGTGAAAAACGCAGAATATAGAACATGCTGCGATTTTCACGCCATGCACAAGTGATGCGTGAAAAAAAACGCTCATGTACACAGACCCATTGAAATTAATGGGTCAGGATTCAGTGCGGATGCAATGCGTTCACATCACGCATTGCACCCGCGCGGAAAACTCGCTCGTGTGAAAGGGGCCTGACGGAACATATGGAGATGCCAAAGACATCATGGGACTCTGCTTATAATTGTGACCGGCTGATGACTGTTTGACATAATGGTGTGCGGTGAGAGATGTTCTTTAAGAAGTTAAAATAGTCTCTTGCATAGGACCTTAACTGGAAGCAACACAAAGCACAATGCACTATAAGGAGTGTGGGGAGTCGCTCTGGTAGACAGCGGTGCGGGTGCAGTTTAGAGGCAAAACAAGGAGTCCAGATTGTGCATCAAACAGTGTTTTATTCACACTTGCACACCAGAAATGAAAACAGTCTCTTGGTGACAGTTCACACACAACAGAAATCATGTGGCAAGACCAAAAACAGGCCAACACAGGGTCCAGTCACCTTGGGTGGTTCAAGTGCGGGTTCACACCTAGCAGTCGGTTCAGCCGCAGGCGATTCCTCCTTCAGGTTGCAGGGAACCACCACCTTGCTGAGCTCCGTCCTCCAGCACAGAGAACTCCTCAGCCCTGTTAGCAGGCTCCAGGATAATCACCTCAGACACAGCTGATGGCTGTGTTTTATACCCAGCCCAAAACTCGGACTGGACCGTGGGGAGCAGCCACCCACCCTACTCTTTAGCTGCTCCCAGTAAGAGCCGGCCCGGATCGGCTTTGCAGCCATGCTATTTAAAAGAGTCAAAACAGCACTAGCTGCTGCAGACAAAAACCCGACTCTCACCTCACCGAGGCCAGCAACCTCGGTGACACGTACCTGCCATCGCATATGACACCTTGCACCTTACCACATACCTCCCTTTGTTCAACCCTGAGGGGTGAACACACGTAAGGCAGTGGACGCGGGACAGGGCATCTGCGTTGCCCTGCAAGCGGCCTGCCCTGTGTTCCACGGAAAACTTGAAATTTTGAAGAGATAGGAACCACCTGGTGACCCGAGCATTCCTCTCCTTGGCCTGACTCATCCATTTGAGGGGGAATGGTCGGTCACCAGACGGAACCTCCTCCCTAACAGGTAGTAGCGGAGAGATTCGAGTGCCCACTTGATAGCCAGGCACTCCTCTCCACTATACTATATCTGGACTCGGCGGGACTGAGCTTACGGCTCAGGAAGACAACGGGATGTTCTTCCCCGTTGACCTCCTGAGACAGTACCGCACCGAGGCCTACCTCCGAGGCGTCGGTCTGTACGACAAACTCCTTGTTGAAGTCGGGTGTCACCAAAACCGGGGACCCACACAGGGCCGACTTCAACGCGGAGAAAGCCTCCTCCGCCTTCTCACTCCAGCTAAGCCTCCCAGACTTTCGCCCCTTCAACAGGTCTGTCAATGGCGCTGCTATTGTGGCAAAGTGGGGCACAAACCTCATGTAGTAACCTACAATCCCCAGGAACGACTTTACCTGCCTGGTGGTGACCGGTCGGGGCCAGTTACGAATGGCCTCTACCTTAGTTACCTGAGGTTTGATAACTCCCCGCCCAATTACATATCCCAGATATTTTGTCTCCTCTAACCCTATGGAGCACTTCTTTGGGTTAGCGGTCAGTCCGGCTTTCCTCAGGGCATCCACTACCGCCTGCACCTTGGGTAAATGGCTTTCCCAGTCGGTGCTGTGGATGACTACATCATCTAAGTAGGCCGAGGCGCACCGACGATGTGGTCGCAGCACTATGTCCATTAACCTTGGAAAGTGGCGGGGGCGCCATGCAGGCCAAAGGGTAACACCTTGTAGTGATACAGGCCCTGCGTGGGTAACAAATGCGGTTTTTCCTTAGCCGACTCGTTAAGGGTACCTGCCAGTACCCTTTAGTGAGGTCCAGCACAGAAAAATAACGGGCTTGTCCTAAACTTTCAACAAGCTCGTCTACTCGGGCATGGGATACGCGACAAACTTGGATACTTCATTTAACTTGCGAAAGTCGTTGCAGAACCGCAACGTCCCATCCGGCTTGGGTATTAGGACTATGGGACTGGCCCACTCACTTTTCGACTCCTCAATGACATCGAAGCTTCAACATTAACTGCACTTCCTCCGCGATGGCCCGCCGCCGAGCCTCGGGTACCCGGTATGGTTTTAACCGACCTTGGCCTGAGGCTCAGTGACGATGTCATGTCGGATGAGAGACGTGCGGCCAGGAGGTCCGAGAACACATCCGTGTTCCGACTGAGGAACTCCCTGACTTCCTGAACTTGTTTGGAAGACAGGCTGTCTGCAATTTTTACCGTGGTTACGGCTTCACAGGCCTCGAACTGTGGGGCTGGACCCTTTTCACCTAGAAGCCCTGGCCGGGGGCTGTGGTCGTCGGCCGCGTCCCTATCTTTCCACGGCTTAAGTAAATTCACGTGGTACACCTGCTCCGGCTTGCGCCGCCCTGGCTGGTGTACCTTGTAATTCACTTCCCTACCTTCTCGATCACCTCATAGGGCCCTGCCACCTAGCTAGGAATTTGCTGTCAAGGGTGGGTACCAGAACCAAAACCCGATCTCCCGGATTGAAGTCCCGCACCCGAGCCTGACGATTGTACACCCTACTCTGGGCTTGTTGCGCTGCCTCCATATGCTCCCGGACCAAGGGCAACACCCTTTCCATCCGTTCCTGCATCTGGGCGACATACTCAATGACACTTTTGTGGGGGACAGGCTGTTGTTCCCATGCTTCCTTGGCGATATCCAACAGGCCCCGAGGGTGTCTGCCATAAAGCAGTTCGAAGGGCGAGAACCCAGTAGAGGCCTGGGGCACCTCTCGCACTGCGAACATGAGATAGGGCAGAAGCAGATCCCAGTCCTTCCCATCTCTAGACACCACCCTCTTTAACATATTTTTTAGAGTTTGGTTAAACCTCTCCACAAGACCGTCTGTTTGCGGATGGTAAACGGACGTCCGTAACTGCTTTATACGCAACAATTTACACAGTTCCCTCATTACTTTGGACATAAAAGGGGTCCCTTGGTCTGTCAGAACCTCTTTTGGCAGGCCCACACGGGAAAACATCTCCATTAACTCTTTGGCAATGAGCCTAGCTGAGGTATGTCGCAGAGGCACCGCCTCCGGATACCGAGTGGCATAGTCGAGAACTACCAGAATGTGTTGGTGGCCCCTGGCAGACTTTGGTACAGGCCCAATTAGATCCATAGCGATTCGCTCAAACGGTACTTCAATAATTGGCAGAGGTACCAGAGGACTACGGAAATGTGGCTGGGGGCTAGTTATCTGACAGGTTGGACAGGACTTACAATAATCTTCTACCTCCTTGAACACACCGGGCCAATAAAACCGCTGCAGTATGCGGTCCTGGGTTTTCTGCCACCCCAGGTGTCCCCAAGAACATAGTTGGTGGGCAAGCTCCATGACAAGCTTGCGATACGCTGTGGGCACCACCAACTGTTCAACAGGTTCACCTCGGATTTGGTTCACCCGATACAACATATCCTGCAGAACAATAAATCGTGGGAACATTAATTCAGCCCCTGGTTTCTGGGGTTTACCATCAATTTCCAGCACATTCTCCCAGGCCCTGGTGAGGGTTTGGTCCCGGTGTTGGGCGGTCCCAAAATTATCTCCGGAGACGTGGAGGTCTGCCAACTCAGGACCTGGTGGCAAGTCCTCCATGTCTCCCACCATTACACTCAGTGGTGGTGTCTCCCTCTATCACAGAAGTGGTGGTCACCCCTACCGCAGGCCCTTCGGACTCGGGCTCCCAGGGCTCTGGCCTCCCACAGGAACCAGGCCACTCTGCTAGGGTTACCCCTGTCTCAGGGCTATTAGTCACTTTCACCTCAGGCCATAGTGACGGAAAACCAGGGAAGTCTCTCCCAATTATTAGTTCATACGGTAGTTTGGCGGAGATCGCCACTTCACAAGTCCAGGTGCCGGCCGCCGTGGACAGAGACATTTCAGCAGTGGGATAGTCCTTTAAGTCTCCGTGTATGCACACCACCCCAACTTTCCGGCCCGTATACTGGGTGGGCTGTACCAGGGCAGCACTTACCAGGGTTACCAGGCTCCCTGAGTCCAACAGCGCCACTGCCAAGTTATCCCCGACTTGCACCTGGCACAGATGACGACTGTCCATTGTCTCGGGATGCCGGTCGCACACAGTCTCCGGGCATACATGGAAGCCCGGTACCCATAATTAGTCTCCATGGGTTCCCCCACTGTGGACAGTTGGCCCTTATGTGTCCAGGCTCCCGACACTGCCAGCAGACCACTGGGGACGGATCTGCAAGAGGTACCTCCCGGGCGGGTTTGGCCGGCCGCCGGACTGGGGTGGAGATTTGCGGGGTTTGACTGGCCCCTCCCAAAAGAACCCCCTGCAGGTTTCTGGTGGCCTCATATCGTTCCACCAGGTCGACCATCTCAAGGGCATTGGTGGGGGATACCTGGCCGATCCAGTGTTGAAGGGGGTAAGGCAAGGCCCTCCAAAACATGTCAGCCAGCAGCCGGTCCAGCATAGCAGTCGGACTCAGAGCCTCAGGCTGCAGCCATTTTTTCAACCTGTGCAGCAACTCATAGTACTGCGGCCTGGCGGGTTCAGCCACGCTAAAGTCCCACTGGTGGACACGCTGAGCCCGGACCAACACGCTTACCCCCAGTCTGGCCAGGATCTCCCCTTCACCGTGGAATAGTCAGCAGCCTGGTCGTCTGCCAAATCAAAAAACTTGCTGGGGTCCGGACGCCAGGAACGGAGCGACGACCTCTGCCCACTGTTCTCGGGTAATTTCTCCCTCACGGCCACCTTCTCGAACACCGCCAGATAGGTCTCAACATCATCCGAGGGGGTCATCTTAGGGATCGCGGCACGGACAGCTTTCCGGGCATCGTGGACGCGGTGGGACACTCCTGCCACTTGCAACGCCATCACGTGCTGTAGCAGTAGCTGGTTGGTCTCCCGCTGCTGCACGTTAGCCTCTATAAGGGCTTTCACAGCCGCCTCCATTTTGTCGGGGATCACAGGCTGCAACTTTGCCGGCTTAATATAGGACATGCACTTTTGCTCAGCAAAAACAAAGTTCGGCGCTCACGCCAGCCTCACTGCGCATGCCCGCATCCGACACCAAATGTGGGAGTCGCTCTGGTAGACAGCGGTGCGGGTGCAGTTTAGAGGCAAAACAAGGAGTCCAGATTGTGCATCAAACAGTGTTTTATTCACACTTGCACACCAGAAATGAAAACAGTCTCTTGGTGACAGTTCACACACAACAGAAATCATGTGGCAAGACCAAAAACAGGCCAACACAGGGTCCAGTCACCTTGGGTGGTTCAAGTGCGGGTTCACACCTAGCAGTCGGTTCAGCCGCAGGCGATTCCTCCTTCAGGTTGCAGGGAACCACCACCTTGCTGAGCTCCGTCCTCCAGCACAGAGAACTCCTCAGCCCTGTTAGCAGGCTCCAGGATAATCACCTCAGACACAGCTGATGGCTGTGTTTTATACCCAGCCCAAAACTCGGACTGGACCGTGGGGAGCAGCCACCCACCCTACTCTTTAGCTGCTCCCAGTAAGAGCCGGCCCGGATCGGCTTTGCAGCCATGCTATTTAAAAGAGTCAAAACAGCACTAGCTGCTGCAGACAAAAACCCGACTCTTACCTCACCGAGGCCAGCAACCTCGGTGACACGTACCTGCCATCGCATATGACACCTTGCACCTTACCACAGGAGCTACACTGGGAGGCAGGGGCGTAGCTAACGGCTCATGGGCCCTGGTGCAAGAGTTCAGCTTGGGCCCCCTTCCCTCACTGCTTTGTGTGTCTTCTTATGCGGCACAAGGCTCTTTGGGCCCCTTCAGGCTCCTGGGCCCAGTAGCGACTGCTACCTCTGCACCCCCTATAGCTATGCCCATGCTGGGAGGAATGTACAGATGCACCCGAGCTAAACCTGATGGTTAATGCATTAAAGGGGTTGTCTCACTTCAGTAAGTGGCATTTATCATGGAGAGAGAGTTAATACAAGCAACTTACTAATGTATTGTGATTGTCCATATTGCTTCCTTTGCTGGCTGGATTCATTTTTCCATCACATTATGCACACCTCGTTTCCATGGTTACATACCACTTTGAAATCCATCAGTGGTGGTCGTGCTTGTACAATATAGGAAAATGCACTGGCCTATGTGCGCTCCCATGGTCACGGCCACCATAGAGGTTGAACCTTTTTACTATAGTAGGCAAGCACGACCACCACTGATGGATTGCAGGATGGTCCGTAATGATGGAAACGAGCAGTGTATAACGTGATGGAAAAATGAATACAGCCAGCAAAGGAAGCAATATGGGTGATAACAATACATTAGTAAGTTGCTTGTATTAACTTTCTCTACATAATAAATGCCATTTACTGAAGTGAGGCAACCCCTTTAAGTAAGAAATAGCACACAAAGTATAAGTTACTCATTCAATGTATTTCAATGGCTTTTGGCACAAGATGGCACACAATAACACTGTGACATGTTATCAAAGTTATCAGAGTTATCAGAGTTAGTTTTAGTTCAGCTCTGTACATATATTCAATATACAGGCTGACATTTATTAAAGATGTTATCCCATGACTAATGTGAAAAATGAAAATCAGTCACCATATACTACATGACAATCTCTTTCTAACAAAGCTAGAACCAGCACTATATATCACATGGATCCAGAGATTGATCATTCATTGCTCTGCTAGATTTATATCAAGCTGACAGCTCAAGGGGAGTGTCTTTTCTGCTGCAGTTCAGGGGGCGTGTCCATGCTCTCCCTATCATAGCTCAGGAGGCAGTTGAAGGATGAAATTGAGCATGTGCATTATCTCAGTGAGCAGGTCAAAGAAATAAAAAAAAAAAAAACAGCAGGTGGCGCTATACAGATACATTTTTTTGAATAACTCAGTCGCTATACAAATTTTTTTATTACAAGCATTTGCACAAGTATTCAGATCCAGGTGCTGGTTTGAAAACTAGAATATTTTTCATAGGTAAACCCCTTTAAGACTGACACTTTGTATGCTGGTGTCAGATGTACCACAATTAGGCCTAATTCACACATCCATAGTGTTTTGCGGATCCGCAACACACCTTGCCACCAGCCCTATAGAGATGGAGCCGCCGTCCGGAAGATCGGCGGCGCGCTCTGCAAAAGTGGATGTGGAGAGCACAGTGTGTGCTCTCCCGATCCATCACGTCCCTATTCAAAATGAATGGGTCCGCACCCGTTCCGCAAATTTGTGGAACGGGTGCGGAAGAAGATTGCGGACATGTGAATTAGGCCTTACTAAGTGGCCATGTCTGTTAATAATTGTGAAGCAGCTCACAAGATCTGTACTCCAGAACGGAAGACTATGCTAGCAAGAAGCCGGTGTTGATTTCAGGTATAATTTTTCTAGTGTAAATTATGATAAATGTGCAGGATCAGCTAAATCCAGCCATGTGTCACCCACTCTCCGTGGTTGGTAAATTCAGGACCTACAGTTGTGTTCAAAACTATTCAACCCCCAACGCTGTAAAGGGTTTTAGGGAATTTAGTGTACATTTGTAATTGTGTTCAGAATGAAATCTTACAAGGACTTTTTAAAGAACCAAATGCAACTAAAATGACATCAATTGTTTTTGTAATACAGTATTAAATGTTTTTTTTTGTGATTTCTTCATTGACACAATTATTTAACCCCTTAAAGACTACCACTCTTATGAACAGAGGTTCATTCAAGTGTTTTCGATCAGGTATTGAAAACACCTCTGGATGTCAAGGAGCAGCAATCAAGCAGAATAAGCACCAATTGGGCAATTAAAATGACTGTGATACTCAGCTCCTTCTAGACATTTACTGGTGTGTTTACAAACATGGTGAAGTCAAGAGAATGGTCCAGGAAGACAAGAGAAGAGGTGATTTCTCTTCACAGGAAGGGCAATGGCTATAAGAAGATTGCAAAGATGTTAAACATACCAAGAGACACCATAGGAAGCATCATTCGCAAATTCAAGGCAAAGGGCACTGTTGAAACGCTACCTGGTCGTGGCAGAAAGAAGATGCTGACTTCGACTGCTGTGTGCTACCTGAAGCGCAAAGTGGAGAAAAGTCCCCGTGTGACTGCTGAGGAACTGAAAAAAGATTTGTCAGATGCGGGTACTGAAGTTTCAGCTCAGACAATAAGGCGCACACTGCATAATGAAGGCCTCCATGCCAGAACTCCCAGGCGCACCCCCTTGCTGTCTCCAAAGAATAAGAAGAGTCGACTGCAGTATGCCAAAAGTCATGTGGACAAACCACAAAAGTTTTGGGATAGTGTTTTGTGGACTGATGAAACAAAATTAGAACTGTTTGGGCCCATAGGGTTAATCATGCTTTGGGGCTGTTTTGCTTCTACAGGTACAGGGAAGCTTCAGCGTGTGCAAGGTACCATGAATTCTCTTCAGTACCAGGAGATATTGGATGAAAATGTGATGCAGTCCGTCACAAACCTGAGGCTTGGGAGACGTTGGACCTTTCAACAGGACAATGATCCCAAGCATACCTCCAAGTCCACTAGAGCATGGTTGCAGATTAAAGGCTGGAACATTTTGAAGTGGCCATCGCAGTCACCAGACTTAAATCCGATTGAGAACCTCCGGTGGGACTTAAAGAAAGCAGTTGCAGCGCGCAAGCCTAAGAATGTGACTGAACTGGAGGCTTTTGCCCATGAAGAATGGGCGAAGATACCCGTAGATCGCTGCAAGACACTTGTGTCAAGCTATGCTTCACGTTTAAAAGCTGTTATAACTGGAAAAGGATGTTGTACTAAGTACTAAGATTGAATGTCACTTGGGGGTTGAATAAAACTGATAATGATCTGAGCACAGAAAAGACATTTGTGGTTATTTCATTATAAATGTTATGTTATATTTGTCTGACTTACAAGTGCCTCTTTGATTTAATTGTAAACAAGATGACTGAAATGATCAAAATCAATGTCAAACTGGCCAAAACACTCAATTTCAGTGGGGGTTGAATAATTTTGAACACAACTGTATAAGCCCCGCCCTGAGAACCAAATCTACACAGGACCACCCACTGTTAAGTGAGATGACATAAGCCCCACCCATTTAAGCCTGGGGCAAGCCCACATTTTCCTGGACTGGCTTTTAAAATTATGGACAGTCCCTGCAAATTTGGGACTGTTGGACACTATGTAAGTGTGGCCCACAGATTTCAGGTATGTACTGTAGATGAATGCCGTGATGGTTGTAGAATTAAACTTCAACATATCTTAATTTTATTTTCTGTATTTCACAGATCTTTCTTAACAACTCTCTTGCTCTGGATTCTGCCTGGATGCACCCAGCTGAGGAACTGATATTATTTCAGGCACTTGAGAAGCCAAGTCGAAGGACAAATCAAGTAACCATGGCTATATCAAGACCATCTACTGCCTCCAGGCCATTGCGCACGGTCATATTAACTCCACAGCGAGTAACAGGTCTGTGACAACTGACAAGCTGTTTTTTAGAAAGACGTTTGTGTAAAGATCACAAGTTGGTGACAAGCTTGATACGTTCTAGGCGTAAACTGGGACTAATCTAAAGAAATAGTGCTGGTAAATCTGAGTTCTTGAAGGGGCTGTCCAAAGATACAAATCCATAGGATAGGTGATAAGTATCTGATCAATAGGGTTCCCACTGCTGGGATCCTTCTCATTCAGAGAATGGGGTCCCTGAGTCTCTGGAGAGTACAGTGCAAAAGTCATGCATACCGTGTCAAATTATTTAGTTGTTATTATTGAGTTGTTATATTATTATGAATAATGTGAAAAGTCAATCATATAGTACATGACATTCTCTTTCTAACAAAGCTTTAACCAGCCCTGTACCTCACATAAATCCAGAGATCTTCACATCTATTGCTCCAATTACTCTGCTAGATTCTCTTCAGGCTGGCAGCTCAGGAGGCATGTCCTTTCTCGGATAGTGTGTCCTTTCTGCGGCAGATCTCTCCCTATCACAGCTTAGGGGCATGTCATTTTGCAGGAGGGATGTCCTCTCTCAGGGGTCCTTTCTGCTGCAGCTCTATCCCTGTAACTGACACATCTTCTAACAGTAGATACAGCTAGTGACAGAATGGAACTGAGCATGTGCGACCACCTCAGCAAAGTGAGCAGAAAAAAAAAAGGAAAAGGACAAACAGTAGGTGGTGCTATCAGGGCCGGCTCCAGGTTCATGTGGGCCTTTGGCCGATAAATACCAGTGGGCACCCTTGAGGCAATTTTTTGCATTTGCATGTCCCCCTGTGGCTCCCACATGGTATAATGTCCCCCACTGGCCCATTTACAGTATATTGACCACTAGTGGCCCTTCACAGAGTATAATGATCCCCTAATGCCCCCCCACACAGTATATTGACCCCCAGTGTCCCCACACACAGTATAATGAACCCACAGTGGCCCTCTATTCAGAATAATGACCCCCAGTCACCTCCCATTTATTATACTGTATGGGGGTCATTATACTGTATGGTGGTCAATGTCATTGGGGGTCATTTTATTGAATGGAGGCTCTGAGGGTCATTATACTGAATGGAGGGTGATTGGGGATCATTATACTAAATGGGATGCACTGGGGGTCATTATACTGTGTAAGGGGCCCTCACAGCGTAATTATCCCCCAGTGGCCCCCTCACATACCTATCATTGCTGGAATGCAGGGGAGTCGGCGGTCCTGTCATTCACTAACTGCAGCTCCCTGCGCTCCTTCTCCCCTCAGGCCCACTGCAGCAGTGAGACACACGTCATGATGTCACTTCTGGTCTGGGCATGGATGAGAGATGGAGCTGTGCAGTGATGTAGCTAGAACTGACTGGGCCCCACAGTCACACGACCCGGTGACGTTAGTTCCTTATGGTGAATGTGGTTCAGACGCCACCATAATGAGAGGCAGAGGAGTGAAACAAGGGCCCGGGGTCCTGGATGGACAGAAGGGGTGGACACAGCAAGTAGGTGGAAGGGGCTCAGAGGGGGATTCATAGAAGAAGTAGGGGCAGGAGGTCTGTGCAGGGAAGCAATAGGAAATAGAAGGGTGGAATAGGAGCTCTGGATACAAGAGGGAGGAAAGGAGACAGCAGGAGCTCCATGAGGATGAGATAGGACAGGATATGAAGGGAGGGGGGCAGGTGTCATGGAGGTAAACTGCTTAATGAGGCAGTAAAACAACTAAATAGCATGAAGCTGCTGGTTTACAACATCCGGCAGCAGTTTAGAGATTCCCTGGCCCCCAGCCCCCTCTGTCCCACAGAAAAGAGACAGTCACAGTACAGATTCACAGTGCAGTTCACACTTCTGCTCCAGCCCTGCAGTCTCTCTCCTCAGGCAGCACTTCCTGTGTAGAGGGGGCATGTCTAAAGCTCTGCAGCAGCTGACCTAGTGTGACTCAAAGGGCCCACCAGAAGGGGTACTGCGTAAGTGAAATGACAGCAGTGTCATTGATGGAAGTGCTCATAGCAGCTCAGTGGGCCCCTCAGGAGCAAGATGCCGGGTGCTGAAGCCGGCCCTGGGTGCTGTACAGCTGGACGCTAAATCTGGTGCATTGTTAAACTGTCATTGTCCCAGAATGTTGCTTGCATGAGAATTTTGCCGTATTTTTAGCGTACATTGGAAGATCCTAAGCCATGCCCCCTCCTGCAACTAAGCTACAGTTGTGTTCAAAATTATTCAACCCCCACTGAAATTGAGTGTTTTGGCCAGTTTGACATTGATTTTCATCATTTCAGTCATCTTGTTTACAATTAAATCAAAGAGGCCCTTGTAAGTCAGACAAATATAACATAACATTTATAATGAAATAACCATAAATGTCTTTTCTGTGCTCAGATCATTATCAGTTTTATTCAACCCCCAAGTGACATTCAATCTTAGTACTTAGTACAACATCCTTTTCCAGTTATAACAGCTTTTAAACGTGAAGCATAGCTTGACACAAGTGTCTTGCAGCGATCTACGGGTATTTTCGCCCATTCTTCATGGGCAAAAGCCTCCAGTTCAGTCACATTCTTAGGCTTGCGCGCTGCAACTGCTTTCTTTAAGTCCCACCAGAGGTTCTCAATCGGATTCAAGTCTGGTGACTGCGATGGCCACTTCAAAATGTTCAAGCCTTTAATCTGCAACCATGCTCTAGTGGACTCGGAGGTATGCTTGGGATCATTGTCCTGTTAAAAGGTCCAACGTCTCCCAAGCCTCAGGTTTGTGACGGACTGCATCACATTTTCATCCAATATCTCCTGGTACTGAAGAGAATTCATAGTACCTTGCACACGCTGAAGCTTCCCTGTACCTGTAGAAGCAAAACAGCCCCAAAGCATGATTGACCCCCCGCCATGCTTCACAGTAGGCAAGGTGTTCTTTTCTTCATAGGCCTTGTTCTTTCTTCTCCAAACATAGCGTTGATCCATGGGCCCAAACAGTTCTATTTTTGTTTCATCAGTCCACAGAACACTATCCCAAAACTTTTGTGGTTTGTCCACATAACTTTTGGCATACTGCAGTCGACTCTTCTTATTCTTTGGAGACAGCAAGGGGGTGCGCCTGGGAGTTCTGGCATGGAGGCCTTCATTACGCAGTGTGCGCCTTATTGTCTGAGCTGAAACTTCAGTACCCGCATCTGACAAATCTTTTTTCAGTTCCTCAGCAGTCACACGGGGACTTTTCTCCACTTTGCGCTTCAGGTAGCGCACAGCAGTCTAATTCAGCATCTTCTTCTGCCACGACCAGGTAGCGTTTCAACAGTGGCCTTTGCCTTGAATTTGCGAATGATGCTTCCTATGGTGTCTCTTGGTATGTTTAACATCTTTGCAATCTTCTTATAGCCATTGCCCTTCCTGTGAAGAGAAATCACCTCTTCTCTTGTCTTCCTGGACCATTCTCTTGACTTCACCATGTTTGTAAACACATCAGTAAATGTCTAGAAGGAGCTGAGTATCACAGTCATTTAAAATCTGCCTAATTGGTGCTTGATTGCTGCTCCTTGACATCCACAGGTGTTTTCAATACCTGATCGAAAACACTTGAATGAACCTCTGTTCTTAAGAGTGGTTGTCTTTAAGGGGTTGAATAATTGTGTCAATGAAGAAACCACAAAAAAAAACATGTAATACTGTATTTCAAAAACAATTGATGTCGTTTTAGTTGCATTTGGTTCTTTAAAATGTCCTTGTAAGATTTCATTCTGAACACAATTACAAATGTACACTAAATTCCCTAAAACCCTTTACAGCATTGGGGGTTGAATAATTTTGAACACAACTGTATGCCCCCTTTTGTCCCCTTGTCAAGATAGGCAAAAAAAAAAAAGTTTCTACTACACTTAAAACGGGAAAACCACAAGTCCAGAAATTGGATCTACAACAGTAAATCTGCTCCAGTATCTAAATGTAGAGTTAGACCCATTCAGAGTTAGACCCGATCCCCAGACCCATAGTCAATTCAAAACCACCGTGTGGTTCAAGTGATCCAAGCCTTGGTTTCTTTGGTAATTTAATTTCTGTTTCCTTGAATTGAGGGAGTCCGGGTCCTGTGGTCATAATACAGACCACATATGTGATGGCAGCTAAATGTAGCCTCTGGCTATGTATCTGCAGGTCATGGTCACTGCTGTCTCTCTGTGTCGTACTGTATAATGGGGTTCCATATGAGGTGCCCGTGGCCACCAAACCAATCCAACAATGAATGTCTTATAGCGAACTGACTGAATCCTGCGTCTATTTCCAGGTATGGCGGTTTATACCCTGTACCTTACTGTTTGTCCGTTAGTCTTTTATTTAGTAACTCTATTTGCTATTCTGGTTGTGAACCCATCCCTACAACTCTTCTGGATTGCTGACCTGTTTCCTGACTTTGTTAATAAGTCTATGCTCCCTTGTACCGCTTTTTGACTCTCGTACTTCTCCACTCTGATGTTAGATTGTTTTTTACTATGTTTTTACCGTATTATTTGGCACAGCATTCGTCTGATTGATTCTCGCATGGCTAGTCAACCACAAGATTTCTTTCGCTACCAGGAACCTCTTGTCTCACTATGTTCATTTAGAACTATGTGACTAAAATAGTTAGTGATCAGATCAGATGCACCTAAATGCCTGTTATTGACAGAGTCTCAAAACCTTAGCTGTAGTCATGGAAAAGAAGATAATTCTGCAGGTGAAATGTGTAAAAGATTTTAAAGGCATCTTCACACAAATTCAAAACTTTTCTTACTTCCATATCTTTAGGACTTCCCTTTCTTTGGGTGGGCAGCAGCTCATCAAGCACCTGCATCTCCTGGGATGCATTGCAATACGCTCTGATTAACCCCTTGTTCCCCTGCATAGAATATAGACCCTTATATATAGTCCCAGGGATACATATGATCTGTAATGCCCCAACAATTTCCTTCCCCACTGTCTAGAGAGAGATATATAGCTATATATTTCTATGAATTTAGAAGTAGGGATGAATGAATTAAAGGTGTCTGGACCACTTCACCTGCTTCTCTTTGAGATCACCATAACAGCACTGAGACAAGATGGGGAGCAGGGAAGCTATATCAGTCCACAACTGAATGCAAGAGAAGGTGGACAGAAAGCAAGGCTGGCGCCAGCACCCGGCCTACCGGCCTACCCAGCTGTCTGTGGATGGATACCTAGCTTAGGTTTTCCCTGTCACATCCTTAAAGCTTGTAAAAAAGTGGGATCTTGACATAGGGGCCACTTAATATGGTGGATTTGGTGATCTCTGTAATGGAGACACCCCTTTGCTTGGTTTTCCTTCCTTTGAGGGATATCTGGCTTTCATTGTGTTGTAGACCCATAACTGGGGCTCCACATTTGTTTTGCATATTCCTGTTTCCCAGGGAACTTTGCACTTCGGATTGCTGTGTTGAGACTCTTAAGTGAGGCTCCACGGTGTTTTTTTATAGCTGGTCTCCCTGAGGTCAGCTATTGTTGTGTTTGAGTAGTCTCCGAGGCATTGCCCCGGTTAGCCAGAATCCTGCTCCACACTGATGAGGGGCAACACCCTGAAACAGCTGTCTGTGGATGGATACCTAGCTTAGGTTTTACCTGTCACATCCTTAAAGCTTGTAAAAAAGTGGGATCTTGACATAGGGGCCACTTAATATGGTGGATTTGGTGATCTCTGTAATGGAGACACCCCTTTGCTTGGTTTTCCTTCCTTTGAGGGATATCTGGCTTTCATTGTGTTGTAGACCCATAACTGGGGCTCCACATTTGTTTTGCATATTCCTGTTTCCCAGGGAACTTTGCACTTCGGATTGCTGTGTTGAGACTCTTAAGTGAGTCTCCGTGGTGTTTTTTTATAGCTGGTCTCCCTGAGGTCAGCTATTGTTGTGTTTGAGTACCCGGGCAAGTGACAGGACCCACAGCACACCTGCCAGAGGCCAATAGGAATCAGCGCTTCCATCAATACAGATGAAGCGCTCATTGCTGGAGAATGGAGAGCTGGGTCCTGTCGCTCACCGCTCAGCTCCCAGTGCTCCTCCCCTCCTTCAGGTCGGCAGTACTCTGAATGATGACTTCTCCCCACTCCGCCATTCAGCCTGTAGGCACGGATCAGGCTGCCGGCCTGTGTGGGTGGAGCCTAAAGCCCGGTATTCTGCATAGGCTCTGCCCATACAGTGCTGCAGAGCGATCTGTGCCTGCAGGGAAGAGAGGACTGTAAGCTTCAGGAACGGGACACGGTGAGTAGTTACTGTGTATTTTTGTTTTTAATACAGAGGAGTCACAGAGGACTTTATTACTGTGGAGGGGGCACATAGAATTTTATTACTATGGAGGGGGCATAGGGGACTTTATTACTATGGAGGGGGGAGAGAGGTCTTTATTACTATGCAGGGGGCACAGAGGGCTTTATTACTATGGAGGGGGCACAGAGGACTTTATTACTATGAGGGGGCACAGAGGTCTTTATTACTATGAAGGGTGCTCAGAGGGCATCTCTACTATGGAGGGGGCACAGATGACTTTATTACTATGGAGGGGGCACAGAGGGCATTTCTACTATGGAGGGGCACAGAGGGCATTACTAATGAAAAAGGGGGCACAATGGGCATTTCTACTATGGAGGGGACACCGAGCCAGAGGGCATTGCTACAATGAAGGGGGCACAGTGGGCATTATTACTGTGAAGGGGGCACAGTGGGGATTATTACTGTGAAGGGGGAACAGATAGGGCATTACAACTGTAAAAGGGGCACAGAGAGGGCATAACTACTGTGAGAGGGCACAATGTGGGCATAACTACTGTGAGGGGGCACACTTCTATACAAAACTACTGTGAAGGTTCTACAATTAGGGCAATACTACTGTGAGGGGGTATAATTTTATTTAAAGTGTAGCTCCTCCTACACAGTAGCACGATGTGTCACAGTATCCAGCTGCTGCTAATGGGAAGCACAGATCATGGGAGGAGCCAGGTGACTGAGGCAAGGAGTATTTATTGTTTGTTTTTTTCACTTCCTGTGAAGGGGGCACATCTAGTCATATCCACCGTAAGAGGGCACATGTCTTGGCATATCTACTGTGAAGGGGGCACATATCTTGGCATATCAACTGTGAGGGGGCACATATTTTGGGATATCTACTGTGAGGGGGCACATATATTGGCATATCTACTGTGAGGGGGGCACATATTTTGGGATATCTACTATGATGGGGGCATATCTTGGTATATCTACTGTGAGGGGGCACATATCTGTGAGTAGACCTGAGGGACTGAAACACTGGGTAGAAAATAAAAGTAGGCTCATAAGGACTGATTCACATATCTCCGCTCTGTAGCATACTCTGTGTAAGGTATTTAATCTATAATACATGCAGTTTCATTGCTGTAAGTGCCGTGAAATATGCCACAAGGGGGCCCTCTGAGACTTTATCGCCCAAGGGCCCACATAAACCTGGAGCTGACCATGATAGGAAGGATAAACAGCAGCGGGTACTACCACAGAGGTAAATGTAATGTACGTAGAATGAACAATATTTTTATTGCATGTACAGATGCAGCCAAGCTAAACTTGATGGTTAACGCATTAAGTAAAGAATGGCAAGAAGAAGATAACTAACTTTTCAATGGATTTCAATTGCTTTTGTTGCAAGATATAACCAAGATAACAATGTGCCATGTGTTATCAGAGTCAGGTTTAGCCTGGCTACTCCTGTAAGTAATGCTTTATTTGCAATGCCCTGTTCATTGCATAGTAGTATCTTTCATAGGACAACCCAGTTATCTCCTTCAGTTTAATGAAAAATGAATGAAATAAAAATCTTATGAAAATGAAAACATAAAATTTAAATTATCACCAGGATTTTATATTAGGCACAAGAAGCCAGTGCAGCAGTCAGCCCTGTAGTAAAGGGCGTAAGGTCCTCAGGATCAAAGCTGGATTAATGTTTGTCCAGAAGAAGCAGGTCCAGTGGTCTACATCCAAAAGCCATATACACTACATGGAAAGAAGTTCTATTCTATTGGCATACTGAAGATAGGAGGATTGGGATTGAGTTTCCACATTTCTTGCCTAGAAAAACTTGTAATATCATTGCCTGACTCCCTATGACAATATCATATTATAATCATTTTCAGAAGCAGATTCATTACCTTATTCATTGATTTTTGGACCACTGACCCGGATTGATGGAGAAGCCATGCATTCAAGATATTCTGTCTAGCGTTTGGTTGCTGGAATCAGAGATAGCTTTTGTCTGGAGCATTTCTTTGAATCTTTAAATGACCTCTAATACCAGAAACACTCAGCTAAGAAGGGTGGTGCTGTTTGTAGCAAAATATACGTTTTCTTAATCTCAATTTAAAGGGGTTATGCCATGATTGCTGTAAAAATGAAATGCAGACCATACCTTTCTAACAAAGCCAGAACCAGCCTTGTACCTCACATGGATCCAGAGATATCCACATTTACTGTTCCAATTGCTTTACTAGATTAAATTCAGCCTGGCAGCTCAGGGGGTGCGTCCTTTCTGCTTACAGTTCAGTCCATGTAACTGCCACTGCTTTCAACAAAAGATATGTCTGGTCGCAGTTGAAGATTTAAACTGAATACGTTCGACCAGCTCAGAGACACGGACAAACAAGTAAGGAAAAGAACAAACAGCGCTATACAGATACATTTTATTGAATAGCTCAGCGACTGTACTAAATTTTTCATTACATGCAATTACAAAAGTATTCAGATCCAGGTGTCAGTTTGACAATTGTAGAATATGTTTGGGACACAACCTCTTTAACCCGTTCGCTACCAACGCTGTACATGTACAATGCTGGAGCGATGTGTAAACATGGCACCCGCTCACACGTGCAGTGGGCGCCTTAGCCGGCACATCTCTGCTGTTTCAAACAGCAGAGACCTGCGACTATTTACCATGACCAACAATAATGCCGATCACGGTAATTAAATACTTTAGATACTGTGACCAAGTGAGGTCACGGCATCTAAATGCGCAAAAACCTGGAAGCTCATGCTACTGGGCTTCCTACCGATGCCCTGTTTGGCCAAATGGGGCATCGGTAATTGTGATGAACAGTTTCAGCCTCACTGATGAGGCTGAAAGTGTTCATGCTGCAATTCTCATTTTGGCCACCAGATGGCAAGCCAGGATAAGAAATGAGCAAAATCGAGTTTAAATGGCATTTTAAAAATCCCTGATAGACCAAAATTAAAATTAAAAACACAATTTATAGGCTCATATATGAGCCACAAAATCATTAAAAAAATGTTAAAAAATATATAAAAAATAAAAAAATATAAAAGTTTAAATTGCCCCCCTTTCCATATAATAAAAAAAAAAAAAACTAAATAACAATAAATATAAACACCATGGGTATCACCGCGACCAAAAATGCCCATACTATTAAAATAGAAAAAAAAATCCAATACGGCGAATGGTGTAACGGAAAAAAGGGTCACAAGGGTCACAATTTTTTCATTGCTTCTCTTATCCCAAAAAATTTAATAAAATGTGATCAAAAAGTCAGACATATTCCAAAATGGTATCAATAAAAACAGATTGTTCCACAAAAAATGAGCCACTAAACAGCTCAGTAGACATAAGTATAAAAAAGTTATGGGGGTCAGAATAGGGTGATGTAAAAAAAAAATGTATCAAAGTTTAAATTTATTTTTACACTATTTAGACATAAAGAACGTATACATATGGGGTATCGTTGTAATCGTACTGACCCAAAGAATGAAGGGCATGGGTCAGTTTTGCTGCAAACAAAGTGCAGTGGGAACAAAACCTGTAAAACCGTAGAGGAATTGCATTTTATGCCATAATTAATGGGGGCATTAGAAAGTACAACTTGTCCCGCAAAAAATAGGCCCTCATATAGCTATGTGACCAGAAATATAAAAAAGTTATGGTTCGAGGAAAATAGGGAAGAAAAATGAAAAGGCAAAAACTAAAAAACCTCCAGAATCCTAAGGATTAAGGAGGAGTTTAGATTTGAAACTTTCATTAGACATCCCAGGTGAGAACAAGACAAAAAAATGAAAACGTGCAGGACAATCCATTTTTTTTTTGCATTCTGCTTTGCCATTTATAAGATCAAGGGAATTCTTAGTATCGAATGTTAGTGTTTCAGCCGGAGTGAACTCAATAAAGTCATAGTTACTTTCTCCTGCGTTGTGCTAATCATATTTCTTTTTGGCGGCCACCATTTTCGTTATTTATTGGGTATTGGATAGGAAGCAGATTTAGTAATACTGCACAAGAAGCTGGATTCGATTCATGTCACCAGACCTTATTGATTGCATCTTGTGTCTATTAGCTTTCTTCTATGGATTCAGAGACAATTCTCTTGTTTTATGTAGCCGCTGTAACCCGGATTCTCCACGCAGAGGTGGCTTAAATAACAGTGAAGAACAATAAATAGCTTTAATTTGCTTTGTATTGCTCTATGTGCTGTGTCGATGTATTCAGTATTTCCTCCTGTTGCAATTTATTTAGATTTATTTATATATAAAGGTACATGTTATATAATAGTATTAAGGCCGACGCTTCTCTCTTCTCTATAGCTCACGGTATAAACCGCTCACTGTGAATTCTAATACTATCTGATGTCAAGATGGGAACTAGAGGAGTTGATTAGCTCAAGGTCATCTTGAGTCTTGCTTGCTGCTAAGTATAACTGTGATGCATTTTAGCTGTTACCCAGTGAAGTATGGCCAGCGCACAATAAAGGAGAATAAAATGTAGATGCTTAAGGAAGTTTATGCTTTGACATGTTCATTTCCACTAAAAATATTTACTGTCTGATACCAATGGTTGAGGACAGAACTGAGGATCAACTTTCTATAAGCGTGTATACAGCTTGCTCCGCTTTCTAAGCAGAGACAATCAAGAATCAAGGGGAACAGCTTTTTGTCCCTTTATCGAACCCCCACCAATCAAAACTTCTGACACTGTATGTCCTTTTTGACATTTCAAATGTTTTATTAACTGATACAGTAGGGATTGTGCAATCAAGACTTTTATAGGATAGGCCATCAATGTCCAATAGCTGCAGGTCCCACCTCTGGGACCCGCTCCTACTTCAAGAACAGGACCTGACGTGAATGAAGAGCATGTTGCACATGTGCACTTGGCTATCTTCGGAATTTCCATAGCTGAAAATGAAGGGGACACCGCACATGTGCAACCCCGCTTCATTCACTACTATAGGACTTTCCAAAACAGTCGAGCCAGCGCTCTGCTATTTTTGGCAGTCCCATAGCAGTAAATAGAGAAAAATGCACATGTACATATAGTTGTCTATTCATGCCGGGGCACCGTTCTTGAGATAGGAGCAGGTTCAAGATGTGAGACCTGTACATATCACACATTTATAGCGTGTTAGAGCCAAGCAATTTTTTTTCTTTTCCTTTTCACAAACTATGTAGACGTAGCCATATCGGCAAATGGCACCATACTGCTATATATAATTTTTTTTCTACTTCCTCGTATTCTTCTCTTTCTTCTTCTTTTCATTATTCTTTCTTCATCTTCTTCAGTGCAAAAACAGCAATTCAACTACTTTTGTGTTTTTTATGATGTTTATCATACTGTAAATGGTAATTTAATGGCTCAATGCAGATACAACAATGGTTTATTATATTAGTTTCTTTAGGTCTATTTATTTTAGAACTTATTTTTACTTTGTCCTTTTAGGGGCTTGAATTCAAGATTAGTTGAATACTATTATTGTAATTGCCATTAATGAATGATATTGCCTTCAGAGTATCACCGGTATGGTGTGGTACACTGATATTCATGGTAGAGATGTTGCTTTTTGTTCTAGTCCTTTTGATGACATGGAAACCCAGTGATGATGTATGATCATATTATAAAGTGCCGATTGGCTGACATAGATTGGCCCATCCTAAGGATGAGCAAATCGATTCTACCACTTCATTCCGAATTTCTCAAAATGCTCTGATTCACATAAAGCAAAGTTTTTTGTGATTCATTTCAGGCGAATTTCACAGAGAGGGAGAGCCTAGTATACTGAGTTTCTCAACAATATATATGCATTGTCTAAGGGGTTCTCTTTCTCTATATAGAGATCACCTAGTATGTGGAGTACGTGCGTGGAGTATTGTAGGCCAGGTGATGCCCCTCTTCTGGTAAAGATATTAAAATTACCTGATGCAAGCAGATGTTAGACATGATAATTTTCAGATGTTTTCCCCAGAAATTAAGAGAAGTGGTGTCTAGCCTACAATAGTCATAACATATATCAACTGCTACCTGAAATCATTTCTACAAAGAAGTTAATTATTAAAAAATAATATAGTGGTAAAATGTCTAAGTTAAAAGATTTGAAGTACTTTAGGAAGACATTTTCAGCAAGTTTACATGAGTTCCTGTTGTAGCTGGCCTTATCTTAATGAGAACCTTAGGGCATGTTCTTTAGCCCCTGAGAAGAACTCACATGGGCTTGACACAACCTAGAGCCTGGTCTACAAGTTTCACAGGGCATCATTGTCTTCTTAAGTCAAGCAGAAATGTTCTTCGTTAAGAGTTGAGATACAATAGTATGACCCTCTGCTGGATATTCGTACAATACAATGCAATAGTAGGTTTTATATTGTTATTCCACAGAGATATCAAATTGACATTCAATGCATTGATGTGTAAAAGAGTAATACAGTAAAGTCATGTATCCCGAGGTGTATTATTACTCCAGCCTACTGTATTGTGAAGGAAGATTCACACTTGTAAAATAAAACCTGGAGAGCTCCGGAACAGAATAAAGAGGTTAGCAGGAGAATGGTATTTTGAAGAATGAAGGATTCTGCATACAATCTGAAAAACAAACTAAATTAAGGCAAAGCCATATATAAAGAATTGTCAATGAGTCAATGAATCCAATATAGTGTCTATATTACTAGCCCTGACCATAGGTCTAATGACCCAAATTCATAATATAATATATGTGTATGATGCTGTAAGTCTGGGCCATAGAACCCGTGGTCAGGCCAGGAATTGCAGTCATAATACTGACTCTAAAATATGCCCACATTGCGCCATGAAGCCTTAGTCTGTTGAACAGAAATCGTTTCTTTGTTCTATTTTTTTTTTATGTATATTTTTTTTATAATATATATATTTTCAAATCTTCCCTGGGGACAGCCATATTAGAGAAATGTCCTTTCTGTATGGTTTTTATAGACAGCACAACAGAATTTGTGAGCTTTACGGCAGCGGAAATAAATGGGAATTAACTTCATAGAAATTTTTAACTGCATAGAATTTTTACAATCTCCTGGAAGTAATGGAGTACAGCCCCGCCATTCACCAAGAAGTGTCAAGGGAGCTGAATATAGAGCCTTATCTGTACATATAGTAGGTAGTGTTACTTTTCTGCATTAGCTATATCTTCATCAGTACAATACATTAAAGGGGTTTTCCAGATGTTTAAAGGGAACCTGTCATGAAAAAACAGCATGTAAATCTGTTCACAGTACCTCCTAGTGCCCTCCAAGTGTCTCCAGAGGGACCTTTTCTTCCGAATGTCACATTTTTTGTCTTTTTAGAAAATGTAGTTTTATTCAGCCGCTGCCCCGTGCTTCAAGTCAGGCTTGAAGTCATGGGGGCAGCGGCCTAGGCGTCTTCACTGGTCCTCTCCCCGCCCCCTGCTTTCTTGAGTGACAGCCCAGATCGTTTGCCGGGACCGCGCTCTACGGCCGCATGCGCAGTAAAGGGCGGCTGGAGCGCGGTCCCGGCTGCCGCGCGTACTTCGCGCCGTCTTTTTTTCGCCGTACAGCGCATGCGCCCGACAGGCTGTAGCAAGCGCGCCTGCGCCCGGCATCTGTGCACAGCCGACGTGATCTCCTGCACGCACGCCGCAGAGGAGATCACGTTGGCTGTGCACAGATGCCGGGCGCAGGCGCGTTTGCTACAGCCTGTCGGGCGCATGCGCTGTACGGCGAAAAAAAGACGGCGCGAAGTACGGGCAGCGGCTGAATAAAACTACATTTTCTCAAAGACAAAAAATGTGACATTCGGAAGAAAAGGTCCCTCTGGAGACACTTGGAGGGCACTAGGAGGTACTGTGAACAGATTTGCATGCTGTTTTTTCATGACAGGTTCCCTTTAATATTGAAGACCTAACTGCAGTCTAGCATTAGATGAAGGAAATCCACAGCACTCTTCAATTGATCAGAAAAATCCAATAGGTTTATTCAGGCAGCATACAGAAGCGACGTTTCGACTACAACAGTCTTTACAACAGTCCTTACAACAGTCTTTACAACAGTTGTAGTTGAAACGTCGCTTCTGTATGCTGCCAGAATAAACCTATTGGATTTTTCTGATCAATTGAAGAGTGCTGCGGATTTCCTTCATCTAATGCTATATGGAGACCCAAGCCTGAACCTCCATCTGCGTGCACCAGTTCTGTACCATGACTTGGTACCTGCAGTAATGGTGTTGTCCCTAGGATGGGACTTGTAGTGCTGCTTAAGTATCGTATTTTTATGCTATCCTCAGTATAGGTCATCAATATCACATCGCAGGTGTCTTCCCTCCTCACAGCTTACCAAGCACAATGCCATCTTTTGCATAGCTGCTGGGCTTAGTATTGCAGCTAAGCCCCATTCACTTGAATAGGGCTGAGCTGAGCCTAGACCACGTGTTCAAGGAATCTTCGCCTAGGAAGAGCCCGCAGCACTCACAGGCTCTTCAAACAGCTGTTTGGCAGGGGTGCTGGGAGTCAGACCCCACTAATAAGATATTGATGACCTCTCCGGAGGCTAGGCCATCAATTTCAACATCTCAGACAACTCTTTTAAACTCCTCTCAGACAACTCCTCCAACTCTTTTAAAGACTATGGACACTTTGAACATATTTGGGCACATTTATTAATACTATCTAAAATGTACTTAGTTAATACTTGGTCTAAAACTAAATTTCTGCCAAATTTATCACAGTGGCCCCGACTGGTAAAATTGGCTCATGGCTAGACACTTTTTTCTAACTTCGTTCCACTTTGCAACAGAATTTAGTGGCAAAATCACAAGCCAAGCCCCCTCGGCACATGCAGCACAGTACACTATTTATTTTAATCTATATGCTTCAGAAATATGTCCAAAAGGAGCAGCCACAATAGCAAATGCAGATGTTTTTTATTGCCTGCATGTAATCTAAGCAAACCTTAGCTGGTTCTCACCAGTTTGGTTGATCCTGTAGTTAAGTTCACAACCAGATTGCAGAACCAGGGCGGAATGGAAATCTGACCCAATACTGCTTCTCTTCTTGCCACTCATGCAACATGCAAATGTTGCCAACTCTGTGGTACAGGTGCCATTAGTACTACCACCAACTGGTGGGTTATTCAGAAGAGCAGGTTGGAAATGGATGGGCTTAGAGGGCATTCTGTAGATCCTCATTATTCATGCTCTCCATGGCATAGATATGGTTTTCTAACCCGTTATCACTGAGGATGGACAAAAGAAATCTGCTATTTAATAATTTATCTTTTGTACAATTTGATGGCAACAGTCACACACCAAAAGGATTCAACAACAGTGGCTTTTTGACTACTAGAGATGAGCAAAATATTGAGCCGTTTCTGAAAATGTAAGTGCAAACGTGCCTCTAATCACTACTGCAACTGCATATTGTAATATTCACCACTAGAGATTTGTATTTGATTTAGCTGAATCAGTCAACTGATTAGACTTTTGTCTGAATGGATTCTATCTGAATCGAAAGTGATCCAATTGGCCTGAGAATTTGGGTATGACACTCCCTCAGAGTCTCATACCCAAATTCTCAGGCCAATAGGACTCATATTTTTCTTGTCTCTCAGTTTTCTCTTAATTTTTTTTAGATACTTTTTTTTTTCTGTCTCTGCCCAAAAATTGGCCCACATCGAATCACCAAAAATCTGGATTTGGATGCAACTCTAATTTTTTAATCTCTATTGATTGTTGAAACATTGTGATTCGTTTCAGCACAATAGTGAAATCAATGTAGTATAAGAGTCATCACCAGCTTCCTCCAAGTCTCCACAATCTTGGACTATTATCTGCAGTAATAAATGAGTAGCCCTGCAAATAAGGAGTCCACATATTTTATTTTCCTAATGCCATCCGTTCCACCATTAGAAGTTGTGTTAAACTACATTGTTGGGCCTCCTGTTCATGCACCCATAAGCCTTCTCCATTATGCTGGCACAGTATAGTAGCCCAAACAGTTTTTTTTCCCAGCACATCTCTGAGTGCTGACAGCGAGAGAACAGGGGGAACTAGGAAAATAACAAATGGCGATTTAGACTCATTAGGTGCAGGTAATAGTCCAGAATCATAGGGCGCATGCACACTGCAGACCCGGCTCCGTATTATGCAGTACAGAGCTATAAGCATTTTGTCCTCCCCCATATAGTATCTTATAATGGGATATTTTCAAGATGAGAATATGTCCATAATATTGCCTAAGATAAAAATATCTACCTCAATCTGAGGTACAGTATACAGGGGTACAAGGGGTGTTCCAAAGACTCATACAGGTGCTCTATTACAGCTTTGTACCAAGAGCTTTAACAGAGCTATAGTATGGCCATGTCCATTAACCCTAGTAGTAGAATGCAGTAGAAACATACGTAAGAACAAGAAAAAAATGCACATTTACCATAATGTTTTAGACAAGTTCATCACTTAATTATAAATGCAGTTATGGAGTGATGTAAAAAAAAAACATTGAAAATATGAGTCTAATTTGGTTTAAAACACTTCCAGTAAACTGCAGAGTAGCCTAATGTACAAAAGTCTGCACTCAACAGATATTATTAGAAGGGGTCATATCCATTATATCATTAAGCCACAGCTTTTTACTAATGTAATTCTCTACAAGATCTGTCCATTAAACTGATAATGTTATTCTGAAGAAGAAAAAACACATTGTATCTGTATGAATCAACCGCCTAAGCTCACCTCTACCGTCAGCAGTAGTGTGGCCTTGTAGAATGAGTGGCTTAACAGTATGAACCGGAGGAATAAAAAGAGTGTATTTTAGGTCTATAGAAATTTCGTAACAATGCAACTTGTTCGCAATGTGAAATACAATGGGGAGAGTAAATGAATGTCTGTTCTGAAGTCTGTAAACAGATAGTTTGGGGTTTAGTCTGGGGTCTAAAATGAGGAGTAACAGTGTGACTGGTCTGGGGGTCTTTAAACATTGGTGTTCCTGGCTGGGGTCTGTAAACCAGAGCTCTTAAGCCAGACATAGAAGAAAATGGCAGGTCAACACTCCAATGTTAAATGCAAAGTCTTCCTCCCAAATTGCACCCATGTATGAAAACACAGCAGGGCTGGCATCCTGTGGACCAGAGTCGTAGAGTCAGAGACGGAGTCAGTATTGGGAGGAGTCAGAGTTGGTACAAAAGTAATGCAACTACCGACTATAAGTCTGGCTTAAAAAAACATTAAGTAATATTAGTATTGCATAATTAATTTATATTCTAAATTAATTAAGAAGTCCTTATTTTAAAACATACTGTAAATGGCCAATCAGATAGATTATTTATATTTATTCCTTACTTAAAGGCGTTCTCCGGGAATTAGGAAAATGCAAATACTTAAATATTACTTTATTATAAATATATTCTCAAATACCTTTAATTATTTATAATGGTTCAGTTTGTCTGGGGATCAATTGTAAGACCCCAGAGTGGTGTTAACACTCCTGCACCCTGATACTGTCTTTAATGGGCTAACACAGTGTCATCTTATGTATTTCTGTCCAGGTCCAATACACTGTGCATTCCTAATCTGCTTGCAACTGTTATGTTCATGTAATGTGCCTGGTTCACCAGCAGGTGGCAGCAAACACGGTAGAGTTGTACTTAGATAGAATGGAACTCTTCATCCCATTTTAACCCCCCTCTGGAGAGAAGTGGGCTAGCCTACTTCCTGCAGGAAGGGTGGGGACCAGTTAGTTGCAGTCTAGTTTACCCCCATCTAGGGGAAGGGTTAGCAGGGGCACGTCTCTGCTGGCCATGGAGGCCAAAGCTTAAAGCCTCAGGAGCCAGAAGGAAAGTTCCCTGGCATAACCTAGAGTTAGACTACAGAGAAGACTTGCAGCATACAGAAGTAGCTGAGTTATACAGCTGGACTGTAAGTACAGCAGAGTCAGAGAGAAACAGAGATATAGCAGAGTTGAGTTTGCCTGCCAGTTTATGCTAAAGCCTGCTGAAACCAAGACAAAGCCTGAAAACTGTTTGGAGAAACGTTTATGCAAGTAAAGCTGTTGTTGAACTTCATCTCAAGGTCTAGACTCAAGTTATTTTTTCAAATCCCTTAATTATTTACCCTATTTATTGCTTCGGAGCCAAAGCCTGGGGTCTAGCGGTATCCACGTAGGAGCACCTTGACCGACAATAAGAGACATTTAGGCTGCAACATACCACTCGGCATTTCCAACACCTGGGGCACGATATATAGAGGGCCCTGAGGGGAGGTTCCCATTGCAATATTGGCGTCATGCACTAGGGACCATCCTGTGGTTCTCCGTCTAAAGAGTCAGTAGATTCCTAGCAGACAACGAGGACGACAAGGAGCTATTCGCAGGCCGCAGGTCAGTAAAGAGGCGCTATCTGCCCCATGCTTGCTATAGTCTCTACGTGGGGGAATACATTGAATATACCCCCATGAACTCTCTCAATGGACGCTATGCCACTGAAGACACCCTATTGACCAAGTCCCTTGTCCCAGTTGCTGAAAGCTGGCAGGAGGATGCAGTGGCCACAGGCCGTGTGCTCTGCCTCCAAAAGGGAGTCCTCAGCTTCCAAGAAAGGCACAGTCCCTGCCAGACCTACTGATCCCAGGTTTACCACCGCCACTAACTTTCCAGCTGGGATACCAGTTGACCACCATCTTTTCTTATAACCCAACGTCAATTATCAATTATCAGCTGCCATGGAAGATGGCATGGGCTGCAGCAAGAAGGCCCCGATCTCCATCACTACCGTTGGAAATTCCTTGGCCACAGCCTTTACAGCCGGAGATCCTGAGTTCCCCTGCTTTGGCAGGAGGTTCCTGCAACTTGCAGAAAAATGTGGCTGCCGCCATAGCCAGCATGACCACCCGGTCACTACCGGAGTCCTCCACTAGAGGTCAGTGGAGCACCGCAAGTGCAGCAAGTCTGGCTTACAAGAGGCAGGAGCGCCCTCTTATGTACTTTAGTAGTTCAAGCAGTGAAGAGGACTTCAGAAATTTCCTATAAGGAGCCCCTTTACGGCATCCTGGAAAAGGAAAAATGGGAGCCACAACATGGACTGGACTTGACGGGTGAGGACGTGTTGGTTTCTGTTTTATTGTCCCATGTTTGTTTCTCACCAGATGGACATGGATTGTAAGAATACCCCCCATCTGCAGAAAACACTTCCAAGTTGCGCCTAGCAGCACCCAATTCCCATTTTCCCCCCTTCTCAGGTATATGTAACACATATGGCCCCTGTGCCCACCAGGCTGTGAGGAAGCAGGACAGGCAGATGCCCATAGCTCTCAGCCCATCTTTCCTATGCTAATAGAAGACGGATGGCCCTTAGCAACGCACATTTGAGAGAGCACTGCTAAGGGAGATTTCAGCCCCAGTTTTTGACCACAAATAAATGTTTTCTCTAAATAAAGTATATTACAAAAATGTTCCCTGTCACTGTCCCTACACATTAGCAAAAAAAATAATGAAACAACAGTTATACTTTAAACACTTCTGTGGCAGTCATGTTGCTTGGTTGGTAGTTATAAATGAAATAGATTTATTGTAGAGGATCACTAGTGAAATCCACAATGAAGGGAAAGCAGTGTGTCATCTAGTCATCACCTATATAATAGAAACACATTTGGTGAAAGAGAGAGAAAGTCGAAGGTTACAAAATTTGGCAGCAAATGATACTTTACCTTATAATAGACTAGCAGTAAAGACGGATGGCATGCAGAGAATGGCAAAAGGTCAAAGATGGAGAGTAGTCAGTATTGGGAAGTAGTGTGAAAGATGAAGAAGAATTCAGTGTACTTCATATGTTCATGGAGAAGGTATCTAGGACCTCCCGTGGCTCCTTGCATGGATTATTAACTCCTTAATAAGTGCTGTTCTCCTATAAAAAAAATATTAATAATAATTCTACATTTTAACCAGCATGGTGATCTGAATGCGTTTGTAATTGCATGTAATTGACACCTCAGGTCAATCCACCAATTAGACCCTCAATGTTAATAAAACCACAATAAGTCCTCATATCAGAACCCCAATCAGACCTAAGCTTAGACCCCAATGTAAATGAACCCCAATCAGACCTCAGATAAGAGCCCCATGCCTCTCTTTAGCCCCAGTAGCCCCATATATGCCCACAGTAGTCTTTTCAGCCCCCAGTAGCCCCATATATGCCCCCATTAGTCTCTCTTCAGACCCAGTAGCCCCATATATATGCCCCCAGTAGTCTCTCTTCAGCCCCAGTAGCCTCATATATGGCCCCAGTAGTCTCTCTTCAGCCTCAATAGTCCATATATACCCCTTAGTAGTCTCTCTTCAGCCCCAGTAGCCCTATATATGCCCCCAGTAACCTCAAAATATGCCCAATGTAGCCTCATATATGCCCCCCGTAGCCTCATATACATGTTACCTCATGTTAAAAAAAAAAAACACTCACCTTTCCTGCTCCGGATGCCGTGCCGCCATTCCTCATCTCCGGCACTCGGTTTTCCACCTCTTCTGTCTGCTGTGTAGGCACGCACAGTGTGAGGTCACATTGCAACCTCACTTGTGCGCAGCCATCACAGCGGAGCGCCGAGGACCAGGAAGCGATGAGTACACACTGCTTCGCCGTCCTCTCGTACTAATGAAGCACTTCCAATATGGAAGTGCTTCCTTAGTATTCGTCCCATAAGACGCAGGGGCATTTTCCCCCCACTTTTGAGGGGAAAAAATGTGTCTTATGGGGCGAAAATATATGCACTTATTTATTTATTAGTTATTTACTAAAATGTTTCTTTATAGCACCACCTTCTGTTCATTCCTCTCCTTATTTCTATGTCCACCTCAGTAACATTGCACATCGCACATGTGCAGTTTTAACCTTTAACTGCCGCCAGCTGGATCTACTGTTAGAGGCTATGACAGCTACAGGGAGAGAGCTACTGCAGAAAGGACATGACCCCCGAGAAAGGACATTCAGAATAAGCGCTAGCTTAAAATAAATCTAGAAGAACCATTGAAGCAGTGAATGAGGAGATATTTGGATCCATGTAAGGAACAGGGCTGGTACTAGCTTTGTTAGAAAGAGATTATCATGTACTATATGATGTCTTATTTTTACACTAATCATGAGATAACCCTTTTGATACAAGTTCTGAACTATCTCGAGTAGCTTTCAAAGTGTATTCATTGGGGTATTCCAGTTAAATAAAATTATTCCCTATCCAAAGGATAAGGGATAATTATTAAATCAGTGGGTGTCCTCACAAATCCCGAGAACAGGGCTCATACCCCTTGCACCCCCCTGAAATGAACGTAGCAGCCGGTCGGCATTCGTGCGACAGCTTATTCCTTTTTATAGTTATTCTGAAGATAGCTGAGTGCTGTACTCTAGATCTCTCATAGACTCACATTTCCGACTAGTTGCTCTATTCATTTCAGTGGGCTGCAGGGGGTATGAGGACCCTGTTCTCTTGATTGGTGTGGGTTCCAAGTTGTAGGACTTCCATCGGTCTAATAGTTATCCCCTAGCCTGTGGATAGGGAATAACAAAATAACTGGAATACCCCTTTAATACCCTACTGTATGTAAGGGCAGCATATTACTGCTACATGTCTATAATACTAATATCCAAAATGTCACAAGAAAGTGTTGTGCCGTTTTGTTCCTAGCAGTACAGATAAAATACACTGGACACCTAGCTTATGATATATGATATTCATGAGGAGGACATATTTCTATTTTATGACTTGTTCTGAAGCCTGATCACAAGGCTATAGCTAGGGGGGAGCAACTGGGGCGTGTGCCCTGGGTGCCCAGTGAAGGGATGCAAAAAAAACACTTTGCCAGTGTATGTATATATGGAACTAGGACAGTTACCTGAACTTTTTCCCAATGTGAAGGAAAGCCTAGCTGTGGCTGTGCCTGCAAGGGCGTAGCTATAGGGGGTGCAGAGGTAGCAGTCGCTACTGGGCCCATGAGCCTGAGTGGGCCCAAAGACCTTTGTGCCACATAAGAAGAAAATAGTATTATAGAAAGTGCTTGCTGGTCAAGTTACACCTCTGGCTGGAGGGAAGGGGTTAGGTAAAGAATTTCGCATGGTTTTAGGTCCTGTTTTAACTTTTGTCTCTGGCAGCCTGAAGGCTATGTGCCTCCCTGCCACTGGTCACAAAGTACTGAGGGAAGGGGGCCCAAGCTATACTCTTGCCCAGGGACCATGAGCCTTTAGCTACACCCCTGTGTGGCAGTGTATTCTATCGCAGTCTATGGTACAAACGATCAGAAGATAACATGTACAAATCCCCTATGGAGACTAAAAATCACCTTACCCTTCTAAATAACTTAATAAAAGTGATCAAAAAAGTTTTATCACACAGCTCTGGGCATCCAAATATGAGGATGCAAAGATTTTTTTTTTTAAGGCTTAATTTTTTTTTTTTAAGTCGTAAAATTAAATAATAACTGAACTGCAGAATAAGCTCATCATGTAATTTTTAGCTTATAAAAACACCATAAAAATAAAAATAAAAAAAACATGGTAGAAATGCATTTTTTTATTTATTTTACTGGCATTTCCTTTTTTCCTGTTTTTCAATGCAAGATAGAGTAAATTAAATGGTGCCAATAAAAAATACAATTTATCCCACAAAAAGTAAGCCGTTTGGCTGTGTGAGCGGAAATATCAAAAAGTTGATGGGTCTTGAAAGAGGAGGAAAAAAATGAAAATGCAAAAGCATAAATTTGCAGGCTCCTTAAGAGTTTTACTGACATTTGCAGAGTTATTGTAGAATAAAAAAAAATAATTTATACATTTGAAAGCATTTTATGGATAAGCGCTTTGTTTTTTTCTGTGCGTAGGCTCAATTGGTCTTACCAGTTTTCTATACAATATCGAGAAGGGAAGTTCTGGTAAATGACCATGCTGTCATTGACCTACATTAGAATCTGAGCGATTCCAACTGCCTTTCTAGCAGTATTTTCATGCTGTGGCTCACATTATATAAGCTTTCCTGGACCAGACAGGGTGTCATTCACTCACATAGCTGCACATATGTTCTGGCGACATGGATTACAGCGCTATTTTATATGGTAATTCTTCCCTCTGCGTGCTATAACAAATCTGAGTTCTCTTTACTAAATCCATATGCTTGCTCTCACTGATCGCTGCCAGGACTTGCAATGACTAGCTAATTTAAACTGTCGCAATGAACCTACTGCAATTGTCAATTTATCTTGGTACATTTGAAGATCTGCTCCACTTAGCTTCATAACAGAAAGCATTCTACATTTTTTACCATTCCAATATGGCTTTATCTCCTGGAAAGACGTGGAAATATAAACAATATTCAGGATAAATGTCATTTAAAGGGAAGGTGTACATATGTAGCAGATTTCATTCATTGAAAGTCAAGCTCCACTCTGGACTATAAAAACAATATATTATGTATCTATCTTGTTTGGAGGGCCGGTGTTCCGTTATATTTCCTTACCCGTGAACTTTCCCTACCCTCGTCACTTCCTGTTGTGACGCAGCCGCACCGGACATGACGTTCCGGGTTGGAAGGAGGTGTGTCTTGCCGTGCAGGCGCACACGACGGGGTAGGGAAATTTCACGCCTGAGTTATTGTGAAGGGGCCACCTAATGCACTTGCGCCTTACCTCTTAGCTGGACACCAGCCGACACTGCGCATGCGCCGAGGGTAGGGAAAAATTACGGGCCAGTGCGCCAACACGGCTAACTACTCGGCACAGGTGCACTGTCCCATAATTTTTCCCTACCCTCGGCGCATGCGCAGTGTCGGCCGGTGTCCAGCTGAGAGGTAAGGCACAAGCGCATTAGGTGGCCCCTTCTCAACAACTCAGACGTGAAATTTCCCTACCCCGTCGCGTGCGCTTGCGTGTCGAGACACACCTCCTTCCAAACCCGGAACGTCATGTCCGAGGCCGTGTCACAACAGGCAGTGACACGGGTAGGGAAAGTTTACGGGTAGGGAAATATAACGAAACACCGGCCTTAGGGATATGCGACCTGTGCAGCCTCATATGAAGCAGCAGTAATCGCGGTTTACTGGGGGGTACCACAAGGAATCTTAATATATTTTTCATGGCTGTATTATTTAGACTTTGTACAGCACTGTTATTATGGATGTATGGAGCTGTTATTTGATGACTGTATGTTGGTATTATTTGAGCACTGTATGGTGGTACATACATGTATGACTGAGAATTGAAGTAATATGACTAGAAAAATCAAGTACCTGAAGTTAAAAGGGTTATCCAACTCCTATAATGCCACCTCTAATGCCCCTCACACAGGTTGTACTTACCTTGCTTCTTTGCACCCGCGTCGCTTCTGATGCCCGCAAGGCCACCGCTGCATCTCCCCGTCGCGCCAATCAAAACATCTGGCAGCTAGCCAATAGCAGGCTGCAATAGTAATGAGCTTCCCTAGCATAGCCGGTGACGATAGGGAGGCTCGACTCATCACAGCCTACCATTGGCTGCCCCATCAGAAGCGACATGGGTGCCTGGGAGCAAGATAAGTACAACCTGTGTGAGGGCCCTAGGCATTAGAAGACTTATTATAGGGTTTGGATTACCCCTTTAAAGGTGTTATACCATGACGGTTGCAAAAAAAGATACAAAACATGTCAGTCTCTTTCTAACAAGAAAGGTCACAGCTCCTAACAGTACATACGGCTGGTGACAGTTGAAGGATGGGACTGAGCATGTGTGACCACCACACTATACAGTTTAAATACCAAAAGAAGCCATAAAATTAAGAGAATATTTCACAATTGGAGCATTTTTGTGACAGAAAGTAAATTACAAAACATAATTTGTCTTTCATGCCGAATGATATTAAAATAACATTTAATAATGGCACAGCCCCTTAAAAGAAAAGAACGGTATGCATGTGTGTACAAAGGGAACATGGACAAGGGCAGCTATGATGAGGTTGGCTACTTTTTAAGTTTTCTAATATGTCATAAACTGTTATGTTACATTTAAATGTTCATGCACCTATTCCTTGCGCCAGCTCGGTACTGGAAGGCCCCTTGTTCTGCATGGATGGGAAATGTAAAAAGGAACAAAGGCAGATTTTGCTCTGATAACTTATGAGCTGCAGGACAGATTCCCATTAAAATCAATGGGGCGCTGAATACACGTGGATTTCATGTAGATTTTAGTGGGGAATATGTCTCAACTGCAATGTGAACACACCCTAGCTGAATGCGCTTAGCGCATGCGCAGATTTTGCTGCCTGTATATCTTACTTTAGCACAATGGCACATTCCGCAACTGTGCAGTACCTGTGCAGAAATAAATGTGGCAAGGTAAAGACGAGGAAGCGGCCACGTGATTGCCTCCATGCCTCCTATGCTGGTCGTCCCTTCCACAGTTTACATTTCTTGTCTATGGGCAGGGGAGCGTTCAGGTGACCAACTGGGGCAGGAAATTAGCACATTAACACTTTTTACAATAAATGTTATTATTTTTTAACTAAAATCACATAATTTTAATCTATATTATGATTTACAGTGTTTTGTCCTATTTTATGCATTCTATTCATACTGTTTGGTCTATTATCTTTACAGGCAGTTTCCAGAATGGAATTAAGCCAGGCTGTGACAACCAGTCCATTGCCATTGTTGGCGCCATGACCGTGCCTCCTGCAGCACTGATGGGGATTGAATCGGAGTCTTCACAAGCGTTGTCTACAGCTTTAGCGCCACCCCATCATATGTTGACAATATCTCCAATCAAAATGCCACTTTTAGGTATGCTTTTCCAATATACTCTATACTGTCAAGCAACTTGGACATGCAATTTGATGTCTTCTCCTATGATGTTAACTTCACTGGCCACTTGGCCTAGGTGCAGCTCAGTCCTATTCAAGTGAATCAGCAATACCAGCCCAATGCCAAGCTGCAATACCAAGCACAGCCACTATACAATGTATGGCACTGTGCTTGGTTAGATGTAAGGAGTCCTTTTCAAACAGTTGAGGCGGGGGTGCCGAGTGTCAAACCCCAACTGATCAGATTGATGATCTATCCTGAGGATAGGTCATCAATATACCAGTCCTGAAAAACCGTGAATCATTATTAATGACCAGATCATCTGTTAGAAGAGGCCAGGTGCTCCGCGGCCTAGTTGAAGCTCAACCTCATTCAAGTCAATGGGGCTGAGTATAGCCGCTGTTCGATGTTGGACTCTGTGCTTGGGAAGCTTCCGAAAGCCCACAGAGCACACCACAGCTCCAGTGAGCTTAGTGGCTTCCTTAAACAACTAATGAGTGGGCGTGCCAGGACTCGGACCCCTGCCGATGTGATAATGCTGATCTATCTTGAAGATAGGTCATCATTTAGCCGAATAAACCCTTTAATGTTTTGCTTGTAGGAGCATTACTTTCATAGGACTTAAAAGGATGCTATGTTTTTTTTTTTTGTATATTGAAAAATTAGACATTTTCCTATATACTTTCTGTATAATTATTGAATAGTTTTCATTACCTTTGCTTGCAGTCATTTAATAGGAACCTTTGGTGGTTACCTCCTGGGAATAAAACATACCCTGGTCATGCAATGGACACACAGAGGCTCACGTCATTATAGTACAGTTATCAGTGTGACTTTTAATGAGTGCAATACAGTGTGTGATGGACATGATCTGTTAATTGTTCGTTCCCGAAAATCAGCGATCTCCTCCAGAGGATGGGGAGTAGCGATCACTAATGACATCGCTCATCCCCATACCGACTCATTATTTGCCGGAAGGACGATCTGCTGTCTGGGAAAAGAGGATTTTTGTGTTCGATCTAATTACACTCGTTCATAGGGTAATCGGCGGTACATTTACACTGCCAGATCATCGCTAATGAGCATTATTATGGACACTCGTTAGCTATGATCTCTGCGATTCTCGGCCTGTGTAAAGGGCGCTGTACACTTACATCATTGATAACCATGTACTATAACTTGTAATGAATCGGTGCGATCACAAGGCCAGGACAGACCTTTATCTGCTGGAACAGTTGAATGACAGCAAGCAGAGATCCTGAAAACCATGAGAAATGCACACAGAAAGTAAATAAAAAAGTGTAATTTCTCACTATGCAATTATTATTTATATGGTGAGATAATTATTCAGATTTTTTTATCATTGGAGCGGGTCCAGAAATTAATAATGTTTCTATTGGTAATAAGACATCCTGGGTCACGTTTCCATTTGACCTACCATATTGTGACCCTTTTTACTGTTTCAGTCTGCATCTGTTCTATGCTTAATTAATTAATAGTTTCCTCTCTGAACGTATCTGCAAATCAGGCATGCCAAGCTGAATGACTGGAGACTTGAGTTTAGCAATGCAATGCATGTTTTGGCTAAGACATAGATGAATTCTGGCAGACTAAAAGAAAATGTACGTATATTAGTGAAAATAGACATAGAGGAATAGTCAGCTCCCCGCATGCCTACAATGCATTAGTCTAATTGCCCGTTGTACAGAGGGGTCACAAACTTTGTGCAGCCTGTGCCAGCTGAGTCTTGTACATAGATGTATGTGTGTAGGTCTGTTGTGTATGTTTGCTTAAGCCTCATGCACACGGCCGTTGCTTGGCCGTTCCGTGCATTGGGGACCGCAATGTGCAGTCCCCAATGCACAGGCAACATCAGTGCGCCTGCCACAGACAAATCCAGATCCATTCAACTTGAATGGGTCAGTGATTCGTCCGCACAAGTTTTATTTTTTTGTGGTGCGGAGGCGTGGAGAGAAACCTCATGGAAGCGCTTTGTAGTGCTTCCGTGGGGTTCTGTGCCTCCGTTCCGGATTGCATTGCATCGAGTGAATGGGTCCGCATCCTTGATGCAGTGTGCACACGGCTGAGGACCATATATTGCGGACATGCTGTTTGCAGGCCACAATATGGGTACGGCCAAGCAACGGCCATGTGCATGAGACCTTATACATTGATTGCATAGATTAGCTGTGTAGATCAATGTCCATGTGCAGACAGCTCGTAGAATAACTGAATGACTGCTACTCTGTCACATTCAATAGAAAACTAGTTTAGTGGTCTCATTAAGAGAAAGAAAATAAGAGTATTGCAGGGTTGGTACCTTTTAATGGTTAACAAAAATAGAAGTAATGATGTTACATAGCGAGCTTTCGAGACATCACTAGTCCCTTCATCAGGCATACTACAAGAATATATGAAGAAACAACAATATATATACAATAAGAACAGAGACATGGGGAATGAATGGACATTTGCAAAACAACAGAATATGGGCTCATGCACACAAACCTTCTTACCGTGTCCGTTCCTTTTTTTTTTGCGGAACGGAAGTTACTCCATTCTGCAAAAAAAATAGAACTTGTCCTATTATTGTCCACATTACGGACAAGGATAGTACTGTTCTATCAGGGTCCACCTGTTCCGTTCCGCAAAATACAAAATGCACACGGACGTCATACATAGTTTTTGAGTGCCATTTTTGCGGACCACAAAATACATACGGTCATGTGCATGAGTCCTATCAAAGATCTTGAGAATGAGTCCTTAATTATCTTACAGATAAGGGGTGTGAGAGTTTTATGGTCTCTAAATTGATGTTATCTCAGAGACCTGGTGCCCCGACTATGTCTATAGAAGACTTTTTAGATCTTGCAGTGTATCATAAATCCCGGGATAAATTCAGTCCAGTATTCAAAGTGTCAAGCAGTGTTATAAATTTGTATTCCCAAATTCTTCTAGCTCTTTGGAATTTAAAGTTACCTTTTAGGCTTCATGCACACGACCGTTGTTTGTTTCCGCGTCCATTCTGTTTTTTTTCACTGATAGGATGCTTCCCCATTAATTTCAATGGGTCCATCAAAAAATGCGGATGGTCAACCGTTTTTGTTCCGCATCCGTGGTCCGTGTTTACATTCCGGCAAGAAAATAGAGCATGTCCTATTATTTTCAAGTTTGTGGACAAGGATAGGCATTATTACAATGGATCTGCCATAAAAACGATCTGCCGTTTTTTTTTGGGGACGCAAAATTTGCAGACGGAACGGACGCGGAAACAAACAACGGTCGTGTGCATGAGGCCTTAATATGAGAACTTTCATGTGTTCTTCATTGTGTCCTGGGCTACAGAAATGATTAGCCACAGGAAAGTGTAGCTTCTTCTCTTTAAGGCCTCATGCACATGACCGTATGTGTTTTGAGGTCCTCATAATGCACGGATGAGTGCTAAAGGGAATAAGGAAGAAGGACTGATAAAAAATGTCCTTTTCCAATTGCGGGTTATGGTTAGCGCCACGGGCATAGATGTTACCTGACTCACTGGTGGAGCCCTCCAATATTAAAGGCTGAGCATCCATGTGTGTGCGACGTGCGCAACGTGATGACGTACCTGTTTCTGGTGCGTAGCGGGCGCATGCGCGGGATGGTTGACCGGGTCCTGGCCACAGCGCGTGAGAGGGAGCAATGCGCGCCTGCGCCGAGCAGCCGAGATGGAAAGTGGGCTACTGCGCAGGCGCAAAGTCCCCGGTGCCGCCATGCACCAACCTGTTTAGTGTCATTAGGCACCAAGTTCTGTTATTCCTTGATGCCGCTGTGCATTATTTTTGTACTGTCGTGCGTCGTCACACAATAGTATAATTGAATCTTGTATTCTGGGTGCCAGTGCATATCGGCTCTTGTTACCTTGTAGTGCCCAACACTAGAGAATCTAAGTGTGGGCACACTTATTTTCACTTCCATAGATATTCCCTGATTTGGGACTCTGGAAAACTGTATGTATATGTCTCGATCATCTATGAATATTGAGGGATATATACAAACCGGATTCCAAAAAAGTTGGGACACTATACAAATCGTGAATAAAAACTGAATGCAGTGATATGGAGGTGCCAACTTCTAATATTTTATTCAGAATAGAACATAAATCACGGAACAAAAGTTTAAACTGAGAAAACGTACCATTTTAAGGGAAAAATATGTTGATTCAGAATTTCATGGTGTCAACAAATCCCAAAAAAGTTGGGATAAGGCCACTTTCACCACTGTGTGGCATCTCTCCTTCTTCTTACAACACTCAACAGACGTCTGGGGACCGAGGAGACCAGTTTCTCAAGTTTAGAAATAGGAATGCTCTCCCATTCTTGTCTAATACAGGCCTCTAACTGTTCAATCGGCTTGGGCCTTCTTTGTTGCACCTTCCTCTTTATGATGCGCCAAATGTTCTCTATAGCTGAAAGATCTGGACTGCAGACTGGCCATTTCAGTACCCGGATCCTTCTCCTATGCAGCCATGATGTTGTGATTGATGCAGAATGTGGTCTGGCATTATCTTGTTGAAAAATGCAGGGTCTTCCCTGAAAGAGATGACGTCTGGATGGGAGCATATGTTGTGCTAGAGCCTGAATATATTTTTCTGCATTGATGGTGCCTTTCCAGACATGCAAGCTGCCCATGCCACACGCACTCATGCAACCCCATACCATCAGAGATGAAGGCTTCTGAACTAAGCGTTGATAACAACTTGGGTTGTCCTTGTCCTCTTTGGTCCGGATGACATGGCGTCCCAGATTTCCAAAAAGAACTTTTAATCGTGACTCGTCTGACCACAGAACAGTCTTCCATTTTGTCACACTCCATTTTAAATGATCCCTGGCCCAGTGAAAACGCCTGAGCTTGTGGATCTTGCTTAGAAATGGCTTCTTCTTTGCACTGTAGAGTTTCAGCTGGCAACGGCGGATGGCACGGTGGATTGTGTTCACTGACAATGGTTTCTGGAAGTATTCCTGAGCCCATTCTGTGATTTCCTTTACAGTAGCATTCCTGTTTGTGGTGCAGTGTCGTTTAAGGGCCCGGAGATCACGGGCATCCAGTATGGTTTTACGGCCTTGACCCTTACGCACAGAGATTGTTCCAGAATCTCTGAATCTTCGGATGATGTTATGCACAGTTGATGATGATAGATGCAAAGTCTTTGCAATTTTTCGCTGGGTAACACCTTTCTGATATTGCTCCACTATCTTTCTGCGCAACATTGTGGGAATTGGTGTTCCTCTACCCATCTTGGCTTCTGAGAGACACTGCCACTCTGAGAAGCTCTTTTTATACCCAATCATGTTGCTAATTGACCTAATTAGGGTTAAATGGTCTTCCAGCTCTTCGTTGTGCTCAAATTTACTTTTTCCAGCCTCTTATTGCTACTTGTCCCAACTTTTTTGGGATTTAGTGACACCGTGAAATTTTGAATCAACATATTTTTCCTTTAAAATGATACATTTACTCGGATTAAACGTTTGATCTGTCGTTCTATTACAAATAAAATATTGACATTTGCCATCTCCACATCATTGCATTCAGTTTTTATTCACAATTTGTTTAGTGTCCCAACTTTTTGGAATCCGGTTTGTATTTTAAATACATATTGAGTAAAAGTTATGTTTTAAATTATCCAGATCACTATATACTCTGTTTTGCCCGAAAGAAGGTTTCTACATAAACATAGAAGAGGATTCTCTAATGTAAGAGCAGTTGTTAGGTCTGAAGTCCATGCCTGCTGTTGTTCTGTTCTCCCTTGTGGATGCAGACGCCACATCACTCACCATGATATTTGGCATATTGGTCGCCCTCTCCATGCTCCTGCTTGACGCTTACCATCTTGCCTCTTAAAGGACCAGTGGGTGTTCTCCTAATTAGTGTTGATCGAGCAACCAAGTGCTCAGTTGCTCGGGCCGAACACATCGGGAGCACCCGAGTATAATGGAAGTCAATGGGAGAACCCGAGCATTAAACCAGACACCCATGCTCTGAAAAGGGGTGGGTGCCTGGTTCATAGGAAAAGGTCAGAAATTGATGGAAACACCACCGAAATGGTTCGGAAACAGCATGGGAAGGGTGTCTGCTCTGCATGCATCTTGGACTCTTAGGTCGCTGTGCACACGCTACACGTTTTATGCGCACACGTTACACTTTAGATGGGGCACTGGTAATGTCACTGTCATAAGCGGACACCGTCTATTGAAAAAGTGCACTGTATGTCACAAATACATTTTTTAACTGCACCCGGTACACTGGATATGTGGCACTGGTAATGTCACTGTCATAAGCGGACACCGTCTATTGAAAAAGTACACTGTATGCCAAAGATACTTTTTTTTAATGCACATGGTACACTGGAGATGTGGCACTGTTAATGTCACAGTCACAAACTGACACTGTCTATTGAAAAATTACACCGGATGTCACCAATAAACTTTTTTCAGCGCACACGTTACACTGCAGATGTGGCGCAACTAATGTCGATGTTCTCATCGGACACCGACTACGGAAAAAGTTCACTGGATGTCACAGATATTTTTGGGATGCGCACACTTTACACAGGAGATGTGGTGCAGATAATTTAAGTGTCCGCAGAAGCCTGTTAGACGATATTTATCGCAGGATGCAATAAGAAAATATTTTGCTGCTGACACACAATAGTCCTTAAAAGGACGTTTGGGTCTGTAAAGTTTAAGCAATTTAACGCAGGTTGCGCTACAAATATATATTGCTGCTGTCACACACGATAGTCCTTAAAAGGATTTTTGGGTCTCTGGAAAGTTTTTCTAATAAAAAATAGTCCAATATCATTCCCTACACTGTCTGTCCCTTCCTATGCACATCTCTCCCTGACTAAGACTGAGCCGAACACCCTATGACGCGTTACGGCAAGCCAATCACTGTAATGCCAGAAAGCGACATGGCTGCGACATTACAGTGAGGGCAGTACTCACCTGCACGTTTATTGGCTGCGTAGCAGCCAAGTAACATGTGGGGAGGAGACTCGAGCATTGTGCTCGAGCACATGCGGTATTCGGTCGAATACAGCCCATATACAGCCCTTTTTGGTGTGTATTAGTGTAAAAAAAAAGTATTATTTGCCGTTCAGGGGTGCAGTTATATGTTCTAAAGCTTTTTTGGCCATTCAGCGGTGCAGTTATATGTTCTAAAACTTTTGGCATGTATTAGTGGCAAAAAAACAAGTACTATTAGCCTTTGTATGGTGAAGTGAGAAAATTACAGCCCTTTTTGCCGTGTATTAGTGGCAAAAAAAGTCTTATTTGTCGTTTAGCGGTGCAGCTATATGTTCTAAAGCCTTTTTTGGCATGTATTAGTGGGAAAAAAACAGGGCTTATTAGCCGTTGTGTGGTGAAATGAGAAAATTACAGCCCTTATTGTCGTGTATTAGTGGCAAAAAAAAGTATTATTTGCCGTTCAGCGGTGCAGTTAAAAGCAGTTGCAGCTATATGTTTTAAAGCCTTTTTTGGCATGTATTAGTGGGGGGAAAAAAGCATCTATTAGCCGTTGTGTGGTGAAATTAGAAAATTACAGCCCTTATTGTCGTGTATTAGTTGCAAAAAAAAGTATTATTTGCCGTTCAGCGGTGCAGTTATATGTTCTAAAGCTTTTTTGGCATGGTGAAGTGACAAAATTACAGCCTTTTTTAGGGTGTATAAATTTCCTTTTTATTTACTTAAATAAATATTCTATAGTGCTATATATTCATGTTTTAGAATATTCACATTATACGAATATTACATTGCCGATTTTTTGTAATCAATAAAATAATCTCGAATACGAATATTTGCGAATATTCTAACGAATATTCGCGAAATATTGCAAATTCGAATACTGCCCCTGCCGCTCATCACTAGTGCTGCAGTCCCTCCCTTTCTAAGTGGTGGACTCTGCACCTTTCAGAGAACTGATGGCTTGTGCCGAGCTGAGGTGGAGAGTCCCAAGCAGTCATTTCTTTGCCAAAAAGGCAGTACCAGCTCTGCACAAATATGTAGAACAGAAGAATGGACCAGTCCTTGAGCCTGTCTGGTGTCTGCCAAAGTGCACGGCAGCGCCGACGTGTGGAGCTGTAACTACGGTCAAGGACAATATATGTCCTTTACGGCCCACTGGTTGAATATGGTTCCTCCTCAGCCAAACCAGCAACTTAGCCAGTTGATACCACTTCTGCCTCTTCATTCTCATGCCATTGGTCCTGCGACAATGTCCCCCTCTGCCTCCTCATCCTCCACCATGTCCTCAGTCTCCACTGCAGGGACAATTTACAGTGCTCTTGCAGCATACCACATCTGCAGGGCACGGCTCTGTCACACAGTGGAGGAATTGCTCCGTGTCCTTCATCAAGAAATCAAATCCTGGCTTTCTCAGCGAAAACTCAATCTGCACCATCTGCAAGACATCCTAAAAATGACCAGGAAACTTTGCATGCACTTCAGCCACTCATGCACCGCCAAGCACAGCCTCCTTGAGCTGCAGCAGCAGAACGGGGTTCTACCCCTTTCGAAATCAACCCTGCATATGTTGGACCAACTATAAACAGAACAGAAAAAGGCCATAAACAATTTGTTGATGATCCAAGTGGACAAGATTACTCCCCTGTGTAACTTCAATGTCAGCCAGTGGCAGCTCATGCGTGATTAGTGATGAGCGGCAGGTGCCATATTCGATTTCGACGAAATTCGCGAATATTCGAATGAATATTCGTTTCATATTCGTCGAAATCGAATATTCGTCATTTTTTCTAGTTATCGCGATTAACATGCGATTTAAATAATCGCATATTGCGATTTGTACTTAAGGCTACTTTCCTATTGGTTTCATATCTAGAATTAGCGAGGATGACGAATATGACGAATGTATTCGTCTATTCCTCAAAACGAAGATAACGAAGTATTCTACATCTTCGTTTTAGCTACCTATTCGTCAACCTCGCTAATTCTAGCAATCAAATAGGAAGGTTGACTATAGAGACAACTGTGTTTAATTCGCTATGCGATTTTTTTTTTTAATAAATAGAATAATTATAATAATTATATCAAGTAATATAATTATTCTATAAAAAAAAAAAAAATCGCATAGCATAATTGCTACAGCTGTCTCTATAGTCAACCTTCCTATTTGATTGCTAGAAATAGCGAGGTTGACGAATGAGGTTGCTAAAGCGAAGATGTGAGAATACTCGTTATCTTCGTTTTGAGGAATATGACGAATACATTCGTCATATTCGCTATCGCTAATTCTACCAAGCCAACCATAACTTCTGTGCTCATGGAGCGTCCCATCACCATGGGAACGTCTCCATATACTAAATGTACTGTCGGATTTGAGGAATTCGTTGAAATCGCAATGCGATTAATTCAAGTTATATTAATCGCATTGCGATTTCAACTTAGAGCTGGGTTTATAATGGGTCAGCTTGCTAGAATGAGCGAAGTTAACGAATATGGAATATAGCAGCACTGCTAAGTTGAATTCGCAATGCGATTAATTTAACTTGAAGTAATCGCATTGCGATTTCAACTTAGCACTGCTTTCTTACATAGGCTAGAATTAACGAATATGGAATATAGCACTAGCAGTGCCAAGTTGAAATCGCAATGCGATTACTTCAAGTTAAATTAATCGCATTGCGAATTCAACTTAGCAGTGCTGCTATATTCCAAATTCGTTAACTCGTTCATTCTAGCAAGCTGACCCATTATAAACTCAGCTCTAAGTTAAAATGCTAATGCGATTAATATAACTTGAATTAATCGCATTGCGATTTCAACGTAATTCCTCAAATCCGACAGTACATTTTAGTATATGTAGATTCTCCCATGGATGGGGACGCTCCATGAGCACGGAAGTCGGCAGAAGCGGCAATGGGCACTGACTAGAGCAGCCAGGAAGCCAGGAATCCTCAGGACAGGTAAGAACTACTGTTGGGAAGAGGGAAAGAAAAAAATATAACTAAAAAAAAAAAAAACGAATATTCGAAATAGCGAATTTATAGCGCTATATTCGAAATATTCGCGAATTAGCGAAGTGCCGATATTCGCTAAAAAAATTCGCTTTTCGAATATTCGCGCTCAACACTATGCGTGATACCTGCCATTTGCTCACGTTCTTTGAGAAGGCCACGTTATTTCGCCAGGAGAACGGGATGAACAACGTCATTCCACTCCTTCATGTCCTGGAACAGATGGTGGTAACAATGGCTGGTCGGGGACAGGAGACGTGGCTCCTAGATCTCACGGCCACATGAGCCCTGTAGGGGCTGAACTGGAAGAGGAGGAGGACATAGGAGCACTGGCAATGTGTAGCAAAACGGGGGGTTTCTCTGGCCTGGAGGAACAACGTAATTTTACTGCTTTATATCCTGGAATAGATGCAGGTACACCTGGCTTTTTAGGGGACTGGAGACGTGGCACCTACATCTCACGACCACATGTTGGTTTTTATACACAATTTACAGGAGCGAAGGAGCAGGAGCAGCCAGAGGAGAAAGAGGGAGATGAGGAAGAGGAGGCAGATGACCCAGGCACACCGTGGCAGTATGCAGTGGAGATGGAGGCAGGGAGTCCCTCAGAGTCACTTGCGCAAATGGCCCGCTGCATGCTCACTTGCTTGTTTAGTGACAGCTGAATTGTCACCATTCAGCAGAGGGATGAATTCTGGCTCTCCACCTTGTTGGACTCTCGCTACCAGTCCAAAAAGGAAGCCTTACTACTATAGAGTCATCCTATGAAGTCAGTTGGCTGCTGCCTATCTGCGCCATCGTACATCTTCTCGCAGGTCTGACCGTGGGGACCTTCTGCGCTCTCGTTCCACTTCCATAGCTGCTGTGGCGGGGGAAGGGAGGTAGGAGCAGTACCAGCTCCATCAGCAGCAGCTTGATTTTGCAGTCAATGATGAGCAGCTTTCCTAACCCGCCTAGTGATGAAACTACACACCACAGCAGCAGCTAATTCTGGAGCTAAACCTGAACTAGCGGTTGGTGGAATACTTGGACAGCACCCTGCTACCCCACATTGAAGATCTGCTGGACTACTTGGCAGCCAAACTGGATTTGTTGCCGCAACTGGCCAAGTTTGCCCTGGAAAAGCTGTCCTGCCCCGCCAGTAGTGTGGCATCAGAACAGGTGTTTAGTGCGGTGGGGGCCATAGTTACCCCGAGAAGAACTCACTTGTCCACTCAAAATGTGGAGAAACTGATATTTGGCAAGATGAATCAGGCGTGGATCAGCCAGGATTTCGACCAACCATTGCCTGATGCATCATCAGATTAGATCATCCATGCTGCCTCACCCAATCCACGACAAAAGAGACCGGTTTCTTCTGGCTACCTTCCTCAGCTACTATTTTGATGCTGTCACCCATCTGATGCCAAGTTATCCTTCTTACACCCACCATCGTCATCTGGTACTCTTATTGCCACCCACCTCCCTACTCTGACACTGGGTCACTCTGTGGTCTCTTGATACTGCTGCCACCTCACCACTCAGGTATCCTCATGCTGCTGCTTCCATCTCTACGCTATGTCACCTTGCCACTCTGTGGTCTCCTCATGCTGCTGCTGCTTCCACCTCCACACTGTCACCTTACCACTCTGTGGTCTTCTCATGCTGCTGCCCACTCACAGCTCTGTCTCTGGGCCACTCTGTGGTCTCCTCATGCTGCTTGCCACCTCCACGCTATGTCACCTGTGCCACTCTGTGGCCTCCTCATGCTGCTGCTGCTGCCACCTCCACACTATGTCATCTTGCCACTCTGTGGCCTCCTCATGCTGCTGATAACTCAACTCTATGTCGCTGGGCCACACTGTGGCTTCCTCATGCTGCTGCCACCTCAACACTATGTAAATGGGCCACTCTGTGGTCTCCTCATGCTGCTGCAATCTCTCCACTATGTCATTGGGCCACTCTGTGGTCTACTTATGCTACTGCTACCTCAACTCTATGTCATTGGGCCACTCTGTGGACTTCTCAACTGTTCTTCCACCCTCCCCACTCCATTACTGGGCCAGTATTTTTCCTTTTTGCCTGGTTGACATCATCATTTATTTGACCCTTCTTCTTATCTGTCAGAAGGAAGGAAAAATGAGATGCACAACGGATCCTGTCTGTGTAGCAGCTGTGAGGCCTGTATGGTCCCATCAGAATTGGCTTATGATTTTGTAGCCAAAAGCAGGAGTAGGTACAAAATACAGATGAGGTGAGTACTACTGTACTCACCTCACTGTTTGTAATTTTTCCAGTTGTACTGAAGAAGGCAATACGCCGAAAACGTTTATTTCTTGTAACTGGAATTCCGCACTTTCAATAAAGCAAGATCAAAAATTAAACCCAGTGGAGTGTGGGAGTCTATTATATATTATGGTGTAAAAGGAGTTCACTCTTTCACGCTACAGTAGGATCCTGGGCCTCTGCACGGTTCGTTATACCTGGCGCTAACATCAACCTGTATGGCAGAGTTATTTGGTCAGTTTTGGCCCCATAACTGTTCAAATAAGTGAAGTGTGCAGTGGTTCTAAGAGCAACACCTGTCATGCTTGTGAGACTGACTCACAGTATTGTTTCACTATCACAGCAGACTCCCCATGCGTGTTACGGGAAGGCACAGTGTTCGACACCACTATACTGGCTTTCTGCAGCCAGGAAATAGCTGTTTTTAACGCTATTCACCGCAAATAAATTTGGATCAAATAGAATCTTTTCGGAAAATTCGGGGAAAGCACTGAATCAAATTTTTGAGAAATTCGCTCATCTCTAACTATAATGTGTGCCTGTGCAAAAAATACCCCTTTATTATGTGTGCCAGAACAAAAAATGTCCCCTTCTTATGTTTGCCAGTAAAAAGATTCCCCCTTACAATGTGGGCCAGTACAAAAATGCTCTTTGATATAATATGTGCCAGTACAAAAAATGCCTCCTTATGTGTGCCAGTACAAAAAATGATCCCTTATAATGTGTGCTGGTACGAAAAAAATATCACCTTTTAGTGCCCGCAGAAGAACAAATGTCCCTATAGTGGCCCCTTATGCCAGTACAAAAAGGCTCCTTTTTAGAGCCTCCAGTGTCTTCATTCTGCTTCCCCCAGTTACAAAATAATAACACCCCCCCCTCAATTGTGGCCCAACAGCATGCTGCCAAATAAAAATTATAAACTTAAATTATTACCTTCATTCGACTGTCAGCGGTATCAACCAGTATGTGCCCTGAGCTGTATGCAGCCCGGCTCAGGCAGTGTGGTGATGATGACACCGGCATCTGATAGGCTACAGGCAGAGATACAATTGAATATGCATAGATGAGTGCTTCCACAATGGAAACGCTCATTGCCCATGGCCATTCTGCTACCCCCACTTGTCCCACCTGGCGCCGTCTGAGGCAATTGCATCACCTTGCCTCATTGGCAGTGCACCACTGCCGATGCGAAATTGATGGCTTATCCTGAAAAATCTCTTTAAGAAAGAATTGGCATCTTGTTTTGAGCCCAAAACTTTATTTAAAACTATAGCACTAAATGATGGAGCGATTTTTATTTTTTTTGCTGTAGGTCAAAGGTTTGGTGAATTGTCCTCTAGAATATTTTCTGTTTCCTTTTAGCAAATCCTGTTCTCACACCGTATAGTAAGTGATATGTGCTTTATGTATCTGTGAAGTGATAGCCCTTTTTTACTCTAAAGGATTCCTCTTCATCTTTCTTCCGAGGCTATTGTTGGCTGATGAAAGTTGTATTGCTTACTTCTTTTCATGGAAGAGAAATTTATAAAAAATCAATACTGTATTATCCTTTTCCATGTACAGATTTTACATTTAATAAGCTGTGTAAACTCAGAACCTTATTTTTTTCTTTTTGCTAATCTGCTATATTGATTTATGACAGATGGAAGAAAAAAACAAGCCAGTCATCAGTTCTGGATCCTTTTACCTGAAAGCGTTCACTGTATGACAGGGCAGTACAATAGCAGACACAGAGAACAATTTTTTCCTAAGGGCTCACGCACACGAACATATTTTCTTTCCGTGTCCCTTCCTTTTTTTTTGTGGATTGTATGCAGAACCATCCATTTCAATGGGTCAGCAAAAAAAATGGAAGTTACTCCATGTGCATTCCATCTGTCCGTATGTCCATATGTCCTATTATTGTCCGCATTACGGACAAGAATAGTACTGTTCTATTAGGGGCCAGCTGTTCCATTCCACAAAATACGGAATGCAAAATAAGGAATGTCATCTGTATTTTTTGGGGACCGCAAAATACATATGGTCGTGTGCATAAGCCGTAAGAGTCTGCATGGACCTAATCCTACTGAACTGCTCCTACTACAGTCCAGTATGTCCGTGGATCCCTCACCTGTAATTGGATCATCAGTAGCTGCTAGAGATGTGCGAATTGCTTAAAATTCTAGTTGGGCTCAATTTGGGCTCAAATCAGTTAACTGATATGATTCTGGTCTGACTTAATTCTATTTAACTATCGATTTATCATGTGTTTACGCTTGAAAAATGATATAATTAACTATAAGGTAGATAGCATTCACAAAAGAAAAACAAAAAAAATGTATTTAAAGAGTAATATAAAAGGCTATCTGCCCAAAAAGACTTAATATAAAGCGGAGGGTAGGGAATAATAATGCCCCCTAGAGTGATCTGCTGAAATATCACCCTCTAGCCCGCTTGGAACACTGGGTCTGGTAGATACACTTACACCTCCACCATGCCCACTTGAAACAGCGGCAATGTGGTGTCACAACAAGCCGACATACTTTATCCAGGGAGCGCTCCTGCAGATGATATAGGGCAAAGCACCTCAAACACATCAGACCTAACCACTATCTTTGTTTGAGTCCTACATGAACCCTCCTATTGTAAGGCTACTAATACCATACTGCTAAGCTCTCGACGCGTTTCATTGCTGGGGAGACAGCAAATCATCAGGAGCGGCATAGAGAACAACACAGTACAGTACATTGCGCGCCACTGATGGCGTGCGCACAACAGAGTAGAGCCTCCGGCACTATGACGGCCGTGACATGGCCGCCAGAGTGCTGCTGCTAAATAGCAGAAGCCATACCATCCAACCCCTGCAATCTAAAAGTATGTACACATACCAGAGACAAATGGCAACGAGGTGAGATTATATAAGGGGAGAGAGAGCAGGTGGAAAGAGTGCCCATAAAGACAGATATATGACATAATCTCGTTGAGATTGTTATATAAAGCAAGTATACAAAATAAACTCATTCAGACCCTGTGGTCTCACTGTTTGTAGCCTGAAGGTCCATTCCGCTTCCTTGCGCAATAGCAGAATATCCACATCACCTCCTCTGGGAGATGGCCTCACATGTTCAATCCCCTGAAAAGTCACACTGTCAAGTCTACCCGGATGGATAGTCACAATATGCTGTGCCAAAGGGGTGTCATTCTGCTTGGTAATGTCCAAAAATGCTCCTCTATACACCTCCTAAATTCCCTCTTAGTTTTTCCAACGTATTGCTTGCAGCAAATGTAGGTGGCTAGATACAAGTACACCACTCCTACTGTCCTGCAGTTAATAAAAGATCTTATATTATAACTGCGTCCAGTAACAGAGCTGGTTACAGTGTCTCCTTTATTGATGGCCTTGCAAGCAATACAATTGCCACACTTGAATGTCCCAGGCGGTCTTTTAGTAAGCCAAGTCTCACTCACTGGGGTGTTGAAAGTGCTGTGTACCAATCTGTCTCTTAAATAACCACCTCTCCGATACGTGATAAATGGGTATTTCCCCACCAAGTGACCTACAATTGGATCTGATTGGAGGATGTTCCACAAGTCCTGTAGAATCCTCTGCACCTTTTTGTGAGCCACGTCAAAGGTACCGATTATCTGCATTTTGCCATCATTCGGTGCCCGCTTTTTCGGTTGGATAGTATGGCTTTTGATTGACATCTAAATATATTCTTCAGCTCATTAAGTTTATTTTTTGGATACATATAGTAGTGTCATCTACACAGTAAGGATATATCTGGACGCCTCTATGTTTTGTACCACTATTTTATGTTTTGAACACGCCTTTTCCGACACCTTTCTTCGCACACGACTGCCACCCTGTTTTTTGAGGAGCTGGCTCAGGTGCCTGTGTCAGACATGTAGGTGGACATTTTCACATAATTTGTACGGTTCTATCATTCAGAAGTATAAGGTGGTTACAGTTTATCTTGAAGTCCTCATAGATCCGTAGCGACAGCATGCAACATTGCGCTTGGCTCAATTGCCCTCTGAGCGCCAGATCGTTAGGTCATGTAATTAAGGATAGGTGGCTGTGTATAATGTTTCCTTATTCAATAATGACAGACAGTTTTACAGGTTGTCCCTCCTTTAATGCAACTTTGTATCCATATCATATATGGCTTTCTTGTTGTTTGCTCATATGTGCTTTTCAATAAGTTAACATCCCCCCTTTTATGCCCAGCGATATTGGTTAAACTATGTTCTCCGGTAGTACAGGTTTTATGAAGCTACCTAGTATTCACCTCTTTCCATGCATCGTTTTCACCTTCGGTTCTCGCCGTGTATTGATAGGCGGGGGAAGGCACATCTTCTCTAGCCTTCTTGTTTGATTGTATCCCCGCTGCTATGGTCCTCCTGTGGGTGTGGCTTCTGCTATTTAGCAGCAGTGATCTGGCGGCCGTGATACGGCCGTCATAGTGCTAGAGGCTCTACTCTGTTGTGAGCACGCCATCAGTGGCGCGTAATGTACTGTACATGTGTTGTTCTCTATGCCGCTCCTGATCATTTGCGGTCTCCACAGAAATGAAATGCGTTGAGCGCTTAGGAGTATGGTGTTAGTAGCCTGACAATAGGAGGATTCATTTAGGGATTCTGATATTATGGGGCAAAACAGTGCCTCTTTTTCCAGTATACCTAGGACTCAAACAAAGATAGTGGTTAGGTCTGGTGTGTTTGAGGTGCTTTGCCCTATATCATCTGCAGGTGCGCTCCCTGGATAAAGTATGTCTGCTTGTTATGACACCACATTGCCACTTTTTCAAGTCGGCATGGTGGAGGTGTGAGTGTATTTACCTGACCTAGGGTTCCAAGCGGGCTAGAGGGTGATATTCCAGCAGATCACACTAGGGGCATTATTATTCCCTACCCTCCGTTTTATATTATGTCTTTTTGGGCGGATAGCTCTTTATATTTTTCTTTAAATAAAGGTTTTTTCTTTTTCCTTTTTGAACGCTACCTACCTTATACTGAATTGATTCTACCTAAAACAAAATGGCTCCACTTGGCCTGAAAATTTGTGTGAAACGCTCTGAGGTCTCCTAGGATTCAAATTTTTATCCCCCCTTGTCTCTCACTTCTCTCCCCCCCTGTCTGTCAAAATTTGTCTGAATTGAATCACAAAAACTTTGGATTTAGATGAAACTCTAATTTTTACAACATTTGACTGAAATTAGATTTTTTTGAATCAATTCGCTCATCTGTATTAGCTATTATTTCAATAAGAAAGACAGGCAGAGAATATATTGGGAATCAATATCAGAACGGAAGGAATTGGAAACCCAGCACCCTTACTGTGGCTGAAGCTGCACATCCCCTTTCTTGTCTGCCAGGCATAGCACCATACCTTTTGTAGAGCCTTTGCCTAGTATTGTGGCTCAGTCCTGTTCCCTTGAGTTTGACTAAACTTCACTGAACTGCAGTGCAAGTCACATCCACATCTATATACACATTGTACCAGGAAAACGGTGACAAGGACACCAAGGCCCCCTCAATAAGCCGATCTACGTTTGGAAAGTAGCAAGAATTATAAGATGGTTGCAAGATGTAATACATGGATCCAGGATCAGACTACAAAAGGTTTCTTTGTAGTCTGTAACCATGGAGACATACAGGCTTGCTTAGTAAGTTTATATACAAAAAATACACAAATTGCTATATTTTTATTTTAGATTAATATGAGCAAAGCAAAACTGGATAAACATGGACGTATCCTTTAAAAAAACTTGTCAATATTTCTATAGTTCACGTTAAAATCTTACATTTTTGGGCAGTTCCTCTACGTTTTTGCCTTATTCATTTTCGTATATAAGACTCCGTTCATGGATACTTGACACTGATCCCGTATTCTTCATTCCACTTCTGTGTGCATTAATTAGTCCGATACAACTTATGTGTCAGTACTCTTCCTTTTCTGTATTCTACAGCAGAATGGAAAGGCGAAAGCTTTAAGTTTCCTATTCCATTGTAATTAAAGCAGCATCTCTGGAGCTGGACAAGAGTTCAGTTCTATCCATCAGACTAAATTAAGATGAACTATCATCTTGCACTATGGACAGCATATTGAACGAGAAGTAGGTGAACTGACAGATGTGCTATAAATGAGACAACCCTACGCATTTTTATCTTTCCATTTTCTAAGTCAAATAAAATGAAAATCAAATATGGAAAAGCAACTTAAGCTTCGCATTAAAATGCAAATAACTTTTATACAATTTTTTTTTCTTTAATCTTGTAACTTTTTGTTTTGCATTTTAGTTGGAAATATACTAAAAATCAAGATAAATAATAGTTATGGATAAAAAATTTAGACATTTTGAAGAACATACATAGCAATATTTGAAAAAAGTGGCCATCTGCTAAACAAACTATTTGCCACCTGCTCATTGGCTTTAGGAATGATTTACTGTTTTCTAAGTAATTTTCTGTTCTGTTGTAGAACAGCTGGGACGTGCCTGAGTCTTATATCCATCAGCCATACAACAGCCAAGCTGTACTTCATGTTGCAAAAACAATTCTGTTCAATGGCCTTTCATGTTCTGTCAGTTTATCTCATTAGCGATGTTTGTTGATAGCAAACAAGTTGAGATCTCGATAATATTTTGCAGTTTTTTTTTGTTGTGAAGTTTTATGATGGGTTTGATGACAGAAAAGAATAATGAATAGTTGAAAAACAATTTTGCATTTCTCAAAGTATTTTTGTGATGGGCTTGAATTTGCTGTTTTTGAAGGAGTTTTCTTCCGATGCCACCTCTGCCCATATATACTGTTAGGACACATGAACATCATAGAGTGGGGACCTCTTTCTATATGGCAAAAGCTCTGTAGGACACAGTCATCCATGCTATGCATTGGAAATGTTGCCATGTAGAGTTAAATTTCCTATGCAGTTCGATGGGAAATGTCTCACCAGAAGCAGCTTTCCCTACTGGTAACTCCTGGTATTTTGGAGATCTCAGAGACAATGGCTTCCTTTTAGGTCCTGTATACATGACTGTATGTATTTTAAGGTCTGCAAACCGTGGATATGCAAACCATGGATACTAGCCGTGTGCACACAGCCATTTTTTTCACATCTATAATGATGTCCTATCCTTGTCCACAAAACGGACAAGAATAGGACATGCTCTATCTTTTTTTGGGGCCGGTGGAACGGACATATGGATGCAGAAAGCACATGGTATTTTTGTGGCCACATTGAAATAAATGGGTGTGCAGCCAATCTGTAAAAAAATGCACATCAGATATGGAACAAAAATACTGTCATCTGCATCTAGCCTTAGAAAGTGGAACTAACTCTTTGACCTGAACAGGAAGCCTCATTCAAGGTGTAATGGCCATGCCAGGTGAAAAGAGCTCAACTCCCACTGAAGTAAATTGGAGCTAAGGATAGGTCATTTATATCAGGAGCCTGGAAACCACCTTAAGTACCTTTTTCTTCAAGTATTGTTGGAAATGTGAGATCCTTTAAGTATTGGGGGAAATGTGAGATACTTCTTAGTGATGTGATCTGATTGTGACTGAGGGGGAGGGTATACAGTACCAGGAGAATAGGAGTGTCAGGTAGCACCTGAAAGGGGCCTAATTTTTACCTTTGCATTGCTGCTCCTTGTCCCTTATTTGTGCATGGAATGGGCTGCTTGCTTACTGATTGTAGAGGGCCCCAATATTCAGAGTCCCACCAAGCACACATTTATGGTCTTTTTTAAGGATATTAATTCCCAGAAATAAAAACCTTCAGTGGTGTCAAGCTTCTTTGCTCTTCATCAGCTATGCATTTAGTAGCAATTATGTCTTGAGCTGAAGATCTGAGTTTTCAGAGACTGATTGCTAGGGACATACTACCTGACAACCCTATAGAAAAATAGCTATTGTTAGGCAGCGCATCCCTAGCAGCAATACTGTCATAAAAGGCTCAACTATTCAACTGAAAATTGGACTGGCGCTGTGCTAACTACAGAGAAGTGGGAAGTATCTTGTCATAAGTCATTGATTGTATGAGGCTGCGGTATTATTCATTATTATACAGATTCAGACAAAGAAATTAATTAAGGCTGTAGTCATACTGAAGGGGGGGGGGATTTTATTAAGACTGGCATTTCTGGCATCAGTCTTAATAAGAAAACTGCCTGGCGTACGATGTGCCAAAATTATGAAGAGCATGCCTCTTCATAATTTTTGAGCATCCCCGGGAGGTCCGCGCATCAGAAAATGAAATCTATGTCAGCAAGGATCTGGTGATGAATTCAGATGTAGTGCGTGCTAGTTTCCTCGTGCACAGGCAGCGAGTACAGGAGGGGATAGTGGGAGGACGGGATTGGCGATAGTGGAGTGGGGATGGTAGTAGTACTCAAGGTGGTGGTCCTCACTCTAGTGTACCCTGGTCCATGCATTGAAGCGAGAAGCACACCCATTTTTCCCCTTTTAGCACACCATGGTTTTGGGGTCTCCTGCCTTGTGGTAGGTGGGTTCCCCTTGGTGTCATTTGGTTTTGGGCTGCAAGGCAGGGGTCCCTTGAAAGGCACAGCAAGGCAATACAATACTGTGGCAATGCAGCTGATGATACAGCACCAGCCGGTTTTGGGTGAAAATAAGTAGTGTTGAGCGAACCAAACCTTACAATTTTAGATACCCGGACCCGAACCCGAACTTTGCCGAAAAATGTTGGGTTCGAGTTCGGTGTTCGGGCATTTAATAAAGCTTGTTGAAAGGCTGCCTAGTAATGGCATGGCTGTGATTGGCCCGTGCATCATGTGACCAAGCCTCTACAAAAGCTGGATCACTTGTAGCACCACCCATCAGCTCTGAGTAGTGCAGGGACAGTAAGCAGGCAGCTGAAGTGAGGGACAGTGTTGGGAATCTCATCTGGCTATTTAGTTTGTTGGTGACCCATAGTGAATTTTTTTGTGGGTGCTATACACAAGCTTTGCACTCCTGACAAAGAAATATAATAATTTATCTGGCTGTTAATTCTGTGGGGGACCTATAGCGATTTTTTTTATGGGTGCAATCCACCATCTTTGTACCCCTGACACAAAAATATAATAGTTCATTGGTCTGTTAGATTGCATTGCATACGAGACATGGAAATTAATATAGTTAATCCGTCTGTTAGATTAGTGGGTGACATATTTCCATTCTTGTTGTGAGGTACACCTACACTGCATACCTGACAGGGAAATAAATATAGTAAATCCGTCTGCTAGTTCGGTGGGTGACATATACCCAATTTTTGTGTGAGGTACACCTGCATTGCATACTTGACAGTGAAATTCATATAGTTAATTTGTCTATTAATTCAGTGGGTGACGTATACCAATTTTTTGTGAGGCACACCTGCATTGCATACTTGACAGAGAAATTACATATAGTTAATCTGTCTGTTAGATTGGTGGGTGACATATTCCCATTCTTGGTGTGAGGTACACCTGCACTGCATACCTGAAAGGGAAATAAATATAGTTAATTCGTCTGTTAGTTCGGTGGGTGAAATATACCCAATTTTTGTGAGAGGTATACCTGCATTGCATACGTGACAGGGAAATTAATATAGTTAATCCGTCTGTTAGATTGGTGGGTGACATATTCCCATTTTTGGTGTGAGGTACACCTGCAGTGCATACCTGACAGGGAAATAAATATAGTTATGCCGCCTGTTAGTTTGGTGGGTGACCTCAAAGAATGAAGAGAGCATCAAAGAAAGGACGGGGCCCTGGTCGTGGTGCTGCTGGTGCATCTCCTGTTGCAGGGAGAGGACGTGGTCAATCTGTGCCAACTACACGCCCAAAGTAAACACCTTCCTCAGGTGCACGTAGGCAACAGAATGTTCAGCGTTATTTTGTAGTCCTCAATACCGGTGTACAAATGGTGAGGTCAGAACAAGTAGATTGGGTGGCTGGCAGTGCCTCCAGTTCCTTCACATTGTCTCCCACCCGGTCCCCTGCTGAAAGCGCAGAGTTGGCACCTGAGGCCCATGGGCATCTGTCTTGGGGCTCAGACTGCTTGCAAATCAGCCAAGCAGTTTGAGCCCCAAGTCATGCAGCAGTCTCTTATGCTTTTTGATGACTTTGCTGGCAGGATTTATATGGGCCGTCCACATAGCCCTGCACTAGAAGTGGAAGAGAATGAGTGCACTGATGCCCAATTACTTATGTTTCAGGATATGGACATGGGAGGACAACTGCAGCACATCTATGATGTTGGTCAAACACAGGTGCCAACTGTTGCGGCTTTCTGCAGTCTGCAGACTGGCAAGGAGGGCAGGGGTAAAGAGTGGGTGGAAGATGATGTGGAGGATGATGAGGTCCAAGACCCCACATGGAATCAAGGTCATGCGAGTGACGTGTGCAGTTCGGAGGAAGAGGTGGTGGTCACACAGCACCAGGTGCACAGCAAAAGAGGGAGCAGGGTGCAAAAGCAGAGTGGCTGTCCCCTAGCCAGTACGCCTGCTGCTGCCCACCGTACCCAGGGACTGAGCACACCAAAGCCAGCTCCAAGGATTTCCCTGGCTTGTCAGTTCTTCAGAAAATGTGCTGATGACAAGACGCGAGGCATAAATGTTTTAAACCTGAGCACCACCTGCCTGATCAGGCATTTACGGTAAATGCAAAGCACAAACTGCAGTGGAGTAAACACCTCAAAAACCAAGAAAGAGCTCAGGCTCCTCATTCTCCCTCCCTCTTCTGCTGCAGTCTCGGCCTCTTCCTCCCCCTCTGTAGTGACAGTGGCACCTGTCACCCCGCACCTGCCAGGGGAAAACGATAGCAGGCTGTTTCGAAACTCATCTGCTTGGGGGGAAAAACCCCACACAGCGCAGGAGCTGTGGACGGGCATGGAACAACAGACTGATAAGTGGTTGGTGCCATTGAGCCTCAAGCTTGCCTGTCTGCTCTGCAGCGTAACTTCGGCCTTCCCGCTCACCGCCTCATATGCGACCTACCCACAACTCCAAGTTGCACATGCTGGAGAGACTGTGCGAGCAGCAGCAGGCAATAGTGGACTTTCAGCTGCACCACGCACAGGTGCGTGGCTCTGTGGAACAGCACCACTTCACCACCAACAAGTGTGCCTCCATGCGGGACGTGTGTGCCATTGCGCTGTTTCAAAAACTCCACCAACATGGCCAGTGCCGATGACGCCGTCCTCAGCGTTACTATCCTACTTCTGTGTCTCCTTGAAAAAAGTTTAGGGCGATGATGGAAGAGGATGTGGCACAGGAGGAAGAGGGATAATTTCCATGGTTATCAGGCCAGTCATTCGTAAGTAGCTTGAAGGGTGGGTTCCTTCACCAACAGAGGCCAGGTAAACAACTGTCCAGCCAGGGCACAGTTCTTGAGGATGAGGCAGATCATGAGGAGGAGGAACTGTGTTCACAGCAGGGTGGCACCCAAAGCAGCTAATGGGCATCACTCTAGTGTGGCTGGGGGGAAACAAAGGACACAGACGATACACCTCCCTCAGAGGACAGCTTGTCATTGCCTCTGGGGAGCCTGGCACACATGAGCGACTACATGCTGCAGTGCCTGCCCAATGACCGCTGAGTTGCCTGCAATATAACCAGTGGTGGGAGCAAAAAGCCTGGCTTGAGTTTGTGGGAAGTTTATCAGCTCTCCAATCTCCAATATGAAATGTCACTTTAAGTTATGGAGTTCTTACAGTGAACAGTGGCAACACTTGTGGCCTGACACAAACAGAGACCCTAACTAGCTAACTACAGGCCTGGTCTCATTCTCTAGGTGCCAACACTGTAATGAGGTGCGTGCACGATCTTACCGACCCGGTCTTCTTTGCATCCGCTGGTGACTCTTAACAGAACAAATGCCTCTCCAACAAGCATGCGGTACCACAATTTACGTCTCTTTGCTCATCAGCTCTTATCAACGTTCCTGGAATCCTTGTTCCTCTGTTCAGGATCAGGGTCTTGGATACGATCAGCTTCACTTAGCTGCAGTTCTGGTCATTGAGGTATGCTCCCACGCCTGGATGCCTCATTCTCGGCTCCCTCTAAGATGACTGCTCCATTTCTTCTCCAGGCTCTGAAACTCCACTTCTCATGAATATGGAAATATAGGCAACCTGTTAGCTGTGTTTAGGAAACAGCTGTATATTGTGGCCAAACAGCAGAATGTCAGTACAGATCATTTCATTTAATCTACACAAACAGTGTTCACACAAGGAGAGCTGTTTCCCCACCTCACACTGTCTTCAATAGATAAATGGTTGATCTTAAATGTTAATTTAAGCTCAGTTCAAAAGTGTTGTCATATTATCAGTCTTTAATTGCATTAGCATGTGTTTCATAATTACTTTGCACTTATCATTTGACTCCAGTTTTTACAATTCCCTTGAGAAATGACTAAAAATATATCCAGTCTTTGGAAAGACATTTCAGCCTATTTTGCATTTTTATAAATGTAGTTCTAGGAAATATTTGCAGAATGTGTTGCCTTTCTGTGTAATAAGTAAAGTCCTATTGTTGAAGAAATTATGTAACCCCAAGCTAGAAGAATAGTGAGTAGAAAAGCAAAACATAGAAGACCTTTTAGGTTGCCTTCATACTCTGCAATTTTTCTGCCGCATTTTCTGCCATTGAAAATCAGTTCCATTCACCTTGCATGAAATACAGGTGCTTGTCTCCCCCCCAAAAATTTATGAAACTTATTTTTAGGCATGGGAAATTCTGCAACAAAAACCACAGCGAGTGAAGATGAGACAGATGATATTTCTGCTAGATTGATAACTTTCTGTAATAAATGCCATCTTTTATGAACACGCAGATGTAAACACTTTTTGTATCGGTGCTTGATCAAGTGACAGCTACAGTCCACAGGATTGCATATCTCATTGTGTTGCTTTGTACCAGAGGTAAAATCAATTAACAGAGCTAACAAAAGTCTTTATGAATCTCAAGCCTTAGGGCTCATGCACACGACTGTGGTTGGCCCAGGAAACGCTGTCTATATGTCGGCCTGTAATTTATGGTACAGTTCATATCTGATTGCGGGGCTATTCGAGTGTACTCACATTATAATGAACACAATAGCCCCACAATCAGATACAAACTAGCTGTAAATTACTATGATACAGTCAGTTCAAGCCATGGGAGCCGCAGTCTGCCCTGGAGCACATGGATCATTTTGTGAGTCCTTACATGTGCATTTCCAACAGATATAACCAAGGAATAGCACAGCACAAATTCTAAGAAAAGATGCTCGAGAATTTGCATCTCATAGGAAATACAAGTATTTACTAAAAAAAAAGACGTCTGGAGAGGTGACAACTCCTTTTTTGCGATTGTAGACATTCTCTTTCTTCTCCATCCATCCCAGACCACTAAAATTTAGCTCTTGGCTCCTTGCTTCTGCAGCCATCCCTAAATTATTCCAGACATAAAACACCCCTAAATTAAAACTCAAAGAACAGACCACTAAATCAATCCAGATCCCATACAAAACACTAAATTCAGACTAGATCACACAAGAAAAAATATTTAGCCAACAGACTTCTCCTTTTGTTTCTTTAATGTTGAGCAAAGCAAAGCATTTGAAGCAGAATTCGGTCCAAAGTGGGAAAACAGAGCCGAATTTCTTCGTGCTTCATAATAACAAATCAGGTTTTCCTAAAAAGGTGACTGCATATATTACAAAGTGAAAGTAAGAAGCCCAAAAACGCAAGCTCATCCATAATGCTGTGCAGCCAGCCAATTCATAGCTAGCCATCCCCTATGAAAGCCTCATCTTGTGTGGTCTCCGCCATTGTCCTGTGAGCTGAGCAGAGAGAGAGATATGGCAAGTGTTCATGTAGTAAGGACTGCGTTGCTGCAATAATCCAGCCGCTATGTTTGATCCATCCACCATGTTTGGCATCTGGTTTTAACCCTGGTAATTTTAAAAGTAAAATACCATCAGGTTCCTAGTAGTGAGGGCTCCTGGACCTGATAAATGGATCCACATGGGATTACGGTCATCCCTGTTGTGAATCCCTCAATTTTATTGCTTTGAGGAAGGAAGGTTTTTCCCACTCAAATACTGAGTACCATCTCTGGAACCATCACACCATGTTTTTTTCGTTATCATTTTTACTTCCTGCTTTCCCAGAGCCATAACTTTTTTTTTTTGCCCGTAATGAGGTACTTTTTTTTTGTGGGACAAGTTGTACTTTCTAATGGCACCATTAAGGTTACATACAATTTAGTAGGAAGCAGGTAAAAATACCAAATGGAGTGGCATTATCAAAAAAAAGTATATGTATACTTTTTTCTTGCTTTTTAATACTGAAAAAAGATAAAAACCTTGGAAAAAATACACTTTTTTTCTTTGCATTGCCATATTAAGAACACAATACCTTTTTTATTTTTATATGTAATGAGCTGTTTGACGACTCATTTTTTGTGGGATAATCTTTATTTTTAATTGCTACTGTTTTGAAGTAGGTACCACATTTTTACTTTTTTTCTTCCATTTCACCGTTTACTATACGGACAAAGCTCAGTTCTGGCTCTGTGGGTCCACGGCTGTCTTCAGTGCACTTTGGTCCTCTCATGTAAACTTCTGACACAGATGGGGGTCATGTGCACTACTGCAGCCAAGAGCTAATGACTGGCTTCAGCTATGATGCGTCCCTCAAGAGGGACGTGAACACGGTCCATGCCAGAAGTTCACGTCCAGGAACCAAAGTGCAGTAAAGGCAGTGGTGGCCCCACAGAGCCAGAACTGAGCTTTGCCGAGAAGGCAAGCATGCTTCGCTTGACAGATCTCACCCGGTAGGAGGTAATTAAAAAAACACTTAGAAATTAGAAAAATACAATGAAAATATGACAGCATAATATTGTATCAATTATCTAGTTAATCTAAAACTAAAAATGATTAATGACACTATATTTTGAGCAACTTGATTACCTTTAAAAACTCTGCTTGTTCTCTATGGAAACTGAAATGCTAATGAGCTGATTTGAGTCCAGTAGTTGATATGAGTCCAGCGTTTTTTCTATTCAGAGCTGTAGCCACTCCTCCATTCGCTTCTTCAGAGGTAAAAGGGGCGTGGCTTATTTATTTATTGCTCTGAAGAAGTGAAAAGGGGAGTGGTTACAGCTCTGAATAGAAAAAACGCTGGACTCAAATCAGCTCATTAACATATGGATTAAAAGCACTTTTTCTCCACAATAAAGCAACAGATCACCAAGTGAAAGGCATCATTATATTTAGCAGAGTGAGCTCTACAAGGCAGCATGCCTGCTTTATCAGTGCATTTCCTGGTTCCCTTTAAGGTAGATTGTCTCTTTAAATGACTTTTATATTTAAACATATGAAAGTTTTTCTTGCATCAATAAACTATTACACCAAAATTCACTTTTTAATAAAAAAAAAACGCCGAACACAGGCTCCCTCCTGATTAGTATGTACAGGAAACGGTTAGCTTCATTAATAAACATAGAATCATGATGTTCTACAGCAGTTGGAAAATGCTGGCTACAAAACATTCATCTTCTGCAGCTTTTCTGCAAATACATTAATTTCTGTGATGCCTTTAGACAACATCTCTTGCAACATTGCAGAACAAATATTTTAAGTAGAAATCCCTACATTTTCCCTCATCCAATTTAAGCAGGCATCATACATTAAAGCACTAATGCTAACAGATGCAGTTCCCTCTTTAATATAAGAAGGATCAGAGAATGTATTTTTTTTTCTTCAAGGAATACATGTCAAACAGCTTCTTCTGATTTAATCTTGTTCAAGCTCATGGTTGACTAGTTTGCTCTGCCTGCACCTTTTCTGATAATCTCTGCACAAGTAGCTGGCATGTGTTGGTAAAGTGTCTTGCATTTCAAAGTGTCTTACTATTATATAACCCACAGCATGCACTCTGTTTGTCTGCTCTGATTTGTATCAGCACCCTTTGGACTTTGGACTTGCTCCGGCAGGTATGGGGCCCTTGGGGTATAAACCTGTGATTTGTTACTGCACTCTGAAAATTCTTTGGGCTTGCTTTTGCAAGGCTTTTGTGGTATAAACCTGGAACCTAGTGCCTGCTTCCAGTACCCTAAATCTATCCTGCATCCTGCTCCCCAAAATGGAGGACATATGTTATTCAATTGGGTTATGCATATGTCCATTGGTAAGAATGAAACCTGACCTCATTCTGCAGCAAGGCTCAATCTCTGCTTCTAGCATCAGTGGCGTAGCTATAGGGGTCGCATCGGTTGCAATTGTGACCGGGCCCCTTAAGCCAGGGGGGCATAATGATCGCGGTCGCAGATTGTGCGACTACGACCGGGCTCGGCAGGGGAAGGGGGCCCGCAATAATTTAATAATGGGCAATTCCCTGTTCCACTGATAGGCTGCAGGTACTAGGCCGCTGCAGGCGCAATGACGTCATTGTGCGGCCTGAGCCATACAGCTCGGGACACAGGCCAGAAGAGGCCTGCATCTCATCGATGCCATGGAGGTAAGTATAAGTGTTTATTTATTTTTTATATGGTACAATACCTGTTACTGACACATAATTTGGAGGAGGGGGGGAGAGGCACTTGTTACTGGCACATGATTGGTGGGGAGGCACTTGTAATGATACAAAATTGTGGGGGGTAGGGGGAAATGTTACTGGCACATGATTGGGGGGAAGAGGCATTTATTACTGTTACATGGTTGGGGGGAGAGGCACTTGTTACTAGCACATGATTGGTGGGGAGAGGCACTTGTTACTAGCGCAATATATTTATTAATGATCTTGTAGAAGGCCTGCACAGTAAAATATCAATTTTTGCAGATGACACTAAACTGTGTAAAGTAATTTACACTGAAGAGGACAGTTTTCTCCTACAGAGGGATCTGGATAGATTGGAGGCTTGGGCAGAGAAATGGCAGATGAGGTTTAACACTGACAAATGTAAAGTTATGCACATGGGAAGGAAAAATGCAAGTCACCCGTACATACTAAATGGTAAAACACTCGGTAACACTGACATGGAAAAGGATCTAGCAATTTTAATAAACAGCAAACTAAGGGTACTTTCACACTTGCGTTGGTGCGGATCCGTCTGTTTATTTGCACAGACGGATCCGCACCTATAAAGCAAACGTTTGTATCTGTTCAAAACGGATCCGTTTGCATTAGTTAAAAGAAAAATGACGAAGTCCAAAATGGATGTGTTTTGAATTACATTGAAAGTCAATGGGCAATGGATCAGTTTTCAAATGCACCATATTGTGTCATTGGAAACGTATCCGTCCCCATTGACTTACATTGTAATTAAAAACGAATCCGAATACGTTTTGGTGTCTGCCTCCAAAACAGAATAGAAGCGGAACGGAGCCTAACTGGTGCATTCTGAACTGATCCTTATCCATTCAGAATGCATTGGGGATTAACTGATCCATTTTGGACCGTTTGTGAGAGCCCTAAAACGGATCTCACAAACGGAATCCAAAATGCTAGTGTGAAAGTACCCTTAGCTGTAAAAACCAGTGTCAGGCAGCTACTGCCAAGGCCAATAAGATATTGGGTTGCATCAAAAGGGGCATAGATGCCCGTGATGAGAACATAGTCCTACCCCTTTACAAATCTCTAGTCAGACGACAAATGGAGTACTGTGTACAGTTCTGGGTTCCTGTGAACTAGGCAGACATAGCAGAGCTGGAGAGGGTTCAGAGGAGGGCAACTAAAGTAATAACTGTAATGGGGCAACTACAGTACCCTAAAAGGTTATCAAAATTAGGGTTATTCACCTTAGAAAAAAGACGACTGAGGGGAGATCTAATATCTATGTATAAATATATCAGGAGTCAGTACAGAGATCTCTCCCATCATTTATTTATCCCAGGACTGTGAGGGGACATCCTCTGCGTCTAGAGGAAAGAAGGTTTGTACACAAACATAGAAGAGGATTCTTCACGGTAAGAGAAGTGAGACTATGGAACTCTTTGCCTGAGGAGGTGGTGATGGTGAGTACAATAAAGGAATTCAAGAGGGGCCTGGATGTATTTCTGGAGTGTAATAATATTACAGGCTATAGCTACTAGAGATGGGTCGTTGATCCAGGGAGTTATTCTGATTGCCTGATTGGAGTCAGGAAGGAATTTTTTCCCCTTAAGTGGGGAAAATTGGCTTCTGCCTCACATTTTTTTTGTAGGAACTTGTAGGAAACAGGCCAAACTGGATGGATAAATGTCTTTTTTCGGTCTTACATACTATGTTACTATGTTACTACTATGTTACTTGATTAGGGGGGAGGCACTTGTTACTGGCACATGATTTAGGGGGGAGGCACTTGTTACTGGCACATGATTGGGGGGGAGATGCACTTGTTAATTGGCACATGATTGGGGGGATGCACTTGTTACTGGGACATGATTGGGGGGGAGAGAGGCACTTTTTACTGGCACATGATTGGGGGGGAAGGCACTTGTTACTGGCACATGATTGTGGAGGAGAGGCACATGTTACTGGCACATGATTGTGGGGAGGCACTTGTTACTAGCACATGATTGGGGGAGAGAGGGACTTGTTACTGGCACATGATTGTGGGGAGGCACTTGTTACTAGCACATGATTGGGGGGGGGGAGAGGCACTTGTTACTGGCACATGCTTGGGGAGGAGGCACTTGTTACTGGCACATGATTGGGGGGAGAGGCACTTGTTACTGGCACATGATTGGGGGAGGCACTTGTTACTGGCATATGATTGAGGGAGAGGTACTTGTTACTGGCACATGATTGGGGGGAGAGGCACTTGTTACTGGCACATGATTGGGAGGATAGGCACTTGTTTCTCGCACATGATTGGGGGAGAGCCACTTGTTACTGTTACATGATTGGGAGGTCACCTATGGGGGCACTTTTTACTGGCACATTATTGAGGGGCACTATGGGGGCACTTTTTACTGGCACATTATTGGGTGGCATTAGGGGGGCACTTACTGGCACATTATTGGGGGGCACTATGGGGGTACTTTTTACTGGTACATTATTGGGTGGCACTATGGGGCATTTATGGGGGCACTTCTTACGGGCACATTATTGGGGGGCACTATGGAGGCATCTATGGGGGCACTTCTTACTGGCACATTATTGGGGGGCACTATGGAGACATCGACGGAGGCCACAAATGAGGCCACAAATGATTTTATATGGGTGGAGAGGAACATTATGGGGGCTTCTACTTAGGCCACAAAGAAGTTTTTTTTTATATGGGGGGATCTGTGTGGTACTAGTATTATCAGAGGGTTTATCTGTTTCTGCAGTATAGTATTGCAGAGAACAGCAGCATAGTATTGGGGGTAGTAGGATGATTTGTCCAGAAGATGGGAGGATGATGGAAAAGTAGTAAACTAAATTATTCATATTTTTGTCAAACTGCAGAGACGAAAAATGGCTGAAAAATGGTGGTCTGGTCTGAAGGTCTGAAAGAAGAACATCTAAATCAAAGGAGACGCCACTGGATGTAAGAGGTATGGGGCGCGCTGTATTCTCATGTATGTTCTGTAGTGATGGGAGCAGGGGTGTAACCGCGACCAGGGGGGTGGAGGCGGGGGGTTGGTTTGGGGAGAAGTATTTGGGGGTAGGGGGCAATTCAATGTTTACCCCGGGGCCCATAGAACTCTAGTTATGCTCCTGCCTAGCGTGATTCAGTTCATAGGCTGTTCCTAATGGGTAAATCAGCTTCCATCATGTATTTCTTGCTGTCTACGTCATGGGCTACCAGAGTGTCCATGTTTACCCTGTGCAGGTCTGTCTTTTCTTGATGCTAGCTTGACATGTGGGTTCCTGTCTTGTCCTGATGCCAGTCTGCCTGCCATGTGGATTCCTGTCTCGTCCTGATCCCAGTCTGTCTAGTTTTCCACTATTGCTGAAGCAAATTCAGTCCGAACTTTGCTATTTTTCAGACAGCAGACAAACCTGAATCTTTATCGGTTGTTTTTTTATGTTTTATTTATGTTTTCTTTTGCTTCTTTATTCTCACGATGGTGTGAATTGTATCTTGAGAATAACTATATCTGTGATCATGAACTTTCTATTTTTCAATTTACTTCAATGTTGGAACAACGTTTATTTATCTATTTATTCATTATTATTTATTAATTATGTATTGGTTGATTCATATACAGTAAGTCTCCAGCCTCTGTTTTACTCGAGTATATCCAAAGTTCCTTTTTGTAACTATTTATTTATTCACTGATTGTTTTACATGTAATTCTTACAAATCAATTTTAATATAATCCTATAATATACTATATATTTTTATATATATATATATATATATATAGTAGTAGGAAAGGCACGGCAGCACTCCAATAAAAGTGAAAAAATGAATCTGTTTATTCCCCAAAGATGCAGCAACGTTTCGACTGCGATGCAGTCTTTGTCAAGCCATGTGCAGTCTTTGTCAAGCCATATATATATAGATGTTCTTTCTATACCCATACCGCTATATGTATTTTTAGTTGCCTGAGGGCTGCCCTCAATTGACTGCATAAATTGGCTCAAGGTCCTCTGTGCAGCCTCATTTATGTTTCTTTTCAAATATTGTTTTTATACTTGATAAAAAGGTCCTGCTTACCCCAAAACGCATTGTCAGTAAACAGTATTATAATCATCCAGCATGCAGTATTTTGTACCAACAAGCTATCAATCCGGAAGTGAGACAGATACAGTCCAGCTCCTCCTTCCCTTGCATCATAACCCTGGGAGGAAGTGGGGGGAAGGCTTGTCCTGATTGGCTCCCAGGGTGACAGACAGCCTGGAGGAGACAATCAGTGCTGCAGTAGGCAGGGAGGTGCCCTAGCAGAAAGAGAAGAACATCACTGTCCTGGGCTGTGAATGAGGGTGCATGGGTGTGAAAGTGTTTGCCAGGAAAATGATCTTAGGATCTTAGGTAGTCAGGTAGACTCATAAATCAATGAGGGACAGTCAGAAATCAATCAAGCTTATTACCAGGGAGAGTGAAGGATAATGCTAGGACTCCAAAGAAGAATTCTGTGTGTTGTGTAGAATACAGACAAGTAGAGCAGCTGATAGCCTGGGAGACAGAAGATAGGACCTGTGCCAGCTATTAGAAGTGCAGATGCTTTTATTTTTCTGGGGATTCAATTTTAAGGAGTTCTTTGGACTTTGACCTGAGGATAGATCATCAATGGTAGAAGCCCAGAAAACCCCTTTTAATTACGCAAAAAAATTAATAAAAAGTCGGACAGCACGCCATACTTCCAAAACGTGAAAAATGTATTCACTCATGTGGTACAGTGCAGCAACGTTTCGGCTCAACAATAGAGCTTTTCTCAAATGAGATATTTAATACTGCAGCAATATGCAGCAATACCCATGGTGTGGCAGCAATTTATCTGTGTGTGCTAAGGTAAAATTGAGTGTCAAACCTCAGTAGTCCATTTACGTATATTTAGTTTCCACACCATTGCAATACAATTTTGTTTGTGGAATTCAAGTTAATTAAGCAGTAAGTAGTAGTATGTATGTGTGTGTGTGTATGTATATATGTGTATGTATTGTGGTAAGGTGCAAGGTACTGTGGTCGACGGGAGGTACGTGTCACCGAGGTTCCTGGCCTCGGTGAGGTAAGAGCCGGATTTTTGGTGTGTCAGCAGCAGCTAGTGCTGCTTGACACCTTGCTATTTAGTTTGGCTGCAAAGCCAAAACGGGCCGGCTCTTACTGGGAGTAGGCAAAGAGTTGGGTGGGTGCCTACTCCCCACAGTCCAGGCCGGGTTTTCCCGGGCCTTTATAACACAGCCAGCAGCTGTGTGTGAGGCTGTGATTGTCCTGGAGCTGCTACCACTGCTGTGGAGTTCTCTGACCTGGAGGAAAGAGCTCAGCAAGGAGGTGGTTTTTCCTGGCAACCTGAAGGTGGATTCTCCTGCGGCTGGGCCGACAGCCAGGTGCGAACCCGCACCTAAACCTCCCAGGTGACTGGACCCTGTGTTGGCCTGTTTTGTTTTTCCACATTATTTCTGATGTGTGTGTGAATTAACACCAAGAGACTGTGTATCGTTTGTTTTGTGTCAGTGTGAATAAAACACTGGTTATTGCACATTCTGGACTCCTTGTTTTGCCTCTGTACTGCACCCGCACCGCTATCTACCAGAGCGACTCCCCACATTTGGTGTCGGATGCGGGCATGCGCAGTGAGGCTGGCGTGAACGCCGAAGTTTGTTTTTGCTGGGCACGACTGGATGTCCTATATTCGGCCGGCAAAGTTGCAGCCTGTGTTCCCTGACAAAATGGAGGCGGCTGTGAAAGCTCTCATAGAGGCTAACGTGCAGCAGCGGGAGACCAACCAGCTACTGCTACAGCACGTGATGGCGTTACAAGCTGCAGGAGCGTCCCACCACGTCCACGATGCCCGGAAAGCTGTCCGTGCAGCGATCCCTAAGATAACCCCCTCGGATGATGTGGAGACCTATCTGGCGGTGTTCGAGAAGGTGGCCGTGAGGGAGAAATTACCCCGAGAACAGTGGGCGGAGGTCGTCGCTCCGTTCCTGGCATCTGGACCCCAGCAAGTATTTTTTGACTTAGCAGATGACCAGGCTGCTGATTATCCCACGGTGAAGGGGGAGATCCTGGCCAGACTGGGGGTAAACGTGTTGGTCCGGGCTCAGCGGGTCCACCAGTGGGACTTTAAAACGGCTGAACCTGCCAGGCCGCAGTACTATGAGTTGCTGCACAGGTTGCAAAAATGGCTGCAGCCTGATATTCTAAGTCCGGCTGCTATGCTGGACCGTCTGCTGGCTGACATGTTCTGGAGGGCCTTGCCGTACCCCCTTCAGCACTGGATCGGCCAGGTATCACACACTAATGCCCTGGACATGGTCGACCTGGTGGAGCGCTATGAGGCCACAAAAACCTTGAAAGGGGGTGTTGTTGGGAGGGGGCCGGTCAAACCCCGGAGGTCTCCCATCCAGTCCCGACGACTGGTACCCGAGAAACCTGCTCGGGGTGTACCCCCTGTAGACCCGGCCCCGATAGTCTGCTGGCGGTGTCACGAGCCTGGCCACGTGAGGGCCGACTGTTCACAGTGGGGAGAACCCATGGAGACTAATTATGGGTACCGGGCTTCCATGTATGCCCGGAGACTGTGTGCGACCGGCACCCCCGAGACAATAGACAATCGTCATCTGTGCCAGGTGCAAGTCGGTGATAATCTTGCAGTGGCGCTGCTGGACTCAGGGAGCCTAGTAACCCTGGTAAGTGCTGCCCTGGTACAGCCCTCCCAGTATACGGGCCGGAAAGTTGGTGTGGTGTGCATACACGGAGACTTAAAGGACTATCCCACGGCTGTAATGTCTCTGTCCACGGCGTCCGGCACATGGACTTGTGAAGTGGCGATCTCCGCAAAGCTACCTTATGAACTAATAATTGGTAGAGACTTCCCTGGTTTTCCGTCACTATGTATAAACCATCAAAAAATGTGGTGATAAGAAAGCAGGATGCGCTCATACCCATATGCAGTTGTGCATTTCTATAGGGGAGCACATCCTGCACTTGTAGTCCGTTGCTAATGGCAATCACCAGCAAAAAATGCATACAATGGATGATGCCAGCAACGGACTACAAGTACCACAATGGACATCCTACATAAGATGAAATTTATGTGGATGTGGCAAGAATTCAGAACAAACACAGAACCAGAGATAGGTGCACGCTGCCGTCACACTAAACCCTCACACTGATGTTAAAAATTGAGAGTTAGTTCGCCATATCCTACTAGGAGGACGTGTCTTAAGCCTCGGGCACCAGCGTCAAGGTCTCTCAAGTAGCCCGTGGGCCCTAACACTCACCTACCTGCGCCATATGGGCGATATCAGGGCCCGAGGCTTAAGACACGTCCTCCTAGTAGGATATGTCGAACTAACTCTCAATTTCCGTCACTATGGCCTGAGGTGAAAGTGACTAATAGCCCTGAGACAGGGGTAACCCTAGCAGAGTGGCCTGGTTCCTGTGGGAGGCCAGAGCCCTGGGAGCCCGAGTCCGAAGGGCCTGCGGTAGGGGTGACCACCACTTCTGTGATAGAGGGGGAGACACCCCCACTGAGTGTAATGGTGGGAGACGTGGAGGACTTGCCACCCGGACCTGAGTTGGCAGACCTCCACGTCTCCGGAGATAATTTTGGGACCGCCCAACACCGGGACCAAACCCTAACCAGGGCCTGGGAGAATGTGCTGGAAATTGATGGTAAACCCCAGAAACCAGGGGCTGAGTTGATATTTCCTCGTTTTGTTGTTCACCAAGAAATGTTATATCGGGTGAACCAAATCCGGGGTGAACCTGTTGAACAGTTGGTGGTGCCCAGAGCGTATCGCAAGCTTGTCATGGAGCTTGCCCACCAACATGTTCTTGGGGGACACTTGGGGTGGCAGAAAACCCAGGACCGCATACTGCAGCGGTTTTATTGGCCCAGTGTGTTCAAGGAGGTAGAAAATTATTGTAAGTCCTGTCCAACCTGTCAGTTAAATAGCCCCCAGCCACATTTCCGTAGTCCTCTGGTACCTCTTCCAATTATTGAGGTCCCGTTTGAGCGTATCGCTATGGATCTAATCGGGCCTGTACCAAAGTCTGCCAGGGGCCACCAACACATTCTGGTAGTTCTCGACTATGCCACTTGCAGGGGCGTAACGATCGCAGTCGCAGAGAGTGCGACTGCGACCGGGCCCGGCGGGGGAGGGGGCCCGCTTCGCTCACATGTAATGGGAGCGCTCTGACAGGGCCCGGCATGAAGCACAGTGACAATGCCGGGCCCCGGTTAGACCGATCTGTAAGCATGTATAATATGCGCCCCTGCAGAGACTAGACGGGGAGCAGAGGCAAGTGAGGCAAGTGGGGGGTGGCGCGCATACTCACCCGGCAGTTCTTGTCACTGCCGGGTTGTCCTCTCCAGCGTGAAGCAGGGAGCACTCTCCGCTCTCCGCTTCACTTACCTTCACAGCGCTGGAGCTCCCCTGCTGGCTGCTCATGGCACTGCTGGCTGTGGGAGGAGTGCTGAAGCCCGGGAATCAGCCTCCAGAGACCAGGTCCAGAACAGCCAGCACTGCAGCACGATGTGTGTGATACCTTCTTCCCTGATGACAGGTATGTTTTTTGTTTTTAAATAAAGCTGCAGACTGGAGGCAAAGGGGGTTGGGGGTCGCCCAACAAGCATGAGGGGGCACAAAAGTGGGCATTTTAGTGAGGGGGCACCTAATCTGACATGACTACTGTAAGGGGGCCCATATTCTGGCCATAACTACTGTAAGGGGCCCATATTCTGGCCATAACTACTGTGAGGGGCACATATCTGGGCATATTACTGTGAGGGGCACATATCCGGGCATATTACTGTGAGGGGGCACATATCCGGGCATATTACTGTGAGGGGGCACATATCCGGGCATATTACTGTGAGGGGGCACATATCCGGGCATATTACTGTGAGGGGCACATATCTGGGCATATTACTGTGAGGGGGCACATATCTGGGCATATTACTGTGAGGGGCACATATCTGGGCATATTACTGTGAGGGGGCACATATCTGGGCATATTACTGTGAGGGGGCACATATCTGGGCATATTACTGTGAGGGGAACATATCTGGGCATATTACTGTGAGGGGGCACATATTTGGCCATAACCACTGTGAGGGGGTATAACTAGGTGTGAGGGGCCACAAGGAGGACATAACTATTGTGAAGGGGCCACAAGGTGGGCTTCACTACTGTGAGGGGCCACAATGTGGCCATTAGTGCTGTGTGGTAGCACTTAGGGAAATGTCCTAGATTACCCTGCTATACCATCACCAACCCTTCCTGATGTGATTATTCTTTTTTCTCACCACAGGGACCTTGTTCTGGATCCAGCGGACATCACGCCAACGCCAGCGACACCCTGGATGAGGTAGGACCGGATTTTATTAGTTAGGAATGGGTGAGTGTAGCCATACATTGGGCTAAGGTCCGCAATTCCGTTATGCATTTTGTGGAACGGAATTGCGGACCCATTCATTTCTATGGGGACACACTTTGTCCCGCTCGGATCCAGAATTGCGGATCCGCACTTCCGGGTCCGCACTTCTGTTCCGCAAAAAAATAGAACATGTCCTATTCTTGAAAGAAAAGGCATTTTCTATATAGTGCCGGCTTTGTGCGGTCCGCAAAATGCGGAATGCACATTTGATGCCTTTATATAAATGGGGGGGGGGGGGGGCCTAATCCAAAGTTTGCACCCGGGCCCATAACACTCTAGTTACGCCACTGGCTCATTGCCAAAGAGTTAATGGAAATGTTTTCCCACGTGGGCCTGCCAAAAGAGGTTCTGACAGACCAAGGGACCCCTTTTATGTCCAAAGTTATGAGGGAACTGTGTAAATTGTTGCGTATAAAGCAATTGCGGACGTCCGTTTGCAGGCGTGCGGATCCGCAATTCTGGATCCGAGCGGGACAAAGTGTGTCCCCATAGAAATGAATGGGTCCGCAATTCCGTTCCACAAAATGCATAACGGAATTGCGGACCTTAGCCCAATGTATGGCTACACTCACCCATTCCTAACTAATAAAATCCGGTCCTACCTCATCCAGGGTGTCGCTGGCGTTGGCGTGATGTCCGCTGGATCCAGAACAAGGTCCCTGTGGTGAGAAAAAAAGAATAATCACATCAGGAAGGGTTGGTGATGGTATAGCAGGGTAATCTAGGACATTTCCCCTAAGTGCTACCACACAGCACTAATGGCCACATTGTGGCCCCTAACAGTAGTGAAGCCCACCTTGTGACCCCTTCACAATAGTTATGTCCTCCTTGTGGCCCCTCACACCTAGTTATACCCCCTCACAGTGGTTATGGCCAAATATGTGCCCCCTCACAGTAATATGCCCAGATATGTTCCCCTCACAGTAATATGCCCAGATATGTGCCCCCTCACAGTAATATGCCCAGATATGTGCCCCCTCACAGTAATATGCCCAGATATGTGCCCCCTCACAGTAATATGCCCAGATGTTTTCCCGCGTGGGCCTGCCAAAAGAGGTTCTGACAGACCAAGGGACCCCTTTTATGTCCAAAGTTATGAGGGAACTGTGTAAATTGTTGCGTATAAAGCAATTGCGGACGTCCGTTTACCATCCGCAAACGGACGGTCTTGTCGAAAGGTTTAACCAAACTCTAAAAAATATGTTAAAAAGGGTGGTATCTAGAGATGGGAAGGACTGGGACCTGCTTCTGCCCTATCTCATGTTCGCAGTGCGAGAGGTGCCCCAGGCCTCTACTGGGTTCTCGCCCTTCGAACTGCTTTATGGCAGACACCCTCGGGGCCTGTTGGATATCGCCAAGGAAGCTGGGAACAACAGCCTGTCCCCCACAAAAGTGTCCTTGAGTATGTCACCCAGATGCAGGAATGGATGGAAAGGGTGTTGCCGCTGGTCCGGGAGCATATGGAGGCAGCGCAACAAGCCCAGAGTAGGGTGTATAATCGTCAGGCTCGGGTACGGGACTTCAATCCAGGAGATCGGGTTTTGGTTCTGGTACCCACCCTTGACAGCAAGTTCTTAGCTAGGTGGCAGGGCCCCTATAGGTGATCGAGAAGGTAGGGGAAGTAAATTACAAGGTACACCAGCCAGGGCGGCGCAAGCCGGAGCAGGTGTACCACATGAATTTACTAAAACCGTGGAAGGATAGGAACATGACCGACGACAACAGCCCCCGGCCAGGGCTTCTGGGTGAGAAGGGTCCAGCCCCACAGTTCGAGGCCTGCGAAGCGGTAGCCACGGTAAAAATTGCAGACAGCCTGTCTTCCAAACAAGTTCAGGAAGTCAGGGAGTTCATCAGTCGGAACACGGATGTGTTCTCGGACCTCCCTGGCCGCACGTCTCTCATCCAACATGACATCGTCACTGAGCCTCAGGCCAAGATCCGGTTAAAACCATACCGGGTACCTGAGGCTCGGCGACGGGCCATCGCGGAGGAAGTGCAATTAATGTTGAAGCTCGATGTCATTGAGGAGTCGAAAAGTGAGTGGGCAAGTCCCATAGTTCTAATACCCAAGCCGGATGGGACGCTGCGGTTCTGCAACGATTTTCGCAAGTTAAATGAAGTGTCCAAGTTTGATGCGTATCCCATGCCCCGGTAGACAAGCTTGTTGAGAATTTAGGGCAAGCCCGTTATTTCTCTGTGCTAGACCTCACTAAAGGATACTGGCAAGTACCCTTAACGGAGGCGGCCAAGGAAAAAACGCTTTGTTACCCGCAGGGCCTGTATCATTACAAGGTGTTACCCTTTGGCCTGCATGGCGCCTCCGCCACCTTCCAAAGGTTAATGGATATTGTGCTGCGACCGCACCGTCGGTACGCTCGGCCTACTTAGATGATGTAATCATCCACAGCACCGACTGGGAAAGCCATTTGCCCAAAGTGCAGGCGGTAGTGGATGCCCTGAGGAAAGCTGGACTAACCGCCAATCCAAAGAAGTGTGCGATTGGGTTGGAAGAGACCAAATATCTGGGATATGTTATTGGGCGGAGTCATCAAGCCACAGGTAACTAAGGTAGAGGCCATACGTAACTGGCCCCGACCGGTCACTACCAGGCAGGTAAAGTCCTTCCTGGGAATTGTAGGGTACTACATGCGGTTTGTGCCCCACTTTGCCACAATAGCAGCGCCGTTGACAGACCTGTTGAAGGGGCGAAAGTCTGGGAAGGTTAGCTGGAGTGAGAAGGCGGAGGAGGCTTTCTCCGCGTTGAAGTCGGCCCTGTGTGGGTCCCCGGTTTTGGTGACACCCGACTTCAACAGGGAGTTCGTCGTACAGACCGACGCCTCGGAGGTAGGCCTCGGTGCTGTACTGTCTCAGGAGGTCAACGGGGAAGAACATCCCGTTGTCTTCATGAGCCGTAAGCTCAGTCCCGCCGAGACCAGGTATAGCATAGTGGAGAGGGAGTGCCTGGCTATCAAGTGGGCACTCGAATCTCTCCGCTACTACCTGTTAGGGAGGAGGTTCCGTCTGGTGACCGACCATTCACCTCTCAAGTGGATGAGTCAGGCCAAGGAGAGGAATGCTCGGGTCACCAGGTGGTTCCTATCCCTGCAGAACTTCAAGTTCTCCGTGGAACACAGGGCAGGCCGCTTGCAGGGTAACGCAGATGCCCTGTCCCGCGTCCACTGCCTCACATGTGTTCACCCCCTCAGGGTTGAACAAAGGGGGGGGGTATGTGGTAAGGTGCAAGGTACTGTGGTCGACGGGAGGTACGTGTCACCGAGGTTCCTGGCCTCGGTGAGGTAAGAGCCGGATTTTTGGTGTGTCAGCAGCAGCTAGTGCTGCTTGACACCTTGCTATTTAGTTTGGCTGCAAAGCCAATCCGGGCCGGCTCTTACTGGGAGTAGGCAAAGAGTTGGGTGAGTGCCTACTCCCCACGGTCCAGGCCGGGTTTTCCCGGGCCTTTATAACACAGCCAGCAGCTGTGTGTGAGGCTGTGATTGTCCTGGAGCTGCTACCACTGCTGTGGAGTTCTCTGACCTGGAGGAAAGAGCTCAGCAAGGAGGTGGTTTTTCCTGGCAACCTGAAGGTGGATTCTCCTGCGGCTGGGCCGACAGCCAGGTGCGAACCCGCACCTAAACCTCCCAGGTGACTGGACCCTGTGTTGGCCTGTTTTGTTTTTCCACATTATTTCTGATGTGTGTGTGAATTAACACCAAGAGACTGTGTATCGTTTGTTTTGTGTCAGTGTGAATAAAACACTGGTTATTGCACATTCTGGACTCCTTGTTTTGCCTCTGTACTGCACCCGCACCGCTATCTACCAGAGCGACTCCCCACAGTATATATATATGTATGTATATATATGTATGTATATATATATATATATATATATATATATATATATATATCAACAGTATATGATTACTGCAGCAATACCCATAGTGTGGCAGCAAACTAACTGAGTGTATTTAGGTGAAATTGAGGGTTAAGTAGTCCATTTACGTGTATTCATTTTCCAAATGGTTGCAATTTTTTATTAACATTTTTTTTATGGAGAAGGGCGTCAATTTAATACAGGGCATCTGTCAGCAGATTTGTACCTATGAAACTGGCTGACCTGTTGTATGAGGAGAGTAGAGCCTTTAGGTGTAGCGGAAATGTCTCTGTTGCTACTAGAGGCTCATTTACATATATTAACCAATACAGAGGGTAGTACATATTACCTAAAAGGTATAGCAGTATGATGTGGAGGTGACTTCAGAGTCAAAGAGATCTTACAGTGGAGTCCTTTCAGTCTTCACTTCCCCTTCCTAGAAGGGCACCATCCTTTTTCGTAAGAAGTGACAAGAAAAAACAAACAACCCTACAGAATATAGTCATGAGAGTTTCCTTGTTGACGACTTGTGTGAAAGCAGTCAACTAGTGATGAGCGAGCACTAAAGTATTGCTATGTTCGTGTGCTTGGCCGAGCACCCGAGCATAATGAAGTCAATGGGAGACAACCAGGCACCCCCTGCTATGAAGAGAGGAGGGTGTCTGGTCCATTGGAAAAGGTCAGAAAGGGACAGAAACACCACCGAAATGGACCGGGAACAGCATGGGGACAATGTCTGGATGCATATTGGACTTCCAAGTCGCCGCTGGGAACCATGTTGTCCCAGTTGTACACCACTTTTGCTTACTGACAAACACACGCCCAAACCCCCCCCCCCCCAAAAAAAAATAAATTTACTGATTGAGTCCTATTTCTGGATTTTGTGGGTGTTGTAGCATAGCCGTTGTGAGCGGGTGGATCGAGATGATTTGTGTGGTTCATTACGATAACCAATGAGATTCCTCCCAGTGCAAGGACATTGTAGAGATATTATCAAAAACACTGGCCACGATAAAATATTATAGAAATTTTAACAATATTTTTTGATTGCAGTAATGTTACATTGCAGAGTTAGCACAGGGAATGACGGTCAACATCGGCTACGAAAAATTTTTATAGAAATTTTAGAATATTTTTTGATTGCGGTAATGTTACATTACAGAGTTAGCGCATGGAATGGCGGTCAGCACTGGCTACGAATTTTTTTTATTGAAGTGTTAACAATGTTTTTTGATTGCCCTGTAAAAGTTTGTCGGTGAGGGCCTGCAGGTGAGCTGACCCTCCCTGAAGAGGAGATCTTGTGCACTGATCCCCAAACTCTTCAGCATCCACAGTCAGAAGAAGATGACGGTGGGGAATGGCAATTAATATTTCACGAGGTGGAGGATGCGGATGAGACACAGTTGTCAATGAGTGAGGGTCTTGTTAGGTCAACACAAGTCAGGAGGATGACCAGAGTGAGGAAGTGGAATTGGAGATGGGCGGACGATGACATCACTGACCCAACCTGGAAAGGTGGCAAGCCAAGTGAGGACAGCAGGACAGAGGGGGAGGAATCCATAGCACCGCAACAGGCTGAAAGAGGCTGTGGGGTGGCAAAAGGGAGAAGGCGGGCCACACCAAATAGGCCCCACAACTGTTCCCCCTTGCAGAAATCTCCCTTGCCAAGGAGTTGGTGTTCTGCAGTCTGGCACATTTTTGAGGAAAGTGGGGATGATAAAAAAATTGTAGTTTGCTAACTGTAACTGTGCTATATCAAAAACTCATAAATAAACAAATAACCATAACATATTTTACATCCTATTCATTAACTGTAACTCAAACCATAACAATAAAAACTCAAACCAAGGAACATAATAGGGGAAGACAGTACGCTGGAGGCAAAATGAGTAGGGGTTGTAAACACAACCTCACCACTACCGTCATGATCCGCCACATGGCATCAAAGCACCCTAATAGGTGGCCCAAACCCCTGGGTCCACACTCAGTGTCTGTGGGTCACACCACTGCCTCCTCTTCCTCCCCTGTGTTATGTGCTGGCCAATCCTCTGGATGACTCCTGCCCTGCAGCTGGGCCTTCGCAAGCACCATCAGCTAGCACACCCACTTCTGTGTCCAAGCACAGCGTACATATGTTCTTCCTTACCCCAAGCCTTTGAATGTAAGCACAAATACCCAGCCACCCACATGCCATAGCACTAAATGGGTGAACCTTGTGGAGGCCAGTAGCAAGTCGTACCCTGGGATGGCACAGGTGCTACTGACGCCAAGGATTGCGGGCCCTACTTACATCAGGATTTCCGCCACCACCTACATTAATGACTGCAATCCCCCCATCTCTTCCTCTACCTCCTCCTCCACTGCAAACTCAGAATTCTCATCTTGCAGCAGCAGTCAGCCATCAGTCAGTAGCTGGAAGCAGTTTAGCATGGCAGTGGAGAAGTGGCAACAAGCCGTGCTGAAACTCATTTGCTTGAGTGACAAGCAGAGCTGTGGCAGGGTATAAGGGACCAGGTTGGTAGTGTCTGATAATGGACATAACTTGTTGGCAGCTTTGTAGCTCGTCAAGCTCACACACATGGCAATCATACAGCATATATGTACCATACACAACAAACATCCAGCATCGCTGGAACATTTCAGAAAGTCATCTACAGCTGCTGACGGTCTGGCAACGCTGCTGCAGCGCTTTTATTTGCCAGCTAACCGACTGTTGTGCGACATGAGCATGTGCTGTAGTTCCACATTACACATGTTGGCCATACTTTGTGAGCAGCAGAAGGCAGTAGTGGAATACCAGCTGCAACATGGTCTAGTATGTCTGATGTCTGTGAGGTTTTACACAACTTTGAAGGGTAAACACAGATGGTGAGTGGCGATGCCGCTATTATCAGCCTAACCATCCCACTTCTGTGTCTACTGAAATGCTGGCTGCTAACAATGAAGGCGGACATTTTACATGTGGAAGAGCTGGAACTAGGAGGAAGACATTACACAGGGTGATAGACAAAGCAAACCCTCAGTTCCTCTTGTCAGTGTAAATTGGATGATGATGATGATGATGATGATGAGAAGGAGTAGGAGGAGATGGTTGCCTCCGCTACAGAAGGTAGTAACCATAGCAGGTTTAATACATCTGTTCACCATAGATGGGCAGGAGAGGAGGAAGAGGATAAGGAGATTGAGAGTCATCCTCCTGATGAGGACAGCAAAGTCTTGTCTGTTGGAACTCTGACACACATGGCTGACTTTATGTTATGCTGCCTTTCCTGTGACTATGCATTTTGCACAACAGCGATTACTGGTTGTTCAGTTCCCCCTTCTCGACCCCCTCTACAAAAAGAACTTCTCATCTCTAATTCATGTGGTGGAGAGGACTAGCAAAATGGTGCAATACCAGTAGGTCTTTCTTTTAAAAATTGCTCAATAAATTTCTATCTAACAATGCTGGCGGCTGAGTATGTAGTTCCTTGGGCAACCCAGGAGGGAAGATAAGGGGAATACATACCAGTTTTAACAGAGGCAGGACAACACTCTCCAAGGCCTGGACAGTTTAATGACACCCAGCCAGCCCCCTCACCTTGATGCGTGGCCTAGTGTCACAAGGATGGAAAAAAATGTGGAAGATGGTGAAGGAGTACATAACAGGCCATGTCAGCGTCCTCAGTGATCCCTCTGTGCCTTACAACTACTAGGTGTCCAAGCTGGCCACGTGGCACAAACTGACACTCTACAGCTATAGCTAAATGATAAGGAACATGGAAGATATACTATGTTGGACTGTAGTATTCAGGGTAAATGACCATATGGGCACTTTGCGATAAATAAGTGGGTTTTGGGTTGCAGTTTCGGCCATCAGTCTCTAAAAGGTTCGCCATCGACATGAATGTTTTAGAGGTTTAGTCACCTGTAGACCCTCAGCTACATTCTTTTCTCAGTTTCATTGCGCCCAAGGCCATGGCCTCTGTGTGCACCATAAGCATCACGGCGACTTGCACATCCCTTACTGGCCACATTCCTAATATTAAATGTTATATATGCTTAAAAGTATGTCACACGTACAGTAGCATAGGATTTGTGTATGTAAGTGTATGCGCCAATAAATTAAAACAGGTATTTGGGATGCGCACACTTTACACAGGAGATGTATCCCTGATAATGTCACAGAGTAGCATACACCGTCTTCGGATAAAGTATAGTATATGTCAGTGATATGTATAAAATGTACACACACTAGATGTTGCACAAATAATGTACATTTCCCCAAAATACACTGATTTCACCTGTGGTACAGTATTTGACACAGAGAGGCACACTCTGTGGACACCAAATGTTGCACAAATAATGTACATTTCCCCAAAATACAATGTTTTCACCTGTGGTTTAGTATTTGACACAGAGAGGCACTCGCTGTGGACACTAAATGTTACACAAATAATGTACATTTCCCCAAGATACACTGTTTTTACCTGTGGTACAGTATTCGACACAGAGAGGCACACGCTATGGTCACTAAATGTTGCACAAATAATGAACATTTCCCTAAAATACAATGTGTTCAACAGTTATACAGTATTTGACACAGAGAGCCACACACTATGGACACTAAATTTTGCACAAATAATGTACATTTCCCCAAAATACACTGGTTTCACCTGTGGTACAGTATTTGACACTGAGATGCACATGCTGTGTACATTAAATGTTGCACAAATAATGTACATTTGCCCAAAATAAACTGTTTTCAACAGTTATACAGTATTTGACACAGAGAGGCACACGCTGTGGACACTAAATGTTGCACAAAAAATGCACATTTCCCCAAAATACACTGTTTTCACCTGTGGTACAGTATTTGACACAGAGAGACACACGCTGTGGACACTAAATGTTGCACAAATAATGTACATTTCCCCAAAATACACTGTTTTCAACAGTTATACAGTATTTGACACAGAGATGCACATGCTGTGGACACTAAATGTTGCACAAATAATGTACATTTCCCCAAAATACATTGTTTTAACCTGTGGTACAGTATTTGACACAGAGAGGCACATGCTGTAGACACTAAATGTTGCACAAATAATGTACATTTCCCCAAAATACACTGTTTTCAACAGTTATACAGTATTTGACACAGAGAGGCACACGCTGTGGACACTAAATGTTGCACAAATAATGTACATTTCCCCAAAATGCACTGGTTTCACCTCTGGTACAGTATTTGACACAGAGAGGCACACGCTGTGGACACTAGATTAGGCCCAGAGTATTTCGATTTGCGCATTAGACACCCTTTTTGGATGATGGACAGTATATGTCCCATAAAACCACAGAATATGCATACTATATTAGATCCAGATTGTTGCAATTTGAAATACAAGGGTATATGTCACATAAACCCACAGAATAGATACTATATTATGCCCAGATTAATGTAATTTTAAATACAGAAACTGTTTTCAGATGATGGACACTATCTGTCACATAAACCGCCAGAATATGGACAGTATATTATGCCCAGATTAATGAAATTTGAAATACAGAAACTGTTTGGGGAGGCCGGACAGTATATGTCACATAAATCCACAGAATATGGACACTATTAGACCCAGATTAATAGAATTTGCGCTACAGACACTGTTTGCTGATGTAGGACAGTATTATTATTATTATTATTGATGTGAACAAGTTTATTAAAGACACAGTCTGCAGATGATGTGCACTATATGTCACTAATAGGTACAAAATAAAAATATCATGCTGCTGTGAAACACACACAGTAGTCATTAAAAGGCATTGTGTGGTCTTTGCAAAGCTTTTGGTAGTAAAAACAGCAAACTTCTCTCCCTGCACTATCTGTCCCTTCCTTAGCACAGATGTCCCTGACACTGCTGTTAAATATATTGTTGATCTAAAACACACACACACAGTAGTCCTTAACCCCTTAAAGGGAGTCTGTCACCAAAGTTGGACATAATAGACCGCTGACATAGCTTTGTAGCATCACTTTAGATGAATGAAACGGTACCTTTGTTGTCTTCTTCAGAGCTCACTGCTCAAAAACGACTTTTATTGATATGTAAATGAGGCTGCAGGGTCCAGGGCGGAGTTGTTCTTTGGCCCAGGCTGCTCGGCCTCTTTAGTTCTTATCCCGCCTCGTCTCTAGTCTCTGCCCGCCTATTGCCTTCTTCCTCCTCCTCTGGTTGCGAACTCCTGCGCCTGCGCTCAGCTTTGCCTCGGCGGGGCATGCGCACTGCGATGCCCACTGTGGGAACGGCATCAATGTAGCTACTGCGCATTCCCCGGCTGACGCTGCAAACCCAGCTGTAAGCTGGTGGACATGCGCAGTAGCTACATTGATGCCGTTCCCACAGTGGGCATCGCAGTGCGCATGCCCCGCCGAGGCAAAGCTGAGCGCAGGCGCAGGAGTTCGCAACCAGAGGAGGAGGAAGAAAGGCAATAGAAGGGCGGGCAGAGACAGAGACAGGGGCGGGGATAAGAACTAAAGAGGCCGAGCAGCCTGGGCTCCAAAGAACTTAACTCCGCCCTGGGCACTTGCGAGCCCTCATTTACATATCAATAAAAGTCCGTTTTTGAAGCAGGTGAAGCTCTGAAGAAGACAACAAAGGTACCGTTTCATTCATCTAAAGTGATGCTACAAAGCTATGTCAGCGGTCTATTATGTCCAACTTTGGTGACAGACTCCCTTTAAGGACTCTGGGTTTTTTCATTTTTGCATTTTCGTTTTGCGCTCCATGCCTTCCGAGAGCCATAACTTTTTTATTTTTACGTTCACATGGCCATATGAGGGCTTTATTTTTGCGGGACAAGTTGTACTTTCCAACGCCACCATTTAATATTGCATATGATGTAGTGGGAAGCGGGAAAAAAATTCCAAATGGGGTGAAATTGCAAAAAAAAAACAATTCTACCACAATTTTACGGGTTTTTAAATTACAACGTTTGATGTGTAATAAAACTGACCATTTAGTTTTATTCTACAGGTCAGTACAAATCCGGCGATACCCAATATGTATAGTTTTTCTTGCGTTTTGATAGTGAAAAAAAATTCAAAAGTGGGAAATTTTTTTTTTTTTTTTTTGTCGCCATATTTTGACCCCTATAACTTTTTTGTAATTAAGTGTATGGCATTGTATGGGGGCTTATTTTTTGAAGGGCGATCTGAACTTTTAGTTGATACCATTATGGGGTGTGTAGGACTTTTTGATCACTTTTTATTTAATTTTTTTTGAGGAAATGAAGCGTTCAAAAATGGCGAATCCGCCATTTGGGCGCTTTTTTCCGTTTTCTGTTTACCGTATGGGGAATATATTTTTATATTTTTATACCACAGGCGTTTTCGCACATTGCGACACCCATGATGTGTATTTTTTAAAAAAATTATTATTTTATTTTAATTTTGGGGAAAGGGGGTGATTTGAATTTTTAGGTTTTTTTATTTCTTTTATTTTTCTTTTACACTTTTATATAGGTCCCATAGGGACCTATATAAATCAGTCATCTGATTGCTTCTAACCTAAACTCCAATACACTTGTATTGGAGTTTATGAGGATTTTACTACTTTCCTATGAAGCAATATTGCTAACAAGGGCTGCATAGGAAATAGTAAGTAGTAACCTCGAATCATTCATTGAGTTCGAGGTTACTACATCCAGCGCTGTGATTCCGCCGATCACCACTAGGGGGAGCCGGAGAGCTGCCGAAAGTTTTACTTTCGGTTTTAGCGCGCGCAGATGCCGTGGTCAGGATTGACCACGGCATCTGCGGGGTTAAATGATTGCGATCGGCATCGCTGCCGACCGCGATCATTAGCCGCGGGGGTCAGCTACAGGAAACAGCTGGACCCCCGCAGCGATCGCGCCCACAGAGGGCAGGAGCGGGCGCCATACTTAGGGATCGGACCCATGACGTACCCATACGTCATGGGTCCTTAAGGGGTTAAAAGGTCTTTTGGATCTTTGAAAAGCTTTCTCTAACTAAAATCACAGAAATTCGCTCCCTGCTGTGTCTTTCCCTTCCTACCTGATGCTCTCCCTGTCTACTTCTGAGCCGAATATACGCCATCGGGTACTATATAGCACCCGATTACATGTTCCAGCCAGCAAATCTCTGCAATTCCAGCAGCCAACAAGGCTACTGGCATTACAGTGAGGGCAGTACTTACCTGCACCTTTATTGGCTGCTTAAAACCCGTGAAATGTGAGGGGCAGAGACTCAAGCATTTCGCTCGAGCACTTTCTGTACTTGGCCGAGTACCGCCATGTGCCGAGCATAGCGATGCTCGAGCCGAACAGATATTCGGCCGAGCATTTTCGCTCATCACTACAGTCAATGTTTAAACTGCCCAGGAGGAAGTGGATGATGAAGGTGCAGACCCCAAACATAGCCGTGTTGGTGGTGGTCATAGTGGCCTTCGTAGCCTCGCTATTGGCGTTGGGAGCAGTGACAGTGGCAGTCAGGTAAGAGCAGCGGACGGTGAGGTGAAGACTGATGATGATCAGGGTACTGAAGAGGAGGGTAATGGCAGCAGCAATAAAGAGCAGAAGCCATTTAACTCCCAGAGAACAGCCAGAGCCATGTCTGCTTTGGGATCTGGTGATGCCACTGATGAAGTGGGTGCGTTAGACCCAAAATGTACCAGCGCTAAGCCCAGCTCAGCTGCCTCTACCTCGGCTATGTGAGTATTTCCCATCTGGTTTTTGTTTCTCTATGCTGCTGGAAGACAAATGCATTGCCTTAAGCAAGCTGTGCAAGAGCAAAATGAGATGTGAACAGTCAAACACAAACATAGGCACTACAGCTCTATTGAACCCCATGAAGCTGCATGTCCTCATCCCGTGGGCAAACAGTGGTAACAGCCAGTCACTGTAGCAGGAGTTTATTCCTTCTCCTGGTCCCCCTCGTGCCAGTTAGATTGCATTCACCAGAAGTATGGTGTCTTTCACATCTTCATCATCCCTTTCCACTTCTCCCGCACAGACTCCACCTCCTTTGCTCCATTGTCATCCATTGATATGGAATGTGTGGCCACGTATCAACTCTACATGTCCCAGAGGCCGATGGTGCGCAAGCTTAATGCCCACCTGGCCAAGTTGCTGGCCATAGTCGAGTCGCACAGCCTCCCTTGAAGATTCGTAGCCAGTATTATTTGTCCCAAAAAGTCATACCTGCCTTCTACTCTCACCTGGGGGAAAATGTGGGCTGCTCCCTGTGATTCTCGCTGTGAGGCAAGCTTCAAGCCACTGTGGAGACCTGGAGCAGCTCTTACAGGCAGGGACAGTATATGTGTTTGACGACCCACTGGGTCAATTTTTTTGCCAGCAGCGGCGAAGCAGCACCCCGCAATGATGCCAGGTCCTTTTGACCACCCCCCCCCATCCCATGATGATTATGTCGGCCTGTCTACAACACCAGGCACTTATACATCTCCTCCTCCCCCATGGACATGTTCTCGTCCCCAACAGCAGCTGGACACAGGGTCGCTCACACTACCTCTCCTTCTTATCACATGTGTCAGGTCAAGCGTTGCCATACCATGTTGGAGCTGATCAGCCTGGGAGAAAGTAGTCACACTGGCGTGCAGATGCTTAAGTACATCAAGCAGCAAACATCCCGTTGGCTGTCACCCTGTCGACGCCAACTGGGCAACATGGTCAGTGACAATGGGCGCAACATCGCAGGCGGCCTAAACCTGGGCTAAATAACACATTCTCCCTGCATGATGAATATAATTAACCTAGTGGTGCAAATAAATACACTGGCTTTCACAAAGTGCTGGCAAAGTCCAGTAAACTGTCCCAGCACTTTTGCCACTCTTACATTGAGAGGAATACTCACCTGGACCTGTGTTTGGGGGGAACCTGAAAGAAGTGACTCCTTGGGCACGCTGGCCAGAATGGCCACCTGTAGGCTCGCAGTGACAGATGTATCGTTAACATCAAGCAGTCTGATTATAGTCATGATTTTAGATCCTCGTTACCAAGGTAAAATGATGGAATGTTTTCCTCTCGCAGAAAGAGAGGACAAATTACGTTACTGTGTATGCAGCTTGCCGCAGCTTAAGATAAGCAGATGCCTGCCGCCAGCGTGTCTGAAAGGGAGGCCCCTTCTGCCCCTTGAAGAGTCACCACCTTCCCACCTCTATAAGCAACAGAAACCTCAGCAGTAGTAGCAGCAGCAGCCATTTCAGTCTCCTCAACATGATGAAGCAGTTTTTTCATGTGCTGCGTGAGACTGAGGCCAGTAAGGAAGTTAACAGTGCCGTCTGAACGCCCAGGTTCCAAACTATGGCCAGTCTCTGTCTCATATCCTCTTCCCTGACCCCATGTAGTTCTGGGCAGGCAAATTTGAACAGTGGCCCGAACTGTCACAGCACGATCTTTATCTTCTTTCTTGCCCAGCCCCCAGTGTCACCTCAGAGAGGGTTTTTAGCGCCGCAAGGGCGTTGTGAAATACAGCCTTAAATGAGTAACATAGATAATTACTTGTACTGTAATGCGGAATCCCCCTGAATAGTAATTGTTTTCCTATTACAATGAACAATAGTATCAGTGGAGAGAAGCAGGTCTACAGCGTGACACTCTATGTAATTTAGATGCAGGACTGCTAGAATGCAGATTTGGATAAAAGACTTACGGCTGACCACGCCTCAATAATGTACAGCTCTGTTCTTTTATTTATGACAGCTCGGCAGTCTACTTCTCTTTATAAACCGCTACGATGCTGTTAGTCAGATCCTCAATAAAACCTGTTTAAATATACTGCTGAAACATCTGCACAGGGATTCATTGCTCTGTAATTTCTTCCTTCCAGTACATCTTATTACTTAGCTTTATCTTATAAGGCACTTTTGGTTTACAAGAAATATGCAATGATTATACGAGTCAACAAAAATGATACCTCACAGCAAAACTCCCAGCGCCATCACTTCTTAAGCTGTACTGGTATGGCGGAAGTTGTTATATTTATATCAGCAGATATTGCATAATCTTTTCATAATTATTGCATTGTGTTGTCACTAGAGATGAGCAAAGTATTCAAAAATTCGATTTGGCTGCTTCGCCGCATTTTACAATTTTTATTTTCTTCGTAACAAATCACTTTGTCACGAAGTGCATTTCTTTGTAAGTAGTGGGTGCAATGACAGGGAGTGCCAATTGTGCCACTCCCTGTCATTGTACCCCTCAGATGCCACGTTCATAACTGATCGTGGCATCTGTCAGTAATAACACAATGTAAAATTAAACAAAAAAAAAAAAAAAACATCATACTTACCTTATCCGTTTGCTCACGACAGGCCGGCCGCCGTCATCTTGATTAAAGATCTGGCATGAAATCTCTTGCGGCGCGTGGTGACATCATCACGTTGGCCGGCATGGTGACGTAATACGTCACCATGCACAGGATTTTGTGCGAGATCTTCAATGAAGATGGTGCGGCCGGCCTGTCTAGAGCAAATGGATGAGGTAAGCATGATTTTTTTTATTTTTTAAACCATTTCAGGGAAAACCAATTCACAACCACGAAGCATAAGGAAATTCGGCCTCACAGCAAATTCGGATGGAAGTCCACTTTGTGGACTTCGATTTGCTCAACAGTAGTTGTTACTGCTGATTTCATATTGAGTTATTATTGCATGATATCAGGATAGGCCATCAGTATCCGACTCCAAGGACCTCCACCAATCAGCTGTTTGAAGAGGTCGTGGTACACCGTGAGCACAGCAGCCTCTTCCTAGGCCAGCGACGTCACGCTCTTGGGTCATGGCAAAGCGGCTGCAATACAGCACAGCTATTATCCAATGGATGCTATGGTGCTTGGTTAGCTGCAAGGAGGCTGTGGTTCTCACTGGAGCACTGCATCCACTTTAACCAGCTGATCTGCAGGGGTGCCGGGAGTCAGACCCCCACTGATCAGATACTGACACTTGGACAATCCCTTGCAAATGCATATTTTCCAGTTTTAATTTTTTTCAGTATTAAAAAGTAAGTAAAACTATATAAATATGGTATTGCTGTAATCATACTGACCCAGAGAATAAAGTTGACATGTCAGTTATACCACATATGGAATGCTGTAAAAGCAAAACACATAAAACCATGGCAGAATTGTGTTTTTTTTTTCCAATTATACTCTATTTAGAATTATTTTCCAGCTTTCCACTGTATTATATGCAATATTAAGTGATACCATTAGAAGTACAATCCTGTCCCACCAAAAAGCCCTCATACAGCTATGTGAACAGAAAAATGAGAAAGTTATGTCTCTGGGAAAGCAGGGGGTGAAAAATGAAAAAGCAAAGATGGAAAAGCAGACTAAGGCCTCATGCACACGACCGTTGTTTGTTTCTACGTCCGTTCTGGGTTTTTTTACGGATAGAATGCTTCCACATTCATTTTAATGGGGCCGTCAAAAAATGCGGATGGTCAACCGTTTTTGTTCCGCATTCGTGGTCCGTGTTTACATCCCATCCAAAAAATAGAGCATGTCCTATTTTTTTCACGTTTGCAGACAAGTATAGGCATTATTACAATGGATTTGCCAAAAAAATGGGCGGACGCAAAACACCATCTGTCATGTGCATGAGGCCTAAAGCCTCATTCACACATCAGTGTTTGGTCAATGATTTCCATCAGTGATTGTGAACCAAAACCAGGATTCGATCTACACAGACATAAGGTATAAGGGAAAGATCTGCACCTGTTTTATGTTTAGAGCTACAGATGAGCGAATTGAAGTTGACGAAGTGGAATTAGATCCAAGTTTCAGGAAAAATTTGATTTGCACCGAATCTGAATTTCCTCATTCTTTGATGTAACGAATCACATTTTTTCCGAAAATGGCTGCTGCACATGTTAGGACATGCATGCAGCCAATCAGCAGCCAGCTAGCCCTGTGATGTAACAGCCCTGCAAATAGCCTCAGCCATCTTCGATTCAACCATTTTCCAGTGTACTTAGTGCAGAGAGAGACGTGGGCAGGTGCTAGGGACAGTGCTAGGAAAGACTTTATAGCTTTTATTTTGCTGTATAGAAGTTCAGGGAAAGGATAGGGAGGAATCATTCCACAGTATTGAAGCAGAACAGGTTGTTATTGGGGTACAAGTGCTGTGTGAAACAGTCATTAACAGGGTTTATTACAAGGAAATATTTATATGTCTTATTTGCCCTTGTGCAGTGCAGTTATATGCTTTAATGATTTTTTTGCCTTGTATTAGTGGGAAAAAGGGCTTATTAGCCTTTGTGTGGTGAAGTGAAAAAATTACAGCCCTTTTAGCGTGTATTAGTGGCAAAAAAATATATATTATTTGCCATTCAGCAGTGCAGTTAATTGTTCTAAAGCCTTTTGTGGCATATATAAGTGGAAAAAAATAAGGGCCTATTTGCCATTCAGCATTGCAGTTATATGTTCTAAAGCTCTTTTTGACGTGTATTAGTGGCAAAAAAATATATATTATTTGCCGTTCAGCGGTGCAGTTATATGTTCTAAAACATTTTGTGGAGTGTATAAGTGGGAAAAAAGTAAGGGCCTATTTGCCATTCAGCGATGCAGTTATATGTTTTAAAGCCCTTTTTGGTGTGTATTAGTGGCAAAAACATATATATTATTTGCCGTTCAGCGGTGCAGTTATATGTTCTTGTAGGGATCGTCTCTTATTCGGGGGTCATTCTCGCAGAGTTTGCCACAGACACCAGATTGAAGTCCAAACGATGCTTTATTTTCCAGCACAAAACAGCAATCAAAACATAAATCCTCGGCCGTCTGGCCACTGACTAAACAGTATTTCCCTCTCTATCAGGATCTGGGTCTACCACCCAGCTCCCCAAAACACATCACCATTGCTTACACTACACACAGGGTTAGAGGGTCCCGGCTCCCACAGGCCTGGACACAGCCGGCTCCTTTCCCAGACTGAGAGCCACACCCAAGTCCAGCAACAGGATTAAATAGCATCCCTGAACATAAGCATTGTCCAAAATCCCGGACTGGAGCATGGGGAACAGGCACCCACCCAGCACATTGCCTGCTCCCAGTAAAAGCCCGCCCTGGACTAGCTGGAGCCAGCTAAGCTAATTATCTTGGTGTCCACCAACTAACTTAGTGGCCACCTATATCTAGGGCCTTTACTTCACCAAGGCTTGGCCCCTTGGTTACACGCTCCTGGTGCAAACCTCTTTTTTATGCTTCCCCGGGACTTTGCTACACCCCTCCTATTCACATTGCCACATATCCCCCCCCTCTGTTCAAACCTGTGGGGATGAACACATGTACCGACTGGATGCCCGTGATAGGGCATCCGCATTATCCTGCCATCTTTCAGCTCAACGGTCCCCCTGGAAGATGTGGCCAGCAGCATCACAGGCTTCCCTTTATTCTGCCAGACCCAGGCCAGAAGAGCTCGGTTTGTCATAAACACTGCCTTTCTACCTAGTAGAAACTGTCCAAAGGCCTTCTGTCCCCAACTAAAGGCCAGATACTCTTTTCCTACTGCTTTCTGAGTGACAATGACATGCTCTCGCACTCTTTGATTCTTGCTCTCATGCACAGGCCTTTTCTTGTACTGCTGCAGCTCTTGACTGGACTGTTTGCATAGTTGTTCCCAGCCATGGTCGTGTTCAGACCCTTTCTCCTTGATTTCTGGAACATCCGAGGAATTCTCCCACTTCAAGACCTCGGCCTTAGCTTCTTCGGCCTCTGTTTCTTTGGAGTCTCCATTCACTTTATTAGCCGTCTTATCCTTCACGGACATGGCATCATATCCTTTCCTTCTTAACTCCTCCTCCTCTTTCTCATCAAGGTTGGAGGCACTGGGGACATCAGGATCTTCACCAGACTCGTCGTCTTCTGGCAATCCCTGCAGAGGTTCATCCAGGATATGGTTCTCCTTTTGGGCAGGATTCAGGAGAGCCAGCCCATCAGAGTAAACAGGACCCTCATACTGGTCATCGGTCCCCCGTATTTCTTCCCCAGCAGACTGCTGGCTTTCTGGAAGGCATTGACAGCAGAGGGAATGTCTTTCATGACCAGGTCCTGGCCACACACTGCCATGAGTCTCTGGGCTTCTGCATCCACCTCAGCACCATCCTCTGGTTCAGCAGATATATCTTCCATCTTCTTCTCTGCCTCGGCTGGCACCACAGCGCCACCACCTCCAGACCCATTCTTAACGGGCTCTGACTTCTTGGCATCTTTTAGAGGATTTTCCTCTTCAGGTATCTCATTTTCTTCCACCTGCTGCGCAGGAGCACGCTTAGGCCTCTCCAACTCATAGACTTCATCTTTTGAGCTCCTGAGATCTTCCATCTCTGCTCTGAGTTGTTTGTTCAGCCTCTCCAATTCATCTCGCTCTTTAAGCGCTTTTCAAGTGCTCTAGCCAAGGAGAGGTCCTTGGTCTTCTTAGTTTTCCGCACCAGCTTGTTAGCAGCGCCCACTCCTGGGCCTTCTGTCCCAGCTGCTCTTCACTCTGTTCTGGTGTAACAGCAGTTGTAGAAGTACCACCATTCTTCCTTAGACACTCTGTGGGATTTCCACCCAGGGACTCTTCAAGCCCATTGTTGAGGTCTACTATAGACTTTTGTGTCTTTCTGGAGTATTTTCCCTTCCCCAGGACACCAGGCGGTAGACCCTTCAGTTCACTCATCTCTTCCGGGGTCTCCTCTTTTGACCCTTCTGCAGCCTTCTTCGGTGACTCTGTGTCGACAGCTAGTCCCTTCTCTATTATATCTAGGGACCGTGTGGCAAGAGTGAGGTCAGGCTCCTGTTTGCAGCTGTACTGTCCTGTCAGGTCATCTAAAACTGTCTGGATATGAGCTTCAGACACTAGGCTGAGGTCACCCGACTGAACTCTCGTCTCGTCAGATATAACCGTCATCTGGTCGCTACAAGTAACCACTTTAGTTTGGCAAAACCTCGACATGGAAGCCTCTCTCTCTGAGTTGTTATCGGCCACAGAACATGCGTTATATATACCGCTCGTGTCATTCTCAATCCTGTCCTCTAGGGGCACTGACGAGCTAATCCCCACCTGGGACATTTTATTAATCATAGAAACCTGTGGAGACTGCATATCCACTTCTAGTATGTGAGGTACACCCTCTAGGACTGCCCCATGTACTTGCACATTTTTCACTACAGTGCGTTCCCCCAACTCGGTGCTCTCAACATTTATCTGCATTTTTTCAAATTTTACATTTTTACCACCATGGGGCGCTTCTCCCCTGTCTATAACCTGCAATGTAAAAGGTATGTCATTATCACATCCTTCACAAAAATCCACATTAACATTATGTATTTTGGCCAACACGGTACCATCACTTTGCACCTTATCAGCGTCACTGTTTTTAATGGTCACTTCACTTAGAAAGCAATGGTTTATCTGCATTTCCCTTATACCTTCATTTAAAGGGACAGGTATAGGTTCTGCAGGGGCTTCATCACTTTCTATAGAAGTGTCTCCAGTGCCCCCAATATCACAGAACATTATTCTCTCATGTACAAGCACATTTATGGCATCAAGATCACAAGTCCCAGTTGTCACGGGAGTCTCACCCTCAGTGAGAACCCCGGGATAGTCCGTATTCTTATAATTGTCCCGCACATTTAATAATCTGCCAGTCTCAGGGGCGGCTATCATGCCATCTCTTACCCGGGCTAGCATGGGATCTCTGACTTTCGCCATCCCAAATCTAGCCTTGGTCACAGGTACTTTAGGCAACACCATAACCTTCTCCTGTGCAGATCCTTGCAAGGCAGCAACCGCAACGGGCTTACCCGTCTGTTCAGACACAGCATTTTTCACATAGTCATTTATTTTTGAGACAGTTTCTTGCCTCAGTGCTTCATCACTCACCGGCCCGGCAGGTAGCAACTGCCGCCGGCTCCCTGTCACAACATTATCAACGGGAACAGTCTTACCCAGCAATGTCACGGGATTGGCAGTCTCAGGAGACGAAGATCTTCCCCTGACACCTCTACTGAGTTCACCAGCCTTCTCTTGGTTCTTGGTATCCCGAACACCAGCAGACTCCTTACTGTAACCGTTGCCACTAGAAATAACATGGCCTGGAGTCACAATTTTTTCTGGATGGTCCCTCCAACTGCATCCTTGAGGACTCTGTGTACAGTCGCAAGGAAAATAGGCACTCCTGGGAAATGCACCACTCTCCACTTTCCTGTCTTCCTGATGGTTGCCCTTGGCAACGGCACATATCTGCTGTTTATCCGGTTCTCCGCTCCACAGCTGCCAGAATAATGGAAAGTCTTTGCCGAGCACAAACTCCACTTCCAGAGTCTCACATTTTAAGAGCTTGCATTGTACAGAACCATAGTTTGTTACAAAGGTCAGTGACACGGTGACATCTGTCTCTGGCCCCTCTCTAGAAAGTCCAGTACTTCGGGCATGACCCGAGACACCTGCTGGCGGGAGTCTAATATAACTCCCAGCGGTATTCCCCGATCTCCAACTCGCAGGACTTTTCCCATGGGCTCCACCATTTTGCAGCCATTTTGACAGGTCTGTGTCTTTTACTGTGCTTCTGGCCCTTTAAATCCGCACACAGCTTGCACCACAGGAAAAAAACAGTCCACAATCGCATGAGCAGAGCTTGCTCCACTGGACAAAACAGGCTTCCGGCCCTTTAAATCACTGCACAGCAATTCCTTGTCAATATTCAGCAGCACCTGCTCTTCTCAGTCAGGTCGTTGCCCCTAGCAACCTGCTGTTATTGCCCGCATCCTCCACCATATGTAGGGATCGTCTCTTATTCGGGGGTCATTCTCGCAGAGTTTGCCACAGACACCAGATTGAAGTCCAAACGATGCTTTATTTTCCAGCACAAAACAGCAATCAAAACATAAATCCTCGGCCGTCTGGCCACTGACTAAACAGTATTTCCCTCTCTATCAGGATCTGGGTCTACCACCCAGCTCCCCAAAACACATCACCATTGCTTACACTACACACAGGGTTAGAGGGTCCCGGCTCCCACAGGCCTGGACACAGCCGGCTCCTTTCCCAGACTGAGAGCCACACCCAAGTCCAGCAACAGGATTAAATAGCATCCCTGAACATAAGCATTGTCCAAAATCCCGGACTGGAGCATGGGGAACAGGCACCCACCCAGCACATTGCCTGCTCCCAGTAAAAGCCCGCCCTGGACTAGCTGGAGCCAGCTAAGCTAATTATCTTGGTGTCCACCAACTAACTTAGTGGCCACCTATATCTAGGGCCTTTACTTCACCAAGGCTTGGCCCCTTGGTTACACGCTCCTGGTGCAAACCTCTTTTTTATGCTTCCCCGGGACTTTGCTACACCCCTCCTATTCACATTGCCACAGTTCTAAAGCCCTTTTTGGCATGTATTAGTGGCAAAAAAATATATATTATTTGTCATTCAGCAGTGCAGTTATATGTTCTAAAGCCCTTTGTGTCGTGTATAAGTGGAAAAAAGTAAGGGCCTATTTGCTGTTCAGCAGGGCAGTTATATGTTATAAAGCCCTTTTTGGTGTGTATTAGTGGCAAAAAATATATATATTTGCAGTTCAGTGGTGCAGTTATATGTTCTAAAGCCCTTCTTTGCGTGTATTAGTGGCACAAAAAAAATATTTGCCATTGTGTGGTGAAGTGAGAAAATTACACCCCCTTTTGCGTGTATTAGTGTATTATATTTTATATATAAAATATATATTATTTGCCATACAGCGATGCAGTTATATGTTCTAAAGCTTTTTGTGGTGTGTATAAGTGGAAAAAAAATAAGGGCATATTTTCCGTTCAGTGGTGCAGTTATATGTTCGAAATCTCATTTTGCAGTTTATTAGTGGCAAAAAATATATACGGTATTATTTGCCATTCAGCGGTGCAGTTATATGTTCTAAAGCCCTTTTTGGCGTGTATTAGTGGCAAAACATATATATTATTTGCCGTTCAGCGGTGCAATAGGGCTTATAGTTGTCATAGAGAGGGAGCTGATGTAAAAATTCAGAAAAAAGGGCTGTCTCTGAAGGGACTCCATGTGTTCACTTATTAAGAGACAAGATAACTGTGTATATTAAGCAAAAATGTGAATGTCAGCTTTGCTTTCAGTTAAACTTATGTCACAGCTCTGTGTGGGTAGATAATACATGTAGGAATAATGGAGGAGCATAGAAATAAGAAATGTTTGCCAAAACTCTTGCTTTTTAATGAAATAGATGCTAAAATCTCTGCTATTTAAATACTACAACATTTTGAAATCAAACCCGGCTCTTTATCTTCCTTTGATAATGCTGTCGGATATGTAAGTGCTGCTAAAATATACATAAGTACTTTAACCACATTTATTTCCTGGACCACTTTAAAGATTTTAGACAGTGATAATAGGAATTGCTTTTGCTTTTCAACCAGGCCGGGCTGTTTTATATTGAGATAATGATATACCTATCACCACCACCAAGGGAAGTGATAAGCCACTTGCTCTGAATTGCTGGCTGACTGGCCTGCTTCTGTTTCTATTTTTTTGTATTTTGTCTTTACATTTTGCTTTCAGAATGCGACTTATAATATAAAATAGAAATAGGTTAGAGCACTTCCTTCCCTGGTGTGATGGACTATAATGGTAACCCAACGGTGCCACTACATTCTGGTTCTGTACAGCACTCTAGGACCTAAATAATTGGTTGTGTGAAATAGTAATCCAAGGGCTAACATTTTTAAAAATACACTGAAAACAGTGATGATGCTGCAGATATTTATTGCTTCAAATAATCCTATATAAATTATTTTTTGTAGTTAATTTTGATAGAATTTTTAAGTTTAACAAATATTAAGTTATATATATATATAAATATATGTTATATATAGTGTTGATTGAAGCAAAGCATTCAAAGTGCAATTCGATCTGAAGTTTAGGAAAACTTTGATTCGCAACAAATCCGAATTATATGGGTTTAACTCTGTTCCGCAGCTAATCATGTATATGGAATGACGCCTTGTTGTCCTACAATTGGGATAAAAAGAAGAAGTGGATACGTAACTCTTCTATTTCAATTCCAATATGACATTATTTTCTGAACAACACACAAGATCCCCAAAGTTGCCATATATTGTGATTAGACCGTTGGTAACCATTTAGTTATTTTCATTAGGATATTATCATATCTAATCAATCTCAGATATCCAAAGATTGCCTTATTTTTACCGTATATTTATATTTGTTTCTCTCATGCAATTTAATATTTTTGTTAATCAATATACTACCTTGTACATAATTATTCAGAGAATGCCCTAACTCTATTTTATCCTGCTATCAGCTGATAAAACACATAGGACTAAAATGTTCTTTCCTTAATCAGGACTAGTCTGTTCTGGTCTAACGTTACACAGTGTTACTAAACAGCTGATGGACTGGTCTAAATTAAATTCCAGTAAAATTCTGTAATACTCTTGATACCTTGATCTCTTAATACATTTGGAAAGGGAAATATGCAAACATAAGCCTCTTTTATCATCAACATCCAAAGGAAAAGGGGGGACTTGCTCTCGGAGGAGGAAAATAAGAAAATAAAATATATTTTTCATCAGACCTCAGATCAGACCCTCAAATTAGACCTCAGATCAGACCTCAAATCAGACCTTCTTCATCAGACCTCAGATCAGACACCAAGCTCCATCAGCCTTAGATCAACCCTACCACCATTAGCCTCAGATGAGCCCCCTATCAGCCTCAGAATGGACCTCCATCAGTTTCAGATAAGTCTCCCATCGGCCTCATATCAGACCTCATCAGCCTCATATCAGAACCCATCAGCCTCAGATTAGACCCCCATCAACCTCAGATCAGACCTCAGATCAGACTTTATCAGCCTCATATCAAACCCCATCAGCCTCAGAACAGACCATCTACAGTATAGTTTATGGTACCCACGGTTATTTTAAACAGCTGATTAGTGGGCAGTTGGGCTACTTCTAATCTGAAATTGATGACCTATCCTAAGGATAAGTACTAAGAAACCCCTTTAAGAAGGGAGAATCATATAATTGCCCAAAATGTCTAGATGTTTTGAATGATTTTTATACAGATTCTCTGAAGATTTCTGGAGGTTGCTTACCAGATGGAGGTCACTTTATTTCCGTTTCTTTTTCTATTGCTGACAAATTCTTTTTCTATTGCTGACAATATTCAGTATCTTTCTTCAGTAAAGGGATTTAAAATTGTATCTTGTTTGTTGAAAAATGAATAAAGGTAAATTACTAGTTTTTGATAGTATTTTTTTTTACTTCTCTTTCAATTCCTCTGGGTTGGTTAGTAGGATGTTTTTTCTTATGATATATGATAATTATTGTGAGATGGTGCTTGTTAATCCTTATACTATGGTATAAAAGAGGGGGCTTTTCCCAGCTGTAGAGCAGTAGCAGAGGTGTCAAGGTTGCACTGCTAACTAAGATCAAAGCTTAGTGGGCAGGTAGAGGGATCTTAGCAGTGTTATGGGCGCTCTTGAATTGCCAAATCTGCCTCTGATTACAGCAGAGCATCAGAGGAGCCCAGAGAGGTAACCTCTAGACCGCAAGGAACACTACCATTACCTCCCCACTTTTTCCGGTTCTATGGTAGTATTTGTGGATGGCAGTTTGATTTGAGCATTGAATGAAATATTGTGTGGCAAATGGATGGCAGTATTATGTGGACACTACAAGGCTGTAACATTTGAATATGTTTTGGCAGTATTATAAAGGCATTGTTTTGTGTTGACAGTATTGCGAGAGCATTGTATGGAAGAATTCTTTGCCACTTTATGGCAGTATTTGAGAATACACATTATGGCAAAAAGCCCATATACCGAATGTCAGCATTCGAGTCTCCACTTGGCCTTGTTCTGTGACTATGAATATCCTGTCTGCCCTGATTATTTACTATAAATTAACATTGACCTGTTTCATATATATGTCTGTAAAGGGATAAAACCTTCCAGAAAGGTATGGATCACTCCCCTAAGTAATGAAAGTAATACAGTCAAACACCTTTAAAACTTGCATCAAGAATATTTATTGGTCTCACATATGGCAACAAGCTTGAGTATTACAATAAAGACAATAGGCTTTGTGGTTACAGTCTCTTTAAGTGCAATGAGCATTTGGTTACCGGGTCTTTCATTGAGGACAAGGTCTTCATCAGTGGCAACAGGTGAAACAAAAGTACCATCTCTTTTAGTGACAACAGTTTACTCTCTCCCTTGACTTGCAATTCACCTGTATTCCCTAGGTGTTGACACGGTAGCTGGAAACTCCTCGAGGTGGCAGTGTCAAGCAGTTGGCACCAAAATGCCCATTCCACATGGCACAATCTTTCACAATGTGGGTAGTTTCTAGCAGGCACTCTCAGGTGCTTTGTCACAAAGCGTATTTTTTTGTATGTAGTGGGTGCAATGACAGGGAGCTGTGATAGTGCCACACCCATCATTGTACCCCTCAGATGCCACGTTCATACATGATCACGGCATCTGAGTGTAAAAACAGTGTCAAATTAACAATACATTTTTTTTTAATCAAACTTACCTCCTCCATTTGGTCATGATGGGCTGGCTGCCGCCATCTTGCTTAAAGATCTAGAGCAAAATCTTGCGCGGCACTAGATTATGTCATCACGCCGGCTGTTGTGGTGACGTCATATGTTACCACGCACGGGATTTTGGCCGAGATCTTCAATCAAGATGGAGCCTGGCGGCCGCCGCGAGTGGATTTTTTTGTTTTTTACACTATTTCAGGCTAAATTGATTCGCTAATAACACCTACGTATACCCAAATGAAAAGCGAGGAGTCTTGCTCCATACCATATACAAAACCGCAACAGAAAAAATCAAGCAAGGCAAAATATAAAAATAACAATTTGTTTATTAATCCAAAATCTCAAAACATACAGTATGAATATTGTTAGAGATAACTCCAACAATATAGAGTACACATAGGGTACAGTCCACCATCAATGTCAAAAATGGTAAGTGTAGTGCAGAATGATAAAAACTCAAAGTTAAGGAAAAAATGTATACAATAGAGAATTATGGTACTGTAAATAGGTCAATAAACATGCTAAATAATGTACTAAGAAATGGAAACAAACCATCTATGGCGCTAAATGATAATAATATCCAATAAATGGCATATATGTACAACAATATAGATATATCCACATTTCCTGACCAACTTCACTATTGGGGATCAGAAAATAAATTGATATCCACAACTGCATGACTCAAAATAACATACACAATATCAATAATGCCTACATAAAATCATGCCTGACACAATAATGTTAAAAAAAATGCCATTTATAGGAAAGATTTGAAATTGATTGCTTCATTGAGTTCAAAAGGACTAACTGTATTCAATGTAACAATCCATTTAGTCTCCTTTTTCAGTAACGCTTTTTGAATATCGCCACCTCTAGAGTCCAGGTACCACCCAACTAAGGAGCTAATTTATCAGCTGTACGCAAAGCGATGAAAGTGAATACTCAGCTGCCCTGCCACCTCCAGAGCACTGGATCAGCAATAAGCCGGTAACACGGTTCTCCGATTCAGTTGTAATTTTAACAACTGGATCTGGAGAACTGGTGGGAACTGGCTGAATCCCATGCCTGTGAATGAGCCCTTAAAATGAATTTTTCTGGGCAATTTTGTGTTAGTTTTGGGGAGTATGGCACGGTAGTTAATATGTCTCACAATTTGGGACGCACATTTTTGTAATCAAGCCTATGGATGTTGTGTTAGTGTCTGGCCCTGTCTTGCTTTTGTTGTCATTGACCTCTTTTTTTTTTTTTTTTTTAATTGTGCACTCATATAATAATTCATTTTTATTTGGCTGTTTATTGTTTGTTTATTTTTCGCAGTTTACAAAACTTTTATATAACACCCAGAACTGCCTTCTTCTATGAAACATAGTGGGCTGTTTTGAAGTGCTTCTCCCTTGAGTTCAGTAGGCAGCGGCAATGTTATGGTTTGGCCGACGGCCAGTTTTGATGGCAGCTGTTTCTATGTGAGTTTTTATGTTAGTTTGTGTGATTCATTTTACCGTGTGGATGAGACTTCCCACCTTCTCCAGCTGCTTCTGCTATATTTGTGCAAGAGCAGTACTGCAACAGAAATTTTATTTATAAAGGGGAAAAACTGAGAAAATTGATGTGAATATACGTGCTTTTTTGTTTGTTTTTTTTACTTTATTTTTAGTTCCAGGAATAAGATGGGTTTTAAATGAGTTCAGGTTTCAAAGCTGGTATGTGACAAACATTGCTTCACTTCCCAGTGTGCAGGTAACAATATGGGCACATGTTTATTCCAAGATGCAGACAAGCACAAGCCCAAACCTTACACCATCATTGTAGTAGTGATGCTAATACAATGTAAAGGAAACAAGGGTATCTTGTTTCATACATTGATTGAGTTAAAGTTGAGGTTTACAAGATATAGTTTAGAATTACCAACGTTTTTGCATGCCTTGAAATATTTGTGCTTATGTATTTAACTGATAAAACATTAATGTCCACATTTTTCTTTCAATTACATTGTATTAGTTTCTCCACAGAGCACAACAACGTGGAGAAAAAGCTTTTCATCATATTTGAAATAATACTTTTGAAAATGTAAGAATATATTAGTTTGTAAGTCCAATAAAGGCAAATAGGTATTTAGTCTCTAAAGCCAACATGTCAGGTCTTCTATGCTACCCTATCTGAGGGCAGAATAGTATAATGGGGAAGATGTTGAGCCCAATGTTGTATAGTTTTTCATTGTTTGGTTCAGTATTTTCAGAAAAAAGCATCTCCTGCCCGAAATTACAGAGAAAACATGTGAGTACATCTTACCCTGCCCACACATAGTTGTCCATATGTATAGGAAACGTTTTTCACATTGCATCCAAAAAAATCTCAGATCATTTTACTTTTTTCACATTTTGTTATGTTGTGGTTTTGTGCGGGAAAAAAAACCCTCAAGATTTCCCCTAATCTCCACTCAATACCCCATAACGTGAAAGTTAAAGCAGAATTTTAGAAATGTTTCCAAATTTTTTATGGACACAGGTATTCAGACCCTTTGCTATGACACTTGACATTTAGCTGCTAGGGCCTTCTATTTTTCTTGTTCATCTTTGAAATGTTTCTACATCTTGATTGGAGTCCACCAAGCCATGAGGATGAAAGAACTGCTGGACCGGTAGAGCTCACAAACAGGATTATGTAGAGGCACAGATCTGGAGAAGGGTACAAAAAATTCCTGCTGCAGTGTTCCCAAGGGCACAATGGTCTCTATAATTCTTAAATGGAAGAAGTTTGGAACAACCAGGGCTCTTCTTAGAGCTGACTAGTGACTAAAAAATGCCTTGGTAAGAGAGGTGACCAAAACCCAATGGTCACTCTGGCCGAGCTCCAAAGATCCTGTGTTCAGATGGGATAAGCCTCCAGAAGGTCAATCATCATTGTAACACTCCACTAATCTGGGGTTTATGGCACAGTCGCCAACAAGAAGACTTTCATCAGTAAAAGACACAAGAAACCAGGGACTGCTCATCACCCAACCAATACTACCCCTACAGTGGAGCATGGTAGTGGCAGCATCATGTTGTTGGAACAGAGTGGCTGGTCAGGGTAGAGGGAAATCTGAATGGAGCAAAGTACAGAGATTACCTGATCCAGAGTGCTCTGGACCTTAGCATAGGCACTGGGCAGAAGGCTCACCTTCTAACAAAACAATGACCAAATGGCCAACACTGGAGTGGCTTAGGGACAACCCAGTGAATATCCTTGAATGTACCAGCAGAGCCCTGACTTGAACCCAATCAAAAATCTCTTAAAAGACCTGAAAATAGCTGTCCACCGATGGTCCCTATCCAACCTGCCAGAGCTTGAGCGGATCTGCAGAGTAGAATGGCAGAATCCCCAAATCCAGATGTGAAAAATTTGTGTCATCATACCCAAGAAGACTGTGGGCTGTAATTGCTGCCAAAGGGGCTCCAACTAAGTCCTAAGTAAAGGGTCTGAATAGCTATGTCAATGCAAAATTTTAGTTTTTTGTTTTCAATATTTTTGTTTGTGGGGGGAGGGGCTTTGTTATGTTAATGGATTTTCAAATAAAAATCTTGAGATGTTCCTGTTTTTGCATTGCCCACTACAGCACAAATAACAGACTGATGCTATCAGCTTTGCTATATAAATTGGGTCAAGGTCAGCATAGGGCAAAAGATTTAATTATGGCTCCTTTGCTGCTTGTATCCTCGCTAAGGCACGATAGGAAAACTATAAATATGTATTTGCATGCATCTTCCATGCTACTCCCAGTTTTCTTGGGGATGGTGCTGCATTCTATTATTACTTTTTGGAGATTGTAATAACCTATGACATTTTCCTGCCACTTGGCTCCCTTTTTGTGGCTACTATAAAACACACATACAGGAGGGAAGTATATGTCTTCAAATTGCCCCGACCCAGATGTTTTTTTTTCTAAATATTTGTTATATTTAAAATAGGTACAAAATAATATTTCTCTTCTACTAACCTATATACTGCTTGATTAATTAAACTAAAATATAATACTTGAGACGTTCCTTTTAGATCTGTTCTCCCAAGATCATGAAAATTGAATTTATTTCTTTGAGAATGATATAACTTGTTTTTTTCATCTGTGACCTCACTTCTCTTGATTTGATAATGAAAGAATCCTGTTTTTCTATTTAAACACCTGATTCGATAATTTTAGCGATAATCCATTTTTCAGCCTCTGCATCCTCTTACTTAACAATCATAGCTGATTGTGTGTTTTCAAAATTCAAAGACATGTAGCAAGCACTGACTGTCTTGAAATAAAACTTAGGCACAGAAAGTTGTTTATATGCATTTTTATATGTCACACTGCATTTTTATTTATTATAAATAATTATCTCCAAAGGAAAAGCCAAAAGTCCTGCGAACAATAAAACACTTTAGGTGCTCATGCAGCAGAACTTCTATGATTTCTGCTCTGCTTCTTAAGATTTTATAGTTTTCGTTAGATGTAGTAGCTTAAAAGGGCTATTTGGGATTCTCAAGATAGGTCATCAATATCACATTAGCAGGGATTTGAGTCCTGGAACCACTGCTGATCAGTTGTTTCGAGAAGCTGTGGTGAGCACAGCGGCATCCTAGCAGCTTCCCAAGCACAGCACCGTACATCGCATAGTGGCTGTGCTTGGTATTGCAGCTCAGCCCCATTGACTTGAAAGGGACTGATAATAAGGTGTCAAGTGGTAATAAGGTTACACATTTCTGTTTTAAAGGGAACCTGTCATCAACTTTATGCTGCCCATACTAACGGCACCATTAAGTAGAGACAGGTGAGTTGATTTCAGCGGTCTATCATTTAGAAGTTAAAAGTAAGTGGTTGCTGAGACCCAACTTCACAATCATTGCAGACTGGGCCTGGAAAAGAGTCACAGCCACCTGAGAAGAGTCCTGGTCATTCATGGTTTCCTGCTCTCCCTGCCCACCTGCTGATGACTGGCAGTCTTCTACCTAGTTTTCTCCCTTTCTCTCTAAGAGAGAACTGACAATCTTCAGCAGATGGTCAGGAGAGCAGGAGATTAGGAATAACCATGACTCTTCTCAGGTAGATTTGACTCTTTTTCAGGCCTGGGCTGCATAGATTATGATGCTGAAATCAGCATTTCTGTCACTATTTTATGCTGCCCTCAGTGAGGCCACCATAAAGTTGATGACAGGTTCCCTTTAAGTGATTTGCAAACATTACATAAAGGTAATTCTCATTTTAGACCCAATTCTGAAAGAATTTAGAAAATGTTTTTAAACAGCCACCGACAGATAAATTGCTGAGTCTTGCACAAGAAAGGTACAAAAGTAGTGCATACAGCGACATACAGACAAGTCTATTAGCCCATTGACTATAAAATGTCAGTTTTCAGTCCACGTTCTATTTGTTCTACGCTCAGACAGCCTATGAACATGACAACCGCATATCTGTATGAGCGCATACTTTAGCTAATCAGAAAGGACATACTCAGCTCAGATTTTTTTTGTTTTTTTTGCTGGCCAACACAGTGGCACACCCATGAAGAAGCAAAGTATAAAAGATTTTCATAAAAACAAGTTCCTGTCCACTTTTGTGGTCTTTCTTAATGGGAAGTAGTAGAAGTTTGTTTTTGTCCAACATCAACGCATAGAGGTCATACATCAGAGCAAAATGACATACTGTAACAGAACATCACATCTGTGGACTGTAATTTTTTAAATTTCAAACCTGGGATCCAATCCAACAAAGCAGGATTGATGCTTTTTTCATACATGGACTGTTTTTAAAGGTGGACCAAATTGTATATTTGTCACCCCCCCCCCCAATTAGAACAAATGGAAAATCTATATGAGGGACGTCACTGCTTTATTTCTTGATCTAAAATATATGACTCTTTACATTGGAGCCCTTCTGCTGTAGTTTCTGTAAAAGGTTTTTCTTAGATGCTGGTGGCTTGTTTCTCCAGATATGGATGACAGCTATGATATTATACTCCTCAACATTGAAATTGTAACACCAAGAAAAAAAAGTCATTGAATTATTGAAATCAAAGGATTGATATAAACATGTTAAAAAATTGGCAACAAAATATTCAAAACATCTCGATTTTTTTGAGTATCAAGTAGTATGTGCAGAACTACACACACGCCTTGGCATGTTATCAATGAGGTGTTTAATGGTTGTCTGTGGAAAGTTTTGCTACGCCGAATACACTTGGGCACGAAAATCATCATGATCCGCTGCTGGCAACTTACTTTGCTCTTGTCAACCAATGATGTACCAGAAGTGCTCAAGACTAGTGTTGATCAAGCATGCTCGGCCGAATAGCAGTTGGGCCCAAGCATCTCGATGCTTGGCACATGGCGGTACTGCTCTCACTGTAATGCTGTAGCTGGCATTACTGTGATTAGCTGGCTGAAATGCGTCACCGGGTGCTATATAGCACCCGTGGCGCGTGTTCGGCTCAGTCTTAGTCAGGGAGAGCTGTGCATAGGAAGAGACGCACAGTGTAGGGAGTGATATTGGACTATTTTTATTAGAAAAACTTTTCAGAAACCCAAAAGTCCTTTTAAGGACTATTGTGTGTGACAACAGCAATATATATTTGTAGCGCAACCTGCTCTAAATTGCTAAATCTTTACAGACCCAAAAGTCCTTTTAAGGACTATTGTGTGTGGCAGCAGCAATATATATTTTCAGCGCAACCTGCGCTAAATTGCTAAAACTTTACAGACCCAAAAGTCCTTTTAAGGACTATTGTGTGTGGCAGCATCAAAATATATTTTTTAGCGCATCCAGCGCTAAATAGCATCTAATAGGCTGCTACGGACAGTTAAATTATCTGTGCGACATCTCCTGTGTAAAGTGTGCACATCCCAAAAAATATCTGTGACATCCAGTGTACATTTTCCGTAGACAGTGTCCGCTGCGGACAGTTAAAGTAGCTGCGCAAAATCTTCTGTGCAAAGTGTGTGCCTCCCAAAAATATCTGTGACATCCAGTGTACTTTTTCAATAGACGGTGTCCGATTCTGACAGTGACATTACCAGTGCCACATCTCCAGTGAACCGTGTGCGGTTAAATTTTTTATCTGTGACATACAGTGTACTTTTTTAATAGAAGGTGTCCTCTTCTCACAGTGACATTACCAGTACCAGGTGGTGATGGTGAGTACAATAAAGGAATTCAAGAGGGGACTGGATGTATTTCTGGAGTGTAATAATATTACAGGCTATAGCTACTAGAGAGAGGTCGTTGATCCAGGGAGTGATTCTGATTGCCTGATTGGAGTCGGGAAGGAATTTTTTTCCCCCTTAAGTGGGGAAAATTGGCTTCTGCCTCAAAGGGGTTTTTTGCCTTCCTCTGGATCAACTTGTAGGAAACAGGCTGAACTGGATGGACAGATGTCTTTTTTCGGTCTGCGACAGCATTTTCAATGCTGGTGACAGCATTGAAATTATCTTAGAGATATCTCCTGTGTGACGTTTCCTTATCCCAAATACCTTTTTAACTTTTTTTGTGCATATACTTCCAAATCCTATGCTACTTTACGCTACTGTACGTGTGACATACTTTCAAGCATATATAACATTTAATATGAAGAAGGCGAGCAGATGGTGCACGCAGAGGCCATGGCCCTGGGTGTGTTGAAACTGTGCCTGCTGCCAGAGTACAAGAAAAACAATCATCCACGATACCTAGATTCATGTCCCAGTTTGCAGGGCGTTGCAAGACACCACTCTTGAAGTCAGACCAGTGCGACCAGGTGGTCGGTTGGATTGCGGCAGATAATGCTTCCAGTAGTTAAGCACCACAAAGTCCAGTCTCGATAGCCAAGGCCCTCACATATAATGTTTTACAGGGTCAGCTCACCTGCAGGCCCTCGCATATAATGTTTTACAGGGTCAGCTCACCTGCAGGCCCTCACCTACAATCTTTTACAGGGTCAGCTCACCTGAAGGCCCTCGCATATAATTTTTTACAGGGTCAGCTCAACTGCAGGTCCTTGCATATAATGTTTTACGGGTCAGCTCACCTGCAGGCCCTCGCATATAATTTTTTAGAGGTTAAGCTCACCAGCAGGCCCTCACCTACAATCTTTTACAGGGTCAGTTCACCTGCAGGCCCTTGCATATAATGTTTTACATGGTCAGCTCACCTGCAGGCCCTCACATATAATGTTTTAAAGGGTCATCTCCCCTACAGGCCCTCACCTACATCCTTTTAGAGGGTTTGAGAGGCCATCAGTTTCAAGGGTGTTTATGAGGCCCTCCTTTGTGTGTAATAACAGATGTATTGTAGTGCCGGTTCCTTGTCATTTTTGGCAGCCCTTTCATTTAGTGCATAGGCTTCATTAATGTAGGAGTCCCACTACCTGAACAATTGTACCACAATGTGAACGGGGCTCTCCTTTATGTCATATACAGGCTGTTGTAGAGTGCCTCTTCCTTGTAATTTTTGACAGCACTTGCACTTTATGTACAAGTTTTAAATATACAGGAAAGAATGTTTCCTAATAATTTTTCCTCTAAAATCAATTTTATCTTTGGTTTTGTGCGTATTATTGTCAGTCTGTTAAAATGGCGTACTACTCGGACAACATTGTTCCCAGCAGCGATCTGGGAGTCCAAGATGCATCCAGACATCTGTTCCTGAACCATTTTGACCTTTTCCTATGAACCAGGCACCCTCCCCTCTTCAGAGCAGGGGGTGCCTGGTTTAATGCTCGGGTTCTCCCATTGACTTTCATTGTACATCGCATCCCGATATGTTCGGCCCGAGCACCCGAGCCCTTGGGTGCTCGATCAACATTACTCAAGACAAGTTTGGAGACGCTGAAAGCCATAGTAACACATTTAGGTCACACAAGCTGCTCGCAGTAGCATAAACAACATATGGCCTGGTGTTGTCCTATTCAGAAACAGCTCCTTAGACATTTTGAAGATATGGCTGTACCACTGGTTCCATAGCCAAATCAATGTAACACTGAGCTGTTATAACACTGTAAATGAAGACTAGGGGGGTCCAATTACTCTACAATATGCCACCACACACCATAATCACAAGAGTAGGACCAGTGTGACATTCCCTTGTGAAGGCATGGTTTGTGTAGACACTGTTTGCTGCCCAAGGATTGGGATATGATGTCTAATTTCAGTTTTGCTCTCAGTTTTGCCTCTATGCCATTTACTCTACTTTTGTGCACAGTTCCTGCAAAATTACTGTATTGTCGTTAGTGATTGATGCTGCAAGAGTTACCAGGCATTCTACATAACATTACATAAATGCAATGAGGAATCTAAAGAGCTAAAAATGTATTGTGAGCTTTTTCCAGGGAGGCAGGGGCCGATACCTGTGCTTTAATATTTTGGCGAATTCTAAGCATGATTAATGGCTACCTTTTAAAAAAAAACATTTAGTTGGAGTTTACATTAAAACATTGATATAAATGTCACAGATGATAAATGTTCTTTCGTTGGGGATTTATTGTAATTAATTATACCTGCTTTCTCCTTTGTATTAGTAATGAATGGAAGTTAGAACTTTTCTCAAATGTTCGAGAGGATTCAGTCATGGAATAATGATGTTTTCATTATCCTGTTATTTCTCATGCAGTTTTAGCTTCTGTGACATGAAACATTTTATCACATCCAATATAATTGTCCAGGATGAACTCTGATTGATCATTTAAAGCTAGGGGCTCAGGGGACTTGTCCAGGATCACAAAGATGCAATATCTAGGCCTAAAATTGTAGGTAACCATGAAATTAATAGCAACATATTAAAGGGGTTAAACAACCCCTATAAATACTCCCCCCCCCTCCCAATGCCTGGGCACCTCATATAGGTTATACTTGCCCTACTCCCCGGAACCTGCATCGCTCCTGATCTTGGTACGATCGCTTCTGCATCTCACCGTCGTGCAGATCGAAACTTCTGGCAATGGAAAGGGGGAGGGGGGGTCAGCCAATAGCAGGTCGCCACGGGGTCGAGCCACCTTAGCATTGTGTGTGTTGCTAGGGAGGTTGGTCACCTTCATGTCCTGCTAATGGCAGCTAGACACCACCCCCTGGATCTTTTGATCCGCACAACAGGGTGATGCAGAGGCAGCCCTGCGGGGATCAGGAGCTACGTGGGTGCCCGGGAGCAGAGTTAGTATGACCTATATGAGATGCCCAGGAATTGGGGGGGGAGATCATTATAGGCCTAACACTACCTACATCTGTGTACCTAGGGTACAGCCACACAATCAGGTTTCTGGATGCAGTTTTGGAAGCCATAATCAGGTCTGAAACATAAAAGGAAAGGCAGACACAACTTCTCTTTTTTGAATTCACCCCTGGTTTTGGCTTCCAAAACTGCATGCAGAAACCTGACTGTATGGCCGTACCCTTAGAGGGTAAGTCTATCTTTAAAATCCAGTTTACAGAAAATATATAGTTATTACCTACATGATAAGTTAAATAAGTCTTTATAGACATTACTTTTCTTATTTTGAGATAATCATGAACTACAGCCTACATTGCATCCTAGAGTTGCACTGAGATTTCTGTGGGTCACCACTGGAAACAGTGAACGAGTTTGCCATCATACACACACACAGCTAAACAGATCATGTACTATGCTTGGTGTATACAGAACATTTCCCAGAATGCAAATCATCAGAGCTAGCTTCCAACAGACTTTAAACCGGCAAAAGATGCAGGGACATTTTAGATCTCAAAGCTGCAGAATTGTGAATGCAGCTCTGGGCTGTACTATTGGCTGTAAGATCAACAAGACAATGTTTTTATTTTCTGTAAAGTTTTTAGGGTAAAATGGTGTTTGAACGTGGAGATATCCTAAAGTGGGTCATTATCATAGACTCCAACTTTTACCCAACTAGTGCTTATGAGAATTGCATTACTTTTTCCTATGGCACTTGACTTGCTAGTGTTGTTGGTTTGTCAAACCTAGGACATCACTCACCTTCACTCTAGTAGAAGATAGTAGTAGTGGCATTTTGAAAACTTCACTGAGTTGCGGTGATCTAGCCAGAACCTGAATTTTTACTTTTTTGTGCAACATTTGGTGTTCAGATTCTGATAGCTTATTACAAAATTAGTAAATGTAAAATATTGGTCTAACTGGATTTTTTTTTTCATGTTTTTATGACACGTACATTTTTTATATTGTAGTCATTAATTGGTTTTGACTATTGTGTTACCAGGTCACCCTTCGAGAATTGAAGCCCACGTCACTCCTCTGCTGCCAGCTCAGGTTGCCAGAATAACTGCATCCCCTGCGGTCACCTTTATGACAGCTTTGGCTGATCATGCATCAAAAGGTAGGTGAAATGATTTTATGAAACATTACCTGAACAACTCATTGACTTTGTGTGGTATATGTTCCCGGTGCACGATACAGAAGGGTTGCAGATGTCCACCAAACTTGAGAAGAAGACTTTGTTCTCAGACGCTAATAAGGTCAAATTTTAGTATAAGGCCCTTATGCTTCCAATTCTAAAATTTTTGATTTGATTAATCAATCTACACACATTTTTGGTGTAGCCTGACTTTTAAATAACATTTACTGAACCTTATACCATTATAGGCACACATTTTTAAACCTGCTATTAATGTGCAGATGTGTCCTTCTCACCACTCTTTTTTGGCTCAAAATATCCCTACATAATAAAAATAAAACAAAATATTTTTTTGCGACACTCAGCTGGGAGTTGTTTATGCTTTATGTAGCTATATGTTCCCTCCAGTGGTTATTATGATGTGAGCTACAGCCTGTAGATTTCCGGATAGATTACAGAAGAACGCTAAGGATCTCTAAAATGGGATTCCGGATGATCACTTCATCATTGGGGGATCATTGTAAGAAAAAGGGATTGCCAAAGCAGACAACCCCTTTAAAGGGGTTTTCTGATCTGTATTATCATCCTGTCAAATAACCATGGCCAGGAGAAGTATAGTGTGGACTCTCGTTGCATTCGTTGGTAGCCGTCTGGCACCAGTGGAGGTGCGGAGTGGGCTCTGCATGCATGTTGGTACCTGCATTTCCTGGATTCAATGGAGGCCATTTTAGCACCTAAAATGACAAAAATTAAGGTGGGCCCAGCATGCATGTGGAACCTACACTCCCTGAATTTTATGGTAGCCGTTATGGCACATAACAGGTAGGAATTTAGTGTTAGGTTTCCGTCTTACACAGATCACCTTGATGTGTGGCAGAAGGCCACAAATAAATTTGTACAAAATGTATTTGCCAAGCATCTCATTTACAAAATAAGCATAGCATTAGCATTTGAATACTTTCTTGTACTTTCTTTGGTTTGCAGAGTGCTGTTGCATTGTATACCTGTTGTTTTACCTTGTAAAATAATCATATATGACAGAAGCTTTAATTCTGTAATGTTTTTTTTTTTACCTTTATTGCTCCTATCTCCCGTTCTGGGCTGTGGTCACATGACCATGTCCATGCAGCTCTTTTTGACTTTGATGTCATGTCCATGGGTGGGGCATTGATAGGGGGAGTGTCTATATAACTAGCTGAGTGGGAGAAGCTATAAAATAGCTGGGCGGGGGTGGAGCTAAGGCAGAGCAAGGAGAAGTGCATCATGGGATTGATTGGATACAGGAACCGGAAATTTTGCATACAGGATAGAAACAGACCAGTGTAATTGGTTTACATGGTCAGGAGAGTCCAAACAGAGGCATAACGATTGCGGTCACAGAGTGTTCCTGCAAGTGCTTTCAGCCAGGTTTGGACTGTATTTCCCTGGCAGGCCCCTGAAATTTACTATTAATGATTAGTGCTATGCAGCAGGCAGCTCCAGCACCACTGCCTGCCACTTCAATAAGCACATAGTGGCGAGATGATCACGCTCCGCTGGTTCACCCCCCACCCTCCCCCAGGTGTCTCCCCTCCTCCAGATGTCTCCCCTCCTCCACCCCCGGCTTAGCCCATGCCTCCCCCTCCAGACATGTGCGGCGGCTTTTTGTGTAGAGCGTAGATTCCTTCCCTCCAGAGGCTCCGGCCCCTCAATGTGCTCCTCTCCCCCTCAGGGTCATTAGCCAGGTAAAATGGGGACCGCAGAGCAGCAGCTGCTGGGACACATAACCCCAAGAAACTTTCTGTAAGTCTTGAGAACTTTCTGTACACCCGGTACTGGTACTGTGGGCCGGTTCTGGTTCTGTTCTGCTTGTTACAGTGTTTATGTAATCTTTCCTACTGTTTGTTTATGGAGTGTCATCATAGCTGCTGCAGAACCTCTTTAAAAAGAGGGAAGGCTTCCTGTTTTTTACTGTAGCTGTTGATTGACAGCTGAGGAGGGAGGGGCACATACTTAGAGTTATTGCTCTGATTGGGTAGAATCTGTCCAAAATAATGACCCCCTTACCCCTTCTTATACAGTTGGGCTGAACCAGCTGCTGCAGAACCTCCTGACAGCCATCACAGCTGATTATTGACAGTTTATTTCTGTAAAAAAAAAAAAAAAAGTTGCTCACACTCCAAATCCAACCCAAGAGCTAAATGCTCTCAGCCCACAGCTGCTGCAGAACCTTTTTGGGAAGCGGATAGACTTCCTGTTATTTACTCTTGCTGTTGATAGACAGCTGACATGTTTTCTTCAGGGGGAAGGGGGTATATGATTGGGTGGAACCTGTATGTCCCCCCTCCCCTTATGCTCTTGTTCTATTGCAGAACCTATTCTTTGGGGGCAGAGGCCCTCCTGTCAGTCATCACAGCTGGCGACTGGCAGTTTAGTGCTGTAAATAAAGTTGATTGCTGAGATTGATGGGCAAGTTACATGCTCCTAATAACCGCCACCCCAGGAGATGAATGCTCTCAGCCCCAGCTACTGTAGAACCTCTTTTTAAGGACGGCGGACTTCCTGTTAATTTCTGGGAGGTTCTATATGTACTGCTACCAGTTTGCATGGTTGAGTTGACAAAATGATATATATACAGAGTGAGGTGGCAAAATAATATATATACAGCGTTGAAGGGGTCAAAATTCAAACCTATAATGGGGGGGAAGCCTGTTTTAAAGTTCTCCCTGGGGCCCATAGAATTCTAGTTACGCCACTGAGCTTAAACTAAAAAAAAAGGGGGGGGGATACATGATGTGAGCATCTACGTGAGCATATCAGTTAAAAATCAAAGCAATCCTGGAAAAACCTTTTGTCATGGTTATCTGCTGCCCGCTACAGAGTGTGAGATACTAATGTATAACTGTTATCTGAGTAGCAGGGTGAATGTAATTTGTTATTTTATTGCAGTTTTTGAATTGGTCACATTATATTCAGCCGGTAACTATTTGCTTTTTCATATTTTGTTTTCTAAATTTTGTGAATTTCCTCCCTGTCTACGTTAATTAAATCAGCAATTTATGTTGATGTAAATGGGTTTCCTGTCTCATCTGGGTCAAATGTAAAAGGCAATTTACATGTTTAATGCATACAGAGCTTGAAAACATTTCGGAAAAATGTGTTATTTTTTATTTCAATTATGCAACTAATGACCCCATCTTGAATGCATACCCCCCTTTTACCGTGACCGATCCAGGCAATGATTCCTAATGATAATTATCAATAAAGAAATAATTGCTGCTTCTTGACATCTGGTCAATGGCTGTACAGGAATCATAAAATGGAATTTGTCATATTCCGGCTCAGCTCGGAGGTACATAAAAGATGGGATGACCTTTAATTAGCAGCATGTAAATCAATTAAAGTTGTCAGATAATGTTCACGCTTGTGGAAGTTCAGAAAAGTAAGAAACTCAATACATTCAGTTTCAGGAAACACGCAGGGAAGAAACAGTAGGAAATTGGGGAGCGCTGGAGCAGGACAACCTCACCAGACAGTATAATCTTGCAATCAGCAATGTGATACTTATAGTTGTCTCTGCAATGCATTTCGGTCCCCTCGTCAGGCAGCAATCAACAACTTTAGTTTCAGGGCATGGCTAGATGGTGCAGCTGGATGCACTCGGTCAAGCCATGCCCATCTACAGCAACCAATGACCTTCAGGTAGCATTCAGCTGTCATAGGATGACATGACTTGGCCAATGGACATGTGTTGCCAGTGTCATTTTGACATACCCTCCGATCTATGTGCTACTTTTCTTAAAAGGATTTCCTGCTTCAACCCTAATTTTACCTAGTCCTTGGACAGCAGGGTACCTAATATAAAAAAGATACTCACGTGCCCCCCTCTGCTCCGTTCCTAATTGAGGATCGAGTCTGCCTTCTTATGGTCTTCAGGATGAAAACTTCTGAACAGAGTCAAGTGCACAGCTGAGGCCAGTCACTGGCCTCAGCAGTGATGTGCCCCAGAGTGGACTGAAAGGAGCTGCACTGGACCTTTGGCACTGGAATAGAGTGTTAGGTGCAGCACTGTTCAGAACCTAGATAAAATTGGGGTTGAAGCTGGAGAACCCCTTTTGAGTCTGGGTTTTTACACTGTGTTTGGATGCAATTTGATGTATTTGAAGCTACTAAAAAAAAAAGTTGCTAAATCCATTTTACGGCCTTGTTTTTTGTAAACAACAAGGTGCTAATGGGGATCATGATTTTATCGACTTTCAAAAAAACTGCATACAGTTCAAAAAACAAAGAGTATGAAAACCGAAGCGTGAAAATCTGCCCTAAGAGGACCCATAAAGTGATTAGCAAGAAGTGACCCCCTGTGATGCATTATATTTACCTTAAAGGGGTTGTCCAGCCAGATAAAAATATTTTAATATGGGGCATATTATTTTTGTTATTCTTTAGAAAAAGAAGTAGTGTTGAGCGAACAGTTCGAGCATAGTTCGGGTTCGTACCGAATTTTGGGGTGTTCGGGACCCGGACCCGAACATTTTCAAAAAAGTTCGGGTCCGTTGTTCGGCGATTTCTTCCCACTTTCTGAAAGGCTGCACAGCAGCCAATCAGCTAGCGTTTTACTTCTTGCCCTAAGAAGCCATCACAGCCATGCCTACTAATGGCATGGCTGTGATTGGCCAAGTGCAGCATGTGACCCAGCCTCTATTTAAGTTGGAGTCACGTAGCGCCGCACGTCACACTGCTCTGATTAGTGTAGGGAGAGGACGCAGCTTCTGTGAGGGCGAGATTAGGCAGGGAACAGTCAGCAAAAATACCTAATGAAGTGATCGATCTACAGCTGTGAATCATTCAACTTCTGCTAGTTAATTGCTCACTGGTTTTTAGGCTGCACAGAGCGTTTTTCTGTCACTTTACTCTGGGGTGATCGGCGGCCATTTTGTGACTTGTGGTGGGGGTTAAGTTCAATTGCCAAAATAACAATCCCCTAAATCTGGTGTTCCAGCTGTGGCTAGCCAAGTGTAATACTGTCTGCTGTCTGGCAAAGGATAGATAATTTTCTGTGGATAAATTCAATTGCCAAAATAGCAATCCCCTAAATCTGGTGTCCCAGTATAATAGTGTCCGGCAAAGGATATATTTTGTTCTGGGGTGAAATTCAATAGCCAAAATAGCAATACCGTAAATCAGTGGTTTCAGCTGTGGCTGGCCAAGTTTAATAGTGTCCGTCATAGGATATATTTTGTTCTGGGGTGAAATTCAGTTGCAAAAATAGAAATACAGTAAAACTGTTGTTCCAGCTGTTGCAGGCTTCGTTTAAATCTATACGTAAAAGGTTGTATTTTTTTCTGGGGTGAAATTTAATTGCCAAAATAGCAATACACTGAATCTGGTATTCCAGCTGTTGCAAGCCTAGTTTAAATGTGTCCTGCAAAGGATATATTTTGTTCTGGGGTGAAATTCAATAGCCAAAATTACAATACCATAAATCAGTGGTTTTAGCTGTGGCTGGCCAAGTTTAACCCCTTAAGGATGAAGGGCGTACATGTACGCCCTTCGTCCGCACTTTAAAGATGGCGCCCGCTCCCGCACGGAGCGGGCGCATGAGCTGCGGGTAAACGCTTGATTCATCAAGCTGACACCCGCAGCTCATGTCCGCGACCGGCAGCGATGCCGATCGCGACATTTAACCCTCAGATGCCGTGGTCAATCCTGACCACGGCATCTGATCAGCAAGAAACCGAAAGTTTCACTTTGGTTTGCTCCGGCTCCCTGATGGCCACAAGGGGGAGCCGGAGCATGCATAGTACCCTAGGTTTCTGTGAATGAAACCTAGGTTATTACATAGTATTCCTATGGAGCCTATGACTGAAATAGGCTCCATAGGAAATATCGTGATTTCTCATATATTCCAATACTATTGCATTGGAATATATGAGAATAGCAATCTGATGATTGCATCTTATAGTTCCCTATGGGAACTATAAGAAAGTGGTAAAAAAAAAAAAAAAGTTTAAAAATAAAAATTAAATAAAAAAATATAAAAATTCAAATCACCCCCTTTCCCCAAAATGAAAATAAAATAAATAAAAAATAAAAAATTACACATAATGGTGTCGCAATGTGCGAAAACGCCCATACTATAATAATATTAAAAATATTCACCATACGGTAAACATAAAAACGGAAAGAAAGCGTCCAAATGGCTAATTCGCCATTTTTGGACGCTTCATTTCCTAAAAATAAATGAATAAAAAGTGATCAAAACATCATACGCACCCCATAATGGTATCAATTAAAAGTTCAGATTGCCCCGCAAAAATGAGCCCCTACACTGCTCCGTACGCATAATTACAAAAAGTTATAGGGTCAAAACATGGCGACAAAAAATAAAATAAAAAAATTCCCACTTTTAATTTTTTTTTCACTATCAAAACGCAAGAAAAACTATACATATTAGGTATTGCCGGATTCGTACTGACCTGAAGACTAAAATTAACCAGTCAGTTTTATCGCAAATCGAACGTTGTAATTTAAAAACCCGTAAAACTGTGGTGAAATTGCTTTTTTTTTTGCAATTTCACCCCATTTGGAATTTTTTTCCCGTTTCCCACTACATCACATGCAAAAATAAATGGTAGCGTTAAAAAGTACAACTTGTCCCGCAAAAAATAAGCCGTCATATGGCTATGTGAGCGGAAATATAAAAATGTTATGGCTTTTGGAAGGCAGGGAGCGCAAAACAAAAACGCAAAAATCCCAAAACCCCCGGTCCTTAAGGGGTTAATAGTGTCCTGCAAAGGATATATTTTGTTCTGGGGTGAAATTCAATTGCCAAAATAGCAATACCATAAATCTGGTGTCCCAGCAGTGGATGGCCAAGTTTAATAGTGTCCGGCAAAGGATATATTTTGTTCTGGGGTGAAATTAAATTGCCAAAATAGCAATACCATAAATCAGTGGTTTCAGTTGTGGCTGGCCAAGTTTAATAGTGTACGGCAAAGGATTTATTTTATTATGGAGTGACATTCAATTGCTAAAATAGCAATACCGTAAATCTGGTGTCCCAGCAGTGGCTGGACAAGTTTCATAGTGTCCGACATAGGATATATTATTTTCTGTGGTGAAATTCAATACATTGGGCTAAATATTTTTATTTTTATTGTGTTGCTTGGTGAACGGTAACAATGAGGAAAACATCTAGTAAGGGACGCGGACGCGGTCATGGTGGTGTTAGTGGACCCTCTGGTGCTGGGAGAGGACGTGGCCATTCTGCCACAGCCACACTTCCTACTGAACCAACTACCTCAGGTTCCAGTACCCGTCAGAATTTACCGCGATATTTGTTGGGGCACAATGCTGTTCTAAGGATGTCCTGAGCAGGTACAGGCGCTAGTCAATTGGGTGGCCGACAGTGGATCCAGCACGTTCACAACATTATCTACCACCCAGTCTTCTGCAGAAAGCGCACAGGTGGCGTCTGAAAACCAAGCCCTTCAGTCTGTCACATCACCCCCATGCATATCAGGGAAACTGTCTGAGCCTCAAGTTATGCAGCAGTCTCTTATGCTGTTTGAAGACTCTGCTGGCAGGTTTTCCAAAGGGAATCCACCTAGCTCTTCCCCAGTGGTGGAAGACATAGAATGCACTGATGCACAACCACTTATGTTTCCTGATGATGAGGACATGGGAATACCACCTCATCGGAGTCCGCACGTCTCTGATGATGACGAAACACAGGTGCCAACTGCTGCGTCTTTCTGCAGTGTGCAGACCGAACAGGAGGTCAGGGAGGAAGACTGTGTGGAAGACGATGCAGGGGACGATGAGGTCCTAGACCCTACATGGAATGTCTTGCCACTGACATTCATAGTTCAGAGGAAGAGGCAGTGGTGAGACTGAGCCAACAGCGTAGCAAAAGAGGGAGCAGGGGGCAAAAGCAGAACAGCCGCCGACAAGAGAGTTCGCCTGCTACTGGCCACCGCCACCAGGGACTGAGCACCCCAAAGGCAGCTTCAAGGAGTTCCCTGGCATGGCACTTCTTTAAACAATGTGCTGACGACATGACCCGAGTGGTTTGCACGCTGTGCCCTCAGAGCCTGAAGCGAGGCATTAACGTTTTGAACCTTAGAACAACCTGCATGACCAGGCATCTCCATGCAAAGCATGAACTGCAGTGGAGTAAACACCTTAAAAGCAAGGAACTCACTCTGGCTCCCCCTGCTCCCTCTTCAGTTGCTGCATCGGCCTCTTCCTCCGCCTCGGGAGGAATGTTGGCACCTGCCGCCCACCAAACAGAGGATGTGCCACCGACACCACCACCTGCGTCACCAAGCATCTCCACCATGTCACACAGCAGCGTTCAGCTCTCCATCTCACAAACCTTGGAGAGAAAGTGTAAATTCCCACCTAGCCACCCTCGAGCCCTGGGCCTGAATGCCAGCATTTCTAAACTACTGGCCTTTGAAATGCTGTCATTAGGGCCTGTGGACACAGACAGCTTCAAACAGCTGATGGCCATAGCTGTCCCACAGTATGTTGTTCCCAGACGCCACTACTTCTCCAAGACAGCCATGCCTTCCCTGCACAACCAAGTATCCGATAAAATCAAGTGTGCACTGCGCAACGCCATCTGTGGCAAGGTCCACCTAACCACAGATACGTGGACCAGTAAGCACGGCCAGGGATGCTATATCTCCCTAACTGCACACTGGGTAAATGTAGTGGCGGCTGGGCCCCAGGCGGAGAGTTATTTGGCGCACGTCCTTCCGCCGCCAAGGATCACAGGGCATCATTCTTTGCCTCCTGTAGCCCCCTTCTCCAACTCGGCTTCCTCCTCCTCTGCTTCCACCAACTCATCCAGCCAGCCACACACCTTCACCACCAACTTCAGCACAGCCCGGGTAAACGTCAGCAGGCCATTCTGAAATTCATATGTTTGGGGACAGGCCCCACACCGCGCAGGAGTTGTGGCGGGATATTGAACAACAGACCGACGAGTGGTTTCTGCCAGTGGGCCTCAAGCCCGGCCTGGTGGTGTGCGTTAATGGACGAAATCTCGTCGCAGCTCTGGGACTAGCCGGTTTGACGCACATCCCTTGCCTGGCGCATGTGCTGAATTTGGTGGTGCAAAAGTTCATTCACAACTACCCCGACATGTCAGAGCTGCTGAATAAAGTGCGGGCCGTCTGTGCGCTTTTCCGGCGTTCACATCCTGCCGCTGCTTGCCTGTCTGTGCTACAGCGTAACTTCAGCCTTCCCGCTCACCGCCTCATATGCGACGTGCTCACCAGGTGGAACTCCACCTTGCACATGCTGGCCAGACTGTGCGAGCAGGAGCAGGCGATAGTGGAGTTTCAGCTGCAGCACGCACGGGTGAGTCGCTCGGCGGAACATCACCACTTCACCACCAATGACTGGGCCTCCATGCGAGACCTGTGTGCCATGTTGCGCTGTTTCGAGTACTCCACCAACATGGCCAGTGGCGATGACGCCGTTATCAGTGTTACAATACCACTTCTATGTCTCCATGAGAAAACACTTAGGGCGATGATGGAAGAGGAGGTGGCCCAGGAGGAAGAGGAGGAGGAGGATGAGGGGTCATTTTTAGCACTTACAGGCCAGTCTGGTAGAAGTGCCTCAGAGGGAGTTTTTTTGCAACTGCAGAGGCCAGGTACAAATGTGGCCAGCCAGGGCCCACTACTGGAGGACGAGGAGGATGAGGTGGAGGAGGATGAAGCACGTTCACAGCGGGGTGGCACCCAACACAGCTCAGGTCCATCACTGGTGCGTGGCTGGGGGATACGGAGGACGAGGACGATATGCCTCCCACAGAGGACAGCTTGTCCTTACCTCTGGGCAGGCTGGCACACATGAGCGACTACATGCTGCAGTGCCAGCGCAATGACAGCAGAGTTGCCCACATTTTAACGTGTGCGGACTACTGGGTTGCCACCCTGCTGGATCCCCGGTACAAAGACAATGTGCTCACCTTACTTCCTGCACTGGAGCATGATAGGAAGATGCGTGAGTACAAGCGCACGCTGGTAGACGCGCTCCTGAGATAATTCCCAAATGTCACAGGGGAACAGGTGGAAGCCCAAGGCGAAGGCAGAGGAGGAGCAAGAGGTCGCCAACGCAGCTGTGTAACGGCCAGCTCCTCTGAGGGCAGGGTTAGCATGGCAGAAATGTGGAAAAGTTTAGTCTCCACGCCACAGGTAACTGCACCCCCACCTGATAGGGAACGTGTTAGCAGGAGGCAGCATTTCATTAACATGGTTGAACAGTACGTCTGCACACCTCTCCACATACAGACTGATGGTTCAGCCCCATTTAACTTCTGGGTCTCCAAATTGTCCACGTGGCCAGAGTTAGCATTTTATGCCTTGGAGGTGCTGGCCTGCCCGGCGGCCAGCGTTTTGTCTGAACGTGTATTCGGCACGGCAGGTGGCGTCATTACTGACAAACGCAGCCGCCTGTCCACAGCCAACGTGGACAACCCAGGCATGGATCCCACAGGACCTGTCCCTCCCTCATGCAGCATAGGCATTTATAACTGCCCCCTCAACCATGTATTCTTGTACTCCGGGGCACTTCTTTATTGAATCCTCTTTTTTTTAACTTTACCATGATCTTGTGGTGCAACCCAAAGTTGAATAAACATCTCCTCAATCTGGGCGCCGGGCCTAAATAACTGAAAGTGGCTTTCTCCAGTGGTGGGTAATATGACTCATGATTCTCTGCTGTGAAACCTCTCTCCTCTGTCTGGGTGCTGGGGCCTAAATAACTGAAAGTGGCCTTCTCCAGTGGTGCTTGCCTGTCTGTGCTACAGCGTAACTTCGGCCTTCCCGCTCACCGCCTCATATGCGACGTGCTCACCAGGTGGAACTCCACCTTGCACATGCTGGCCAGACTGTGCGAGCAGGAGCAGGCGATAGTGGAGTTTCAGCTGCAGCACGCACGGGTGAGTCGCTCGGCGGAACATCACCACTTCACCACCAATGACTGGGCCTCCATGCGAGACCTGTGTGCCATGTTGCGCTGTTTCGAGTACTCCACCAACATGGCCAGTGGCGATGACGCCGTTATCAGTGTTACAATACCACTTCTATGTCTCCTTGAGAAAACACTTAGGGCGATGATGGAAGAGGAGGTGGCCCAGGAGGAAGAGGAGGAGGAGGATGAGGGGTCATTTTTAGCACTTACAGGCCAGTCTGGTAGAAGTGCCTCAGAGGGAGTTTTTTTGCAACTGCAGAGGCCAGGTACAAATGTGGCCAGCCAGGGCCCACTACTGGAGGACGAGGAGGATGAGGTGGAGGAGGATGAAGCATGTTCACAGCGGGGTGGCACCCAACCTCTCTCCTCTGTCTGGGTGCTGGGGCCTAAATAACTGAAAGTGGCCTTCTCCAGTGGTGGGTAATATGACGCATGATTCTCTGCTGTGGGACCTTTCTCCTCTGTCTTGGTGCTGGGGCCTAAATAACTGAAAGTGACCTTCTCCAGTGGTGGGTGATATGACGCCTTATTCCTTGCTGTGGGACCACTCTCCTCTGTCTGGGTGCTGGGGCCTAAATAACTGAAAGTGGCCTTCTCCAGTGGTGGGTGATATGATGCCTTATTCCTTGCTGTGGGACCTCTCTCCTCTGTCTGGGTGCTGCGGCTTAAATAACTCAAAGTGGCATTCTCCAGTGGTGGGTGATATGACGCATGATTCTCTGCTATGGGACCTTTTTTATTCATTTCCCTATCCACATCTGTTTGCAGGGCATTTACCTACATTTTGCTGCCTTTTGTAGCCCTCTAGCCCTTTCTTGGACTATTTTACAGCCTTTTTAGTGCCCAAAAGTTCGGGTCCCCATTTACTTCAATGGGGTTTGGGATGAATTTCCGGTCGAGTTCGGATCCCGAACCTGAACATTTTTGGGAAGTTCAGCCGAACTTCTCGAACCCGAACATCCAGGTGTTCGCTCAACTCTCAAAAGAAGCATTATTCACCTCACCAATTCCTACTACTGCTATTCCAATGCTTAAAAGCATATTCACATCTCAGACTTTGATAGGATGTCGCTAGGATATACCATCAAAGTCAGATAAGTGGGGGTCCCACCTCTGGTACCTGCACCTATCTCCAGAACGAGGCCTGTGAAGGGTACCAAAGTGTGTTGCGCGGCCACCTTCCATTCACCACTATGGGGCTTCAGAAAAGAGCTGAGCTTGGCTCACTTGGCTATTTTTGGAACTCCCATAGCAGTGAATGGAGAGCATCCGCACATGTATGGTGTGCTCTCCTTTACTTCAGTGGCCCCGTTCTAGAGCAGGTACAATATTAGACCACTTAGGGTAAAAGAGAAGGAGGTTATTAAAAATCAATTCCAATTTAATTAAATGTTATTCTTTGAATTTATTTTAAAAAATGTTTTCTAATCTACTTCCTGTATAAACTCCTTATTCAAAATGACGTGGTGACGTGGTGACATCACACGACAGCATGTGCAAGAATTGGAGCATTTTCTTCAATCAAGATGGGCGCAAATGTTTTCTTTGAGGTGAGTATGATTTTTTTTGTTTGTTTTTTACTGCCATTTCAGGAAAAATTGATTCATTACTATGAAGCACCAGGAAATTAGGATTCGTGGTAAATCAAATTTTTCCTGAAATTCGGATCGAATTCCACTTCGTTAACTTCGATTCGCTCAACAATAATTTTAATCCTAAATTAATTAAAACCTCTGTTACTACTATTCCTATATTGATGTCTATCTCTGCCTCGAGTTATTCAAAGCATTCTTGGCGAGGAGACGAGGGTAAAAGTCTATTTGATTGTTAATAGCAATGCGTAGAGTGATGAGTGAATTTCCTGAAATTTGATTCTGATTCAATCCTGCCAAATCGGTTAGCAGATTCAATTGAAGTCCAACTAAATTGGAATCAAATCAACAAGTTGTGGAGGACACTCTGAGGTCCCCTTGGTCTGTATGCAAGTTCTTTGAAGTTCTTTAACACCAAAGCATCATTCGTAATGTCAAAGTGACAGTGACATATATGATTAGCATTGAGTAGGGATGAGCGAACCCGTGGAAGTTTGGGTTCGCCTGGTTCAGCTGAACTTCAGATCAAAGTTCGGGTTCGGAACCCAAACTTGACCCCGGACCCCATTAAAGTCAATAGGGTGCCGAACTTTACTTTGTTATAATGGAAAATAATAGCATTCTTAAGACAGAATTGAAAGGTTAAAAGTAATAAAGAAAACACACCTCATCCACTTGATCACGTGATTCTTCTTTCTGCAGGACCTGCAAAAGGACCTGCGATAATGTCAACGCGCTCACCACGTGGTGATTGTGGTGATGTCACCTCAGGTCCTTTTATCTTCATTCAGCAGGACCTGCGATGACTTCACCGTGCTCACCATATATTGAGAGTGGTACTGGTCCTTTTGCAGGTCCTGCAGAAAGAATAAAGAAGAGGATACCGACTTCACTATCAAGTGGACGAGGTGAGTATTTTTTTATTATTTTTAATTCCTGAATGGGCATTTTATTTAGCATTCTGTCTTAAGAATGCAATTTTTTTTCCATTATAACCATGTTATAATGGAAAATAATAAAATCACCCAAACACCGATCCCGAACTTCAGTCCGGGTACCCGAGCTTGCAAAGTTCTGTACGAACCCGAACTTTGCAGTTCAGGTCCGCTCAACCCTAATATGGAGCAAATTGAGCTTCGGATCAGAGATCTGAAGTCGATTCATTCAAACACTTCGGTTTTAATGCTGTCTCTATAACATTAAAATGTATTGCCTCTGTGTAGGCATAATTTGTTTCCACAGAAGTCTTGCGAGACTTCGGTCAATTAATTCGGTAATCACATCTGCATCTTTAAAAACATTTTAAAATAGCAATCCGAAGTTGGGTTTGGTACTGGCTGGTATTTATTTATTTTTTATAGTAAAAAAAAATTCACTTTTTGGTGGCAAATGCCTGCGGGTATTTATACACAGACACCTCCTGGGGTCAGGTGACCTTACTTCTTTATGTTTCCTCCCTACTGTTCTGAAAAATAGCTGATGTCATTTTGAGAAATTTGACCAGATCGAAATCCTAAAAATTCTGGTTTCTACTTAAATTGTGGGTTGAATTAAAATCATACTGAATTACTTCATTCCTCTGTAATTGTATATTTTACCCGTAGCACCCTTTTTTTACAACTCAATGCCAGTCCCCTTAGGGTGCAAACATATCAATGCAAGTTGGCAAATTCTTCCAATTTTGATGGGACTTTCTAAGTTGCTAAATGGAAGTGTCTTAATTCTATCGTCACAGATGTCTGGCAGTGTCTAATTCTCTATTGAGATACAGACACACGTTCAGATTTCTGAATGAAGTTTTGGAGGCCAAAATCAGGAATGGATCATAAAGAAGAGAGAGTATAAAGAACAGATACAACTTCTCCTCTTTTTTTAAAATAACTCCTGATTTTGTCTTCAAATACAGACCATGTGGCCATACCTGAACAACCATGCCCGGCTGAAGGAGTTGGAAGCAGTAGCTGCCAAAAGTGAGTGGGCAAAATTTCATAATCACACTAGAAATTAAAACCCAAGAAGCAGACTAGGGTAACGGGAGCTGACACTTGCCCTTAGGTTGGTGAAAAAAATTGTCAAGCAATCTCGGTCAAGAAGGTAAAGGTGCAGCTGAAAGCATTTTGATCGAATTATAAGATGTAACTTTATGGAGTAAAGCAAACAAAAAAAGTCTCCAATATTTTCAGAATAAACTGAATTTCTCTCAAAGCATTGTAATGAAAACCTTAACAGCACAGAGCAAATCTAGCGTCCCACTGACTCTCAAAGGTCACAGCTGCTATTTTTCTGCTTTTCGGGTGAAGCTTTGATGGAACCATCTCTATGTATTTTGAGATCCTGTATTTGATACAAAATTGTAATCTACCAATCTTTTACAATCTGACCTTTAGGAAAGCTTGAGAGCTATTCACAGGGAGATACAAAAATATAGTGACTGATTACTAAATGGGTAATAGAGATGCATATAAGAATACAGATTTCTCAGTACTATCTGCAGTCCTATGTAAACCATTGCAACTAGGTGACTATAAACAGATTTAGCAGTGCTTATTTTTCCCATTGTCTCTGCAGTGATGACAGTCAGCATCAGACTAGATTCCAAGCTTTAACTAAGGAAATTATCTTGGGGCCCGACCTCCGTCTATGCAGAACATGTTCACTTCAGCTTGCATCCTAAACTGATCATAAACTGAATCATCATAAACCAATTTTTTCCAATTTCATTCCATTTCTAACTTTTTTCCTGCCTCCCACTACATGGAATGGAATATTAAATGTTGCAATTAGAAAACACAATTTGTCCTGTACACAACAAAAGGGAAAATATATAATTCTTGGAAGGCAGGGATTAAAAAACAAAAAAGGAAAGATGATTGTGTCAGGAAGAGGTTAAAACTGAAAGGACAGCTCCTCTTTGACACAGACACAAAGTGGTGTCAACACATAATGGCCCACTTGTAAGTCAGCAATCTAATTTTATGATGGAAGCCAATAATGACTGCTGCATTAGCCTTGTTTGCACTATTAAACCAGGCACAATGTACTGATTTCTGCAAATCTACTTAAACCTTTGATGAGTCAAATGAGGTTCACACGCTGTAATTTACATTTCTTCCATATATTTAATAGGCAATGGATATTGTATAATTCCACTGATGGTATCATAGATTGTGGGGATAAAATGTGCTACTATAATAGTTTCTTTTCACCATGATTTGCAGTTAATTATGGTGCAAAGAAGAAAATTGATGAAAGCGGTAAAGGGAAGCTTTTCCTCCCACTGAAGTCACATTCACACTATAAAAATGTTAGGTAAGGCATGAATTAACCCACTTGTAGTTCGCTATTTGCAAACTTATATAATGTTCCTTTCATTTTAACGGCCAAGACTTACTACCATGGAGAAATCTTAAAATGTGAAGACATGCCCTAATGATGCCAGCTGAGATAAGAAATCAACATAAATCAATACCCAAGGGCTATACCAATTCTATTTTAGGCCTAATTATTTATTATCTTTCTTTTTTTAAAATAAGTTATAATAACCTTTATTATATTATTTTAAAATAAACACACAATAACAAACTATCTTACTAATATTTGATTATTAGAGCTTTTTAGTACTCTAAGGAAATAAGCACAATGTTTAGATAATACATAAAAGGTGTTCTAACAAAGTAGATGATAATAACTGATAAAGACATCTCCTTATTAGGGTTGAGCGAACCCATATCAAACATTACGGTTTTTCGCACCCGGACCCGAACTAGAACAGTTACGTAAAAGTTCGGGTTTGAGTTTGTTGTTTGGCGATTTCTTCTCGCTTTTTGAAAGGCTGCAGGACAGCCAATCAACAAGCGTTTCCCTACTTTGCCCTAAGAAGCCATCACAGCGATGCCTACTATTGGCATGGTGCAGCATGTGACCCAGCCTCTATTTAAAGGGAACCTGTCACTGGGATTTTGTGTACAGAGCTGAGGACATGGGTTGCTAGATACCCGCTAGCACATCTGCAATATCCAGTCCCCATAGCTCTGTGTGCTTTTATTGTGTAAAAAAAACGATTTGACTCATCTCAGGTTCCTTTGCATATGTATCAAATCGTTTTTTTTACACAATAAAAGCACACAGAGCTATGGGGACTGGATATTGCGTATGTGCTAGCGGCCCATGTCCTCAGCTCTGTACACAAAATCCCGGTGACAGGTTCCCTTTAAGCTGGAGTCACATAGCACTGCATGTCACTCTGCTGCTCTTATTGTAGGTTGCTGCTGCTGGTGGTGCTCTCAGGGAGAGATTAGAGAAGAAATCTTTTGAACTTGGTGGTGTTAACTCTTCAAACTACAGTAATTATTGAGGGTGCTATGCTACATATTTGTACCAAGCCCTGAGCCCAGTGATACTGCAAAATAATTTTAAATCTATCTGTTACTGAGGTGGGGGTCGGCGGCCATTTTAGCAACTGCAGTGTCCTTGGAACTGCATATGACCTGCATGTGTGCCAGTCTACCAGGGACATCAGTCTAATTATTTTTTGGTAGCTCAGTGGAGGAAAAATTCCTTTTTCCTGGCAGGCCAAGTCCCCCTACATTACCTATTTAATAATTTTGGGGTGACATAGTGTATTTCTGTAGTTGCCATAATAAACCCGTACTGTCGTACCACAGAGCACGTTTGCATACAACGCTGAAAAAACAGTTTTCAAATTTTGCTGTGAAAAACTGCAGTTCTGTAGTTGGGTTAATAAACATGTACTGTTGGGACACAGAGCACGTTTTCATACAACGCTGAAAAAACTGTTTTATAATTTTTGGGTGACATACTGCATTTCTGTAGTTTGTTGCAATAAACAATAGTTTTGTGCTACATAGCAGATATGAGGCCTACCTTGTATTGTATCAGTAATTTTTAGTAACCTGTGGAACTCTGCATTTACATAGTTGGTTGCAAAAACACCGGTTTTGTGGTAGATAGCACATTTTGTGGTGTATGCTACATTTCTGACAGTCAAATTAAACCGTTAACCTCTGCTGTTACATTGTTGGTTTGAAAAATCAAATTTTTGTTGATAGTGAAGTAATTGTATTGCATTGCTCTGTTACACTGTTGTGTGACCTAAAGAAATGTATTCTGTTTATGACACGGGCACTGACTTACTGTTTGTTAACTTAATTGTTGTCTTTTGGCAGTTAAATTGACACCTGAGATAAACCATCTGATAGTTTGGTGGGTGAACGCAAATAATGAGGAGAACATACCACTTCTATGTCTCCTTGAAAAAACACTTAGGGCGATTATGGAAAAGGATGTGGCACAGGAGGAAGAGGGGGCATTTCACAGGGTTTCAGGCCAGTCATTCAGAAGTGGCTCAGAGGGTGGGTTCCTGCACCAGCAGAGGCCAGGTACACATGTGGCCAACCAGGGCACAGTTCTGGAGGATGAGGAGGAGGAACCGGGTTCACCGCAGGGTGGTATCCAACGCAGCTCATGGCCATTACTGGAGCGTGGCTGGGGGGATATAAAGGACATAGACGATACACCACCCACAGTGAACAGCTTATCCTTACCTCTGGGCAGCCTGGCACACATGAGCAACTACATGCTGCAGTGCCTGCTCAACGACTGCAGAGTTGCCCACATTTTATCTTGTGCTGACTACTGGGTTGCTACTCTGCTGGATCCCCGTTACAAATACAATATGCTGTCCTTAATTCCCTCACTGGAGCATGATAGGAAGATGCGCGACTACAAGCGCACGCTGGTAGATGCGCTCCTGAGGGCATTCCCAACTGACACCGGGGGACAAGTGGAAGCACAAGGCAAAGGCAGAGGTGGAGGAGGAAGAGGTCGCCAACGCAGATGGGTCATGGCCAGCAACTCACAAGGCAGGGTTAGCATGGCCGACATGTGTAAAAGCTTTGTCACCATGCCACAGCAACCAGCACCACCAGCTGATATGGAACATCTTAGCAGGAGACAGCATTTGAACAACATGGTGGCACACGCCTCCACGTACTGACTAATGGTTCTGCCCATTCAACTTCTGGGTCTCCAAATTGTCTGCATGGCCTGAGCTTGCCCTTTATGCCTTGGAGGTGCTGGCCTCCCCTGCAGCCAGTGTATTGTCTGAACGTGTACTTAGCATGGCAGGGGGCGTCATTACAGACAAACGCAGCCGCCTGTCCACAGCCAACGTGGACAAGCTCACATTCATTAAAATTAACCAGGCTTGGATCTCACAAGACTTGTCTGTACCTTGTGCAGAAAATACATTTATACCCGCCTAAACCATAAATTCTTGTACTCAAGTGCACTTATTCTTTGATTTCTTTTTTTATTATTTGTCCCATTATTTTGGGGGCTAATAAAAAAAATAATAAAAAAAACATTGTTAGCTGGCTACTTCCTCAATAATGTCTATTTTCACATCTGCGTTTCTGCTGGATCCATCAGGGTTCAGCAAAAACGCTTCTGTTACTGATAATATAACCATCAGATCCGGATCCGGTTGTCCGATTCTGAACGGATCCGGTTGTATTATCTTTAACATAGCCAAGACGGATCCATCATCAACACCATTAAAAGTCAATGAAGGACGGATTCGTTTTATATTGTGTCAGGTTGTGTCAGAGAAAATGGATCCGACCCTATTAACTTACATTGTGGGTCGTGACTGATCCGTTTTGTTTTGCATCTCATGAAGGAAAGAAAACTGCAGCATGCTGCGTTTTGCTCTCCGGTATGAGAACGGAACTGAATGCATTTTGGTGCATCCGTTCTGTTTAGTTACCATTGAGAATGAATGAGGACGAAACTGAATCATTTTTTTTCTGGTATTAAGACCCTATGAAGGATCTCAATACTGGAAAATAGAAACGCTAGATGACTACTTTCACACCTGCGGAGAAAAATGCTTCTGTTTTGTCCCCATTCATTGTCATTTGGGACAAAACTGAACTGAAGGGAACGGAGTGCACCAGAATGCACTCTGTTCTGTTTGGGTTGTGTTCCTATACCAGACAGAAAACCGCTGAAAGTAACCTTACCGTACCTTTTATAAGTGTACTGTGGATGTTTACTCAATGTAGTGAATAAAAAGACATGAACTCTACAAATATGACTTTTAAATAATTGCATAAAATATTACTACGGTGTATACAGTATTTACGCACATCATTTTCGCTAACGTCCATGTTGCATTAAAATGTATCTGTCAGCAGATTTTTACCTATGAAACTTGCTTACCTGTTACCTGGCACATGAATTTGAAGTTTTAAAGTTAAAGTTTTGAAGTTTTAATATATGCAAATGACCCTCTAGTTGCAATGGGCGCGTTAGTATTACATCTAGAGAATCATATGCTGACAGGTGCTCTCTAAGGCGTAGCATAGCATCCTAATTGATACAGGTAAATTAATTTAATGGTTCTCCATCATTTCGCTATAAAACTTTGTCATTACAACTTGATAGAACTATAACTTTCAAAAGAAAATAAGTGCCTAGCAGAGGTCACAAATATCTATTAAGCCCAATTACAGAAAGAGGATTTTTCTTTGTTATATTTAGATCTTAAGAATGATGGAGTGCATTTTGCATGTTAACAATAAAAAGATTGCAGTCATCAAATTTATGATCCAGGGCCAATTTCCCCCTGTGTACAAGAGAGGTTAAAGTTTGAATAATTTTGTTTCGTAATTTTTGCGGTAGGATGATTAGCAGCCTGTAATGTTCCTCCTGGGCAGAGGAATGTAATTAAGGGTTCTGCTTCAAAGCGTTTGATTCACTGTGCAGGTTATAATTTTTGCAAGACCAATATGTTACTATTGTTATTACTAGAGAAACGTATTGATGTATGAAGAATAGAAGCCATAACATAAAAGTAGCATAAATTAGAGGGAATATATTAAAAGTGGAATTTCATACACCAGTTTTAAACTGCACCAAAGGCGCCAGAAGAGCAAATCTATGACTGTTATCAGAAGGCGTTGATTTGCACCATAATTTACTTCAATTTCTTACATATGGTAAATCTGTTGAGCTGTGGGAGTTCGCATCCCACCTCTAAGGCCATCCAAATATTGCTTTTCATTTTTAAAAAGTTATGGAGAGAGCTCAAAACAGCAACACGAGGCAAATTCCTGTGCAAAATGTTACCTGAAAAAATGTTCAACCTTTGTATTTCAGAAAACTGATCCATAGATAATGATAAATTCCCCCTTTATGTCCTTACCGTTGTGTTTTACGCTATGTATTTTCTGTATTTTATTGTTTAACCAAAGATTGTACAATAAACCTATTTTTACATATGTGCTGTTTTTTTGTTTTGTTTTGCTTTTTTTTTATTTATCATGTTACTATCTTATCATCCACCTGGCCTTATATACATGCCGACACTTCCTGTTCTGTAGATCTGTATAAATCCCTTATCATCAGTCATCAAGGCAGGATTACAATAAATGGTTACACCTGTATATAGATAACACATGATCCACCACAATAGGTAAAGGTCATGGTTCCCCTACTTCCCCTCCTTGCACTATGACCTCGATGAAGGTCAAATATCATGATCAGAACGCTCTCATATAGAAGTCAATGAACATCTCCCTTCGGCAGGTTCATATCGCTCATGTGGCTGTTGTAATATCTCTAAATGCTTAGGCAAGAAGGCTTTGTATAGAAAACAGAATAAAAAAAATCTACAATGAGGAAATAAAAACAGATTGGAAAAAAATAGTATGTGTCACCATCTTCTTTTGAAATAAAGGTATTATATTCCCTTTAAAGTGCACTCATACTCCAGTCATTATGCCTGGTAGGGTTGATCCTGAGCCATCTTCTCCTCCTCTCCCCACTGAAGAAATGACAAAGGGCTAATGCACATGGCCATGGCCATTTTTGCGGTCCATCAATTGCGGATCCACACAACACGGATACCGGTCATGTGGCTTCCACATTTTGCGGAATGGAACATCTGGGCCATGATGGAACTGTTCTACCCTTTTCCTTAATGCAGACAAGAAAAGGACATGTCCTCTATTTTTTACGGGTTTAACAGAATGGACAAATCTTTTGCTGCCCCATTGAAGTGAGTGGTTCTGCATCCAATGCACAGAAAATACTAATCGGGTGCGAAAAAAAAAAGGTCATGTGTAGAGATGAGCGAATTTCTCAAAAATTCAATTCCGTCGGTTTGTAATGCGATTCACCACAAATAAATTCAGATCAAACCAAATTTTTTCAGGAAATTTAATTCGATCTGAATCTATTTGTGGTGAATTGCATTAAAAAAGGGCTATTTCCTGGCTGCAGAGAGCCGTTTGTCATGTGCCGGAGGCCCAAGGCAGACCTCGGGAACATCATGCAAACAGGACACAGACAAAACAGACCAAGGACCCACAGAGAACTTTATTACAAGTGTAATAAAAGCACATGACAGTAAGCAGGTTAGGCAATAGTGGTAGCACTGCCACAGAACCAAGTGCTCCAGCAGACCAGAAGCAAAACCCAGAGAGCGGAGAGCCAGTAAGCCCTGTTCTGCACAGAAACCCTGGTGGAGGGGTCCAGGAAGGTCCCGGTACACTTGGCTCCTACCTTTAACCCAAGCAAACACAGCACGGAAGCAGATGCCTGGACCCCAAGTGGAATGGAAGCATGGCGGTCTCAAGCAGAGCTGCACAGAGACTAGAAATCCTCCCTCCGGAGAACCTAGAAGCCCTCTCACAAAGGCAGGACATACACGGGATAGGAACAGAAACAGAAAGGAACTACAGGCAGACAAGAACAGACCAGGATCAGAAGCAGTAGGCACTGCCAGGTACAGGATATCAGACAAGAAAATAACAACATCAACATCATACACCAGGTGACACCACACAGAAGGGCAGATGGTAAAATCCCCATGGTCAGCACAAATGCTGACCTAGTGAAGGCAGATGCTCCACAGACAGGATACGTTTTTTTGGAGTTATAGTTCCGACGGATCAGAGGAATGGAAAAATAATCAGTGCCCTAGTTTTTTAGCTACTTGTGAGCTGTGGGCCTTGGGGTCAGTCTATCTTCTGTCCAGTGCCAGAGCCTTACTGGGTGTAGCCCCTTGTTGCTGAGTACTACTCAGCAACAAGGGGCTACACCCAGCAAGGCTCTGGCACTGGACAGAAAATAGACTGACCCCAAGGCCCACAGCTCACAAGTAGCTAAAAAACTAGGGCACTGATTATTTTTCCATTCCTCTGATCCGTCGGAACTATAACTCCAAAAAAACGTATCCTGTCTGTGGAGCATCTGCCTTCACTCGGTCAGCATTTGGTCAGTAATCTATCAGTATTGCTAAAGCTAAAAAAACAGGAGTGGATCCAAAACAGAGATGACATGTGAATGGAATATTTGCATGCCGTCTTTGTTTTGTACCCACTCCTGTGCTTTTAGCTACCAAGTCAATAAGCCAATTCTGATGCAAAATAGGTACCATGTTACGCAGGCCTTACAGCTGTTACATAGACAGGATCCATTGTGCGTCTCATTTTTCCTTCCTTCTGACAGATCAGAAGAAAGGTAAAATAAATAGTGATGTCAGCCAGGCCAAAAGGCAAATTATTGGCCCAGTCATAAATAGGGAGGGTGGGAACAGCATGAGAAGTCCACGAAATGGCCCAATGACATAGTGGCGAGGTGGAAGCATCAGGAGGAGACCACAGAGCGGCACAATAGCAGAGTGTGGAGATGGCAGAAGCAGCATAAGGAGGAGCCACAGGGTGGACCAATGACAGTGTGGAGATGGCAGCAGCATCATCAGGAGGCCACAGTTTGGCACAATGACAGTGTGGAGGTGGCAGCAGCATCAGGAGGAGGCTACAGTGTGGCACAATGATAGTGTGGAAGTGGTAGCATCAGGAGGCCACAGAGTGGCACAATGACAGAGTGTGGAGGTGGCAGCAGCAGCAGCATCAGGAGGAGGCCACAGGGTGACACAATGACAGTGTGGAGGTTGCAGCAGCAGCATCAGGAGGTCACAGAGTTGCACAATGACATAGCATGGAGGTGGCGGCAGCAGCAGCATCAGAAAGAGGCCACAGGGTGTCACAATGACAGTGTGGAGGTGGCATAAGCAGCATCAGGAGGCCACAGAGTGGCACAGTGATAGAGTATAGAGGTGGCAGCAGCAGCATCAGGAGGCCACAGAGTGGCAAGGTGACATAGTGTTGATGTAGCAGTAGCAGCAGGAGACCACAGAGTGGCAAAGTGACATAGTATGGTGGTGGAAGCAGCATCAGGGGACCACAGAGTGGCAAGGTGATGTAGTGGGCAGGTGGCAGCAGCATCAGGAGACCACAGAGTGACCCAGTGACAGAGTGAGGAGGTGGGTGGCAATACCAGTACCAGCTGAAGATGGTGGGTGAAAGAAGGAGCACTTCTTGTGTGGCATCAGAATAGTAGCTGAGGCAGGTAGCCAGAAGTAACTGGTCTCTTTTGTCAAAATGTTGGTGTGGCACCATGGATGGTAGTGCAATGTTACTTCACTGCTGAACTGCAATTAAAACATATGTATTTTTTATTCAGATAAATAAATCCCCCCAAAAAAAAAAAAAAAAAAATTATATATATATATATATATATATATATATATATAAAACAATCACAATTCACCGCAGAACAGCAATTAACAGGTATTCTTTTTCCTATTACTACACCCCAAAAAAAGAAATATAACAATCACAATTCACCGCAGAACGGCTAATTGGACGTACGTAGATTTTCTATTTGTACAGCATGTAAATGGCTGTAGTAAAATGTAAGTTCACTGCTGAACGGCAGTTAAGACATATATATTTTTTTCTGATTAATGAACTCCCCCAAAAAAAAAAAAAACAATAACAATTTGCCGCAGAACTGCAATTAAGATGTACTATTTTTCCTATTAATACACCCTAAAAAAAGAAATATAACAATCAGACGACTAATGGGACGTACGTATATTTCCTTTTAATACACCACGTAAATTTCTGTAGTACAATGTAACTTCACCGCAGAATGGCATTTATGACATATATTTTTTCCATTTTTATTCCTATTAATACACCCCTCCAAAAAAGTAAAATCCACTCAGAACAGCTAATAGGACGTATGTATCTTTCGTATTATTAAACCCCGTAAATGACTATATCACACAGAACTTGCACCCCAATCACAACCAAGGTTTGCTGGAATTAGTGATTTATCTTATAATGCAAACAACCAAAAAGCAGCAGTATAACACTAATTTGGATCCCCAATTACTGCAGCAAGGTATAATAGAATCGCTCCTAGCAGGGCCGGCTCCAGGTTCATGTGGGCCCTTGGGCGATAAAGTCTCAGTGTGCCCCCTTGTGGCATTTTGCACGGTGCTTACAACAATTAAACTGCATGTATTATAGATTAAATACCTCACACACAGCATGCTACAGAGCGGATATATGTGAATCAGTCATTATGTGCCTACTTTTATTTTCTACCCAGTGTTTCAGTCCCTCAGGTCTACTCACAGATATGTGCCTCCTCACAGTAGATATGCCAAGATATGCGCCCCTTCACAGTAGATATCCCAAAATATGTGCCCCCTTCACAGTAGATATTCTAAAATTTGTGCCCCTCACAGTTTATATGCCAACATGTGTTCCCCCTTTACAGTAGATATGCCAAGATATGAGACCTCTTAAGGGTGAGTGTGTCCAGTGCCCCCTTCACAGTGGTTATGCCCAGATGTGCCCCTTTACAGGAAGTAAAAAAAAACAATAAATACTCCTCGCCTCAGTCATCTGGCTCCTCCCATGATCTACGCTCTCCATCTGCTGCTGTGGAGCACTGGGGGAGCGGGGAGCAAATAGTTCCCTGCTTAAGTGGCGTGCCTACGGTGTTTGGCACCCCCATCCCCCCCTCCCCAATACTTGCCCTCATTGTACAACCTTCACAGTTGTTTTGTACATAAGTGTGCCCCCTCACAGTAGTTATGCCCTCTCTGTGCCCATTTCACAGTTGTAATGCCCTATCTGTGCCCCCTTCACAGTAATAATCCCCATTGTGCCCCCTTCACAGTAATAATCCCCATTGTGCCCCCTTCACAGTAATAATCCCCATTGTGCCCCTTCACAGTAATACTCCCCATTTTGCCCCCTTCATAGTAATAACCCCCACTGTGCCCCCTTCATAGTAGAAATCCCCATTGCATCCCCTTCACAGTAATAATATCCACTGTGCCCCCTTCATTGTAGTAATGCCCTCTGGCTCTGTGCCCCCTCCATAGTAGAAATGACAATTGTGCCCCCTTTACATTAGTAATGCCCCCTGTGCCCTCTCCATAGTAGTAATGCCCGTTGTGCTCCCTTCACATTAGTAATGCCCTCTGTGCCCCTTCCAGAGTAGTGATGCCCTCTGTGCCCCCTCCAAATTAGAAGTGCCCTCTGTGTCCCCTTCATAGTAATAAAGTCCTCTGTGCCCCTTCCATAGTAATAAAGTCCTCTGTGCCCCCTCCATAGTAATAAAGACCTCTGTGCCCCCTCCATAGTAATGTAGTCCTCTGTGCCCCCTCCATATTAATAAAGTCCTCTGTGCTCCCTCCATAGTAATAAAATCCTCTGTGCCCTCTCCATAGTAATAAAGATCTCTGTGCCCCCTCCATAGTAATAAAGTCCTCTGTGCTCCCTCCATAGTAATAAAGCCCTCTGTGCCCCTCCATAGTAATAAAGTCCTCTGTGCCCCCTCCATAGTAATAAAGTCCTCTGTTCTCCCTCCATAGTAAAAAAAAGTTGTCTGTGCCCCCTCTGTATTACAAACAAAAAAAAACACAGTAACTACTCACCTTGTATCGTTCCTAAAGCTCACAGTTCTCTCTTCACTGCAGGCACAGATCGCTCTGCAGCACTGTGAGGGCGGGGCCTATGCAGATTACAGTACGATCTGTGCCTGCAGGCTGAATGGTGGAGCAAAGAGAAGTCTTCCTGCTTCACCATTCTGAGTGCCACCGGCCTGAAGGAGGGGAGGAGTGTGGGGAGCTGATCGGTGAGTGACAGGGCCCAGCTCCCTGTGCTCCAGCAATAAGCGCTTCCATCTGTATTGATGGAAGTGGTCATTGCTTCTGACCTCTGGCAGCTGTGCTATGGGCAGCGCTTCCTCGTGTCATTCCCTCATTGTAGTGTGGCCGAGCCCTGTATGGTCCGCGGGTACAGGGAGCATCTGTGTGAACTTCCTGTCAGTCTGCCTGGGTACAGGAAACAAAAGCTCCCCTGTACCCGCGGACCATACAGAGCTCGGCCACGCTACACTAGAGGTAGAGGAGGAAGGGGGGAGAAAGAGAATAACAAGGGGGGGAGAAAGAGAATGACATGGGGAGATGACAAGGGGAGAGAAAGAGAATGACAAGGAGGGGGGGGGGGGAAGAGAGTGACAAGGGGGGGTTGGAGAATGACAAGGTGGGGGAGAGAATGACAAGGGGGAGAAAGAGAATGACAGGGGGAGAATGACAAGGGGGAAAAAGAGAATGACAAGGGGGAAAGAGAATGACGGGGGAGAGAATGACAAGGGGGAGAATGACAAGGGGGAAAGAGAATGACAAGGGGGTAAGAGAATGACAAGGGGGTTGGAGAATGACATGGAAGGAAGAAAGAGAATGACAAGGGGGGAGAAAGAGAATGACAAGGGAGAAGAATGACAAGGGGGGAGAAAGAGAATGGCATGGGGGGGGGAGAGAATGACAAGAAGAGAGAAAGAGAATGACAAGGGGGGGGGAGAGTGACAAGGGGGTTGGAGAATGACAAGGTGGGGGAGAGAATGACAAGGGGGGAGAAAGAGAATGACAGGGGGGAGAATGACAAGGGGGAAAAAGAGAATGACAAGGGGGGAAAGAGAATGACGGGGGAGAATGGGGAGAGAGAATGAGAAGGGGGAAAGAGAATGAAGGGGGAGAATGACAAGGGGGAGAAAGAGAATGACAAGGGGGTAAGAGAATGACAAGGGGGTTGGAGAATGACATGGAAGGAAGAAAGAGACTGACAAGGGGGAGAAAGAGAATGACAAGGGGGAAGAATGACAAGGGGGAGAAAGAGAATGACAAGGGGGAAAAGAGAATGATGGGAGGGAGGAGAGTGACAAGGGGGGAGAAAGAGAATGACAAGGGGGGGGGTAAGAGAATGACACGGGGGGGGGAGAAACAGAATTACAAGGGGGGTGAAGAAAGAGAATAACAAGGGGGGGAGAAAGAGACTAACAAGGGGGGGGGCAGAGAATGACAACGAGGGGGGGGGTAAAAGAGAATGACAAGGGGGGGAGAGAATGACAAGGGGGGAGAGTGACAAGGGGGGAGACAGAGAGTGACAAGGGGGTGAGAAAGAGAGTGACAAGGGGGGAGGGGGGAGAAAGAGAGTGACAAGGGAGGGGGGAGAGATTGACATCCATTACACACACACAATACATCTCTTACACACAAACACACCTCACCACTTGCACACATACACAGAAACACACAATGCACCCCTTACAGACATTCAATGCACCCCTTACAGACACACACACTGCATCCCTTACATACACAGAACCACACCTTGCAGCCCTTACACATACAAACACAGATTCACACAACGCATTCCGTACACACATTTAGAAACACACAATGCATCCCTTATACACAAACTTCTTTCTACCCCTTACACGAAAACATACTGCAATCCACTACACACACACTGCATCACCTACACAAACTGATTCTCTATAGCAACACATAACACATCCCCTACACACTTCACCCACTGTGAACAAACTCATGGGTGGAACATGTAGGTGGACTTATTGGTGGGCCTTGTGGGCATACTCACCGTCAGGCCCTGGGGCCCAGACCTTGAGCTGTGTAAAGGGCCCCAAAAAATTGAGCTGCTTCCCGTTCTCCCAGAACGTTGATTTTTGTGACCACAGTTACAAACAGTCTCCAGAGAGCCTGTTCTACACAAGACTAGTGGAGCCAGACTGCAGCCAGAGCTCATCATCATCATCCTCTGGTTGTAAGTAGGCAATCTAGTATATAATTAGTGGCACTAGTCTCTAATTTACCTCACATTAAAGGGACACTATAGTCCCCAGAACCACTGCAGCTTAATGTAGTGGCTCTGGTCTTTATAGCCTGTCCCTGCAGGCTTTTTAATTTAAACACAGCAGCACTGCAGCACTGGCGTTAGTTAATATGGCAGATCATATGGGTCGGGCATTGTGATGTCACATGGGGGGCGTCAAACTTTTATTTTGCCTAGGGTGGCAAAAATCCTTGCACCGGCCCTGCTTATACCCTGCCAAAGCTCTAAGGCGGTGTGCTGTTTGACACCTAAGCAAATTAATTTCAGCACGGCCTGTTACCGCTTCCCCACTGCCGTGCTACACTGCTTCCAGCTACTTACTGATGACTCACTAGTGCTGCAAGATGAGAATTCAGAGGTAGAAGTGGAGTAGGAAAAGGGGGGTTTGCTGCAATTAATGTAGGTGGTGGTGAAAATCCTGATGGAATCGGGGCCCGCAATCCTTGGCGTCGGTAGCACCTGTGCCATCCCAGGGTACGACTAGCTACCAGCCTCCACAGGGTTCACCCAGTGTGCCGTCACGGAAATGTAGAGTTCCTGGCTAAAAGCACTTGTTCGTGTGTAAATCGTTAAGTGTACCTATCCAATAACTGCGTTGGTCAGGGCACGGGTGATGTTACGGGACACAATTGCTAGTGTAATGCAGCGAAGGCACACCGAGAAAAATAGTTGCAGATAGGGACTGAGTAACGAAGGACGTCCAACGCCATGAGGCTGAGGAAAGCCTCAGTGTCCACCGGCCTAAATGGCAACATTTCCAGGGCCAGTAATTGTTAAAGGTGTGCATTTAGTGATATGGCCTGTGGGTGGGTGGCTGAGTATTTGCGCTTACGTTACGTTCTGTATGCTGGCCTATTTGGTGTGGCTCACTTTCTCCCTTTTGCAATCCCACAGTCTCTTCCAGCCTGTTGCGGTGCTGTGGATCTCTCCCCCTCTGTAATGCTGTCCTTGCTTGGCTTGCCACCTTCCCAGGTTGGGTCAGTGATGTCATCGTCCACCACCCCCTCTTCCACTTTCTCACTCGGGTTATCCTCCTGACTTGTGTTGTTGACCTAACAAGACCCTCACTATTGACAACTGTGTCTCATCCGCATCATCCACCTCATTAAACACTAATTGCCAATCCCCACCATCATCTTCTTCTGACTGTGGATGCTGAAGCATTTGGGAATCAGTGCACAAGATCTCCTCATGTCCCTCTTCAGGGAGGGTCAGCTCACCTGCAGGCCCTCACCTACAATATTTTATAGGGTCAGCTCACCTGCAGGACCTCAACTACAATATTTTACAGGGTCAGCTCAGCAGCAGGCCCTCACGTACAATATTTTACAGGGTCAGCTTAGCAGCAGGCACTTGCCCATCTATTTTTCAATGGTCGGGTAAGCAGCAGGCACTCGCCCATCATTTTTTGCAATGCTCAGCAGCAAGCCCTCGTCCGTAATGTTTTAGAGGGTGACCAGCAGGCCCTTGCTCCAAATTTTTTGAGGGTCACCAGTAGGCCACCAATCATACTTTTTCAAGGGTGTGTATGCTTCCCTCCTTTATGTGTAATAAAGGGTGTATTGTAGTGTCGGTTCCGTGTAATTTTTGTCAGCCCTTTCACTTAGTGCATAGGCTTTATGAGTGTAGGAGTCCTACTACCTGAACAATTGTACCCCAATGTGAATGAGGCCCTCCTTTATGTGATATACAGGCTGTTTCGGAGTGCCTCTTGCTTGTCATTTTTGGCAGCACTTTATATTCAATTGAATATACAGGAAAGAATGTTTTTTCCTTTTTTGGGGGGCATTTTGTACGTATTTTTGTTAGTTTGTAAAAGTGGCGTATAACTCGGACAACGTGGTTCCCAGCAGCGACCTGAGAGTCCAAGATGCATCCAGACATCATCCCCATGCTGTTCCTGATCCATTTCTGTGGTGTTTCTGTCACTTTCTGATCTTTTCTGACCCTATTCAGTTATTTAATCCATTGTACAAGGAAAATTCTGACATACAAGAAGTAGTAGGTTTTATTGCAGTAGAGTTTTTCTGCTGTATTGCTTTGGTAATTTATGGAATTTTCTTCTTACCAAACAAAAGCAACAAAGAAAACAGCACAATAAAGAATCTAAAAGTAACCGCGTTATTACCGTTTATAAACTAATAGGAAATAGTTCTATTTAATAAGAATCTATTCAGCTTTTTTTTTTAATAAAGAAATTATCATTCCCCTCCTAAAAAAAACATATAAGGACTGAGCTTTCAACAAACATTGCACAGATAAAGAGGAAACTGCTATGGGCATCATAATGGCTCAGTGCTTAGCACTATTGCCTTGCAGAGTTGGGGTCCTAGGTTCCTATCTGACCAAGGACACCATCTGAATTTGTATGTTCTCCCACTGTTTTCCTGGGTTTCCTCTGGGTACTCTGGTTTCCTCCTATAGCAAACTTAGATTGTGAGCTCCATTGGAGAAAGCAAGTAATGATAATATGTGTACAGCGCTGCTGAATATGTTGGAGCTGTGTAAGCAAAATAAATAAACTGTAATATATCCTTCAGACTTTTATGGATAGCACGTGTATGTGTATCTATGAACTTCCTCTCCCCTCTCCATAGACTTCTAGGGGTAGCATGTGTTTCTGTTTCTCTGCACTTCCTCCCCCCCTCCATAGATTACTATGGGTAGCATGTGTCTATGTCTTTCTGATCTACCTCCTACCCTTTCCATAGACTTCTATAGGCAGCATTTGATCTGTGTTATTACTCAAGCTGGATTCAACAGACACTGTTAGTTTAGGAGGGGGAGGGTGGAGAAAAACTATTTTCTCTGATAACTTATACTACAAAGTGTCCTATATTCACCCAAACTATCAATTTATGCAACATTTATTGAAGGGACAGTGACCATTTACATAGTTTAAAGCTCCCAAATTTTAATTAAGATTATAAAGGGCAAATTATCCTCTTTTAAAGTGCAACTGTAGGCTGGCCGTTCACATTGAAAGACTGAATGAAGTACATGTGAATGGGAGGGGGGGGGGTAATCAGAAGTAATATTAACAGCTATTTAAGGTGTAGAAACAGTACACCTTTAAATTATTCAAGTTGTTGTTTTCCCATAATCTAAGTTTTCAAATATTTTCAATCATGAAACATGTATATAATCTGTTTTCTTTATATATTTTTTTAATTTCAATAAAAACAATTTTCCTATTTTACAGATAAAAGTAAAGAAGCAAACAGGGCAGCTTGTTCAACCACATTCATTTTACATTCAGAGAGAAAAAATAACGCTGCCAAGACAGATGAAAAGGTTTGTTTTATTTCTAACTTCAGACAGTAAAACGATGGGTTCCTTGTGTCAAGGGCAGAAAATGATTTCAGTCGTGCAATTGTTTTCCAACATCATTATTATGTCTCACTAGTAATTGCTTTGCATTATGCCAGTTTGCAATTAATAAAGGTAATTTAATAGATGTGTTTAATAAAACACAATTTCATCTGAAATGAAATAACTTTTTTTTTATTCTTTTCTTAAGAAAATTAAAGGATGGTAAATTAATAATAGTTGTCTGAATTTTACAATAGGCTTGACTTGTTGGTTTATGCTCTTCATTAAACTTTTTTAAATGTCGGATTCAAGGACAATGTTTTGAAGATGTCAAGTGAAGAGGACTGTGTGGCCAAAATCAACAAGCCCGTGGCATCAACACCAGTGCCTGGATCACCATGGTAAGGCCTGAGGAACAGTAAATTATTTATTATTCTCTGTCTATAACATAGTTGTCTGTATTTTCCAGGAAAATGTGGCACTGGCCTAAGATAGTGGAAAATACATTTATTAATGAACCTTTTTTTAGCATCTTATTCCAATTTGTTAGAATGTTTTTTTAGTATTGTACAGTATTTTACTTTATATGAACGTAATAACCAGTTTGCTTATCTGTGTTTCACAATAACTTTTCTATCTTTTTGTTCATGGAGTTACAAGAGGCATTGCTTGAGCCGCATTTTTTAAAATCTATGGGCAGCAGCTGTTGTAGATCAGAAGTGGAGCTAATTGGTACATATATAGTTTTGTGGCAAAAGATTTAGTATAAGTTGTGTTTTATTCATTAAAAAGGACCTATCACCTTTCCTGACATGTCTGTGGTAGTACCTACCTGCATCCCCCATGTAAAAATTATTCTGAATGATCTAGTCCTATGACTCTATTGTTGTGCCATTCCTTTGTTATTTCTACTGGAAATGTGTGAATGAATTTCCAGCAGCTTGCTGTAAAGGTACAGATGGGTGTTACCTGTTGGGGTGAGTCCCTCCACAGTCTAATACCAGTAGCACTGATTAGACTGAGTCAGACACACCCTCTACTGGTAACATCCATCAATACCTTTAATGCAGACTGCTGGAAAAAAGCCATTTTTCAACCATTTGTGCATCCAATTTCTGGCTAATTTTAATGTCCATTTTGCATCTATTTTTCATGGCCATTAAAAATGAGCATTACAAATAGGTGAATTTCATTGGCTTTTTAAAAAAAATTAATTCCAACCCCTGCAATATACATAATATCCCCGTAATGGCCCCCAGCAGTTATAATGTCCCCCATAGTGGCACCAGCAGTAATGATGTCCACCATAGTGGTGCCAGCAGTAATAATGTCCCCCATAGTGACCCCCCAGCAGTAATAAAGCCCCCCATAGTGGCCCTAGCAGTAATAATGTCCCCCATAGTGACCCCCCAGCAGTTATAAAGTCCCCTATAGTGGCCCTAGCAGTAATAATGCCCCCAATAGTGGTGCCAGAAATAATAATGTCCCCCATAGTGACCCCCAAAGCAGTAATAAAGTACCCCATATTGGCCCTAGCAGTAATAATGTTCCCCATTAGTGATCTCCCAGCAGTAATATTGTCCCCCATAGTGGCACCAGAAGTAATAATGTCCCCCATAGTGGTGCCAGCAATATTAATGTCCCCTGTAGTGACCCCCCAGCAGTAACAATGCCCCCCATACTGGCCCCAGCAGTAATAAAGTAACCCAAAGTGGCCTCAACAGTAATAAAGTCCCCATAGTCACTCCAGCATTAATAATGTCCTCTATAGTGGCCCTCAGCATTAATAATGTCCTCCATAGTGGCCCTCAGCAGTAATAATGTCCCCCATAGTGGCCCATAATGTTGTCCATAGTAGCCCCCAGTGTCCCCCATAGAGATTCAAAATATCCACCATAGTGGTCTCCTATAGGTTGTTTTTTTTAGCAGAAAAAAGAATCACTCACCTTATCCACTTGCATGAGCAGAGGCAGTCGGCTCCTCTCTTGATTGTGAAGGATCTGCCGAAGGACCTGCACTAAGTGTGATAACGTCACCACATGGTCCCTTAGGCAGGTCCTTCACAATAAAGAGAGTAGTGACTGACTCTGGGCGTGCAAGTGCATGAGGTTTTATTACCCCCACCTGTTTTTAATGTCCGTTAAACAGGTTCACCCCTGTCTAAGCTGCCATTAAAAATGGTCCCATTGTTTTCAATCGGGTTTGTCTGGCCGTAAAGATGGCCAAGTAAGGAAATGCTATTCACTAGTTCTTAAAAAAAATTGCCATATGAATAGCCCCATATACTTTAACTGGTGCTAAAAATGGCCATGCGATGATCATTACTTCACACGGTCATTCACACGGTCATTTTTAAAGTTAGTATTCATTAGAGATGTCGCGAACATAAAATTTTCCGTTCGCGAACGCGAGCTTCCGCAAATGTTCGCGAGCGTGCGAACCGGGCAAACCGCCATAGACTTTAATAGGCAGGCGAATTTTAGAACCCACAGGGACTCTTTCTGGCCACAATAGTGATGGAAAAGTTGTTTTAAGGTGACTAACACCTGGACTGTGGCATGCCGGAGGGGGATCCATGGCAAAACTCCCATGGAAAATTATGTAGTTGAAACAGAGTCGGGTTTTAATCCAAAAAGGGCATAAATCACCTAACATTCCTAAATTGTTTGGAATAACATGCTTTAAAACATCCAGTGTGTGTATACGATCAGGTATGATGTTGTATGGATCAGGTAGTGTAAGAGTTACGCCCGCTTCACAGTGACAGACCAAACTCTGACAGACCAAACTCCCCGTTTAACGCACCTCAAACAACCGCAAACAGTCCATTTGCACAACCACAAACTCCCCATTTGCACAAGGTTGGATACCAAGCTAGCCATGTCCCGTTCCTTGTCCTCACTGATGCCATTGAAGGTCTCTTCCTCCACCCAGCCACGTACAACACCAAGGGTCCCCGAAAGATGACAACAAGCCCCCTGGGACGCCTGCTGTGGTTGGTCTTCCACCTCCTCAAAGCCACCTTCCTCCTCTGACTCCTCTTCTTCAGACTCCTCTCTATGCGTTGCCGCAGGTCCAGCAATCGACGACGACAAGGCTGTTTCTGGTGGTGATGGTGACCACAACTCTTCCTCTTCATGCTCATCTATGGCCTGATCCAGCACTCTTCGCAAGGCACGCTCCAGAAAAAACGCATATGGGATGAGGTCGATAATGTTGACTTGGGTTTAACTGACCAGGTTTGATACCTCTGCAAAAGCACGCATGAGCCTACAGCCATTGTGCATGAGCGTTCAGTAACGCCGCCAAAAAATACCCAGCTCCGCAGAGGCTGTCCTCTTTTTTTTAAATTATAAAAATCTGTTCTTACCAATTTAATCTCTGTTTTGTCCCCTATCATGGGCCGGTGTATGGAATAGATTTTAGGAACCGGGAGATACAAAAAGATGGTTGGTCGGTCCTCTTCCTTCCAATGTGGGGCACTGCGCGTGCGCTGTGCAATGTACTGTGCCACCCTATATGAGTGGTGTGTTAAGTAGTAGTATTCCTATCAGTTTAATCCCTGTTACATCCCCTATCAGGGGACATGTATCGAATTGATTTTAGGAACCAGGAGATGGAAAAAGATGATTGGTCGCTCCTCTTACTTCCAATTTGGGGCACTGCGTGTGCGCCGCGCAATGTACTGTGCCACTAATACAAATAGTGTGAACTACTATTCTTAATATTTTAATCTTTGTTAAGGCCCCTATCAGGGGACGTGTATCGAATTGAGTCCTTGCATGGGGAGATAGAGAAAAAAGCTTGCTCTGTCCGCTACCTTCTAATTTTAGGCACTTGCAATGGAATTTGCCACCAATGCAACTAGTGTTAACTAAGTACTATTCCTATCAGTTTAATCTCTGTTTTGTCCCTTATCAGGGCCAGGGCCGGTGTAGTGAATAGATTTTTGGAACCGGGAGATGGAAAAAGACCCATGCTCGGTCCGCTTCGTCTGAATTTTAGGTCACTGCGCGTGCTCCGTGCAATGTACTGTGACACCCTATTATGAGTGGTGGGCAGTGGGCACAGTACAGTCAGTGGGCCTGACACACACTGGCAGGCAACTGCAATTATATTAAAGGGTAAAAATTAAATGACTTTTTTATCTGCAAGGCACTGTGCCACCCGATATGAGTGGTGGGCACTGGCAGTGGGCACAGTACAGTCAGTGGGCCTGACACACACTGGCAGGCAACTTCAATTATATTAAAGGGTAAAAATTAAATGACTTTTTTATCTGCAAGGTACTGTGCCACCCGATATGAGTGGTGGGCACTGGCAGTGGGCACAGTACAGTCTGAAAGTCCAGGTGTGTTGCGTTTTTCACTAATGGTTGCTAGGAGATGTTGTTTGTAAATCTTTAGTTTTTTATCATGTGCGTGAAAACTGCATCAAAACGCATTGCACCGTGCGTAAAAAACTAAACTGAATATTGCAGGCAAAATTGAATCGCTTTGCCTGTGAAATCGCACAGTTTTCACTGAACGCATCTGCAACGCATCCGGACCTAATCTGGACATGCTCGTGTGAAAGAGGCCGATGATTCTTTGAGGACTGAAGTGGACACAGAACACTGGACTAGCTAACGCTTTTCCGATTAATTCAGCAGCAGCAGCACTCTCCCTGCTCTAACTAACACTGCAGCTTCAGAATGAATCTAAGATGGATGCTGTCCTTGCTTTTTGATAGGAGGTGGGGAGGTCTGGGAGAGAGGGTATGCTGATTAGCTGGAATGTGTCTGCTGACTGTGAGGTACAGGGTCAAAGTTTGCTCAATGATGACGTATAGGGGGCGGACCGAACATCGCATATGTTCGCCCGCCGCGGAAAACGCGAACATGCGATGTTCGCAGGGAACTGTTCGCTGTCGAATAGTTCCGGACATCTCTAGTGTTCATGTCTGAAGATTAGGTGCTCCAGAATTAGACTGACAGCTCATCTTTAAACATCCCTGCTGGAGCGGTCCTAATCTGTGATCAAAAACCTTCCCCCTGTGCACACTCAGATGGGGAAGGCTGTCAATCACTAAAAGAACTGCTTACTAGATAACTGAAACATTTAATCTCTTCCCACCAAAAATTTTATATTTTTTATATTATTTTTATATTCTTAAAAATTGCAGTTTCCCTTTAAATCCTAATACTTTTTTATTTTGTAGCAAATAACCCAAAAAAGTGATTCCATCATTGTATTTTTGCATTTCTCAAATCCTTTACAATAGGAGAGTGGTTGTCAATCACTGTCACCCTCCAGCCATTGGTCTGCTGTGCCCATACTGTATGTTCACATCATTGTATTTGGTGTTGTCCATTAAGGCAGACCTACATATTTAATTTAGGATGCTGTCCAGTGTTCTGCAACCTATTTTTGGGAATGCTGCATATTTTCAGATTCATAGCATGTTCTACCTGTTGTTCATTTGCAGATACCTTCTTCAAATATGAACCTTTGTAATCAATGTGTTCACACCCTATCAATTCCTACTGATTGTTAAGAATTTTTACAGTATGTATTTTTGTTTACTGTATTCTTTAAAATGATATCCATCTTGAACCTTCTGTCCTTGGACGTATGGTGGTATTATCTGGTCCCTGGTAGGTATGCCTTTTTAAATTTTGGCTTATTTTGGGGCACAATTGGGCACGGATATAAATAATAAAGGGCACTAAGTGGCCATTATTTATACTGAGGTGGAACTATGTGGACAATTTTTTATACTGGGGGATTTAAAGTGACATTATTCATACTGGGGGACACTATGAGGCCATTATTCATACGGGGGGGTACTATGGGGGCCATTTGATGTTCAGTACTGTGGGGTGGGCATAAAATATACTAAGGAAACTGTTGGTATCTAAAGAAAAAAAGAATTACATCCTATTTACTGGCCTTATTTACAGGACAGTTAAAAACTGATACAAATGGATTCAAAACGGCCATTAAAAATGGATATACGGCCAGAAAATTGATGCACATACTAATGCAAAATGGCCAGGAAAAATTGAAAGTGTGTCAATTTTTAATGGTCATTTTTCTCTGTCACGTGAATGCAGCCTATGCATGACCACCCATGCACACTTTTCGGTTTTGCTAACTTGTCATGATATTGTATTGAATTTATTTATGAAGAACGAGAGTCCTTAATCAAATACACACAAATGTAAGTGTGGATACATAGCTAAATCACTGAAAAAGGTGCACCCCAATGATAAGCAACTAACAATGCTGGCTAATCCCTCAAGCTGATGTTAAAAGCTGAGACTTTCGCCAACATATTCCAGTCAAGAACATATCAGAGCCCCTTTGCACCACCATCAATGTGTCTCAGTTTAGCAACAGGTCCTACCACTAGACTACCAATGGTGTGTGAACAAGGTCTGATAGGCACTCAGATCCAACTCACAGCCAGGTTCCCACATACCTCCATAATAGGATCACTAATGCAATGTGAGGTAGAATAAGGCTTCCACCCCCACCTATAACAGACCATGTGACACAGCCTACCAGGTGCAACAGAATGTTACCAGCAAAACACAATGGCACATTCAATACATATATAGAAAAAAATCACTGAAATAAAGTGGCCTAAATGGGAGGAACTGCTTAAAGCCCCAAAAACTGCAGCATGTTTCTAACTGGGGAGAAATTCCTACGCATGTGGTCCGCTGCTAACGGCAATCCCCAGCAAAAATGCATACTATGGAGGATGTCGGCGCGGACCACATGGACCACAAAAGCTGTAATATGTTGGCAAAAGTCTCAGCTTTTAACATCAGCTTGAGGGACTAGTCAGCATTGTTAGTTGCCTATCATTGTGGTGCACCTTTTTCAGTGATTTCTGTACTTTTATATTTCCATCCACACATGTTTTGGTCTGCGACAACATCCTCCATTGTATGCATTTTTGCTGTGGATTGCCGGTAGCAGCAGACCATATGCGGAGGAACTGCTCCTCCGGTCAGAAACACACTACAGTTTTTGGGGTTTTGAGCAGTTCCTCCCATTTAGGCCACTTTATATCAGTGATTTTTGTGGATTCATAGCTACCCAAAGTTTGATGAAAAATAGGGTAAGTCCTCTCAACTTTTTGTATAGTAATTGGATTTCTGGCAAATGCTAATATTTTATTGGTTCATTTTCTGGAAAATGAATCAGAGAATACAATATTGATCCACAAACTATGAAGTGGAGGTCTATAATACAATGTTATGTACTGCAGAGTTTCCCAAGCCTTTCAAATTTTACACAGGTTTTTTTAAAGCTATTTTTTTTATATAAGCCAATATAGAAAATTTGCCCATGTTTGACAACAATTTTATTTAAAAAATATTGATATTTTTTGTCAACTTGGAAACTACTAAAGCAATTTTACAACACTTCTGATAATAAAGTTGGATTTGCATTTAAATTTAATGTGCCTGTGAATTCTGTAGCCAAATTTATGTGTGAGTGAAAAACGGCTCTGCAGAGACATCATACAAATGTGTTGTACAGCTGTGATAATAAATGTTCCTCTGACAAGAATCATAAGCAACGTCTCTCAAAACTACCTGATTTTGCTAAGTTATTTATTTTGTAAAAAAAATATCATTGCTGTTGGAAACTATGATATGCTCTAGTGAGTTTTGTTTAGTCCATATTTTGCCTGGAGAGCAGCGATTTTGTTGTATCACTAATCTGTGCATCATATCAAAATGATTAGTGTTGAGTGAACCCGAACTGTAAAGTTCGGGTCTGTACCGAACTTTGTGAGTTCGGATACCTGGACCCGAACCCAAACTTTTCAGGAAAAGTTTGGATTCGAGTTCGGTGTTCGTGCATTTAATAAAGCTTGTAGAAAGGCTGCAGGGCAGCCAATCAATAAGCTTTTTTTTTTAATATAATTGTTTGTTTTATTAATTTTCATCAATAAAAGATAATACAGGTACAATGTCATATTGCATAGTGTCTATATCAAGAGTGTACATTGGAAAACAAGACACGTATTTTACATCAAATGTCATATTGCATAGTGTCAATATCAAGAGTGTACATTGAAAAAACAAAACATGTACTTTTCATCAAACGTCAATGGTCACAGTAAAAGTTGGTACCTGAAAGACATAGGGTATTGACATGGACACGACACATAAGGTAGAAAGAAAAAGAAAAGTAACCTGGTGCTCAGGGGACCCTTATTGTAAATGGTCAAAGGCATCATCCCATGTCTGCCAAACCTTTGTAAATCTATCAATTGAGTTAGTGATGCATGCAGTTAGGTATTCCATTTTCCTAGCCTCCATCACGCTTTGGATAAGGTCTAGTCGAGTAGGCGTGTCTGTCCTCAACCAAAACCTCGCAATAAGGCGTCTAGCCGCCATCAACACTGGAAGGACTAGAAGCAGGGGTTGTTTCCTTAATGACATTCTTAGCATGTTTAATAAGTAGAAAAAAGGTGTAAAAGGAAATTGCATAGCGAGGAGTTGAAAGAGGACCGACCCCACCATTCTCCAAAATGTTGTAATCATAAGACATTCCCAAAAGATATGTATATGGGTTCCCTCACCTGTTATACATCTCCAACATCTATCTGAGATATCCGGGTTAAGGTGTTTTAGAAGTTGTGGTCTATGATACCAGAACATTAGCACTTTATATGTGTTTTCACTGTGTATAATACATGAAGACGACTTTGCTGCCCTTTCCCATATCTGTTTCCACTCCACACGAGTTATAGGGTGGTCAAGAATTGTCTCCCATTTAGTCATGTAGGAGTGAGTAACAGAGGAAGATGATAGGATAAGATAGATATCTGATATGAGACCTCGCGTGGTAACTGATAGCTTACACAGCTTCTCAAATGGTGTAGGGGTTGACACCTTCGTTGAGTGAAAGTGGTCTGAGAAAAAATGGCATATCTGCATATATTGAAACCTAGAAGACTCAGGTAACTGGTACGAAGATTGTATCTCCTCAAATGACCAAAAGCTCGGAGTCTTATAGTTTACAACATCCGCAAAACAGAACAGCTTTTTGGGAAACCATATTTTAAGAAAAGATGTTTGCATTTCCAATGTAAACAACGGATTGGACAGAAAGAAGATCATTGAAGATTTCTCTGATGCCAGTGAGAATAGCCTGTTACATTTCGACCAGATGCTACAGGTGAAGGACATGGAGCCTAATAGTTCTGGTCTAAGCGAAAGCTGCGGTGGATATCAGATGAGTGAATTGGGATGTACAGGAACTATCCACAACTTCTCTATCTCCACCCATCTGGAGTACGCATATATGTTAGAGCAAGCTGGCAATCTTCTAAGGTGTGTGGCCCAATAATATTTTTTAATATCCGGGGAAGCTAAACCCCATTGAGTTTTAGGTGACATTAAGATTGAGCAAGCTATGTGGTGTCTCTTCCCATTCCAGATGAACTTAAGCATACATGACTGAAAATTACGCAGCTCCTTTTCCGGAACAGGGATTGGGAGGGTTTCGAATAAATACAATAGTTTAGGCAAAATATTAATCTTGACTGATGCTATACTGCCCAATAAGGAGATGGGAAGAGGCATCCATTTAAGCAGGAGGGTTTTAAGTTCTCTAAACATAGGTGGGAAGTTTTGCGCATATAGGGAGGAGTATGTAGGAGTTAAATTTACACCTAAATATCTTAACAACGTTTCCGTCCAACGAAAGTGAAAGTTGGATTTTAAGATGGTCAAACTGTCAGGAGGAAGGTTAAGGGGGAGAGCTTCTGTTTTTGCGGCATTGATTTTGTAGCCGGATATTCTTCCGATATTCTAACAATTTGAAAAGGTTGGGGAGCGTGGTGTGCAAGTCAGTTAGTGTTAGTAAAATGTCATCAGCAAATAGTAAGAGTTTAAATTCAACCGCATTCACTTCAATCCCATGAATATCAGGATAAGAACGTATGGCCGCCGCCAAGGGTTCTATGCAAAGGACAAAGAGCAAAGGGGATAGCGGACATCCCTGACACATACCGTTTTTAATAGGGAAAGGTAAGGAATAGGCATGTGCCATTTTCACCGTCGCTGTAGGTTGGGCATAAAGGACACGGAGGGCTGTGAGAAATGGGCCTCTCAAACCAAAGGCCTCCAGGGCGGAGAATATAAACGGCCAACTTAGGCAATCAAACGCTTTCTCCGCATCAAGACTTAGCAATAAAGCCATGTCTCGGCGTCTGTGTATAATGTCAATCAAATCAATGGTCCGCCTCGTCTGAATTAAGAAGAGCGATGGGTCTATAATTCTCACATTCTAGGGGATCTTTGCCTGGTTTAGGTATCAGAGTAATATAGGAGTGCGACATCGAAGTGGGTATTGGGGACCCCCGTAAGAAAGAGTTAAATAAGAGGTCATATGCGGTAGTAGAATGTCGGAAAATGTTGTATAATAAATATATGGCAAACCATCCGGCCCGGGAGCCTTATTATTAGGCAACTGTTTCAACATCTCCCACAATTCCTCCACATTAATAGGAGTGTTCAGTGAGGCAAGAGCTTCTCCAGGCAATTGAGGAAGATTGCATTTGGAGAGAAAGGAATCCAGAAGGAGTCGACTCTGTTCCGGGTCAGATGGAAATTGCTGGGGGATGGAGAAAGTAATAATCATGGAATAATTTAGATATGATCTCAGGGTCATAAACTACTGTACCATCTCCCCGCCTCATAGCAGTCGGAGTACCTGCAGTGTTAGACTCCGGAAGCTGTCGAGCTAGAAGGGTATGCGGTTTATTCCCCACATATAGAACCTTTGTCGCGAATACAGTAGCCTTTTTTCGGTTTTATAGAACATTAGTTCCTTCAATCTGTCTCGGAGAATAGTAATGCGTCTGAGCAAAGGTCGCGAGCATCGGGATTCTAACAGGCGTTCTAAATCTGTCAGCAGGGAGGTAATGGCATGTTGCTAAAAAGTACGGTCTTTTTTTAATCGGGATCCCATAGATATACAGGTGCCTCTAAAGACTGCCTTATGCGCTTCCCATATCATGGATATAGGGGGGCCAGAGGATTGGTTTAGAGTAAAATATTCTGTGAGGCTATAACGTAGTTCTTGTCTCAGCGGCAATTAGTGTAAGAGGGACTCATTAAGCCGCCAGTGGCATATCCTAGAGTGATATCCTGAGGTTTTAATGGTAATTGAAACAGGGGCATGGTCAGACCATGATATAGGCCCTATGTCAGCATCAGCCAGCATCCTTAAAATTAGGACATTGCCGAAAAAATAATCTATTCGGGTATGTGTATTGTGCGTGTGGGAGAAAAATGTAAATGTTTTTGCAGTGGGATAGTTAATTCGCCACAGGTCGTATAATTCGTATTTTCGAATGAGGCGCCTAAAAAGGCGCGAGTTTCGGCATTGGTCCCTGGTGGGCAGCCTATTCAGAAGTGTTAATCTATCCAAGCATTCAGAAAAAAAAAGGTTAAAATCTCCCCCAACTAATAATGCAGCTGGGAGTAATAGATAGATATTAGATATACTAGATATTTTCAAGAACACTTTGTTAAGGAAGGGGATTTGAGCGGTATTCGGGGCATACAGATTGCACAGTACATGTGGACTGCCATTGAGAGTAGCCTTTAGTATAATGTACCTGACAGCAGGATCCACAATGGAAGCTTCCACTTGCAAGGGGCAATCGGCTGATAAGAGGATGGCGACACCTGCCTATTTCCTCCCTGACGTAGCAGAATATATACGGGGGAATAGACGCTGTGCAAATTTGAAAGAACCCTGGTGGTCAAAGTGAGTTTCCTGTAGGAAAACTATATCAGCTCTCTGGGATTTGCACTCAGTAAGTGCTAGGCGTCTTTTCACATTGGAGTTAAGGCCTTTCACATTAAGCGAGACACTCTTAATCATCATTAAAACATGGGATATATATACTTGCTATGTGGCAGTCACAGAGCAGTCTCAGAGAGGGTAGCATGGATGAGAACTCTTTACTGCGTTCTAGTACTTGCGGGTCGAATTCTGGAGACCTTAATATAAAAAATATAAAAAAAGAACACAAGAAGGAGGGGGGAGAGACACAAGACCATACAAACACAGAAGATAAACTGTAGATTATCAAAACATTGGGTGCTGGCACCCAGATACAGATCAGTACATAAAAATTAGCAATGATAGCGTCAGCGTGCTGCCATCTCTCCATCTCAACCAACAAAAGAGGGAGAGAGAGGGCGAAACTACTGGTCTGCTTAGTGGAAGCATGACTGGACTGGCACAGGAAGGGCCAGCTTACAGAGCCTATGAGAACTGGAAGGAACCAAATAATTGAATGTAAAACCAACTCTACAATCATAGTTCCTTAAACATAGAACTAAGAGGTCGCCACCTCAAAGCGAACAAAAACAACAGGAGATATGAGATTAGCAAATTACGACCGTGCAGCAATCATGGAGGATCATCTTGTGGCTCACGTGGAAGGGGCCCTCCAGCAGGGGGCCATCTTCTTCTTTTTTGTCTGGCTGATTGCCAGATCGGGTTCAAGGCAGGCTGTGGATCCGGTAGCTCCCAGTCCGTAATGGGTGGAATCTCAATGTCCAAAGCTGCACAAAAGTCAGGGAGGTCTGCATGTTGGCGTAGTATGGAAGATCTGCCATTCTTCGTAGCTATCAATGCGAAAGGAAATCCCCATCTATAGGGCGTCTTCTTTTCTCTAAGCAGCTTTAGTAGAGGCTGTAAAATTCTCCTTTTCTGAAGTGTCCACCAGGAGAGATCCTGGTACAAGTGAATAGGAGTGCCATGAAAGTCAATGGAGCGCAACTCTCTGGCTTTAGACATGATGCTTTCTTTCAACTGGAAATCATGTACACAGCAGATGACATCTCTAGGCTGTGAGGAGGAGGACTTAGGACGGAGTGCTCTATGGGCTCGGTCCAGCTTAATAGGCTGAGGTGGTTGGATGCCTAGTAGAGTGTTAAAGAGTTCAGATAATATATCCTGCAGGTTTTCTTCAGCGGTGAGCTCAGGCAGACCTCGTATGCAGATATTATTTCTGCGCCCTCTTTTATCTAAGTCCTCCAAGTGACGCGCATTGTCCCTGATGACTTGGGATTGAGAAGCGATAACAGATTGTAAGTGTGCAACACTTTTACGGGTGCCGTTGTGGTCTTTCTCAATAGTGTCCATGCGACCCGCTAAGTGCTTCAGATCTTGTCTCAGGGGAGATATTTCAGATTTGCAGGCACTTCTGACTTCTGCAACCAGCATTTTAAAATCCTCTTTGGTGGGTAGGTGTTGCAAAGTTTGTTGAAGGATCGCAGAGCCATGGGTAGGCTGTAAGGAGTCCTCCTCTCCCTCATCCATGTAATCAGACCCCTGCTCCCAAGTAGCTGCATCTCCCTCCTCTGTTCTCTTATGACGTGCTTGGCTAGGAGGATCATCAGAGGATTCGGCCCAGTCCTGTCGCCTCTGGGATGGAGTGGTCATTTGTCTGGTCTGTTTGGGGACTGATTTTGGCGGCAATGTCCCTTGCTAAGAGCGGCTCTACTCCCGTGCCTGTAGATTGTAAGAATGTCCCCTCTGCAGTGCTGGGTATAAATGACTCTGCCGAGGGGGACAGGGAGAAGGAGGTATGCTCCAAGGCAGCACTGCGGCCTGTACCTTGCAGCCGTGGGTGCGCGAGCATCTCCTCACTTCCACACACGCTGAAGGCCTGAGGCGGGAGCAGGCCGTGGGTAGACGGAGCCGATCGGAGCGGGCGATTCAGGTAGGAATCGAGCGTTGTGCTCACCCAGGTGGGCGCTCGAGAGGTGCTGGAGGGCTTGTTGGGCAATTTTTTCCCCATATGCTGTGCGGACGTGGCAGTAGGGTCTCCTTCAGTGGCTGTTAGCAGCGAAACTCTGTCTTCACGCAGCCATTCCTGAAGACGTCCAGGCCACGACCCCCCAATCAATAAGCTTTTAAGCTGTGGACACTTAGAAGCCATCACAGCCATGCCTACTAATGGCATGGATGTGATTGGCCTGTGCATCATGTGACCCAGCCTCAATGAAAGCTGGATCATGTGTAGCACTGCCCATCAACTCTAAGTATTGCAGGGATAGGAAGCAGGCAGCTAAAGTGAGGGACAGTGTTAGGAATCTCATCTGGCTATTTATAGTGGAGTGACCTGTAGTGATTTTTTTGTGGGTGCAATACACCAGCTTTGCACCCATGACACAGAAATGTAATAGTTAATCTGGCTGTTAATTCTGTGGGTGACCTATAGTGATTATTTTGTGGGTGCAATGCACCATCTTTGTACCACCGACACACAAATATATTAGTTAATCCATCTGTTACATCAGTGGGTGACATATACCAATTGTTTGTGTGGGGTACACCTGCACTGCATACTTGACAGGGAAATAAATCTAGTTAATCCATCTGTTACATCGGTGGGTGACATATACCAATTGTTTGTGTGAGGTACACCTGCACTGTATACGTGACACAAAATTAAATCTAGTTAATCCATCTGTTACTTTGGTGGGTGACCTCAAAGAATGAGGAGAGCATCAAATCAGGGACGTGGCTCTGGTCGTGGTGCTACTGGTGTTGGTGGAGCTCCTGTTGCAGGTAGAGGACGTGGACGTGGTCGATCTGTGCCAGCTACACGCACATATGAAACACCTTTCTCAGGTGCATGTAGGTGACAGAAAGTTCAGCGTTATTTTGTAGGCCCGAATACCGGTGTACAAATGGTGAGGCCAGAACAAGTAGAGGCGGTAGTAGATTGGGTGGCTGACAGAGCATCCAGTTCCTTCACATTGTCTCCCACCCGGTACCCTGCTGAAAGCGCAGAGTTGGCACCTGCAGCCCATGGGCATCTGTCTTGCTCCTTACCCCCTTGCAAATCAGGCAAGCAGTCTAAGCCCCAAGTCATGCAGTAGTCTCTTATGCTTTTTGATGGCTATGCTGGCAGGGTTTCCGTCAGCCATCCACCTAGCCCTGCCCCAGAAGTGGAAGAGATTGAGTGCACTGATGCCTAACTACTTATGTTTCAGGATGTGGACAACCACAGCAAGTCTCTGATGATGACAAAACACCAGTGCCAACTGCTGTGGCTTTCTTCAGTGTGCAGACCGGCAAGGAGGGCAGGGGTGAGGAGTGGGTGGAAGATGATGTGGAGGATGATGAGGTCCTAGACCCCACATGGAATCAAGGTCATGCGAGTGACGTGTGCAGTTCGGAGGAACAACAAAAAAGGGAGCAGGGTGCAAAAGCAAAATGGCCGTCCCCTAGCCAGTACGCCTGCTACTGCCCACCACACCCAGGGACTGAGCACACCAAAGTTAGCTCCAAGGAGTTCCCTGGCGTGACAGTTATACAGACAATGTGCTGACGACAAGACGTGAGTGGTTTGCACGCTATGCAATCAGAGCCTGAAGCGAGGCATAAATGTTCTAAACCTGAGCACCACCTGCATTACTAGGCATCTAAATTCAAAGCACAAGCTGCAGTGGAGTACACACCTCATAAACCACAAAAGATCTCAGGATCCTCCTGCTCCCTCTTCTGCTGCAGTCTCGGCCTCTTCCTCCCCCTCTGGAGTGACAGTGGAACCTGCCACCCTGCAAACAGAAGATGTGGCAGCAACCCCACTACCTCCACCCAGGATGTCCATACTGTCCCATGGAAGTGTTCAGCTGACCATTCCCCAAACACTGGAGAAAAATAGGAAGTACCCCCATACCCACCAGCGATCCCTGGCCCTGAATGCCAGCATTATAAAATTCCTGTCCTTTGAAATGCTGTCATTAATTCTGGTGGTTCCCAGCCGCCACTACTTTTCCAGGCAAGCCATCCCTGCCCTGCACAAGTGACAGACAAAATCAGGTGTGCACTCCACAACGCCATCTGTGGCAAGGTCCACATAACCACTGATATATGGACCTGTAAGCACGGGCAGGGATGTTATATCTCCCTAACTGCACACTAGGTAAATGCAGAGACGGCTGGGCCTGAGGCGGATAGCAGTTTGACGCATGTCCTTCCCCCACGAGGATTGCAGGAGGTTTCTCTTTGCCTCCGGTTGCCTCCTCCTCCTACTTCGCTTCCTCCTCTACCACCTCCTCATCCGGTCAGCGTAACACCTGCACCACCAACTTCAGCATAGCCAGAGGGAAACTAAAGCAGTCTCTTTTGAAACTCATCTGTTTGGCGGAAAAACCACACACCGCGCAGGAGCTGTGGACGGGCATGGAACAAAAAAACCAATGAGTGGTTGGTGCCACTAAGCCTCAAGCCTACCCTTGTGGAGTGCGATAACGGGCAAAATCTCGTAGCAACTCAGGGCTTAGCCGGTTTGACGCATATCCCTTGCCTGGTGCATGTGCTGAATTAGTTGTTGCAGAGGTTCCTAAAAAATTACCCCGATATGTCAGAGCTGCTGAACAAAGTGCAGCCCGTCTATGCGCGCTTTCGGTGTTCTCACCCTGTTGCTTGCCTGTCTGCGCTGCAGTGTAACTTCAGCCCTCCCATTCATCACCTTATATGCGACATACCCACTTGGTGGAACTCCACCTTGCACATGCTAGAGAGACTGTGCGAAGCAGCAGCAGGCGATAGTGGAGTTTCAGCTGCAGCAAGCACGGGCGAGTCGCTCTGAGAAACAGCACCACTTCACCACCAACAAGTGGGCCTCCATGCGGGACGTGTGTGTCATGTTGCTCTGTTTCAAGTACTCCCCCAACATGGCCAGTGCTGATGACGCGATTCTCAGCGTTACTATCCCACTTCTATGTCTCCTTGAAAAAATGCTTCGGGCGATGATGGAAGAGGATGATGCACCAACAGAGGCCAGGTGCACAACTGTCCAGCCAGGACACAGTTCTGGAGGATAATGATGAAGAGGAACGATGTTCACAGAAGGATGGCACCTAAAGCAGCTCATGGCCATCACTGGAGCATGGCTGGGGGGATACAGAGGACACAGACGATACACCTCCCACAGAGGACAGCTTGTTGTTGCCTCTGGGCAGCCTGGCACACATGAGCGACTACATGCTGCAGTGCCTGCGCAACAACCGCCGAGTTACCCACATTCTAACCAGTCCTGATTACTGGGTGGCCACCCTGATGAATCCCCGCTACAAGGACAATGTGTTGTCCTTAGTTACGTCACTGGAGCGTGATCGAAAGATGCGCGAGAACAAGCGCATGCTGGTAGAAGCTCTGCTGATGGCATTCCCACCAGACAGCGGGGACTCAGTGGAGGCACAAGGCGAAGGCAGAGGAGGAGGAAGAAGTTGCCAACGCAGCTGGGGAACCATCAGCAACTCAGAGGGCAGGGTTAGCATGGCCTGAATGTGGAAAAACTTTGTCAGCACGCCTCAACAACCAGCACCACCAGCTGATAAGGAACGTCTTAGAATGAGATAGCATTTCAGCAACATAGTGGAACAGTACATAAGCACGCGCCTACACGTACTGCCTGATGGGTCTGCCCCATTCAACTTCTGGGTCTCCAAATTGGGCACATGGCCTAAGCTTGCCCTTTACGCCTTGGAGGTGCTGGCCTGCCCTACGACCAGTGTATTGTCCGAACTTGTGTTTAGCACGGGTGGTGATCACAGATAAGCAGAGCCGTCTGTCCACAGTCAACGTGGACAAGCTTAAGTTCATGAAAATGAACCAGGCATGGATCCCACAGGACTTGTCCATACCTTATAGACAAGTATATCGGCCGCACCCAGCCATTGTTAGATTCCAGCGCACTTTCTCTTTGCATTCTCTTTTCTAGTTCCCAATGTTTTGGGGTCTTCACAAATGTAAAAAAATAAAATGAAATATAAATAATGGAAAAAAAACAAAACAAAAAAAAAACAGTGTTGGCTACCACCTCCTCCTCCACCGCCGCTACCCCCCACACTGCCACATCTACCGCCTCTTCAACTTCCTACTCCACTTTGACCTCCGCCTCCTAATTCAAGATTATTATTATTATTTTTATTTTATGTTATTTTAAGTAATTTCCCTATCCACATTTGTTTGCAGGGCAATTGTCCTGCTCTTATCCCCATTTTGCTTCCTTTTGCAGCCCTCTAGCTTTCACTATGACTATTTTACAGCAATTTTGTTCACCAAAGTTCGGGTCCCTATTGACTTTACTGGGGTTTTGGTTTGAGTTCGGGCCAAGTTCGGGTCCTGAACCCAAACTTTGACCGAAGTTCGGCTGAACCCGGCGAACCTGAACATCCACGGGTCCGTTCAACCCTATAAATGATTTTAATAAGAAGCTACCCTCAAAAAGGTAGAAAGTTGCCTCTAACCTGACCATAGATGAGGGCTGATGAGGAATATAATGCTGAAACAGATCTGTCCATGGACAAGTTTGGCTGATAATACCCCAGTCATGTTTGACGTTGCTCTAAGACTTAAAATGAAATATTCCAATCAGTTTTCTTCCTTTTAGTAGAAATGTATTTGTATATTCTTCTCAGGGAGCACTGTATTCTTACTGGCTCTCCCTAAGGAGAGTCAATACTTTAGTTTGGTTGAAAGAGAACATCAAAAGTGTTGTGCAGTGCTACGATATTAATGACTTATCCTCAGGATAGGTCACCAATATCAAATCGGTGGAACAAGCAAGTGAACTAGAAAGCATTTGTAATTATACCTCGCTGCCACTATAAGCTAGATGACGTGCAGTTAAGTGAAGAGTGCTGCTACCTCGGATGACCACTACTGCCTCTTCTGCTGATCTATGGGGGTCATAGAGGTCAGACCCCTGCAGATCTGATATTGATCACCCATCGTGAGGATAGGTCATCAATATGGAAGCACTGCACAACCCCTTTAATTTACTGCAGTTTTTTTAGTGGATTAGAGTTACTTTAATCAGAATTCATTTGTTAAAGGGAATTTTCCATTAGAATTTAACATTGTTTGAATCAATTTTTATATCAAGCCATTTTTAAGAAGTGATTTTTTTATTTTCAATGTCATTAGAGATAAGCGAATTTCTCAAAAATTCAATTTGGCCGGTTCGCCGAATTTACCGAAAATATTTGATTTGATCCGAATTTACTTGCAGTGAATTGCATTAAAAAACTGCTATTTCTTGGCTGCAGAGAGCCTGTATAGTGTAGAATGCTGTTACCTGCAGTAACACGCATATGGAGTCTGCTGTGGTAGTGAAACAATACTGTGAGTCAGTATGACACGCAGGTGACAGGCGTCACTCCTAGAATCACTTAGAATTCCCTTATTTGGGCAGTTAAGGAGCCAAAACTGACCAAATAACTCAAGTGTGAACTCAGCCTTACAGGTTGATGTTAGAGCCAGGCATAAAGAACCATGCAGAGGCCAAAAATTATACTAAAGCGTCATCAACTGATTCCTCATAGATGTCTACAGAACCTGTTCTATTAAAGGCTTATACAAGTAGAACACCCCTGACAGAGTGGAGAGGGTATGGAAAAACTCCCAGCAGCATGTCTAAGATTCTGAAAGGATTTTATTTCATTCTTTAGAAATAACACAAGTGGGACGCAGTTCGGCCCGTTCTGGCCTTTATCAACGTGCCGAAACGCATCCTACTTGTGTTATTTCTGAAGAATTTAATAAAATCCATGAAGAATCTGAGACACACTCCTGGGAGTTTTTTCCCTATTCCCTAACTATAGTTTCCCAGGTATAGCGCCAGGTATAAAGTACATTGCAGAGGCCCAAGATCCTACTGTAGCGTGAAAGAGCGCACTCCTTTTACACCGTCGTCAGCTGATTCCACATAGATGTCTACAGAACTTGTTCTATTAAATGCTTTTACAAGTAGAGCCCCCCTGACAGATTGTAGAGGGTGTCAGCAGTAAGTTTGTGTTGATGTTACTGATTATTTTGCCCTTCCTCTGATCTGTCAGAACAATAATCTCCAAAAAAAACGGATCCTGTCTGTTTAGCATCTGCCTTTACTCAGTCACTAGGTGGGTTTGAGAAAGCTGCTCATCATCGACTTTAGACTCAAGCTGCTGCTGATGGAGCTGGTACTGCCATGACGGTGCAACGAGAGCGCAGAGGGCCCCCCCACCGGTGAAACCTGTGAGAGGATAGATAATGGCACAGATAGTCAGCGGCCAACTGACTACATAGCATGTCTCTATAGTAGTTCAGTTTGTGCTCCCTCTCAGCGGGTGTAAAAAAGGCCCCCATTTTGGACCGGTAGCGAGGGTCCAACAAGGTGGAAAGCCAGAAGTCATCCCTCTGCTGAATCGTGACTATTCGGCTGTCACTGCCGAAGCAAGTGAGCATGCAGCGGGCCATTTACGCAAGTGATTTGGAGGGACTCCCTGCCTCCATCTCCACAGCATACTGCCACGGTGTGCCTGGGTTATCTGCCTCGCCTTCCACCAGCTCCCACGCCACTCTTCTCATCACTACTTTCCCGCCTATCCGAGGAAGCAGCAGATGTCTGCTCCAGATCTTGGCTGTGTAGTAGTAGCTGGTGACTGTCCTCGTAGTAGCTCATCCTCGCTGTATAGTGGATCTGAGCACACAGCATTTAATACTTCTGTGGCTTAGGGAACAGAAAAGGACAGTGGCAGGTTGAGGACAGGTGTGGGCACATTGCCTGCTCCCGGGCCATGCCAACTAAGGGTTGTTTCTGACGAACCCACTGACTCTTGGCTGAGGGCGTCTGATGTCACTTGCAACAATGTCGAAGATCGAGTCAACCATTCAAGAACCGCTCGGTTTCTGGTCAAGACACGACCACTAGCTGACACTGGGAGCTTAGGCCTCTCGAAGTGACCCCTGCTGCCACGCCCCCTTACTCTTCTGTGACCTGTTTCTGCACCAGAAACATTTAGGCCTCTACCCCTCCCCTGTGCAGGCCTGTCACTTCTCTGTCTGATATACTGTCAGATCAAATAAGTAAATAAAAAGGAAATTAATATACCCCAAAAAAGGCATTAATTTTGTCACTTTACCATATAACAGCAAATAATACTTTTTTTTGCCATTAATACACCCAAAAAGGCTTAAGAACATATAACCGCACCGCTGAATGGCAAATAATACTTTTTTTGCCACTAATAAAGGCTTTAGAACATATAGTATAACTGCACCGCTAAACGGCAAATAATCCTTTTTTTGGCACTAATATACGCCAAAAAGGGCTGTAATTTTCTCACTTCACCACACAACGGCTAATAAGCCCTTTTTTTCCCCCGCCTATCACCCTTTGTAAAAGGAACTGGACTTTTCTGCAGGGGAGCCACCATGCTGCTAGTTAATAGGCAATTGAAAAGAGGATGGGGGGCACTCATAGATGGGAACCACAGGTGCAAACCAATAATTTTATTAAAACACCCATAAAAAATCATACACATAAAGTAAAAAATGTTAAAAATAAACCATGCGGTATAGGTTGTAGATCCCGGATGAATAGATATATATAGTCCGCCTAGAGAGAAATGTCCAACCCGATGGTATGGATAGGAAGTGCTGTCGGCTTTAGATGGAAATAACGCTATGATAGCGTTCAATCTCTAGGAAAAAACTCACAGCGGGATAGTACATATAATAGAGAGTGCCTGTGTTTGGCTACATTACCGCCCTCCTGTAGTTGGGATTGAAAGTATCCTGCAGTCCGTGTCGGAGCTCTGCTCAGCGTCCCGTGCAAGCCGTTCGGTCTAACGCGGCGTCCCACGTGACCGGCTGTGGATCATGTGATCAATCGTCACTGGAGTAGGCGGGTGTAGTGCAGGTCCTCTGCGATATAGCAGATGAATCCTTCCGCTGTAGGTGAGGCTTAAGAGGTCGTGCAAATTAGATGGATAGCTTCCAATATTCCTAAAAATCTCCGGAGGATATCATGGAACAAGATCTGCAAGGGCACGCCATACGCGTTTCGGGGTATACACCCCTTCTTCAGTTAATAGGCAATGCAGCAATCCAAAGCTCAAGACCAGCGGCACAGGAACAATATGATGAACAGGCACTAGGTACACATCAGCAGGATCTCATAATGTGGCTCGATATTGGAGCTACATTATATATTTGGTAAACAGAATAGAATTTAGTCCTGAATACCATCATTCAAAATGCCTCGCTGGTCGGTTCCATTCCCACTTGGAACTGAACCCGAGTTCGGGAAATGTTTTTTGTACAGTAGAAATCAATTTATGAAGTTATTACGCAAAGTCTTGCGAGACTTCGCTAAGTAAAAACTTTGGCTCATTGGAGCAAATACATTCTAATACTGTACGGAGCACTCGCTCCGTACAGTATTGAAACAAGGTTTTATGTGAATCAACTTCGGATGTTTCATCCAAAGTCGATTCGCTCATCCCTAAGTGTGGTTGTACCCGTAGGTTTCCATAAATTACAGTTGGTTGCTGGATGTCCGAGGAGGGGAATATTTTGTGATCAGCTTTTTTTGTCAAAGGGCCCAGGGATTGAATATAGTGGAGTGCCAATGTGGATCTAGGATTGTCTCATTCTAGTTCATTCCTCTCTGGCTTAGCTGCTGTCTACACAACCACATGCTGCACAATTATTCAACAACCCATACTGAATTGGCCTTCAATCAATAGGTATATAAAGTATGTGGTCACCTATACAGAAGTGTGACAATGTAAAATTAACAATGCATTCTATAATTGAGCTCAGATATTGTAAAATGTCAATCAGACATGATCCAATAAGTGCCATGCCTGCTCACTGTACCTTGTCATTTTATTGTTAACCTGTAAGGAAGCTTCTGCTTGAGTATAATGCATTAGCAGACAGCTCCTAAGTAAGTAAAATCCGCTTTTTGGCAGAGATTCAGGCCAAGGAATAATCTCCTTGCAAGGATCCCCATCACATCGAGTCTGAAAAAGTTGTAAATAGGTTTTACTGAAGGAACGCTGGTGTTGTACTCTCACTGAGTGGTATTATTGGTGCTAACTGGAATCTGCATAATTTACAATGCATTTTAATTGTTTTCTGCTCTGTTTAATATCACAACTCACATGCTCAGCTGTTTTCTGGCACACAACCATATATTCACTCCATCAGGTGCTCATACTGCAGGCGGTAAGAGCATCACTGATGCAGGTGGAACGAATTAGTGGTTCTCAGACTTACAAGGGACCGTGAATGTAATCTAACTTTATCTCATACATCTACACATAGACATGATTTGTGGCTTGTTTAGCTGATAGATTCTGCACAATGACATGGTGCGCTATTATTTTTATACCTATTTTTTTTTTTTTTTGTTATATTCTGCGTCTACGTTTAGTAAATTTAGTACATTTTATACATATACAATATCTATTAAATTGATAATAAACTTTATTGTGATCCGCGTTTTAGAGGCTATGAACATCTTTGGGGGATTTTTTTAAATTACAAATTAACATAGTGGCCCCCAATGGTCAAACAATGATTTGGCTGCCATTGGAGCCAATTACTTCCCACTAGGGTCTATTGCTTTGTGAAAATAACTGATCGGTGGGGCCCCCAGGTTTTGGACCCCAACGATCAGATACTGATGACTTACAGATTAGTTTAACTGAGTGTTTATGAGCTGTCAGGAGTTCAGACATAAGGGCTATACATACAGCTATCAGAGCTGTAATATAATGGCTGTGTCGGACTGCAGTTCCTTGGGCCCACTAAAGGAAAATATTCTTGAGGTCCCATCCCTGTATCATTAATGAAATCTAATCAAGGTTTTGGATTAAATAAATAGACCTTAGTGGCAAGTGATTAGCTCCAAAGGCGGCCAAATAATTTTTTTCATAGACCTTGAGGCCACTATGATATTGGAGACTGGGCCCCCAGGGAAATCCTCTTGTACTCTGGTGGGCCAGTCTGTCCCTGCTGAACACTGACCCATTCAATTGAATGATTAGATTCACATGGGTGATTTTCTGCCCAGACCACTGGTCCATGCAGAGAAATTTGCAGTATGTTATAACTTTGGTTTTCCCGCAAGACTCATTCAAAAAGTGGGTCTGTGGGAAAATTAGACCACAGGCTGACTTCATCCATGTGCTGTCTGCTAAAAACTAGTTTCTGGCAGAAACGCAAACTAATTTTCTATCTACTGTGTGAAAGACTCTTTACCTGTACATGGCTATATTTCTGATGGTCCATGCGGTGCCTTTATGGTTCTACTGATTCTCTGTGAGAGAGCACTAAGCAAATTGATGGCATGCCGCAAAGCCTTCTGTTTATAGAGAAAATTTCCAAAGGCAGGCGTATGTGTTCATTCTGTTTGCTAAGACTCTTCCTGGAATACAATACAAAAATTAATTTTAGAACAATTTAGACCAACTAGACCCAGAACATTTGTTGACATGTTGATGGCCATTAATGGCCTTCATCGAGTACAAGATAACATGGTACTCAGGAATATCCACTAGTAAAATATTTTTTCTTTGCTTATTTTACTTTGTGCAAGTAACATTTTATTGTACTTTATATTTCATTGAGAGCAGTCAGCTTTTCTATCTAGTATGTTAATGTTAACCAATATTCTCCATCAGCCTATATGAATCGGTCATTTGACAAACAAAAATTGAAATAACATTGAAAGGTGTATTTAAATTGCCAGCTATTTATTCTTTAAATCAATATGAAATTACTTTTAAGTCAGCCGATATTTTGTATTAGATAAGAACATTGAGTCCTGGCCGTTTTTGTGTCAAGGTTCAAATATCTTGCTAATAAGACTTTTTTTCCTTGCAGTAAAATGGACATTAAGAACACAGCACTTTCCACAAAGCTAGTTTGAAACAGCCATAATGCCACCACATTTTAGCATCTCTATTGTGGGCTGAAAATCTAGTTTTCCCACAGTACTACTAGACTAAACTTAGATCATGCAGGCTTAGATGGTTTATAAGTGTTTCTATGTACATAAAACCAGAACATTTCCTAAAATCTGCCTTTTGTCTGCTGTCACTCTAGTGACTGACGCCCAGTGATTGGACAGCATTGCACCTGTTTACATTTTCTACACTGTATAAGTATTCTATTATGTTTTACTTTGGCTGTCTTTTATGTTATGATATATTATATGCAAATTTTCTATCATTTTTTTTATTTATTTCTAGGTGTGTGGTATGGACTGGAGATGACAAAGTATTCTTCTTCAACCCTACAATACAACTATCAGTTTGGGACAAGCCAATAGACTTAAAGAATCGAGTGGATATAAACAGAATAATTGAGGACCCCCCTCATAAACGCAAACTGGAATCTCCCACAAGTAACTAAGCGCTGTGATTATTTATTTTGCTTCATTCAATATACTTTATAATTTGAAACAAAATCTCACAATTTTTTTCCATTTAAGACGACTGAGAGATTGGTTGTTTGCAAGTCTGGGTTCACATTACGTTTTTGCCATCTGACAAAAAACATATAAGTACATAGATGTCTCAGACTGATACCATACTGTGGCGTCCATTCACCATACAGTTCCATTGTAAAAAAAAGTTTGCGTTTTTTTACCAGACTCTGCAGGATATAAAAGTGTGTTGTGCCACACCTTTGTATCTTTTTTTTCCAACCTATACTTTAAACAGATGGCAAACATGTGATGTGAACCAACCCTAAGGGTATGTTCAGACGACGACAATTGTCGCGCGACAAAAAGTCGCACTATTGTCGCGCGACAATTTTTATAATGGGAGTCTATGGTGTCGCAGTGCGACATGCGACATGCTGCGACTGCGACACGACAGTCGACAAAAATCCATCCGGGATGGACTTCTTGCGACTGTTGTGTCGCAGTCGCAACATGTTGCATGTCGCACGTGCGACACCACCATAGACACCCATTATAAAAATTGCCGCGCGACATTAATGTGACATCAATGTCGCGCTACAAATGTTGCAGTGTAGTGGTTCCCAAATTGTCGCGCGACTTTTTGTCGCGCGACAATTGTCGTCGTCTGAACATACCCTAATAGATGAAAGTAATTTACAACACCCTAAATTCCACTTGGGGAAGGTGCTGAATAATGGAGCAATCTTGCCACTTTCTTGGTTAACCCTTTATAACAAATTTGTAGACATTATGGGACGCATTTATTAAGACCGCCATTTTAGACGGCGGTCTTAATAAGGTCCTGCGCTGGCAGTGGATCCTGCAGAGTTATGAAGAGGCGCAAGCCTCTTCATAACTTTGGCAGATCCACTGCCACTTTTAAATGTAAGATGTCTTACATTTAGACCATTTTCTATGCCTAAACCAGTCCCCTTCCTCACCCACTCCACATCTACTTTTTTAGACCTAGCGTTAGAGGGGCAGAGGTTGCAGGTTTAGGAGTATTTGTGTTTAATAAATGACCCCCTATATCTGTCTGATGAGAGATACAGTTTAAAGATAAGCTGTACTTCTCCCCCTCAAAGTGTACCTAATCTTTAAACAAACTCTGCATTAATCAATAGTAAACTGTGTACATGAAAAATAACACTATTTTTGGCCATTATATCATGTATATCTGCCATTTTCTAGCAGTTTTCATCTGTACATGCTAATTGCCTAGATTGCACATGTCAAAGAAATGGTGGGTGGAAATTAGCGTAATCTAAGCTATTCTTGCTCATGCAGAAACAGCTCCAGGATCATGAAGAACATTACAGAGAGGTGCTGAACTGTATTGGTTGTGAATTTAGCACTTGTGCTGAAATATATAACTCCCATATAGCTCTGCAGTCTCTTTAGTATCTCTCTTTAAGTCATACCGCACTCACTGCTGCTCACTCCCCCCTCCCCCCATAGATTTGTACTGACATGTTTAATATGATCCTCCTGTGGAGTTGCTCTATCTCAAAATGGAATTCAAATCATTTTTCAAAGTGAAAAGCAATTAGTAATGGGGGAGGTAAAAAGCTGATACCATAATAAATAGACATTTCTCACTGATAAAACATATCACAACATTTTTGTTGTCGCTTGTATTATCTTAAAAAGGGATTGTGTCAATATTTAAACATCTTCTATCCACATAATATGGGCTAAGTTTCTGAATGGTGGGGTTTCAACCACTAGAAGCCCCTGACTGAATGGAGCAATGGTCAAGCATGCTCATTCCCTCTCCATTTATCTCTGTAGTACTTGGTGATCTTTGGCGGTCATGTAGAGAAGAATGCACATGCACGAGTGCCACTTTATTCATACAGAGGGGACAAAGGACCCCTGGTCACGTGATGGGTGGGAGCCCCAGCGCACTCCTACTGATTAGATACTGTGGATAGGGGATACTTTTAAATCTTGACACAACCCCTTTAAGATTTCATACTTGAGTAATGTCTGTGTGTATTCAGTGGGATTACAGTGAAGGAAAAGTACAGCTCATGGAGGCACTGTTCAGTGTTACTGTGTATAATAAATGATGGCATTGATTCCATATTTGTATTATGCACTGGACATACATTATGTGAATATTAATTTAAGAAAAAAAGGTTAAAAAAAATGAATATGTTCTGACTAAAAGTAATGGACTCAGATTAAAATATGGAAGGTGAAAAACACTTTCCAAGGCAGATTAAATGCAATATTTGCAATAACCTTTTCATATAAATCATTATGAGAGCCACTTCTGAAAATAGATCAACGGTGAATGATTGGGGGAAGTATGCATTGTTACATGACAATTATTCAAATAAAGTGCATGAATGGGGCAGGAATGCCATAGCATGATCCCTTGATGCTTAGCAGCTCCCCCTATGGTTCATAGAAGTGGATCCCAAGTGGGAGAATGGCTGTACGATGTCCATGTGATCTAATAAGGCATTTCCCTCAGTAATAATGAGATTTAAAAACTAGCAGTCACCATTATTAAGAAAGCCTCTTCAGTCTGGCCAACAATCTAATAGAAAAGAAAAACACTCTGACAGAAGTCTAAATCAATTTGAGCACATGGATCTACGCCAACATCTCAGAATGAACAACAGCATTGTAGTCCTTAAAACTAAATATTAGTTCATTAGGTATTTTGTGTTCAGCTCTGAGCTTGGGAATTAGTCCATTATTTCCAGATGGAAACATTTGGCTTTCGAGACTGAACATAAAATCGTCATTATAGAAGTGTTTGGGGTGTTTAAACATTCTGATTACTGTGGTTTTAAAGCAATTTTCTCTCCTTATCTCTACCAGCTGGCAAGAAAGATGGACTGGTCCCAGAAGATTCTAATGATGAGCACAACTCCAAAATTAAGAGAAATAAGTGAGTACTCTCTATGTGGCAAGAGGACCTCATGTGTACTCAATGCCAGAATAACTTGTAAGTTTCAACAGGACTTGATGTGAACTCTATGTGCTAGGAGGATTTAAAGGAGTTCTGCCATAAACTACTTTTTTTATTCTAAAGTTAATTTTCATCAATTTCTCAGCTCTCATTTTGACTTGAATATTATTATTTTCAAATTTACTTAATTTTCAGTTTTCTCTTATCTCCCTTGCTTGAAAGCTAGTTCCTGGTTTGTCATCTGACTGCTTTCCCATCATGTCTTAGGGTAGTGAGATGTTTCCTGACATCAGCAGATCATGTGACACTAACCACACCCCTTTGTTCTTACCAATGATGCTTCGTACGTCCTATATTACAAAGATCCAATGCAGGATGTAACCAACAGCAACTGAAAAGCGAAACTGATTTACCACAGGGTGCAATGGTAGGCTAAAACTTTAGACAAATGCCGTTTTTATCGAATAGTGGTATTTGAGAAAAGTGATATCTGTTGGGCAGGGTACATTTATATTAGTAGTTGCACAATCCCTTTAAAGCATGCTTGGGTTGCACATTAAAAGGTTTTCATTGATGACCTATCCCTAGCAGGGGTGCACCACCAAGGAGGCCAGGTGAGGTGATCGCCTCAGGCAGCACCAGTTAGGGGCAAAAGGGGGGCAGCCGAAGGGACATGGGCTGAACGGAAGGGGATAGGTTTATAAATTTGCATTGGGAAGTGTAGAGAGACGACATTTCAGTTTTCACCTCAAGCAGCAGAAAGGCTAGGTGTATCCATGATCCTTAGGATAGGATATCAACATCTGATTGTGTGGTTCTGATGATAGCTTTACTCCCATGAGTACCTCAATCATTGTTTACAGGATACAGTGCCCTACCTTTGGTTGTGGTTGGGTCTGGTACTGCAGCTCACTGTCCAATTCAGGTGTCAAACCCCCACAATTCAGATATTTATGGGCAATTATAAGGCTAAGCCAGCAATTTTACTGTCTTGGAAACCCATTTAAGGTGTATTATATGTGTCAAACACATTTGGATTAATGAATACTGTTCATAGGAGTGTAGGGATAACATCATTGCAGTTGGCAGTTGTAGTATTTCATATGCTGCTGGTCAGGTGGTTTAAGTCAGTCCTGTCTGATGTCCCTGTTGCCAAGACCTGCATAGACATTAGCATCAGCCTAAAGGAGGATGGTATGTTTTCAGGGAAAACGTTTGGAGGAGTTATAGAGCTTCATGGAATTGGCCAAGAGCTCGATTTTTTGCCCAACGGTTCTGATAGCATTCTGAAGAATCTACATACAGTCTCGGGCTCAGCATCAGTTTTATAGTTGGAATATATCCATACTTTTTTAGCGAGCATTAAAGAGGCAGCAAGTGTTCAATTTCCCTGCAGTGTAATAACAGGGGAAATTAAATGTTACACAGTTGCTATTCAAATCGTATGATTGTTCGTATAATGCATTAAAGGCTATGAACACCTTTGGAGGCAATTTTATATTATTGCATTTTACTTGTTTTGGCCTAAAAATCATCATTGTTTTAATTATTAAAAATTGTTAGTGGTTTCTGTTCCATAAGATTAAATTTCAGCCTAACTGTAGAGTATTATGTTGCTGTTCTGATGGCTATGTATAGCTCTTATCTCTGAATTCCTAAAAGCTCATAAAAACTTATTTAAACTATATTGTAATCAGTTAGATAGGAATTAAGCTATGTTTATGAGCTGTCATTAATTCAGAGATAACGGCTATACATAGTAGTCAGAACAGCACCATGACAGGACTCAGTGTAAAACTGAAAACTAAGACTGTAAAGCTAGGCTGAAATCTATAGAGGTTGTACAGAGCTGAACCTGGAAACAACCTGATCTGCACTCATTCACCATGAATGAATAGAGCATCAGAGCTTTTCACGCTCCAATGCTCCCCCATGCCCTGTGCTGAATCTCGCAGGGCAAAAGAATTTTCTTGAGATCCAGTTATGTATCTTGCTCTCCATGGGTAAGCTAGGCGTAGGCTTGCATCTAGTAGTGAGCCCAGTGACGTTACTGGCACAAATGGCAATTCTTTAGCGCTGCTTTAGCCTGTTTTTAGAGGCTAGGGCAGTGCTAAAGACTGCCCATCAGAGCCGGTGACGTCATTGGGATTATAAACAGCCCTTGCCCTGTACAATGCAGCGCAGGGCAAGTGGGAGCCTCAGAGCGTAAAAAGCAGTGATGCATGGTGAATGAGTGCAGATCGGGTTCTGTCCAGGTTCAGGTCTAAACCTGGACAACCCCTTTAATCATGTGGATCAGAAGCTGCTGAAATTTTTTGATAAAGATCAATTGAAAAAAAAGATTTTTTATCCCAGAATAAGTAAAATGCAATCATAAAATAGCCCCCAAAGGTGTTTATAGCCTTTAAGGGGTTTGCTCGCTTTTGTAATCTTGATATCCTCAGCATCTGATCGGCAGGGGCCTGACTTCCAGCACAACATGTCGATCAGCTGCTTGAAGAGAACATAGTAGTTGTACGAGCGCTGTGTTGTCTTCAATGATTACCTGCTCGCCATCGACATTGAAGTAGCAAGCAGGTGTAATTACAACTCCAACGTCACTATTCCCTTGAATAGGAGGGAGCCATCCCATTGAAGTGAAAGGGATAGCAGAGTTGTAACTACACTTACTCGCCGCTGCAATGTTGACGACGAGCAGATAAACTTTGAAGAGCAGGGAAACATTGAAGAGAACACAGAGCTCATAGAAGAGCTGCGTTCTCTTCAAACAACTGATCGGCGGGGGTTCAGGAATTTGGAACCCACTGATCTGATATGGATGTCTATTCTGAGGATAGATGATCAATATTACAAAAGTGGAGAACCCCTTCAAATGTTTAGGTTCTCAAGGGTGAAAGATATTTTCCACTTTTGATCTCGGGCTAATAGTGTCTCCTCAGTGGAAGACTCCAACTATTAACTCATAATTCCCTAATAGGATATTTGGAAATTGATTTTCTAAACCAGACAACCCCCTTAAATGTTTTTAGCCTAATAGAGATTAAAGAACCTCTTGGATATTAAGCCATGTCACATCATTAAGATGTAACTTGTCTACAGTGTCCTAGCTTTGTCATTTATCATTCAAGTTGATGCAAGTAATTAATCTCTCTGGCAACTATATGACACTAATGTTCTAAATGGACTCCTTAATTAGACATTGTGAACAAATAAATTACTTAATTTTTTAAAGCAGTGCAGAGTATGTGCCGTAACCACAAGCTACAATCTGGACTAATAGGGTTTATCGCAAGATTAAATCAAATAGGTGAAATTAATGTGTGATGTCTTATATTTCAGTGATTTAATTAGATTTTTTTTAAACAAACATGAATATGAAGTACAGAAGTTAAACACTGATGAGTAAAGACTAGGAGGACACCCGAGAAAACATGAAGATCTGATAACAATTGTGAAATGTGGGGTCACGAGTATCATCCCCAGTGGAGCTTTAAAGTATATAAATTATAAAAATTTATTTTTGATGTGATATATTTATGGCAATTGCCTGGTAGTCCTTCATTAACCACTTTCTGATTCAGCCATTTCCAGTTTTATTTTTTCCTCCCTGCCTTCCAGTAGCCATAACCCATTTTTCTGTTCACATAATCAAATCTGGGCTTGTTTTTTGTGAAACAAGTTGAACTTTCTGATCTAGTAGGAAGCTGGAAGAAATATATATGTAAAATACATGTAAAATTGGGGAAGGGGGGTGATTTAATCTTTTAATATTTTAATATTCTTTTTTTTTTATATATACTTTTATAGTAATAACTTTTAACCACCTTAGGGGGCTAGAACCTGGTATCTTTTGATACCTTGTCCTATTCACCCTAATAGAGATCTATTAGGGTGAATAGGATTTTGACACATTCTCTGCTGAGCTTTGCTTTGTGCACAATTCAGGGAGCTATACATGGCAGGCCTGAAAAGCTTCAAATGCAACCCCTTTAATTTGTAAAATGGGAAAATAGGGGTTATTTGAATTTTCTATTATTTTAGTTTTTTAGGGAACTTCAACATCCACTCATTATATTGATTATATCATAGACTGCAAGGGTTTATTATTGCAGTCTATGGGAGTATCACTGTGTTCCTATTAAGCCCTGCCTCAGGCAAAGCTTGATAGGAACTTTACTATGGCAGGCCCCATGCTGCTATATTTACTGAAAGGTGATCGCCTGGGGAACTCTGCTCCCATTAAAAAATCACTCAGATGCCATGGTCGCAATTGACTATAAGCATCTGAAGGGATAAAAGTCAATGATCGGAGTTGTCTCTTATCACAAATTCTAACATAGTACCATAGTATATAAGACCGAAAAAAGACATTTGTCCATCCAGTTCGGCCTGTTTCCTACAAGTTGATCCAGAGGAAGGCAAAAAAAAAACCTGTGAGGCAGAAGCCAATTTTCCCCACTTAAGGGGAAAAAAATTCCTTCCTGACTCCAATCAGGCAATTAGAATAACTCCCTGGATCAACGACCTCTCTCTAGTAGCTGTAGCCTGTAATATTATTACACTCCAGAAATACATCCAGTCCCCTCTTGAATTCCTTTATTGTACTCACCATCACCACCTCCTCAGGCAGAGAGTTCCATAGCCTCACTGCTCTTACAGTGAAGAATCCTTTTCTATGTTTGTGTACAAAAATTCTTTCCTCCAGATGCAGAGGATGTCCCCTCGTCACAGTCACAGTCCTGGGGATAAATAGGTTATGGGACAGATCTCTGTACTGACCCCTGATATACAGTTGTGTTCAAAATTATTCAACCCCCACTGAAATTGAGTGTTTTGGCCAGTTTGACATTGATTTTGATCATTTCATTCATCTTGTTTACAATTAAATCAAAGAGGCACTTGTAAGTCAGACAAATTTAACATAACATTTATAATGAAATAACCACAAATGTCTTTTCTGTGCTCACATCATTATCAGTTTTATTCAACCCCCAAGTGACATTCAATCTTAGTACTTAGTACAACATCTTTTTCCAGTTATAACAGCTTTTAAACGTGAAGCATAGCTTGACACAAGTGTCTTGCAGCGATCTACGGGTATCTTCGCCCATTCTTCATGAGCAAAAGCCTCCAGTTCAGTCACGTTCTTAGGCTTGTGCCCTGCAACTGCTTTCTTTAAGTCCCACCAGAGGTTCTCAATCGGATTTAAGTCTGGTGACTGCGATGGCCACTTCAAAATGTTCCAGCCTTTAATCTGCAACCATGCTCTAGTGGACTTGGAGGTATGCTTGGGATCATTGTCCTGTTGAAAGGTCCAACGTCTCTCAAGCCTCAGGTTTGTGACGGACTGCATCATATTTTCATCCAATATCTCCTGGTACTGAAGAGAATTCATGGTACCTTGCACACGCTGAAGCTTCCCTGTACCTGTAGAAGCAAAACAGCCCCAAAGCATGATTGACCCCCGGCCATGCTTCACAGTAGGCAAGGTGTTCTTTTCTTCATAGGCCTTGTTCTTCCTCCTCCAAACATAGCGTTGATCCATGGGCCGAAACTGTTCTAATTTTGTTTCATCAGTCCACAGAACACTATCCCAAAACTTTTGTGGTTTGTCCACATGACTTTTGGCATACTGCAGTCGACTCTTCTTATTCTTTGGAGACAGCAAGACATGCAAGACAGCAAGACATGCGCCTGGGAGTTCTGGCATGGAGGCCTTCATTACGCAGTGTGCGCCTTATTGTCTGAGCTGAAACTTCAGTACCCGCATCTGACAAATCTTTTTTCAGTTCCTCAGCAGTCACACGGGGACTTTTCTCCACTTTGCGCTTCAGGTAGCACACAGCAGTCGAAGTCAGCATCTTCTTTCTGCCACGACCAGGTAGCGTTTCAACAGTGCTCTTTGCCTTGAATTTGCGAATGATGCTTCCTATGGTGTCTCTTGGTATGTTTAACATCTTTGCAACCTTCTTATAGCCATTGCCCTTCCTGTGAAGAGAAATCACCTCTTCTCTTGTCTTCCTGGACCATTCTCTTGACTTCACCATGTTTGTAAACACACCAGTAAATGTCTAGAAGGAGCTGAGTATCACAGTCATTTTAAATCTGCCTAATTGGTACTTATTATGCTTGATTGCTGCTCCTTGACATCCAATAGGTGTTTTCAATACCTGATCGAAAACACTTGAATGAACCTCTGTTCTTAAGAGTGGTAGTCTTTAAGGGGTTGAATAATTGTGTCAATGAAGAAATCACAAAAAAAACATTTAATACTGTATTACAAAAACAATTATGTCATTTTAGTTGCATTTGGTTCTTTAAAAAGTCCTTGTAAGATTTCATTCTGAACACAATTACAAATGTACACTAAATTCCCTAAAACCCTTTACAGCATTGGGGGTTGAATAATTTTGAACACAACTGTATTTATACATAGTTATTAGATCTCCCCTCAGTCGTCTTTTTTCTAAAGTAAATAACCCTAATTTTGACAATCTTTCAGGGTACTGTAGATTCCCCATTCCAGCTATTACTTTAGTTGCCCTCCTCTGAACCCTCTCCAGCTCTGCTATGTCTGCCTTGTTCACAGGAGCCCAGAACTGTACACAGTACTCCATGTGTGGTCTGACCAATTTGTTTGACATGACCGATCCCTCATGAAGCCATGCTGATATGACGTTAGTTGCTTATTTTCATTGACATACTCCAAGATAGCATCTCTTAGAAACCCTTCAAACAGTTTACCAACAATAGATGTTAAACTTACCGGCTATAATTTCCAGGTTCTGTTTTTTGAATATTGGCATCATATTTGCAATGCGCCAATCCTGTCGAACATTCCCTGTCAATATAGAGTCCGTAAATATCAGAAATAAAGGTCTGGCTATGACATCACTTAATCCCCTTAGGGTACGGGGGTGTATGCCATCCGGTCCTGGTGATTTGTCTATTTTAATCTTTTTGTTGTACTTCTTCCTGGGTCAGACAGGGCACTTTTAATGGGGAATTTACTTTTACATTCTGCATTTTCCTCAGTGAATATAGTGGAGAAAAAAATATTTAATAGTTTTGCTTTATCCTCATCGCTCTCTGCAACACCCCCCTCATTGCTATATAGAGGGCCGACTCCTTCAGATTTATATTTTTTACTATTTACTATTTATGTTTTACTCTCTTTGGCAATTAATCTCTCGGTTTCTAGTTTGGCAAATTTTATTAGTTTTTTACATATTCTTTTTTTTCCTTATAGTTTATCAGTGCTTCCTGGCTCCCCTCCTGTTTTAGTGATTTATATGCTTTCTTTTTGTCATTTATTGCTATCTTTACGGTTCCATTTATCCACATTGGTTTCTTATTGTTTCTTAGCCTTTTATTCCTATAAGGTATGTACCTCTCACAATTAGATGTTACATTGCTTTTAAAAATCTCCCATTTTGTGGTTGTATTTTTATTTTTGAAAACTTTGTCCCAGTTAGTTAGGCCTATGGCCTCGCTTAGTTGGCTAAATTGAGCTTTTTTGAAGTTTGTTATTTTTGTTCCCCCCTTTAGAAACTCTCGTTTGAAGGATAATTGGAAGGTTATTACTTTCTGGTCACTATTTCCTAGGTGTCCCCCAACCTGCACATCGGTTGTTCTATCAGGTCTATTGGTTAATACTAAGTCCAGTATGACTGTCCTTCTAGTGGGGTCCTGAACCAATTGGGAAAGGTAATTGTCTTTGGCTATTGCCAAGAACCTGTTTCCTATTTGGGATGAACAGCTTTCAGTTTCCCAGTCTATATCTGGGTAGTTGAAGTCCCCCATAATAACAACTTCATTAAGATTTGCCGCCTCGTCTATCTCGTTTAGTAATAGATTTTCTGTGGACTCTGGTATATTAGGTGGTTTATAATACACTCCTATTAGTAATTTATTATTGTTTTTTGCTCCTTGTATTTCTACCCACAGTGACTTCACATGTTCATGTCCCTCAGAGATGTATTATCGAATTACGGGACTTAGACACGACTTCACATAGAGGCAGACCCCTCCACCTCTCCGGTTTTGACGATCCTTTCTAAACAGATTGTAACCTTTTATATTAACTGCCCAGTCATAGCTATCATCCAGCCATGTCTAAATTATTCCCACTATGTCATAGTCTTCCTCACACATCACTAATTCCAGTTCACCAGTCTTATTAGTCAGGCTTCTGGCATTAGTGTACATACATTTGAGAGGTTTATGTATATTTTTTACCCTACATCTTTCATTTTGAGCTGTTCTAATCCCCCCTTCCATTCTTCCCCCAGTCACACTACCTCGCCCCTGGTCTCTATCTGCACTATCTTCCCCTCCTATAATGTAATTACCCTCCCCCCCAGTCCCTAGTTTAAACACTCCTCCAACCTTCTAGCCATCTTTCTCCCCAACACAGCTGCCCCTTCCCCATTGAGGTGCAGCCCGTCCCTACGATAGAGCCTGTAGCCGACAGAGATGTCTGCCCAGTTCTCCAGGAACCCGAACCCCTCCTTCCTACACCAGTTCTTGAGCCACTTGTTAACCTCCCTAATCTCCCGCTGCCTTTCTTGTGTGGCTCGTGGTACAGGTAGTATTTCAGAAAATACTACTTTCGAGGTCCTTGCCCTAAGCTTTTGACCTAAATCCCTGAAATCATGTTTAAGGACTCTCCACCTTCCTCTAACTTTGTCATTGGTTTAGATATGGACCATGACCGCTGGGTCTTCTCCAGACCCTCCCAGTAATCTGTCAACCCAATCTGCGATGTGTCGAACTCTAGCACCGGGAAGACAGCACACTGTTCGGTGATCACAATCTTTGTGACAGATTGCCCTATCTGTTCCCCTAATAATGGAGTCTCCCACTACCAGCACCTGTCTGGCCTGCCCTGCTCTCCTGGTCCCCTCCTTACTGGAGCTGACATTCCCCTGACTGGCAGAGGAAGTGTCTGGCTGCAGCGGTGCCGTCCCTGAACTGTCATCCCCCTCATCTGCCAACCGTGCAAACATGTTGAGGTGTGTCAGATCAAGGCTAGCCTTCCTGGCACTCTTCCCTCTACCCCGCTTTCTTACTGTTACCCAGCTAACTACCTCCCTCTCTTCAGCCTCCTCGCTACCACCCTCCCCCACATCTACCCCATAGAGTGCTTGCTCAGTGAGCAGCAAACTCTTTTCCAAATTGTCAGTGGCTTTAAGTGTTGCAACTCGCCTGTTTAGAGACTCGATGTGCGATTCCAAATGGGTAATTTGCTCACATTTTGAACAAACATATACACCCTCGAACGGCTGTTCCAGGACTGCATACATCAGACAAGATGTGCACTGGACGGCGCTGTCAATAATGGAAGTCTTACTAAATGGGGATTACGCAGGAAAAGAGAGGAAAAAAAAAAAAAAAAACAATATAGAGCAGTGATAACAAGATTCTTACTTACTGTGGTCCCCTTGCACCAGTAGGAAGACTAGCTAGAATCAAACCAACTGTATACAAGGATGATCTACTGAATCTTTGTTTCTTACTGGATTTGATCTCATGCTGAGCCACGCCCCCTGCACTGATCACATGACGGTGACGTCACCCCAGGTCCTTCGGCTGTTCAACAGTTCGGGTTGGTGGAAGCCGCCCCTTATGGATTCCATATGCCGCGATAGTGGAATCCATAACGGGATGCGCGAGTTACCACAACCCGAACGCCGAACACTGAACTTTTTTTTAAAGTTCGCTCATCTCTATTCAGGATATGTTGCTAAGAGCAAGGGTAGGGACGAGCAAAATGAACTTTCTACAGATGCGTTATTGCTACAGTTGTAAACAGTCCTCAGTGAGATTAGCAGCCTGGATCCAAAATTTTTTTACTTTCATTGATACATTTTACAGAGATTTTGATATGGATTTATTACGTATAGCTGAATTAAGTTTCGTCATGACGAATAATGTAACATTTTTGGTTTATTCACTTGCATAGTTATACTGTACCTAAGCAGCCAATCTGTTCATCCGTACTTTCAAGGGAATCCCTATCAACCATCGTAAATAATAACGTAAGCAGAATTATTGATTTGCCAATTTTTATGGACATAAATTTCTAGGCAAGGAGTTCTAGTGACGGCAGCACTTGATAAATGAGCCTATGGTTGAATAAAGCTTGTTTCCAGAATCAGAGCACACTGCATCATATACTGTATCATTCTTTTGTGGCTGCAAATCCATGAATAATATATGGAAAGTGAAGCTGAAGTGATTCCTCATTTCTATTCAAGAAAAGTGGTCAAGGGATCTGAGCCGGACCTCTAGAGCTCACTAAAACTATTTATGCAACCTTTTATGGATTACATAAAAAATACCTTTCCTTGTGAAGCTTCTCTTAAAGCTGCACAAGCCGACTATAGTAAAACTTGATCCAACGTATTACATGCTAAACATAAAAATATAATACTGTTTTTCTAGGGTACTTGCAGAATAAATATTTGGCACAATTTAAGAATAAAAATATTTAGGTCTTAGAGCAGGTAACTTTATTATTTAAACGGGTTTCCAGGATTAGAAAACCGGTTCTTATATTTTTTCCAAAAATAGTGCTATTGTTATCCATAGGTTCTGTCATTGGGGGGGGGGGGGGCAGACCCCTTTCTCTAAGCTTGGACAACTCCTTAAAGCATAATATCACAAACTGGGTTTAAATGTATTGTCCCATCTGGCAAATATATGGGATGTTGTTGAATATGTCAGATATGTCAGATAGGTGCAGGTCCCACATCTAGAACCTGCTCATATATTCAAAACAGGGCCTCTGAACTGAACAGAAACCCAAAAGTGAAGAGACAACAAACTTCAAATGTACGGCATCCTCTCTATTCACTGCTATGGGAGTTCACAAAATTGCTAAGTGGGCATGTTCAGAAGACCCATAGAACAGAATGGAGAGAAAGCTGTGCAAGCACAGCCACCCCTTCATTCACCATTATGGTGCTTCAGAAAATAGCCGAGACAATGCTTAAAAGTTTTAGGACTCCTATAGCGGTGAATGTAGGGTGGCTGCATATGTGCATATTGCTGTCACTTTAGGGTTCCAGCCTAGAACAGGAGCAAGTCTCAGACTTTGGACCTGTATCTATCATCCAAGCGATATTCCATAAATATCCCAGGTAGGACAACCCCTTTAAGGAACCAACAGATTCGATTTTTGAGCTTTTTTCAAAGAATAGTGTCACTTGTATCCGTGGACTGCATCGACTATTGTAGCTTAGCTTCATTAAAGTTAATAGCGCGGATCTGTAATATACACAATCCGTGGACGTGTATCAACATTTTCGAAAGAAATTGGCCATCTTGTACAGCCCCTTTAAATTTTGTACAGGTTAGGTGTGGGGCCAAGTTAGGGTTACCAGCTGGTCCAGATTTTTTGAAGATAAATCAATTTCTTATACTGCAATACAAACATAAAATAGTTTATTTAAAATTAATCCCTAGGCGTTAGGAGATTCTCTTCCCCCAATGGTTTTCTATGTTTTTTCTCATAAATTGGCTGTATTCACCAGCGTGATGAGTGGTAGTGATGAGTGGGAGGTGCCATATTCGATTTCGCAATATTTTGCGAAAATTCGATTGAATATTTGTCAGATATTCGTCAAAATATATTCGTCATTATTCTATATATTGCGAATGTTACGCGAATTTATATTCGCATTGCGAATTAAACTTAGAGCTGAGTTCTAATGGTTGTAACTTGTATTGCTAGAATTGACGAAGATAATGAATATCACGAATATACCACTATATTCTCAATCTTCGTTATATTCTAGCAATACAACCATTAGGAACTCAGCTCTAAGTTTAATTCGCAATGTGAACATATACTCGCATTGCGAATTCAACTTAAAGCTGCGTTCCTAATGGTTGTATTGCTAGAATGTAATGAAGATGACGGAATATCACGAATTCACGAATATAGCACTATATTCTCAATCATCGATATATTCTAGCAATACAACCATTAGGAACCCAGCTCTAAGTTTCATTTGCGAAGCGAACATATAATCGCATTGCGAATTGATCTTAGAGTCAATTCCTAATGGTTGTATTGCTAGAATATAACGAAGATGACGAATATCACGAATTCACGAATATAGCGCTATATTCTCAATCTTCGTTATAGTCTAGCAATACAACCATTAGCAACTCGGCTCTAATTTTTATAATCGCATTCAGGTTTTATTAATCGCATTGCGATTACAGCTTAATCAAATTTGTGAGATCGTGATTCTCACATCCGACAGTACATTGTAGCATGGAGGCGTTCCCATTGGCATGGGGACGCTCCATGCACACGGGAAGTCGGCAGAAGCGGCAACATGCATTAACTGGAGCGGGCAGGAAGACAGGAATCCTCCAGACAGGTAAGAACAGCTTTTGGGAAGTGGGAAGACAACCGGAGAGCAACAAGGATTAACAGCTTAAAAAAAAAAAAAACGAATATTCGAAATAGCGAATATATACCGCTATATTCTCAATACTCGCGAATTATCGAAGTTGCGATATTCGCGATAAAAATTCGCTATTCGAATATTCCCGCTCATCACTACAGGGGAGCTTGCCATTGGCCACATATTTCCATTACAGAGGCCACTAAAAAAAAGGTGTTTCCTGAGTGAGGGAACTTAGTCTTGCAGCAGCTCTCTCTGCTCTTGCCAATACAAGGGGTCCTTCTGTAAAGTCCATATGTCATTGTGGAGATATATATATATATATATATGACCTTATGTTATAAAATTATGACAATGGTTTGCTAAAGTATTATTTTCTGTTTTATCTTTTTCTTACAGGACAGAAGATGCTCATGCCATTGAACAAGGGGAAGAGGAGGATGAAAAATCAACATCCTTAAAATCATTGCCCCCTTTGGAGGATCGGATGATATGCTTTAGGAACATGCTTCTTGAGAGAGGGGTAGGCATGATCATCTAGTTACATGTTTGGTATAATTTTTAATTGGGCCAGCTTGTAGCTGCCTACTGATTTTGTTGGAAATATGCTTCTAAGCTGCAAGACCCAACGGAAATAGCACAATTTCAGTAAATGGCATTTTCTAAGAATACAATATTGATGACCTATTCTCAGGAAAGGTCATCAATATGTGATCAATGCAGTGGCATGCCAAGGGGGGGGGGCATTTTGCCCTGGGTGCCCGCTGTAAGGAGGGTGCCAGAGCCCAGAAGCAATAATTGTTTCTATCAATACAAATGGAAGTGCTCATTGCTGGAGAACTGGGGAGCTGCGGTCACTCACTGACTGTCTTATCACTTAGCTCTCCACACTCCTTTTTCTTCAGGCCGGCACTCTGAATGAGCCTTCTGCTCCCTGCTCCACTATTCAGCCTACAGACACATATCGCACTGCTGGCCTGTGTGGGAACATCCTGCAGCCCGGAAATCTGCCTAAGCTCCTCCCACATTGCTTCAGAGTGATCTGTGTCTGAAAGGGAGAGCCTGATGTGAGCATCAGGAATGGAACAAGGTGAGTAGTTACATTTTTTTTTTCTTAACATAACGGGGACAAAAAGGGCATTACTACTATGGAGAGGGCACAATTGACATTACTACTATGGAGGGGGAAAAATAGACATTATTACTATGAAGAGGGCACAATGGCCATTACTACTCTGAAGGGGGCACAATGGGCATCAATACTATTATTAAGGAGGCAGAATGGACTTTAATACTCTGAAGGGGACACAATGGGCATTACTACTATGAAGGGGGCAAAATGGACATTACTACTACAAAGAGTGCACAAATGGCATTATTACTATGAAGGGGCACAGAGAATATTATTACTACAAAGGTGGCACAGAGGGCATTACTACTATGAAAGGGGCACAAAGGGCATTACTACTATGGTGGTGGTGGGGCGAAATGGGCATTAATACCATGGAGGGGGGGCACAATGGGCATTATTATTATGGAGGAGATACAATGAGCATTATTACTATGAAGGGGGCACAATAGGCATTTTTTACTATGAAGGGAACACAATGGGCATTACTACTATGAAGGGGCACAGAGGGCATTACTCCTGTGAAGGGGTGGGCATAACTATTATGGTGCACTTAGTGGGCATAACTATTGTGAAGGGGTGAAATGGGCATTACTACTGTGAATGGGGCACAAAAAGGAATTGCTACTGTGAAGGGGGCACAGAGGGCATTACTACTGTGAAGGGGCATAACTGTTATGGGGGCACAGAGAGGGCATAACTGCTCTAAAGGGGGCACAAAGATGACATCACAACTGCGAAGGTGGTTCACTACTGTGAAAGGGGCACAGAGAGGGCATACATACTGTGGGGGGGCACAATGAGGGACTTAATATTATGGCACAATGAAGGGATAAGTACTGTAAGGAGGCACAATGTGGGCATAACTACTATGAAAGTTGTACAGTGAGGGCATAAATACTGTCAGGGGGCACAGTGTGGGCATAAATACTGTGAGGGAGCACGATATGGGCATAACTACCGTGAGGGGACACATATCTGGACAAAACTACTGTGAAGGTTGTACTGTACAATGAGGGCAAAACTACAGTGAGGGGGTACAATTATTTAAAGTATGGGGGGGGGGGAGGGTGCCAGGGAAAGGATGCATCCCGGGTGCCAAACACCTTAAGCATGCCACTGGATCACTGGGAGCTGCCTGTGGTATCTTCATGGGCCAGTTATGTCACTATTATTGGTTACATGACCTATATGCAGCTCAGTGCCATTCAAATGAGTGAGTCCTAGTTGCAATACCAATAACAGCCACTATACATTATATGGTGCTGTGTTTTATATGCTGTGAGGAGGCCACTGCTTTAACCATAGAACAGGGGGCTCATCAAACTGCTGATCGGTGATGGTGCTAGGTGTTGGACCCCACATCGACCACATAAAAATGACTTCTGAGCATAGGTCATTAATATTCTACTCCCAGAAAACCTCTTTAATTCTATATTTACCAGTGGAATTATAATAAAACTGCTACATAACTACATACTGTATTTACAATGTCGGAAAAATAAAATGTTAAACCTCTCAGTTAGATTCAGGGCTCATGTGCTGAGTAAATTAAAGCATCCGAAGTGGAATTCGATCTGAACATCGATTCAAATCAGAATTTCTTACGCTTTGTATTTTTCTTAAAATGGCAGCTACATTTGTGGCAAAGGGAAAGTAAAAAGCTCGGAAACACAAGATCACCTATAATGCCATGCAGAAAGCCAATCAACAGCTAGGCAGCCCCTGTGATGTCACAGCCCTTTAAAAGCCTCATTCCGCGCCTCATTCCGAGAGCTGAGCATAGGGAGAGATGTGACAAGTGCTAAGAACAATGTTGTTAAAATATTTTAATTGTGGAATATTGGATAGGGAGAGAGCAGGGTCAGTGCAGGAACAGTGTAAGAAGATTGTAGAGAGAGTTTTTACACCCTGTAGGGAGAGCATATGGAAAGCATAGAAAGACTTCAGGGTCAGGGACAGTGCAAGGACTGTAATCTGAAGCCGAAGAGATCTATAGGACACTGCAGTTTGCATCAATCCCTGTGTAGGACACAGAGTTATCTAATTAACCGCTTCAGCCCCCCTAGCTTAAACACCCTTAATGACCAGGCCACTTTTTACAATTCTGCACTACACTACTTTCACCGTTTATTGCTCCGTCATGCAACTTACCACCCAAATGAATTTTACCTCCTTTTCTTCTCACTAATAGAGCTTTCATTTGGTGCTATTTCATTGCTGCTGACATTTTTACTTTTTTTGCTATTAATCAAAAATGACCGAAATTTTTGCAAAAAAATGACATTTTTCACTTTCTGTTGTAAATTTTTTTTAAAAAAACTACATTTCTATATAAATTTTTCTCTAAATTTATTGTTCTACATGTCTTTGATAAAAAAATCCAATAAGTGTATATTTATTGGTTTGGGTAAAAGTTATAGCGTTTACAAACTATGGTGCAAAAAAGTGAATTTCGGCATTTTGAAGCAGCTCTGACTTTCTGAGCGCCTGTCATGTTTCTTCAGGTGCTAGAATGTCAGGAAAGTATAAATACCCCCAAATCACACCATTTTAGATAGAAGACACCCCAAAGTATTCACGGAGGGGCTTGGTGAGTTCATGTATCATTTCATTTTTTTCACAAGTTAGCGGAAAATGACACTTTCTGAGAAAAAAAAAAAAAAAAAAAGTTTCAATTTCTGATAACTTCTGGCAAAAAAAAAAAAAATCTCAGACGGACTCACTATGCCCCTCAGTGAATACCTTGGGGTGTCTACTTTCCGAAATGGGGTCATTTGTGGGGTGTGTTTACTGTTCTGGCATTTTGGGCGGGGCTAAATTGTGAGCCGCCATGTAAAACCTAAAGGTACTCATTGGAATTTGGGCCCCTTTGCGCACCCAGGCTGCAAAAAGTGTCACTCATGTGGTATCGCCGTACTCAGGAGAAGTGGGGCAATGTGTTTTGGGGTGTATTTTTACATACACCCATGTTGGAGTGAGAGAAATATCTCTGTAAATTGTCAACTTTGTATAAAAATTTTTAAAAGTTGTCGTTTACAGAGATATTTTTCACACAAAGTATGGGTATATATAAAAATACACCCCAAAACACATTGCCTACTTCTCCTGAGTACGGCGATACCACATGTGTGCCACTTTTGCAGCTTAGTGCGCAAAGGCCCTAATTCAATGAGTACCTCTAGGATTTCACAGGGCATTTTACGCATTTGGATTCCAGACTTCTTCTCACGCTTTAGGGCCCCCTAAAATGCCAGGGCAGTAAAAATACCCCACATGTGACCCCATTTTGGAAGAAGACACCCCAAGGTATTCTGTGAGGGGTATGGTGAGTTCATGTAAAATTTTATTTTTGTCACAAGTTAGTGGAATATGAGACTTTGTAAAAAAAAAAAAAAAAAAAAAAAAACAATTTCCGCTGACTTGTGCCAAAAATAAAAATTCTGTGGACTCACCATGCCCCTCACAGAATACCTAGGGGTGTCTTCTTTCCAAAATGGGGTCACATGTGGGGTATTTATACTCACCTGGCATTTTAGGGGCCCCTAAAGTGTGAGAATCCAAATGCGTAAAAATGTCCTGTGAAATCCTAAAGGTACTCATTGGTTTTAGGGCCCCTTTGCGCACCCAGGCTGCAAAAAGTGGCACTCATGTGGTATCGCCGTACTCAGGAGAAGTAGGGCAATGTGGTTTGGGGTGTATTTTTACATATACCCATGCTGCGTGTGAGAAATATCGCTGTAAGCGACAACTTTTAAATTTTTTATTCAAAGTTGTCAATTTACAGAGATATTTCTCTCACCCAGTATGGGTATATGTAAAAATACACCCAAAACACATTGCCCTACTTCTCCTGAGTACGCCGATACCACATGTGTGACACTTTTGCAGCCAAGATGCAAAGGGGCCCAAATTCCAATGAGTACCTTTTAGGAGGGCATTTTTACGCATTTTTCTTCTCACGCTTTAGGGGTCCCTAAAATGCCAGGACAGTATAAATACCCCACATGTGACCCCATTTTGGAAAGAAGACACCCAAGGTATTCCATGAGGGGCATGGCGAGTTCATAGAAGATTTTTTTGGCACAAGTTAGTGGAAATTGATTTTTATTGTTTTTCTCACAAAGTCTCCGTTTCCGCTAACTTTTGACAAAAAGTTTAATTTTTCATGGACTCATTATGCCCCTCAGCGAATACCTTGGGGTGTCTTCTTTCCAAAATGGGGTCACATGTGGGGTATTTATACGGCCCTGGCATTTTAGGGGCCCTAAAGCGTGAGAAGAAAATGCGTAAAAATGCCCTCCTAAAAGGTACTCGTTGGAATTTGGGCCCTTTGCGCATCTTGGCTGCAAAAAGTGTCACTCATGTGGTATCGCCGTACTCAGGAGAAGTAGGGCAATGTGTTTTAGGGTGTATTTTTACATATACCCATGCTGGGTAAGAGAAATATCTCTGTAAATTGACAACTTTGAATAAAATTTTTTAAAAAGTTGTCGTTTACAGCGATATTTCTCACACACAGCATGGGTATATATAAAAATACACCCCAAAACACATTGCCCTACTTCTCCTGAGTACGGCGATACCACATGAGTGACACTTTTTTGCAGCCAAGATGCACAAAGAGGCCCTAAAACCAATGAGTACCTTTAGGATTTCACAGGGCATTTTTACGCATTTGGATTCTCACGCTTTAGGACCGCTAAAATGCCAGGGCAGTATAAATACCCCACAAGTGACCCCATTGTGGATAGAAGACACCCCAAGGTATTCTGTGAGGGGTATGGTGAGTTCACAGAAAAAAAAAATTTGGAACAAGTTAGCGGAAATTGTTTTTTTAGTTTTTTTACAGTCTCATATTCCACTAACTTGTGACAAAAATAATATTTTCCATGAACTCACCATACCCCTCACGGAATACCTTAGGGTGTCTTCTTTCTAAAATGGGGTCACATGTGGGGTTTTGTACTGCCCTGGCATTTGAGGGTCTCCGCAATCATTACACGTATGGCCAGCATTAGGAGTTTCTGCGATTCTCCGTATATTGAGCATACGTGTAATGAGATTTTTTCCGTTCAGCCTCTGCGCTGAAAAAAAAAAATGAACGGCACAGATTTTTTCATTCGCATCGATCAATGTGGATGAAAAATCTCTGCCAAATCAGTGACTGCGGTGCGGTGGGCTGGGCGCTAGCTACCTAACAAGTAGCTAGCTAACTGGCGGTAAAGGGGCCCTTATGCCCCATTCACACGTCCGAAATTCTGTTTGCGGAGCGGAATTGCGGACCCATTCATTTCTATGGGGACAGACTTTGTCCCGCTCGGATCCGGAATTACGGATCTGCGCTTCCGGGTCTGCACTTCCGTTCTGCAAAAATATAGAACATGTCCTATTCTTGTCCGCAACTGCGGACAAGAAAAGCATTTTCTATATAGTTCTGGCAATGTGCGGATCTGCAAAATGCGGAAAGCACATTGCCGGTGTCCGTGTTTTGAGGATCCGCGGATCGGATCCGCGGATCGGATCCGCGGATCGGATCCGCGGATCCGTGAATCCACGGATCCGCAAAACACATATGGACGTCTGAATGGAGCCTTACAAGGGGTGTGATCAATGACAGGGGGTGATCAGGGGTCTAGATGGGGTGATCAAGGGGTTAATAGGTGAGGGGAGGTGGGGGGTTAGTGTAGTGTTTGGTGCAACTTTACTGTGTTACCTGGTCCTCTGGTGGTCGATCCCAGTAAATGGGACCACCAGAGGACCAGGTAGCAGCTATATCAGACGCTGTTCATAAAACAGCGTCTGATATAGCAGTTTGATGCGATTTTATTCGCATCTACAGCCTGCCAGCGATGATCCATCGCTGGCAGGCTGTAGCCGAACTGCTGTGCCGCGCTTCCCTGTGAACGCGCGCGCGCACGCGCGCGCGTTCACAGGAAATCTCGGCTCTCACGAGATGACGCGCCGACGCGTCAACTCAGAGCTACAGGGCCGCCCGCAGGACGCATCCCTGCGTTAGGCGGTCCTGTAGCGGTTAAACTTTGTCCACCTTGTTTAATAGATAAGCAATTCTATTATGCTTTGATTCTCAAATTGGAATGAATAAGCTGTCTAGTTCTATTGTTATCGGTGTGTCGATCTGCCTATCACAGTAACTGTTTCACTACCAGAAAGGTCTAGCTATGCCTGTTGCTACAATGCACAGTGATGTACACCAAGATACACTCTTCCTGCAGGCCGGGATATAGTAGATTCAACACGCTTTGTGATAAAAAAATAAATAAAAATTATTTATTTGGTAAAGCGTCCAAATCAAACAGCTCGACTCCTCCCCCTCGCTGCACAATAACCCCTACATAGGTTATAGAGCATGCCCACAACATCCTCTTATTGGTCAGTGAGTAATCTCCAGTCTATAGGTTCCTGTGGTCCATGTGGCCATACCATAATCATTTACAAAAAAAAAAAGGAAAGGAAAACTGCAGTCAAATGTAACCAGTTCAGAAAAAAAAAACATTTATTAGTATCTGACTTTATTTAGGAGAAAATAGATGCTATATGACAGTGTATTATAGATAATATAACAGTAAGAATAGGGCTGCAAACAACGCAGTAAAAAATACCAGAACCTTGACCGAATGGAAAGAAGGGCAGATGAGAGCTAAGCGCACTGCAATAATAGGAGCAGTGCCAGATTTAAACCCTGATATTCTACAACAACTGACTGACATTCTTATCTCTGCTACATCAGTAATATGAGTGGAATTACTCTGTAATGAATTACCGTATTTTTCACTTTATAAGAGCCACTTTTTCCCCCCAAAAGCGGAGGGGAAAATGGCCCTGCGTCTTATAAAGCGAATACTAATGAGCGCTTCCATTATGGAAGCACTCATTAGTACCAGAGGATCGGGAAACGGTGAAGGCTCTGTACTCACCGTTTCCTGGTCCTCGGCTGTCGGCTATGCTGTGGCTGCACACATGGTGAGGGCGCTCTGTGACCTCACACTGTGCGTATCGGGTCACAGCCGCAGCAGGAAGAAGACGGCAAACAGAATATGCCCAATTTTAGGGCCCTCAGGATAATTTCACAAATACTCAATTCGGTCAGTGAACCGACAAAGATCCCTGTAGGGGTCCTAAACTAAATATCTTTATTGTTACAAATCTAAAATCACAAGACCTACAGGGATAGGTTAAAACTATCAGGAATGAGGAGGGGGTGACGGTTCCTCACTTGCAATTGGTGCCACCTCACACTACATAGACCATTTGTTTATTCTATGGACGCAGGGCCTGTCATAAACCTGTGGATAGCTAGTCTACATTAAGGATCAGGTGTAGTTTGCATGATTGGTACTGCTGTGCAAAACTAGGAGTTCATTGGTGCACAATCAGGTGCAACCTAGGTTGGTACCATTGAGTGTTATCTTGCTAAGAGTGCTGGCAATGTTATTAATTTTATTTGAGCTGACACAACTATTATTAGGTCTCTGCTGGCCACTCTGTGGTACAGTTAGGAGTGGGACTTTATTTCTCATTCACACTCTAAATGGTGTCTATTGCCATTGGAATTATGACACTAGAATTGGTAAGTATCGCACTCAATCTCGCACAAACTCGTGGCACTTATTGCCAATAGTAATAGGATTGTATGATTGGTGAAAATCCCATACAGTCGATTCACATTCAGACCAAGAGCACTACTCAGTTCCGTTGTGTAGGAACTGCGGCTCAGTACCAGCACAGTGTACTTAATTCCTGTCCCTGAGAGCTATCTCTCTGTTACATGTCTCACAGGCCTAAGATATCTGCCCCTAAACAAATAATGGTGGTCCATTTCTGCCTAAAATGCCGCGCCTAACACTCCTCCATCCGACATGTTTCGTCGCGATATGGCTTCGTCAGGAGCTTGGAGCCCGTCACCCCCTCCTCATTCCTGATAGTTTTAACCTATCCCTGTAGGTCTTGTGATTTTAGATTTGTAACAATAAAGATATTTAGTTTAGGACCCCTACAGGGATCTTTGTCGGTCCACTGACCAAATTGAGTATTTGAGGAAGAAGATGGAGGTGAGGAGTGGTGGCATCCAGGAGCAGGAGAGGTACAGTAAGTGTTTTTATTTTATTTTATTTGATCTGTGGCATGGGGGCTCATAAATGACATGGGGGCTCATAATCGGGCTAATAAATGGCACCAGGGGCTCATAATGGGGCTAATAAATGGTACTTGGACTAATAAATGGCATGGGGGTTCATAATGGAGGCTCATAAATGGCACTGGGGCTTATAGATGGCATGGGGCTCATAATGGGGGCTGATCTGAGGCATGGGAGGCTGATAAGTGGCATGGGGGGCTAGTAAATGGCATTGAGGGCTGATCTGAGGCATAGGGGGGATGATCTGAGGCATGGGGGGATAATCTGAGGCATGGGAGGCTTATCTGAGGTCTTACTGGGGTCTTATTAACATTAGGGGTCTGATCTAAGGTCTGATTGAGGGTGTTATTAACATTGGCTGTCTGATTGGGGCTGTCAGATGAGGTCTGATTGACATTGGGTGTCTGATTTCTGACCTGATCTGAGGTGTAATGAAAAATATTTTTTTTCTTATTGTCCTCCTCTAAAACCTAGGTGCGCCTTATCATCAGGTGGGTCAAAGAAAGCGAAAAATACGGTATATCAAAACTATGTAAAAAAAAAGAACCTTCACATTTTCATATAATGATGAGAATTTTTTTCGTGCAATGACTCTGGTATTGTTTTGAATATTTACATTTCTTCCCTAACAACCGATAAGTCTTCCCGGTACTCTGCACTGAACGATCTAATTAGCTGCTTCTCAAGTTCATTAAAGTGTCAGCAAACTATAGCAAGAAGGAAGATGAAAAAAATGTTTATAATGGAACAAACTGTTTTGAATGCTCCGCAGGTGTCTGCATTCTCCACATGGGAAAAGGAGCTGCATAAAATCGTGTTTGATCCTCGATATCTCTTATTAAACTCAGAAGAACGAAAACAGGCAAGTTCGGTGTTGTACATAACTGGTGGCTGTGTGAAATTTCACAAAAAATTGTGTTACTTTCCTCAAAATGCATGCTGTTGTTTCCAACCCAGTTTACATAGTATGTATTGTATATAATGGGCATCTGACATGTATATGAATTGACTTGATTTTACATTGATGAACTTTCATTAAAGGGGTTATCCCACAAAAAATATTCCACAATATTCCACATATTTCCATTTCAAACCAACACCTGGATCTGGATACTTTTGCATTTATTATAATTTAAAATTTTGTACAGCCACTGAGTTATTCACTGAAATCTATTTTTATGCTGTTTGCTCTTTGTCTAATTTCCATGTCCACTTCACGGAGGTGGACCCACGTTAGTCCTGCATTAGTCCCTATACAATGTATGGTGCTGTGCTTGATATACTGTGATGAGGCTACAAGACTCATCCAAGCGCTGTGGTCTGTTTAAACAGCTGATTGCCAGGGGTTCTGGAAGTCAGACCTCTACCAGTCTGATATTAATAACCTTTCTTTATACACGTATGTGGAAACTTGGCCAACAACTTAAAGGGGATATACGTATTGTCAAAAAACAACCTATTGTTTGAATGAAGTTTTTATATATATTTTTTATATTTATTTATATATATTTTTAGTTTGTGCCTACAATTTTTAGATAATGATAAAGAATGAAGTAATCAGCTATGTGTCTCCATTCATCTCACATCAAACTTGTAGCCCAGAGATGCCAGTGGACAGTGGCGTGCCTAGGGTGACACCCCCTCAATAAAAATTGTACCCTTTCACAGTAGTATTTCCCTCATTGTACAACATTCACAGTAGTTTTGTCCAGATATGTGCCCTCTCACGGTAGTTATGCCCATATTGTGACCCATCATGGTAGTTATGCCCACACTGTGGCCCTTCACAGTATTTATTCCCTCACTGTACAACTTTCAACTTTCAATGTAGTTATGCCCACATTGTGCCCCTTAAAAGTACTTATCCCTTCATTGTGCCACCTTCACAGTAGTTATACCCTCATTGTGCCCCTTTTACAGTAATAATGCCCTATCTGTGCTCCTTTAGAGTAGTTATGCCCTTACTGTGCCCCAAAAAAAATTGCAATGCCCTATGTGCCCCTTCATAGTAGTAATGCCCATTGGGCCCCCTTCATAGCAGTAATGACCTATTTGTCCCCTTCACAGTAATAATGTCCATTGTGCCCCCTTTATAATAGTAATGCCCATTGTGCCCGTTCACAGTAGTAATGCCCATTGTGCCTCCTCCACAGTAGTAATGCCCATTGTGCCCCCTCAATAATAGTTATGCCTTCTGTGCCCCCTTTGTAGTAGTATTGCCCTATGTTCCCTCTTTATGGTAGTAATTCCCTCTGTGCCCTCTTTGTGGTAGTAATGCCCTGTGTGCCCCCTTTATAGTAGTAATGTCATATGTGCCCCCTTTGTGGTAGTAATGCCTTCTGTGCCCTCTTTGTGGTAGTAATGCCCTATGTGCCCCCTTTATGGTAGTAATGCCCTCTGTGTCCCCTCTGTAGTAGTAATGCCCGCTGTGCCCCCTTTGTAGTAGTATTTCCCTCTGTGCCCCCTTTATGGTAATAATGCCCTCTGTGCACTCTTTGTGGTAGTAATGCCCTCCGTGCCCCATTTGTGATAGTAATGCCTTCTCTTTTGTGCACTCTTTGTAGTAGTACATGCTCTCTCTGTGCCCCCTCTGTTAAAAAAAAACAAAAAAACACAGTAAGTACTCACCTTTTCCTGTTCCTGAAGCTCACAGTTGTCTCTCACCTGCAGACACAAATCACTCTGCAGCACTGTGTGAGAGGAGCTTATGCAGATTTACGGGCTAATCCCACACAGGCCGGCAGCACAATCTGTGTCTGTAGGCTGAATGGTGGAGCAGGAAGAAGTCTCTCTGCTTCACCATTCAGTGCGGAGGAGGCGGAGCACGGGGAGCTTAGTGACAGGACCGCATCTCCACAATGAGCACTTCCATCTGAAATGATGGAAGTGCTCATTGCTTCTGGGCTTTGGCGCCCCCTGACAGCGAGCACCTGGTGCGGACCATTATACCCCCCCATTCAAGTGAATATGACGATCAGTTGTAATTACACTGCACCACCAATGCAAATGAGAGGACACACAGGTAATTTTGAAGAGGAAGCAGTACTCTCACAGGCATTGTTACCCCTTTAAACAGCCGATTAGCCGGGGTGCCAGGAGTCAGACCCCAACCGATCTGATATTGGTGAAATCCCAAGAACTCCCAGCAGCCATGCTGATCTGATATTGATGGGCTATCCTGAGGATAAGTCATCAATAATATACCACTGCACAACCGCTTTAAGATTCAAGATTCAACAATGTCATCATAAATCTGGCTTTTTGATACTGTAACAGTTTTGATAAGAAGCTAATGCAACGTTGTCCTGATAAAACATTTGTCAATTCACTTCTAGGTATTTGAACAATTTGTAAAGACTCGAATTAAGGAAGAATATAAAGAAAAGAGGAGTAAATTAATGCTTGCCAAAGAAGAATTTAAAAAGCTTCTAGAAGAATCCAAATTGTCTCCAAGGTATTGATAACACTTCTAAAAAGTGAATTGTACAGTACATGGAGTTTCACAATGTTTGCAATTATACATTATATAAAGGAACAAGACAAGCAAAGGATGATAGAATCACTACAAAGAGTGTCTGGGTCCAGACGATTCAACATCTGTGAATTACACATGCAGATCATTCATTTCATTTGAACTGTGTAAGGCTTCATTTCTTCTATGGTGGCACTGCAACAGTAATAAAGACTTGCTGCTACTTTTACCACACCTGTACAGAGGGGCAAAAAATGCACCATGGCCAGTAAATTGAAACACTAAATGTACCACACTTATGATGGGGTGCAACATCTAAACCCTGCCATATGGCCGGGCCTACATTTCTTAAAGATGTTGCCCCAGGGGTTAATACTGGTGACCTACAATACCTCACAATAAAAAAGAAAAAACGTATGGCAGCACACCATTACCAGGGGCAGACTGGGAACTTAAAGTTGCCCTGAAAAAAATAAGAAAAGTAGCCCTGTTGTGTAGTTGTGTCCAAATTAATAGAAGCCAGGGCCAGCAATAACTTATTGAGGCACATCATACCACCCAAACAGCCAAATACCACATTCAATCACAAAATAATTCAAGCAGCAGAAAATACATCTCTAAAAACCTCCACTGGCCAGCCCACTGGGTATCGGCCCACAGGGAAATTTCCCTGTAAGGTCTATGGCCAATACCCCCCTGACAATTTCACATGCAAACAATAGAACTAGGAATTAGGGATTATTCTAGATTAAAGTAGTACTATACCTACTATACATGAAAAATGGAAGCTTTTTGCACACAATGTCATGGTGGCTTCTGCAGATGGGTACCTAACACTAACAGAACTGTCTCTCCTGGGCCTAACTTAGTCCCACAACATGGACAGTGACATACCAGAGGGATCATTGGCAAAAATTCAAACAAAAAATATGTATTTTAATCAGGGGCCATTTTTATGCGTCTTAAAGGGAAACTCTCAAAGATGTGCCCTGCTGGAGCCTCGAAAATTTTTATTTTAGGGCACAGGAGTACAGGCCCCAAAAATTAGGCATTCATCTGACAGAAAAGAACAAGTGAGGCTAGAGACAGGGCCAGATCCAGGTTCATGTGGGCCCTTGGGCGATAAATCCCAGTAGGCCCCCTTGAGGCATTTTTATACATTTTCTTGTCCCTCTGTGGCTCCCACATGGTATAATGACCACCTGTGCCCCTATACAGTATAATAACCACTAATGGTCCTTCACACAGTATAATTACCCCCCAATGCTGCCAAACACAGTATAATGAGCCCCAGTGGCCCCACACACAGTATAATGACCCCACAGTGGCCCTCCACACTGGGGGTTATACTATATAGAGGGGGCACTGGGGGTCATTATACTGTATGGTGGTCACTGGGGGTCATTATATTGAATGGGGGCTCTGGGGGTCATCATACTGAATGGAGGGTCATTGGGAAACATTATACTAAATGGGGAGCAGCTGTTGGGCAGAGCTCGCAGGGCACAAGAGGCAAAAAGCAGACTGCAAATGTATCTAGAGCGAACCATCCACCATGCACGGTCACTATTGGCTCCGCAGTGTGGGCTTTTTTTAACGTGCCATCTGCTGACTATAGTGTTGCCATCTGCAGCCTGTGCTGTCAACACATAAGTGGCAGTAAGCCCAACACTCACCTAGGGATGACCGCCTTAAGAAGGCACCTGGCCTCCCATCACCAAGCCCAGGGGGAGCAACACCATCAAAAGCCACACTCCCGGCCCTCCACGTCCTGCCTCTTCTCCTTCTCCAATCTCCTCCTATTTGTCCTCCACTCCACCTTCCACCGTGCTGTTGTCAAGTTCATCTGGCAGAAGGCAGGCTTTCGTGGGCCAAATGTTCGAGCATAAAAAGTTGATGACGCCGGATAACCCTCTTGCCCAACGGCGGACCGCTGGCTTGTCAGAACTGCTAGCCTGCCAACTACTGCCATATAAACTGGTGGACTCGGAGGCCTTTCAAAAATTTGTGGCTATTGGCACACCGCAATGGAAGGTCCCCGGAAGGAAATATTTTTCACAGAAGTGCATCCCAGGGCTATCTGGCCACGTTCAGCGGCAAGTGAATATATGTCTGGCACGCAGTGTCGGTGCCAAGATACATCTGACCACAGACACATGGTCTAACAAACATGGGCAGGGAAGGTACATAACTTTTACTGCCCACTGGGTGAACTTTCTGACGGCCGTCAAGCATGTAATCCGTGGCTCCCGTTTGGATTTGGTGTTGATGCCAAGGATTGCATGCAGGCCTGCCTCTTCTTCTCCTCCTCCTACTCCATCCTCCGTCTCCTCCTCGGCAGACTCCACCTTTTCCACTGCTACCGCCTCTTCTGCTGCAAACCCCAAGCTCCCCAAATCCTGTTTGACGTCCCAGGTGAGACGTTGCCATGCTGTGCTGCGGCTGTTGTGCCTGGAAGCCAAGAGCCACACCGGTCCCGCACTGCTTTAAGCTCTGCGGTAAAAGACTTATGCAGCCATTGGAGGAGATCACTAGTGTTAAGCGATCATGCTTGGCCGAACACCAGTCCTGCTCAAGCATCTCTATGCTCGGCTCATGGCAGTATTCGGCCGAATACCGCATGTGCTCGAGCGCAATGCTCGAGTCTCCTCCCTGCATGTTTTTTGGCTGCTACGCAGCCAATGAACGAGCAGGAAGGGTCTGGCATGCACTGTAATGCCTTAGCCATGTTGGTTACTAGCATTACAGTGATTGGCTGGCTGGAACGCGTCATCGGGTGCTATATAGCACACGATGGACCGTGTTCGGCTCAATCTTAGTCAGGGAGAACTGTGCATAGGAAGGGACAGACAGTGTAGGGGGTCCTTTTAAGTGCTATTGTGTGTGACAGCAGCAATATATTTTTGTAGTGCAACCTGCGCTAAATTGCTAAAGCTTTACAGACCAAAAAGTAATTTTAAGGGCTATTGTTTGTGGCAGCAGCAATTTATGTTTTTAGTGCAACCTGCGCTAAATTGATAACACTTTACAGACCCAAAAGTCCTTTTAACAACTATTGTGTGTGGCAGCAGCAATATATTTTTTTAGCGCATCCTGCACTAAATAGGGTCTAATAGGCTGACAGTTAAATTATCTACACCACTTCTCTTGTGTAAAATGTGCGCATCCCAAAAACTATCTGACATCCAATGTACTCTTTCTGTAGACGGTGTCCGCTGCAGACAACTAAATTAGCTGTGCCACTTCTCCTATCTAAAGTGTGCGCATCCCAAAAATATCTGACATCCAGTGTACTTTTTCCGTAGACGGTGTCCGCTGCAGACAGCTAAATTAGCTGCGCCACATCTCCTGTGTAAAGTGTGCGCATCCAAAAAATATCTGTGACATCCAGTGAACTTTTTCAGTAGATGGTGTCCGCTGCGGACAGTGACATTAGATGCACCACATCTGCAGTGTAACGTGTGCGCTGAAAAAATGTATTGGTGACATACAGTGTACTTTTTAAATAGACGGTGTCCGCTTCTGACAGTGACATTACCAGTGCCACATCCCCAGTGTACCGTGTGCGTTTAAAAAATGTAACTGTGACAGACAGTGTAGTTTTTCTATAGACGGTGTATGCTTCTGACAGTGACATTACCAGTAGACATCTAAAGTGTAACATGTGCATTAAATTTTTTTATCTGTGACATACAGTGTACTTTGCCAATAGACGGTGTCCGCTTCTGACAGTGACATTACCAGTGCCATATCTCTAGTGTACCATGTGCGTTTAAAAAATGTAACTGTGACATACAGTGTACTTTTTCAATAGACGGTGTCCGCTTCTGACAATTACATTACCAGTGCCACCTATCCAGTGTACCGTGTGCGGTTAAAAAATGTATCTGTGACATACAGTGTACTTTTCCATAGACGCTGCGGACAGTGACATTACCTGTGTACCTCTCCTGTATAGCATTTCATCATCCCAAATACCTGTGACATTTCCTGTAATTTTTTATTATCCTCTGGTGACAGCATTGACATTATTTACCGGCAATCTCCTCTGTGAAGTTTCCGCATCCCAGATACCGTTTAAAACATTTTTGAGCATACATTTCCAAATCCTACGCTACTGTACGTGTGACATATTTTCAAGCATATATAACATTTAACATGAAGAAGGCGAGCGGTGAGGGACGAGGAAGTGGCCATGATGCTGATGGTGCACGCAGAGGCCGTGGCCCTGGGCACGTTGAAACTGTGCCTGCTGCCAGAGCACAAAAAAAACAATAACCCACGATACAAAGCTTCATGTCCCAGTTTGCAGGGCAGCACAGGACACCACTCTTGAGGTCAGACCATTGCGACCAGGGGGTCGGTTGGATTTCAGAAGATAATGCTTCGAATCGAGTTGGTAAGCACCACCCTGTCTTCCACCAAGTCCAGTCTCAGTAGCCAAGGCCCTCGCATATAATTTTTTATAGGGTCAGCTCACCTGCAGGCGCTCGTATATAATGTTTTACAGGGTCATCTCACCTGCAGGCCCTAGCATTTATTTTTTTTGAGAGTCAGCTCACCAAGAGGCCCTCACCTACAATCTTTTACAGGGTCAGCTCACCTGCAGGCCCTCGCAGATAATGTTTTACAGGGTCAGCTCACCTGCAGACCATCGCATATAATATTTTAGAGGGTCCTCTCACGAGCAGGCCCTCAACTGCAATCTTTTACATAGTCAGATAACCTGCAGGCCCTTGCATATAATGTTTTACAAGGTCATTTCATCGGCAGGGCCTCACCTACAACCTTTTAGAGGGTCAGCTCACTTGCAGGCCCTCGCATATAATGTTTTACAGGGTCAGCTCACCTACAGGCCCCCGCATATAATGTTTTATAGGGTCAGCTCATCTGCAGGCCCTCTCTTTAAATATTTAAGAGGGTTAGCTCACCAGCAGGCCCACACCTACAATATTTTAGAGGGTCAGCTCACCTACAGGCCCTCGCATTAAATGTTTTAAAGGGTCAGCTCACCTTCGGGCCCTCGCATATAATGTTTTACAGGGTCAGCTAACCTATAGGCCCCCGCATATAATGTTTTACAGGGCCAGCTAACCTGCAGGCCCTAGCATATAATTTTTTAGAGGGTCAGCTCTCCAGCAGGCCTTCACCTACAATCTTTTGCAGGGTCAGCTCACCTGCAGGCCCTTGCATATAATGTTTTACAGGGTCAGCTCACCTACAGGCCCTCGTATATAATGTTTTAAAGGGTCAACTCACCTGCATGCCCTTGCATATAATGTTTTACAGGGTCGGATCACCTGCAGTCCCTCGCATTTAATTTTTTAGAGGGTCAGCCCACCAGCAGACCCTCACCTGCAATCTTTTACAGGGTCAGCTCACCTGCAGGCCATCGCATAAAATGTTTTACAGGGTAATCTCACCTACAAGCCCTAGCGTATAATTTTTTAGAGGGTCAGCTCACCAGCAAGCCCTCAACTACCATCTTTTACAGGGTCAGCTCAACTACAGGCCCTTGCAAAAAAAGTTTTACAGGGTCAGCTCAACTGCAGGCCCTCGCATATAATTTTTTACAGGGTCATCTCACCTAAAGGACCCCACATATAATGTTTTACAAGGTCAGCTCACCTGCAGGCCCTCACATTTAATTTTTTAGAGGGTCAGCTCTCCAGCAGGCCCTCAACTACAATCTTTTACAGTGTGAGCTCACCTACAGGCCCTCGTATGTAATGTTTTACAGGGTCAGCTCACCTGCAGGCCCTTTCATTTAAAGTTTTACAGGGTCAGCTCACCTTCAGGCCCTCACATATAATGTTTTAAAGGGTCAGCTCACCTGCAGGCCCTTGCATTTAATTTTTTAGAGGGTCAGCTCTCCAGCAGGCCCTCAACTACAATTTTTTACAGGGTGAGCTCACCTGCAGGGCCTCGTATGTAATGTTTTACAGTGTCAGCTCACCTGCAGGCCCTTTCATTTAATGTTTTACAGGGTCAGCTCACCTATAGGCTCTTGCATATAATGTTTTAAAGGGTCAGCTCACCTGCAGGCCCTTGCATATAATGTTTTACAGGGTCAGCTCACCTGCAGCCCTTGCATTTAATTTTTTAGAGGGTCAGCTCACCAGCAGGCCCTCACCTGCAATCTTTTACAGGGTCAGCTCACCTGCAGGCCCTCACAAATAATGTTTTACAGGGTCAGCTCACCTACAGGCCCTTGCATATAATTTTTAACAGGATCAGCTCACCTACAGGCCCCCGAATATAATGTTTTACAGGGTCAGCTAACCTGCAGGCCCTTGCATATAATTTTTTAGAGGAGCAGCTCACCAGCAGGCCCTCAACTAAAATCTTTTACAGTGTGAGCTCACCAGCAGGCTCTCGTATGTAATGTTTTACAGGGTCAGCTCACCTGCAGGCCCTTTCATTTAATGGTTTACAGGGTCAGTTCACCTGCAGGCCCTTGCATTTAATTTTTTAAAGGGTCAGCTCACCAGCAGGCCCTCACCTGCAATCTTTTACAGTGTCAGATCACCTGCAGGCCTTCGTATATATTATGTTTTACATTATAAATACGAGGTAACGAGGTTTACGAGGTTTATAATGTTTTACAGGGTCAGCTCATCTACAGGCCCTCACATATAATTTTTTTTACAGGGTCAGCTCACCTACAGGCCCTCGCATATAATGTTTTACAGGGTCAGTTCAACTGCAGACCCTCGCATATAATTTTTAGAGGGTCAGCTCACTAGCAGGCCCTCACCTGCAATCTTTTACAGGTTTTAGCTCACCTGCAAGGCCCTCGCACATAATGTTTTACAGGGTCAGCTCAACTGAAAGGCCCTCGCACATAATTTTTATAGGGTCAGCTCACAAGCAGGCCCTCACCTGCAATCTTTTACAAGTTCAGCTCACCTGCAGGCCCTCGCATATAATGTTTTACAGGGTCAGCTCACCTACAGGCCCTCGCATATAATGTTTTACAGGGTCAGTTCACCTACAGGCCCCCGCATATAATGTTTTACAGGGACAGCTCCCCTTCAGGCCCTCGCATTTAATTTTTTTAGAGTCAGCTCTCCAGCAAGCCCTCAACTACAATCTTTTACAGGTTCAGCTCACCTGCAGGCCCTCATATGTAATGTTTTACAGAGTCAGCTCACCTGCAGGCCCTCGCATATAATGTCTTACAGGGTCAGCTCACCTACAGGCCCCCGCATATAATGTTTTAAAAGGTCAGCTCACCTGCAGGCCCTTGCATATAATGTTTTACAGGGTGAGCTCACCTGCAGGCCCTCGCATTTAACTTTTTTAGAGGGTCAGCTCACCAGCAGGCCCTCATCTGCAATCTTTTACAGTGTCAGCTCACCTGCAGGACCTCGTATATATTAGGTTTTACAGGGTCAGTTCACCTGCAGGCCCTTGCATACAATTTTTTAGAGGGTAATCTCACCAGCAAGCCCTCACCTACAATCTTTTACAGGGTCAGCTTACCTGCAGGCCCTCGTATCTAATGATTTACATGGTCAGCTCCCCTGCAGGCCTTTGCATATAATGTTTTACAGGGTCAGCTCACCTACAGGCCCTTGCATATAATGTTTTAAAGGGTCAGCTCACCTGCAGGACCTTGCATATAAGGCTTTACAGGGTCAGCTCACCTACAGGCCCTCGCATATAATGTTTTACAGGGTCAGCTCAACTGCAGGCCCTCACATATAATTTTCAGAGGGTCAGCTCACCAGCAGGCCCTCACCTACAATCTTTTACAGGTTCAGCTCACCTGCAGGCCCTCACATACAATGTTTTACAGGGTCAGCTCACCTACAGGCCCTCGCATATAACGTTTTACAGGGTCAGATCACCTAAAGGCCCCCACATATAATGTTTTATAGAGTCAGCTCACCTTCAGGCCCTCACATATAATGTTTTAAAGGGTCAGCTCACCTGCAGGCCCTCACATTTAATTTTTTAGAGGGTCAGCTCTCCAGCAGGCCCTCAACTACAATTTTTTACAGGGTGAGCTCACCTGCAGGCCCTCGTATGTAATGTTTTACAGTGTCAGCTCACCTGCAGGCCCTTTCATTTAATCTTTTACAGGGTCAACTCACCTGCAGGCCCTTGCATATAATGTTTTACAGGGTCAGCTCACCTACAGGCCCTTGCATATAATTTTTTACAGGATCAGCTGACCTACAGGCCCCAACATATAGTGTTTTACAGGGTCAGCTAACCTGCAGGCCCTTGCATATAATTTTTTAGAGGGTCAGCTCACCTGCAGGCCCTCGTATGTAATGATTTACAGGGTCAGCTCACCTGCAGGCCTTTGCATATAAGGTTTTACAGGGTCAGCTCACCTACAGGCCCTCGCATATAATGTTTTACAGGGTTAGCTCAACTGCAGGCCCTCACATATAATTTTCAGAGGGTCAGCTCACCAGCAGGCCCTCACCTACAATCTTTTACAGGGTCAGCTCACATGTAGGCCCTTGCATATCATTTTTACAGGATCAGCTCACCTACAGGCCCTCGCATATAATGTTTTACAGGGTCAAATCAACTGCAGGCCCTTGCATATGATTTTTAGAGGGTCAGCTCAATAGCAGGCCCTCACCTGCAATCTTTTACAGGTTCAGCTGACCTGCAGGCCCTCGCATATAATGTTTAACAGGGTCAGCTCAACTGCAGGCCCTCGCATATAATTTTTAGAGTGTTAGCTCACAAGCAGGCGCTCACCTACTATCTTTTACAAGTTCAGCTCACCTGCAGGCCCTAACATTTAATGTTTTACAGGGTCAGCTCACCTACAGGCCCTCGCATATAATGTTTTACAGGGTCAGCTCACCTACAGGCCCTTGCATATAATTTTTTACAGGATCAGCTCACCTACAGGCCCTCGCATATAATGTTTTACAGGGTCAGATCAACTGCAGGCCCTCGCATATGATTTTTAGAGGGTCAGCTCACCAGCAGGCCCTCACCTGCAATCTTTTACAGGTTCAGCTGACCTGCAGGCCCTCGCATATAATGTTTTACAGGGTCAGCTCAACTGCAGGCCCTCGCATATAATGTTTTAAAAGGTCAGCTAGCCTGCAGGCCCTTGCATATAATGTTTTAAGGGGTGAGCTCACCTGCAGGCCCTCGCATTTAATTTTTTAGAGGGTCAGCTCACCAGCAGGCCCTCACCTGTAATCTTTTACAGTGTCAGCTCACCTGCAGGCCCTCGTAAATATTATGTTTTACAGGGTCAGTTCACTTGCAGGCCCTCACATATAATGTTTTCCTGGGTCAGTTCACCTACAGGCCCTCGCATATAATTTTTTAGAGTGTTAACTCACCAGCAGGCTCTCACATACAATCTTTTACAGGGTCAGCTCACCTACAGGCCCTCACATATAATATTTTACAGGGTCAGCTCAACTGCAGGCCCTCGCATATAATTTTTAGAGGGTCAGCTTACCAGCAGGCCCTCACCTACAATCTTCTAGAGGTTCACTTGCAGGCCCTCGCATATAATGTTTTACAGGGTCAGCCCCCGCATATAATGTTTTATAGGGTCAGCTCATCTGCAGGCCCTCTCTTAAATTTTTAAGAGGGTTAGCTCAACAGCAGGCCCTCACCTACAATCTTTTACAGGGTCAGCTCTCATGCAGGCCCTTGCATATAATGTTTTACAGGGTCGGCTCATCTGCAAGCCCTCGCATATAATGTTTTACTGGGTCATCTCACCTACAGGCCCTCGCATATAATGTTTTACAAGGTCAGCTCACCTTCAGGCCCTCGCATATAATGTTTTACAGGGTCAGCTCACCTACAGGCCCTCGCATATAATATTTTAAAGTGTCAGCTCACCTACAGGCCCTCACATATAATTTCTTTAGAGGGTCAGCTCACCAGCAGGCCCTCACCTACAATCTTTTACATGGTCAGCTCACCTACTGGCCCTCTCATATAATGTTTTACAGGGTCAGTTCACCTGCAGGCCCTCACATATAATTTTTTTGAGGGTCAGCTCACTAACAGGCCCTTACCTACAATTTTTTACAGGGTCAGCTCACGTGTAGGCCCTCACATATAATGTTTTACAGGGTCAGCTGACCTACAGGCTCTCGCATAAAACCTTTTAGAGGGTTATCTCACCAGCAGGCCCTCACCTACAATCTTTTACATGGTCAGCTCACCTACTGGCCCTCTCATATAATGTTTTACAGGGTCAGTTCACCTGCAGGCCCTCACATATATTTTTTTAGAGGGTCAGCTCACCTGCAGGCCCTCTCATATAATGTTTTACAAGGTCAGCTCACCTTCAGGCCCTCGCATATAATGTTTTACAGGGTCAGCTCACTTACAGGCCATCACATACATCCTTTTAGAGGGTCAGCTCACCAGCACGCCCTCACCTACAATATTTTACAGGTTCTGCTCATCCAGCAGACCCTCACCCCTAATGTATTCGAGGGTCAGCTCAGCAGCACGCCCTCACCTCTAATGTTTTAGATGTTCAGATTAGCAGGCCCTTGCTTAAAATGTTTTTGAGGGTCACCAGTAGGCCACCAATAATAATTTTACAAGGGTGTGTATGATGCCCTCCTTTATGTGTATCAAAGAGTGTATTGGAGTGTCTGCTCCTTGTAATTTTTGGCAGCCCTTTCACTTAGTGCATAGGCTTTATGAGTGTAGGAGTCCCAATACATAAACAATTGTACCACAATGTAAATAAAGCCCTCCTTTATGTAATATTCAGGTTGTATCGGAATGCCTCTTGCTTGTATTTTTTGGCAGCACTTTCACTTTCAAGTAAATATACAAGAAAGAATGTTTCCTAACAATTTTTTCAGTAAAATCAATTTTATCTTTGGTTTTGTGCGTATTATTGTCAGTTTGTAAAAGTGGCGTGCTATTTGGAGAACATCGTGCCCAGCAGTGACCTGGGAGTCTAAGATGCATCCAGACATCCTCCCTATGCTGTTCCTTAACCATTTCGGTGGTGTTTCCATCAATCTCTGACCTTTTCCTATGAACCTGGCAGCCTCCCCTCTTCAGAGCAGGGGGTGCCTGGTTTAATGCTCAGGTTCTCCCATTGACTTCCATTATACTCCATTATACTCGGGTGCCCAAGCATCCCGATGTGTTCAGCCCAAGCACCCAAGCACTTGGGTGCTCGATCAACACTAGAGATCACCAAACTTCTCAGTCGCAGCCAAGGTGCCATCAGTGACATCGTACCTTACATATTATTTCTGAAGCGTGCATTGCGTTGTGTTATTGAATAAGCCGTCGAGGAGCAGGAGGTGGAAGATGAGAAAGTTGCAATGCTGAATGAATACCTGGGGGGGGCGTCTACTTTATCTGAGACAAGTCAGCAGGAGTCTGAAGAGGAGTCAGAGGAGATTAGTGGCTGGGGGGAGGAGGAGGAGGATCAAGAAGAGCAGGCTTTGAGGGGGACTTTAAACTTTTCGGGGATCCCTGACGACATTCTTCTGGATGATGAGCAGGAGCCAGGGCACTGTATCGTTTCCAATTTAGTGCAAATGGGGGCCTTCATGCTCCAGTGTTTGAATAGGAACCCCCATATAAAAAGCATAAAGGGCAACGACCAGTACTGGATGGCAACGTTATTAGAACCCCGATCAAACACAAAATAGCGGACATGTTACCAGCATCACAGAGGACTGGCAGAATGCAGCAATTCCAGGCCTTGCTGCGAGATATGCTGCATTCTGCTGTTGCGGATGCTGGAAGAGGAATTTGAAGATGTGTTGGTCACTTCGGATATGAGAATATTCTTGCAGCGAACCCATCAGCATCGCCCTCAGGATCCAGCCTCAGGGAACGCCTAGACCGACAGGTGTCCGACTACATCGGGTTAACGGGCGATGTGGACGTTCTGAGAAGCGAAGAACCCCTGGACTACTGGGTTTGCAGGCTTCACCTGTGGCCAGAACTGGCGCCATTTGCCATAAAGCTCTTGGCTTCTCCCTCATCGACTGTCCTGTCCATAAGGACGTTCAGCACAGTAGGGTGGATAGTGACCAATAAGCGCACTCGCCTAACTCACTACAGTGTGGACTATCTCACATTGCTAAAAATGAATGAGGCATGGATCTCGGAGAAATTCAACACCTGTGACGACCACGTGTAATTGAATTTCCTCATGCCAGCCCACACATCCACCACCACCCAGAACAAAGAATGTTTCTTGTCTTAAGTATATACAGTATTTTGTGGAAGCAGGTATATCGCAGGACTCAATCAATATTTGGTGGAAATAAATATATCGAACCCCATCATTAGTATTTTTTTGAAAGCCTGTATATCGCACCCCTCAATCAATATTTAGTGGAAGCAGGTATATCGAACCCCTCAATCAGTATTTTCTGAAAGCAGGTATATCACACCCTTTTTTTACCACAACAGTTATATCACACCACCCTGTTTATTTGGGGCCACAGGTATATTGCAGCCCTCACTCAGTATTTTTTAGAAGAGTGTATATCACACTGCTCAATCAGTTTTTTTGGGGGGGCAACAGGTATATCACACCCATTGCAATTAGTTGTTCCAATAGTGTTTGTCCCTCTATATAGCTGTGGTATCGCAATCAGAACTGCATACAACTGCTGCACAATACAAGTGCACTATAATATACTTTCTATGTTAGAAAGTATATTATAGGTATATCATACCCCTCAGTATATCACACCTATCGATAGCACACCTATACCAGTCCTTAAAAGGACTTTTGTGGCCCTATTTGCTAGCGTTTGGTGTCCCCAACAGCCTGTCCCTGCTCCAGAAAGCAACCTCTCCCTACACTGGCAAAACACAGAATGTAAAATGGCTGCCAGATCGGGTTCTGTTATAGGATGGGGGCGTGTCCATGTGCTAAAATGTATCAATTGGCTGTTCTGTCCCACCTGATGGATGTGTCATGGGTCAAAGTTCAGCGCAATGCAAAATAATATGGCGCTGGTGTACATCGCATATGTTCGCATGTTCGGTGAATCACGAACAAGCAAAGTTTGCAGCGAAATGACCGCCGGGCGAACCACATCTCTATTTATCAGTACCAGATCAGTGGTTTCCAACTCCTGGCACCCCCGCAAATCAGCTGTTTGAAAAGGCTGCAGCACTCCAGTGAGCACTGAGGCTCCCTCGCAGCTTACCTAACACACCTGTCACGGTCCCTCCAATGACAGAGGTGAGAAGATCAGAGAGACTGGTGGCATGTGAGGGTATCTGACAATCTCTGTTTTCTCCTTGCAGTGTTGTTGTTTGGTAATGATCACACCTTTTGTCAGGTGCAGCTTGTTGTAATAACTGACGCCCTATTTAGTTCTGACTCACACTGCTTGCCATGCGGTTGTTATTAGGGTGTCCTGCTGGAGTTGGTAGAGCTGGTGTGTTGCTCCTTTGGCTCTCCTGCTCGTCTATTCTGCTTTAAGCTAAGTGCATTTTGTTGTTCGCTTGTGTTAGTTGCTTTCTAGGCCTCAGGGAGACACTGGTTCCTACATATGGGGAGGAACCAGTAGTCTCATTCCCTGCCACCATTTCTAGGGCTTTCCATGGTCTCCAGGGCTTAGGTTCCGGTTTATGAGTATTTCCACCTTCAAGGTCTACTCATATTGGCAGGAGTCAGAGAGAGGTCTAGGGATTCCTAGGATGTAACCATCCCTCTCCCTTAGCTTTGAGGCCTAGATTCCTGTCTATTTCCTTGTGTGCTTCTGTGCGTGTTCTGGTGTTTTCCCCTCCCTATACTTGTGACAATACTGCTGTTCATTGGATAGCGGCTGTGCTCGGTATGATCAATCGGCCCTATTCACTTAAATAAGATTGAGCTGTGCCTAGGCCATGTGACTGATAAATGTGAAGTCACTAGTCTCTTCAAACAGTTGATCGGTGAGGCAGTTGACCTCACCAATCATATATTGATGACCTCTCCTCAGTTGGACAGTTCCTTTAATTAGCAATTAGCTGAAAGAAAGTTAAATATTACTTAGTAATAATTCCTAAGTTCAGAGCCTAGATAACAAGAGAGAAACAGTGTAGTTAAATAGGCCACAAAGATCAGTAGGCCACTGGCTATACAACTGTGCAATTTTCGCAAATGCAGGCATATTCCTCAGCCAGCATGGCCAGAACAAAAGCATTTGGTGCAGAGTAAGTTTGTAACAGGTCCATGCTGATATTATTTGGGCATTACAGTATTATATGGTTCCATCTGCCTGCATTAGCCCAAGAAATATTATTAAGATAATGCATACCGTTTTGGCATAATATGGTGTTATTTTGTGGGCTTGTGGGCTATATCTTGAGAGTACGGTGACATAATCTGGGTTAAAATTTTCAAAAATCAGAGGTGCATCCCCATCACCATGGGAATACCTTGGGGTTAGAATATACCATCGGATCTGAGTTTTTAGGATCGTGAAAACTCAGATCTGAAAAAGCGGGCTGTTTTTTGCGAACCAGACACCCTCTCCTCCAGACACCGAACCAGACACCGAGCATTGGGTGCCTGAGTTCTCCCATTGACTTACCTTGTGCTCGGGTGCTCGGTAGAACACACGAGCATCCCGATGTGTTTCGGCTAGAGCACTCGAGCACACGAGCACTTTGGTGCTCGCTCAACACTAGTTGCTCATAAAAAAAATTAAATTGTACTTACCTTCTCCATTTGAGCGCGAAAAGGCTACCGGGGCATTTTTCTTAATGATCCAGCACAAAATCTCGTGCGGCACATGATGACATCATCACGTCGGCTGGCATGGTGACGTCATAGGTCACCATGCATGAGATTTTGTGCTGGCGTCTCCGCGCTCAAATGGTTGAGGTAAGTATGATTGTTCTAAAAAAAAAGTTACCGCCATTTCAAGGAAAATTGTTTTGTTACCGCAAAGCACGAGGAAATTCGGCTTTGCAGCAAATCACATTTTTCCTGAAATTACGATTGAAGTCCACTTTGTTAACTTCAGTTAGCTCAACACTAACTGCCAGGTGTTTCCAGTCTTCCAGATGACCCTATCAATCCCCTCCCCCTGGTTCAACATGATAACAAGCCCTACTTCTAACAACAAAAAGGATAATTATTTTTATATTGTCTAATCTACTGTATATATTCACCTTTGACTACAGTTGGAATCACTTATACAATTAACCTACACAAGAAAAACTAAATAATGTATTCACAAAGATACATACTAATTGTCTATTGAGCCATAACAACTGCTTGTACCATAGTCTACTGCTGCATCCACATTACTGTAGACCCCATTAGAATGAGGGTCTCAAGCCTTGATCTCTCCTTCTGACTGCATGACTACAGTGAATAAGAATTTGAATGGACTGGCAGTCAAGCATGAGTGGCATCATACCATTCAAAGTTTATGGGACTGACAGTACTGCCCAGTTGATTCCTTCATTCCTCTTGCCACTGAAGGAAGTAATAGGGTGCAAGCTCAACTGGTTCTCTGTTCAAACAATTTCCCTTTGTGGCGGTAAAGTAAGGAGGAATCTGGTGCTCAGGACATGCATCCCTTTGGTTAATGGGGCTCCCAGCAATCTCACATTTATCACCTATCCACAATTGTGGGAAAAACCCTTTAAGCGCTGCTGCTCCTTCACAGTTGGTTCCTTCTGGGTGGTGCTCTCTATTACATGTGGAACATGGAACTGTAACACAACTCCATTCACTTAAAGGGGTACTTTCATCTTAAGCATTTATGGTATATCCACAGGGTATGCCATAAATGTATGATAGATGCAAGTCCCACCTCTGGGATCCACACAGAGTCCTGGATGTCCTGGATGTGACAGCCAGAGGTTATCAGAGTTATGGAAACAGCCAATATAGCTATGATACACTGTTTCTGTAGCTCCCATACAAGTGAATGGGAGTTATAGAAACAATGTATCACTGTGAGTTATGCTTTTTCTCTAAATTGTGAGATATGGAAACAGTGTGCTATGCTGGTTCCATAGCTCCCCTTCACTTGCATAACAGATATAGAAACAGGGTAGTACATACTATTTGGCTGTTTCTGTAGTTAAAGGGGTTCTCCAGGTTTTTTTTATTGTTGACCTATACTCAGGATAGGTCATCAATATCAGATCGGCGGGGGTCCAACACCTGGCACCCCCCCCCCCCCTGATCAGCTGTTTGGGGAGACGGCACGCAGAGTGTGCACGTGCCGTCTCCCTTCTCTCTTCCTGCTCACCGCTTTATGTCTGTGGGAGAGCAGCAGTGGGCTGGAAGAGAGTCGGGAGACGGACGTGCACACTGCGCACGCCGTCTCCTCAATAAGCTGATCGGCGGGGATGCCGGGTGTCGGACCCCCGCCGATCTTATATTGATGACATATCTGGAGAATAGGTCATTAATAAAAAAAAAGCCCAGAGAACCCCTTTAAACCCTTCTCAAGATGCCACATCCAGGTTGGATGTGCTTGGGGCCTGCAAATAAATAGGAATACTCCTTTAACTGTGTTGCATTTTCTTGGATGGAATTGCAGCTGTGCAAGGTAACAGCTGAAGGGACCACAATCCCTATGTTGACAGTCTCAACATGGGTATCAAATACCAGATCTCCACCAATCATAATGTTAGGGCTAATTCTAGGACAGGGATCAGCAACCTCCAGCACTCCAGCTGTTCTGAAATTATAACTCCCAGAATCCACAATTCAATTCTATAGGAGTTAAAAGAACAGACAATTAAGTGTGCATGCTGGGAGTTGTAGTTTCACAGCAGCTGATCCCTGTCTTAGGAATATGCCACATGAGAATATAATTTTTTTTTACTTCAACGATTGTAAACTCTTTTGCGAATGTTTTATTTTTTACCAGTCCTAACCTACAAATATTGTGCTATTTGAATAAAGCGTATTCATTATACTCTAATCACTTTTTTACCTTGTCCTCCTTAGGACTACCTTTAAGGAATTTGCAGAGAAACATGGAAGAGACCAACGTTTCCGTGTTGTTCAGAAAAAGAAAGACCAAGAACATTTTTTCAACCAGTTCATCAATTCACTTAAAAAACGAGACAAAGAAAACAGAATAAGATTACGGAAAATGAGATAAGACTAAAACACTTGACATGTGCAATAAACATTTCCTCAAAATTGTTTTTGTTGGAAGAAGAAGAAGAAAAAATGTTCTTTATAATTTATCAGACAGAAGAAATCCAATGAGGATGCTATATCCTGGAGACTTGACCAACCTAGTGTATAAAAAGTATCTTCGAAGAAAAAAAACAAAAAATTCTCTAAGTAATAATGTTTCATATTGAAGCTATTTTTTTACAATGTTGCGTTTAATGTGTTTCTATTTTCCATTATAATCTGAACTCATGTATTAAGTTGCTTCAGTTATGCAAATTACCAGTGAAATGCACAACATAGAAAACATGTGACAATAGAAGTTAATTCCATTAAAATGTCGAAACCAAATCACTCTTCCGTTTTCGTTAAAAGCACAGTCCCTCTAAACCAGTGATAACCTTGTATCTGGAAAGACCAATACTTTATCCATGTCCTTATCCCATTGTCTGAGTGGTAACAAAAATTTTTCTAAAATATTTGTGATGTGTGATAATTGTTTTAATTATGTCGTTGTTAGCACAAAAAATTATCTTTTTTTTTTTTTTTGCTCTGATGGACATACTTGCTTTAAGTAACTTGTTAATAGAAGATAAAGTAATGCCAATATTTTGTAAAACCATCCAATGTAGAGTTCTTCTATTGTATGCCAACAGTATGCATGGTATTTTTCCCATCAAATTTGTATACATGAATATTTAAGTTTTTTTTTAATCAATAAATATTTTAAGAATGTTCATCTCCATGTTGTCTTAGGTTTATTGCATTCATAGACCAACATTGTATAGTTTAAAGTGAATGTCGACTCTTGAACACCATTTTGCTTTTTTCTTTAAATCTAAATAGGTCTAGGGCTGTCAGACAGACAATTTTTTGTGTTTTGTTGATCGGGATGTTCAAAAGATGCTGTTTTTATCTAAATATTGTAGGTCCAAAATTTGGCGCTAATTAATTTTATTTATTAGAGGTGAGTGAATTGATTCTTTACATTACAAAAATTTGCCAGACTTTCTTTAAAAAATTGGATTTCTCAGAATCAGAATTTCTTGATAAAAAAATGTGGGTGATCTTTGCTTGTAAGGGGAAGAGAGAGAGAGAGAGAGAGAGAGAGAGATTTTCTAGGCATTCATAGTACTTTGGATTTCAGTAGAATTGATTTGTACCCAAATTAATTTCATGGTCAGCTCAGACCCATCAGAACCTAATTACATTTTACAAAATTTGTTCATCTCTATTATTTATATGTATCTTCATAGAGATCACATCTTCTGATACAGAGAATCAAGTGAGACACATACAGACAGAGTCCTGAAATTTCTGTTTTAAAGATTCCCTTTAAAATGAATATTTTCTTTTTAATATAATCATTTTGATATGTGCTAATAAAAAATATATATTTTTTTGAGGTTGAAGTTTATGAAGTTTGACATTCACTTAGAAGACCTATGGGGCATGGGACAAGTTTGACTATATATTTACATCCACATTTTATTCTTGAGGTCTGCTAATGCTAAAGAAAGCAGATGGATAAAGGGATATGTGCCATCCTATCACTGATCTTCAATATGAGCACTATAGCAATCTTCCCTAGGAGAATAAACGCATTGTAACACTATTACTTGTATATTGGATCACTAAATAAGAGTTTGACTTTGGCATTTCTTCCAATGCATCTAAAATTGAACCTTTATTAAAATGTTTATTAAAGTAGTTTTACTACTTACAGTCTAAATATTGGAATAGATTTTGTGGATTACATAACTCCTGATCGGTGGGTTAATAATATTTATTGTTACTGACTGAATCTTTATGTAGCACAGTATCCAGTATTGCAGCATGCAATTCAGACAATTTCCTTAGCTATTAGGGTGGACTTACTAATCCTTTCTAATATTTAAACTTAGACTAGACAGTCTGAAAATGGGTTGACTCTATCAAAGTGAATCATACTCATACTGAATGATCCATTTGGCACATCTATAGTCAGTTTTGTCTAATTTTGTACAACTTATTGGTCGGCTTAGTTCAGGGAATAATGTTTTGCTCCATCATTTTAATACAATTTGACACCCATTGTCACCTTGGTAAGTGACAAAAAAGTGTTTAAAACACCTAATAAATGAGGGGCATGGTATGTATCATGAGACAGAATTAATACATTTTCTCCATTGTGTTTACTTAGCACTGTTAGAGTAACTCCCCTTTAATCAACCACAGCTAACTCTAAGGTGCACTTACGGGAGGATACAATACCGAACAAGGATGGACGCTGTCACCTCAGCCCCAACGCGCGTTTCGCTACCTGCTTTTACACGCCCCTGTGAAAGTTAGCTGTGGTTGATTAATTTCCTCATGTATTTGTACATCTGACTTTTCCCTCTCTGAACAGAGCGCATATGTCTTATTCCTCCCGGGTACCATGTGATTGACTTGGACCCCGGACGATATCCATGGGCTCAGTCTGTTGTTCAGAGTGGGCAACAGAGTAAGTGAGGAAAACCATATATTCGTTAGGTATTATACCTTTCACAATTTACGTATTATAATTTTGGCTAATATAGGCGGGAGAGATCCTTACCGATCAGGGGTGTACGCCGCTCCACTTGTTGATAGTCTATTTATCTTTATGTAATCATGGATTTTATGTATAATGTTTTAATGATTGATTAATAAAGGAACTTTTGTTATAAATCGGCGTTGGAGGGGCTTTGGAGGTAGAAGAGAATGTACTAAAGTAACTCTTTCGGTTATAGACAGTTTCTGGTAACAAATACTATAAGCACTTTATACAGTATGTTATTTCAGAACATTCTGTAAAAAATACTAAGAGTTTTAGCTTACTGTAGGTTATTGCCTATTATTGTATGCAACAAAAACAGATGTGGATCCTTGTGCAAACTGAAAAGATTTGACTTAGGACTACTCTGTAGTCTCTGTTCAGTGGCTGCTGACCCACTGCAGAGCACTGAGGGATCAGGCAAAACCATACTCAGGGACAAGCTGGAGTCAGAGTATATAGAATACATTCATTCATTAACAAGGCCAAAGGTCAGGGTGGGCCTCACAGATTCAATTTGTGAGTCAAGTGGAGGTCAGGTCAGGCAGCAAAAGGTCGGTAATCAGGCAAATGTCAGATACAATAGAAAATAGTATAGCACATCTTCACAGAGAACTAGCAAGCTCAAAAAACTATTGCTCCTGCACCCTCCACATGGGAGGGTGCTTAAATATACCCTGAGGAAGGCAGCCATAGTCAACAAAAGATTAAGGTGCATGCGGCAGGCACTGACACTTGAAGAGTGTTCTATTACAAAGCTGTACTGTACTGATCAAGTATTAGTCAATGTTTCCTAATAATTCTGTAATGTGGAACTGTGTTTCAGTCCTAATTTTCTTAGAAGTAGCAAATATCGCTCCTTAATGGAAATGTGCCAGGTGGTCAAACATCAGTGAGTAGGGTTGAGAGAACCCGAACTGTAAAGTTCGGGTTCGTACCGAACTTTAGGGTTTTTGGTACCCGAGTTCGGTGTTCGGAGATTTAATGGCGCTTGTTGATAGGCTGCAGGGCAGCCAATCAACAAGTGTTTAAATAGTGTGCCCTTAGAAGTCATCACAGCCATGCCTACTTTAATGGCATGGCTGTGATTGGCCAAGTGAATCATGTAACCCAGCCTCTATATAAGCTGGAGTTACGTAGCGCCGCAAGTCCCTCTGCTCTTACTAGTTTAGGGATAGTATGCTACTGCTGTGAGGGAAAGAATATGAAACAATTCTGGACTGGTGTACTTGGTGTTAAATCTGCAAACTACAGTGATTATTTTTGTGGGTAGTCTGCTACATTTTTTTACCCATGTGAGCCTAGTGCCACAGAAAAATAAGTTTTATCCGTCTGTTAGTTAAGTGGGTGTCAGCGGCAATTTTGTGCAAGTGTAGTGCACTTGCACCTGTATATGTGCAAGGGACAATAACTTAATTCTGTTCTTTTAGTTCAGTGGGCAACATATACCCATTTTTTAAGTGCACCTGCACTGCATATATCCCAGGGGAAGGGAAAATAATATAGGTAGAGATGAGCGAACACCTGGATGTTTGGGTTCGAGAAGTTCGGCCGAACTTCCCGAAAATGTTTGGGTTCGGGATCCAAACTCGACCCGAACTTTATCCCGAACCCCATTGAAGTCAATGGGGACTCGAACTTTTAGGCACTAAAAAGGCTGTAAAATAGTCCAGGAAAGGGCAAGAGGGCTGCAAAAGGCAGCAAAATGAAGGTAAATGCCCTGCAAACAAATGTGGATAGAGAAATGAATTAAAATAAAAAAAATAAAAAAAAATGAACCAATATCAATAGGAGAGAGGTCCCATAGCAGAGAATCATGCGTCATATCACCCACCACTGGAGAAGGCCACTTTCAGTTATTTCGGTCCCAGCACCCAGACAGAGGAGAGAGGTCCCACAGCAAGGAATAAGGCATCATATCACCCAACACTGGAGAAGGCCACTTTCAGTTATTTAGGCCCCAGCACCCAGACAGAGGAGAGAGGTCCCACAGCAAGGAATCATGTGTCATTTCACCCACCACTGGAGAGGGGCATTTTCAGTTATTTCGGGACCAGCACCCAGACAGAGGAGAGAGGTCCCACAGCAAGAAATCATGCGTCATATCACCCACCACTGGAGAAGGCCACTTTCATTTATTTCGGCCCCAGCACCCAGACAGAGGAGAGAGGTCCCACAGCAAGGAATAAGGCGTCATATCACCCACGACTGGAGAAGGCCACTTTCAGTTATTTCGGCCCCAGCACCCAGACAGAGGAGAGAGGTCCCACAGAAAGGAATAAGGCGTCATTTCACCCACCACTGGAGAAGGCCACTTTCAGTTATTTCGACCCCAGCACCCAGACAGAGGAGAGAGGTCCCACAGCAAGGAATCATGCGTCATATCACCCACCACTGCAGAAGGCCACTTTCAGTTATTTCGGCCCCAGCACCCAGACCGAGGATACAGGTCCCACAGCAAGGAATCATGAGTCATATCACCCACCACTGGAGAAGGCCACTTTCAGTTATTTCGACCCCAGCACCCAGACAGAGGAGAGAGGTCCCACAGCAAGGAATCATGCGTCATATCAACCACCACTGGAGAAGGCCACTTTCAGTTATTTCGGCCCCAGCACCTAGACAGAGGAGAGAGGTCCAACAGCAAGGAATCATGCGTCATATCACCCACCACTGGAGAAGGCCCATTTCAGTTATTTTGGCCCCACCACCCAGACAGAGGAGAGGTTCATTCAACTTTGGGTTGCACCGCAAGATCATGGTAAAGTAAAAAAAAAAATGAGGATTCAATAAAGAAGTGCCCCAGAGTACAAGAGTACATGGTTAAGGGGGAGGCAGTTATAAATGTCTATTCTGCACAAGGGAGGGACAGGTCCTGTGGGATCCATGCCTGATTTATTTTTATGAACGTCAGCTTGTCCACGTTGGCTGTGGACAGGCGGCTGCGTTTGTCAGCAATGACGCCCCCTGCCGTGCTGACTACACGTTCAGACAAAACGCTGGCCGCCGGGCAGGCCAGCACCTCCAAGGCATAAAATGCTAACTCTGGCCACGTGGACAATTTGGAGACCCAGAAGTTGAATGGGGCCGAACCATCAGTCAGTACGTGGAGGGGTGTGCAGACGTACTGTTCAACTATGTTAGTGAAATGCTGCCTCCTGCTAACATGTTCCGTATCAGGTGGTGGTGCAGTTAGCTGTGGCGTGGAGACAAAACTTTTCCACATTTCTGCCATGCTAACCCTGCCCCAAGAGGAGCTGGCCGTGACACAGCTGCGTTGGCGACCTCTTGCTCCTCCTCTGCCTTCGCCTTGGGCTTCCACCTGTTCCCCTGTGACATTTGGGAATGCTCTCAGGAGCGCGTCTACCGGCGTGCGATTGTACTCGCGCATCTTCCAATCACGCTCCAGTGCAGGAAGTAAGGTGGGCACATTGTCTTTGTACCGGGGATCCAGCAGGGTGGCAACCCAGTAGTCCGCACACGTTAAATGTGGACAACTCTGCTGTCGTTGCGCAGGCACTGCAGCATGTAGTCACTCATGTGTGCCAGGCTCACCAGAGGTAAGGACAAGCTGTCCTCTGTGGGAGGCGTATCGTCATCGTCCTCCGTATCCCCCCAGCCACGCACCAGTGATGGGCCTGAGCTGTGTCGGGTGCCACCCCACTGTGAACCTGCTTCATCATCATCCTCATCCTCCTCCACCTCATCCTCCTCAGTAGTGGGCCCTGGCTGGCCACATTTGTACCTGGCCTCTGCTGTTGCAAAAAACCTCCCTCTGAGCCACGTCTAGCAGACTGGCCTGAAAGTGCTAAAAATGACCCCTCATCCTCCTCCTCCTCCTGGGCCACCTCCTCTTCCATCATCGCCCTAAGCGTTTTCTCAAGGAGACATAGAAGTGGTATTGTAACGCTGATAACGGTGTCATCGCCACTGGCCATGTTGGTGGAGTACTCGAAACAGCGCAACAGGGCACACAGGTCTCGCATGGAGGCCCAATCATTGGTGGTGAAGTGGTGCTGTTCCGCAGTGTGACTGACGCGTGCGTGCTGCAGCTGAAACTCCACTATGGCTTGCTGCTGCTCGCACAGTCTCTCCAGCATGTGCAAGGTGGAGTTCCACCTGGTGGGCACGTCGCATATGAGGCGGTGAGCGGGAAGGCCGAAGTTCCGCTGTAGCGCAGACAGGCGAGCAGCGGCAGGATGTGAATGCCTGAAGCGCGCACAGACGGCCTTCACTTAATGCAGCAGCTCTGACATGTCGGGGTTGTTGTGAATGAACTTCTGCACCACCAAATTCAGCACATGCGCCAGGCAAGGGATGGGCGTCAAACCGGCTATTCCCAGAGCTGCGACGAGATTTCTCCCATTATCGCACACCACCAGGCCGGGCTTGAGGCCCATCGGCAGAAACCACTCGTCGGTCTGTTGTTCAATACCCCGCCATAACTCCTGCGCGGTCTGGGACCTGTCCCCCAAACATATGAGTTTTAGAATGGCCTGCTGACGTTTACCCCAGGCTGTGCTGAAGTTGGTGGTGAAGGTGTGTGGCTGACTGGATGAGCTGGTGGAAGAAGAGGAGGAGGAAGCCGAGTAGGAGGAGGAGGCTACAGGAGGCAAATAATGATGCCCTGGGATCCTTGACGGTGGAAGGACGTGCGTCAAAGAACTCTCCGCCTGCGGCCCAGCCGCCACTACATTTACCCAGTGTGCAGTTAGGGAGATATAGCGTCCCTGGCCGTGCTTACTGGTCCACGTATCTGTGGTTAGGTGGACCTTGCCACAGATGGCGTTGCGCAGTGCACACTTGATTTTATCGGATACTTGGTTGTGCAGGGAAGGCACGGCTGTCTTGGAGAAGTAGTGGTGGCTGGGAACAACATACTGTGGGACAGCCATGGATATCAGCTGTTTGAAGCTGTTTGTGTCCACAAGCCTGAATGACAGCATTTAAAAGGCCAGTAGTTTAGAAATGCTGGCATTCAGGCCCAGGGTTCGAGGGTGACTAGGTGGGAATTTATGTTTTGGCGGACATTATTATACTTTGCCAGCCACAGCTGAAACCACTGATTTATGGTATTGCTATTTTGGCAATTGAATTTCACCCCAGAACAAAATATATGTTTTTGCGGACACTATGAATCTTGGCCTGCAACAGCTGGGACACCAGATTTAGGGTATTGCTATTTTGGCAATTGAATTTCACCCCAGAACAAAATATATGTTTTTGTGGACACTATGAATCTTGGCCTGCAACAGCTGGGACACCAGATTAAGGGTATTGCTATTTTGGCAATTGAATTTCACCCCAGAACAAAATATATGTTTTGGCGGACACTATTATACTTTGCCAGCCACAGCTGAAACCACTGATTTATGGTATTGCTATTTTGGCAATTGAATTTCACCCCAGAACAAAATATATGTTTTGGCGAACACTATTATACTTTGCCAGCCACAGCTGTAACCACTGATTTATGGTATTGCTATTTTGGCAATTGAATTTTACCCCAGAACAAAATATATGTTTTGGCGGACACTATTCTACTTTGCCAGCCACAGCTGAAACCACTGATTTACGGTATTGCTATTTTGGCAATTGAATTTCACCCCAGAACAAAATATATAATTTGCAGGACACTATGAAACTTGGCCAGCCACAGCTGAAACCACTGATTTATGGTATTGCTATTTTGGCAATTGAATTTCACCCCAGAACAAAATATATGTTTTTGCGGACACTATGAATCTTGGCCTGCAATAGCTGGGACACCAGATTCAGGGTATTGCTATTTTGGCAATTGAATTTCACCCCAGAACAAAATATATGTTTTGGCGAACACTATTATACTTTGCCAGCCACAGCTGAAACCACTGATTTATGGTATTGCTATTTTGGCAATTGAATTTCACCCCAGAACAAAATATATAATTTGCAGGACACTATGAAACTTGGCCAGCCACAGCTGGAAACCACTGATTTATGGTATTGCTATTTTGGCAATTGAATTTTACCCCAGAACAAAATATATGTTTTTGCGGACACTATGAATCTTGGCCTGCAACAACTGCTACACCAGATTCAGGGTATTGCTATTTTGGCAATTTAATTTCACCCCAGAACAAAATATATGTTTTGGCGGACACTATTATACTTTGCCAGCCACAGCTGAAACCACTGATTTATGGTATTGCTATTTTGGCAATTGAATTTCACCCCAGAACATAATATATGTTTTGGCGGACACTATTATACTTTGCCAGCCACAGCTGAAACCACTGATTTATGGTATTGCTATTTTGGCAATTGAATTTCACCCAGAACAAAATATATAATTTGCAGTACACTATGAAACTTGGCCGGCCACAGCTGAAACCACTGATTTATGGTATTGCTATTTTGGCAATTGAATTTCACCCCAGAACAAAATATATGTTTTTGCAGACACTATGAATCTTGGCCTGCAACAGCTGAGACACCAGATTCAGGGTATTGCTATTTTGGCAATTGAATTTCACCCCAGAACAAAATATATGTTTTGGCGAACACTATTATACTTTGCCAGCCACAGCTGAAACCACTGATTTATGGTATTGCTATTTTGGCAATTGAATTTCACCCCAGAACAAAATATATAATTTGCAGGACACTATGAAACTTGGCCAGCCACAGCTGAAACCACTGATTTATGGTATTGCTATTTTGGCAATTGAATTTCACCCCAGAACAAAATATATGTTTTTGCGGACACTATGAATCTTGGCCTGCAATAGCTGGGACACCAGATTCAGGGTATTGCTATTTTGGCAATTGAATTTCACCCCAGAACAAAATATATGTTTTGGCGAACACTATTATACTTTGCCAGCCACAGCTGAAACCACTGATTTATGGTATTGCTATTTTGGCAATTGAATTTCACCCAGAACAAAATATATAATTTGCAGGACACTATGAAACTTGGCCAGCCACAGCTGAAACCACTGATTTATGGTATTGCTATTTTGGCAATTGAATTTTACCCCAGAACAAAATATATGTTTTGCGGACACTATGAATCTTGGCCTGCAACAACTGCTACACCAGATTCAGGGTATTGCTATTTTGGCAATTTAATTTCACCCCAGAACAAAATATATGTTTTGGCGGACACTATTATACTTTGCCAGCCACAGCTGAAACCACTGATTTATGGTATTGCTATTTTGGCAATTGAATTTCACCCCAGAACATAATATATGTTTTGGCGGACACTATTATACTTTGCCAGCCACAGCTGAAACCACTGATTTATGGTATTGCTATTTTGGCAATTGAATTTCACCCAGAACAAAATATATAATTTGCAGTACACTATGAAACTTGGCCGGCCACAGCTGAAACCACTGATTTATGGTATTGCTATTTTGGCAATTGAATTTCACCCCAGAACAAAATATATGTTTTTGCAGACACTATGAATCTTGGCCTGCAACAGCTGAGACACCAGATTCAGGGTATTGCTATTTTGGCAATTGAATTTCACCCCAGAACAAAATATATGTTTTGGCGAACACTATTATACTTTGCCAGCCACAGCTGAAACCACTGATTTATGGTATTGCTATTTTGGCAATTGAATTTCACCCCAGAACAAAATATATAATTTGCAGGACACTATGAAACTTGGCCAGCCACAGCTGAAACCACTGATTTATGGTATTGCTATTTTGGCAATTGAATTTTACCCCAGAACAAATTATATGTTTTTGCGGACACTATGAATCTTGGCCTGCAACAACTGCTACACCAGATTCAGGGTATTGCTATTTTTGCAATTTAATTTCACCCCAGAACAAAATATATGTTTTGGCGGACACTATTATACTTTGCCAGCCACAGCTGAAACCACTGATTTATGGTATTGCTATTTTGGCAATTGAATTTCACCCCAGAACATAATATATGTTTTGGCGGACACTATTATACTTTGCCAGCCACAGCTGAAACCACTGATTTATGGTATTGCTATTTTGGCAATTGAATTTCACCCAGAACAAAATATATAATTTGCAGTACACTATGAAACTTGGCCAGCCACAGCTGAAACCACTGATTTATGGCATTGCTATTTTGGCAATTGAATTTCACCCCAGAACAAAATATATGTTTTTGCAGACACTATGAATCTTGGCCTGCAACAGCTGAGACACCAGATTCAGGGTATTGCTATTTTGGCAATTGAATTCCACCCCGGAACAAAATATATGTTTTGGCGGACACTATTATACTTTGCCAGCCACAGCTGAAACCACTGATTTATGGTATTGCTATTTTGGCAATTGAATTTCACCACATACAATAATCTATCCTTTGCCAGACAGCAGACAGTATTATACTTGGCTAGCCAAAGCTGGAACCCTAGATTTAGGGGATTGGTATTTGGGCAATTGTATTTAACCCCTTAATAAAATATAGAAATTGCTATCCTGAGTTTCTAGGGGTGACAATTAGCACAGCCAAGCCCCTGATGTAGGATATAGCAAAAAAAACTAGTATTGATGGATTGATGGACTTGGTGGCAGCTTGTTCTGGTGCACCACAAGTCACAAAATGGCCGCCGATCTCCCCAGAAAATAAGTGACAGAAAAACGCTCTGTGCAGCCTAAAAACCAGTGAGCAAGTAACTAGCAGAAGTTCAATAATTCACAGCTGTAGATCGATCCGTTCATTAGGTGCTGTTGCTGACTTTTCCCTGCCTAATCTCGCCCTCACAGAAGCTGCGTCCTCTCCCTACACTAATCAGAGCAGTGTGATGTGCGGCGCTACGTGACTCCAGCTTAAATAGAGGCTGGGTCACATGCTGCACTTGGCTAATCACAGCCATGCCATTAGTAGGCATGGCTGTGATTGGCTCTTAGGGAAAGAAGTAAAACGCTAGCTGATTGGCTGCTGTGCAGCCCTTCAGAAAGCGCGAAGTAATCGCCGAACAACGAACCCAAACTTTTTTGTAAAAACCCCAAAATTTGGTACGAACCCGAACTGTGCTCGAACTGTTCGCTCAACACTATTCGTTACCATGAAGTGCGAGGAAATTTCGATTAATTGCAAATCACATTTTTTCTTAACTTTGGATCAAATGCCACTTTAGATGCTTTGATTCACTCATATCTAATCATTACATTCAGTTGAGCTAGCCCTACAAGGCATTATGATTGGTTTATCAGTAAATATCATGGTGAATTTACAGGATAACATATTTCGATTGTTAACATTGAACTTGCATCCCTCAGTGACATGATCTTTGATCGATCACTTTGAAGCACATTTTTCTATACTGAACAGTTGAAACAACTACTATCTAATTGTCTCAAACACTAAAATGTAAAAAATTGAAAGGTTTTTAAATGAATGACTAGAAAGACCACAAGTGACCAAATTGCAGAAAGCTATAACTTCACCAATCAAAAGGGCATATGTCATTTTGAACTTGGGTTTTAAACTTCAGACAGCATGTTATAGAGCAGGGGTGCTGAGCAGATTGATGTACAGTTTTGGGTGAAAATATTCAGTATAACTTGTAATTTATTCAGTTACTGTATATCTGTGATCATTTTGAGCTTTGAAGTCCAGGAGGTAGTCTTCCCTCTATGACTGTATATACACAGATAGCTGTCAATCACTGATGGGACGGCCTTCTGGACTTTAAAGCCCAGAATGAGCAGGAATATAAATAAATAAAATACAGGTTTCACTGAATCTTTTTCTCAAAAGCTATGTATCAATCTGCTCATCTTCTCCTGCTCTATAATATTCTGCCTGTATCTTAAGCACCATGTTCAACATGACAGCTTCCCTTTAAATCCCTACAATCATACCTGGGACAAGTACATGATCATTGTTACTTGTGTCACTAGTGGTTACTTCCATTATAAAAATGATTGATATCTGGCAAAGAGCCCATTGCTGTCTCTTCTAAATGCCTGTTAGGACATACATGGCCAGTAGTCTGTGCATCGTGTATTGGTAAATAATATAAAGCCACTGTACAGTTGTAGAGTTAACTAAGGCTATATAATACCCATGGACTGGAAAATATACTATGTACTGTACAGGAATCACAGAGCCAATAAATATGGAATTAAATAAAAAATTAACAACTGAGAAATTACTTCCATTTCGCAATCCACCCACTCTAAGATGTTATGCCTCATACACACTTCCATTGAAAATACCTCCAATGTTAGCTGTCCCAAGTAAGGTTTTTCCTTTAATTTGTGGTACTTACAACTTTTTGATCATTGTTATTAAATTTTTTTGGGGGGAAAAGGTGCCAAAAACGGCGAATCATGTGTTTTATTTTTATTTTTTCTATTATGGTGATCAACGCACAGAAAATTTTTATTCATATTTTAATAGTTCAGACATTTTAGGACAAAGCGACACCTAATATGTGTTTTTTTTTTGCTTATGTAAAATTAAGAAAGGGGATTTAAATGTTTATTTTTTAGCTTTACAGGGACAACTTTCAACCCCGTTAGGGGGCTAGAACCTGGGATCTTTTGATCCCTTGTTCTATTCACCCTAATCAAGATCTATTCCCTCTACCTTACCTCACAGATGATGCAATCTGTATTGATTGTGGAATCTGAGCAGTTAAATGACGGGATTCGGCGGAATCGCCATTCCTGTATGATACACTCACTCACAGCGTATGGAGCAGGCCCACTGCAGCAGCCCGCCCCACATATTCCAGCCACCGTGATGTAGGGGAATATCTTATTTTTTAGTGATTTGTGATTAAATTTATTCGTAACAAATTGAATTTCTTGTCGAAGTTTGGCGAATTGGCCAATCAGATTTTTCAAAACTTCACTCATCTATACACATGAGGCCACATGTGGCGCCACAAACAGGGCAGCTTTCAGCCAACGAAATGCTGTGTAGTTTTGCGGATGAAAGAGCTGTGGCCATCTAGCAATGTAAAAACACAAAACTGTACCAGTTGCATGCCATCCAGTAATTAGCTAATATAGCAGCTGCCTCACTGCTGCCCCTGGTGGCCGCACCCTATTTTCATGGGAGGACTGTGAACTTAAAGTGGCCCTGGAAAAAATACTAAAAGGGCCCCCCCCCCCATTTTTCAGTTTGATGGAATGCAATACCATATTGTCACACCTTATACCACCCAAATAGAGCCAAATACCACAGTCCATCACAAAATACTGCCGCCAGCCGCTGGCTGTAAGGAGGGCCCAGGTGACCCCCTGGGAATTGGCTCAGCGGGAAATTTCCCTGTAAGGTCTATGGCCAATCCGCCCCTGCCTATTTAAATGTGAATTCTGCTAATACATTTACTAAGAGCAAGTGCAGGATGAGCAATACACTGCACAATGACTATTGACACTTCTGCAGGGTGTGGACCACAGATACCATTTAAGAATTATTAATAGTATAGCCTTGGAGCTATTAAGCTGAAAAGCTTTTCAGAACGTGTCTTGGGAGCTCATTTTGATACATTTTCATGAAAATTAGCATTCAGTAAATTTTTTTAACATTCAAAGTTCCATTAGCACTAAAGAATGTTCCTTGTATGTTGCAAATCTTTGCTTTTAAAATTATTCGGTACATACTTTAAGATCAATTCACTCTGTACAGTAAATTACTTTCTAAGTAGACTACGTAGACTTGTTAAAGTACCACTTAGAATATCCTATGGATAAACCTATTGCTTCTTAATCGCAAGATGAGCAAATTATTACAGAACTGTTTTTATGCACCAACGCTTTAAACACTTGAGAGTTTTAGGAGCGAACTTCTGAAAAGTTCAGTTAAAGATGATCAGAGAGATAATGATACTCTTATCACTACTTACCGTACTTTTGTTTATGTTACTTTGTATCTCTCCGATCATGTAATTGATCACGTGACTGAGGTGCCAGCATGATGCGCAGACATGCGCAATGTGCCCACATACACGCAGAGCAGCCATGCCAAGGGATTTTGTTAATAGCGTTTTTTTACAGGTGAGCATGCCTAGTTCGCCTTGGGTTACCACCCCTTACACTTGGAGATTAATTTCACTGATTATCAATTATGGATTATCTGTATATTAATTTACACTGGGATATAAGATGATGTTAGCACCATGCACTCTTTATTTATATTGATGCAGAATTCACTGATACTATATATGTTTCTATCTGAGATATTATATTTCTATACGTATATGTAAATTGATGATTAAATATGCAAATGTTCTGATACCCTTTATATACTGTATGCACTTTGAACATGTAATTATTTGCTTGAGAACGGTCCCAGTAGGTGGACTGAAACAACGCACAGGTGAATAAAGGGCTACACGTTTTTTTCACTCAATGGAAGTGCTGTGGACTGTTTCATTCTTATTGGTGAATTGATGTTTGGGTACATCTAGGCTGCTGGCACTCCTTACTTCCCTTTTTTTTTTTTTTACTGATGGGGGCCGCTTTGAATTGCTTTTGTGACAGATAGATAATTTATATCAGTATTAGCACTTGCAAAACACTAGAACAGTCTACAGCGTAAAAGCGTAAAATATAGTAAAAACAATAAAATGCATACAAAGTCATGTCTTGAATTACACTCCTTGCTCAGATCCTATTTTCTCCATATTTCTATGGATTTTGTTTGGTGTTTTTACTTTGTACTTGAGAACAGTCTCTAAATTCAAATCAGCCATATGTTCATGTGTGCGAGGATTTATGTAACGTGACAACCCAATAACACTTCATATCGCGCTCTTGCTTCTGCTGTTAAGAAGAAAAATACAGTGTGCTTGGCCTTGGCACTAGGTTGTATTGTACATTTAAAGAAGTCGTTTCACTTCTTTCTTCTTCCTGAGCTGTCACCCTTGTCTGTCTGCCGCTCTGTAATGTACTTCCAGCTATACCAGATTTATTAAAACAACAGTGTTCACTTAACAAATGACTGAATAAGAATTTTTTAAGTTTAATAAAATATGTGTTGGTTTCAATCTTTGCATTGCAGCTGCAATTGTTTCAAAACTGAGATGTTTGCTGGGAACCAAACCTTCCTTGTACAAATGTTTTCAGATGAAATCTCATGACATTTCGGTAACAATAACTACTGACAGCAAAGAAACATTCACAATGATTTTCTGTACACCTTGAATTTTTTTGTAACATGCACCCAAGTGTTGGTGGATAAAAGAAGAGAAAATGATTTTTGATAAAATGCTGCATTCATGTAATACACAAGCCCATTGATTTTACACATTCCATCGTCTAACTTCCATAACTTCTAATTAGAGATGAGTGAATTGAAGTTGATGAAGTGGAATTAAATCCAAATTTCAGGAAAAATTGGATTCGCACCGAAGCCGAATTTCCTCACGCTTCGTGGCAGGGGCGTACATAGAAATCACTGGGCCCCATAGCAAAAATCTGAATTGGGCCCCCTTAACCCCGCCTACTACCCACCATGGCTCCTCCCCTGCCACACCCCCATGCTGGTTGGTGGAATACAGCGCCTGCTCTGTATTTGGCGCAGGCGCGGTGAGCTGAGGACAGCAGGCACCAGCGTCCTCAACTCACCGCGCCTGCGCCGAATACAGAGCGGCGGCGCAGGCGCAGGATTTAGCAGGGAGACAGTGCCGGAGGCAGCAGGGGATCGCTGCCCGGCACTGTCAATCAAGGAAAGAAGGGGCGTGGCAGCAGGTTGGCAAGACGGAGCCTCTAGGAGCAGGGCAACGCCCCCTGCTCCTAGAGGCTAATTTACATATTATAAAAATACGTTTTTTAGCATAAATATAACTCGGATTTACATAAAAACACATTATCAGCTGCTCTGACATTAGCACATAGCTAATGTCAGACAGCTTATAATGTGTAAACCTGATGACAGAAACCCTTTAATATCCAACCCCTACTGCCCTCCAAAATGCCAGGGGGTGTTAGGAAGGAGAAGGTGTAGGAGGAAAGCACACTGTCCTCTATGAGCCCCCCCCAACCCCTAATGCCCCCCAAAATTCTCAGGACAGTGTGCTTTCTTCCTACTTCTCCCCCATGGGCATTTTGGGGGGCAGATTGAAGCATGTCCCACACTGTCCCCCTCCCAACCCCTCCTTACCCCTCCTCTCTCTTGCTGCCTGGCCAAATTCCACCCTCACCTGAGTGTCAGACTGTCAGTAGCACGGCAGCATTCAGGAAGTTCAGGCCAGGGACAGGGTGCTTCTTCTGCAGGCGCAGAAGAAGAGCCGGCTGCAGATAGAAAAGTGCCCGGCCGGGGCCCGCCGCGTGTCATGGGTGGGCGGGGCCAAAAAATGCGGGTGGGGCCAAAAATGTGGGCAGGGCCTTCTCTGCGCTCCGGGCCCTCCAGTGCTGCGGGCCCCATAGCAGTGGCGTGGTCTGCCTCTATGGGCGGTACGCCACTGCTTCGTGGTAATGGCTGCTGCACGTGTTAGGACATGGAGCAAAGAACTCTGGGAACGAGGGATCACCCACAATGACATGAATAAAGCCAATCAGCAGCCAGCCAGCCCTGTGATGTTACAGCCCTATAAATAGCCTCAGCCATCTTGGATCCTGCCATTTTCTGTACTTAGTGCAGGGAGAGACGTCAGCAGGCGCTAGGGACAGTGCTAGGAAAGACTTCATTGTGCTGAAAAAACAATTTACAAGTTCAGGGAAAGATTATTCAAGGTGTAGGGAAAGGATAGGGAGGAATCATCTACACTATAAAAGGAGAACAGGGTGCAATAGGAGAGTGTACATTCTGGAGCGATTATTATTATACCTTGCTGCACTAATTGGGGATCCAAATTGGTGTTATACTGCTGCTCTTAAGTTGTTTGCACTGTATAATACATCACTAATTTCAGCAAACCTTGTTTGTAATTGGGGTGCAAGTTCTGTGTGATACAGCCATATATGGGGTGTGTTAATAGGAAAGATATGTACGTCCCATTAGCCGTTCTGCGGTGAATTGTGATTTGATGAGCGACGGGGCAATATTCTAATTAACGATATTTTGCAAATTTTTTGGTGAATATTTGTCATAAATTCGCAAATTCGCCATTATTTTCTTGATTGCTAAAATCGGCAATGAAATATGCACGTATTACGTGCGCAATACAGGCGTGGGTCACTTTTGATAAATTTTTCAAGTTTCTAGAAGTTACCTGAGACTGAAGAAAATGGTTGGCACGGCAAACACCAACACTGACAAAAGAGACCTGTTTCTTCTGGCTACCTGCTTCAGCTACTATTCTGATGCTGCCACCCGTCTGATTGGGCCAGAATTCTTTTTAAATACATCTAGTGAGTAGTGCTGTTTTTTCTTCTGTATAAGCCACCCGCCTGATGCCATACCAACTGCCAGGTGCTCCTACTGCCACCCACCATCTTCAGGTACTGGTATTTCCCCCCAAATCCCCACTCTGTCACTGAGCCACTCCATGGTCTCCTTATGCAGCTGCCACATCACCACTCTGTGGTCCCCTCATGCTGCTGCCACCTCACCACTATGTCACTAGGTCACTATGTGGTCTCCTCATGCTGCAGCCACCTCAACACTATGTCACTGGTCACTCTGTGGTCTCCTCATTATGCTGCCACATCACCACTCTGTGCCCTCTAATGCTGTTGCCACCTCAACACTAAGTCACTGGCCACTCTGTGGTCTCCTAATGCTGCTGCCATCTCTCCACTATGTCACTGGGCCTCTCTGTGGTCTCCTCATGCTGCTGCCACATCACCACTATGTCACTAGGTCTTTCTGTGGTCTCCCCATGCTGCTGCCAACTCAACACTCTGTGGCCTCCTAATGCTGTTGCCACCTCAACACTATGTCACTAGGTCACTCTGTGATCTCCTCATGCTGCTGTCACATCACCACTCTGTGGCCTCCTCATGCTGTTGCCACCTCAACACTATGTCACTGGCCACTCTGTGGTCTCCTCATGCTGCTGCCATCTCACCACTATGTCACTGGGCCAATCTGTGGTCTCCTCATGCTGCTGCCACCTCAACACTATATCACTGGGCCACTCTGTGGTCTCCTCATGCTGCTGCCACCTCACCACTATATCACTGGGCCACTCTGTGGTCTCCTCATGCTGCTGCCACCTCAACACTCTGTGGTCTTCTTATGCTGCGGCAAGCTCGCTCCTCTGTGGTCTCCTCATTCTGCTGCCACATCAATACTATGTGACTGGGCCACTCTGTGGTCTCATTTTGCTGCTGCAACCTCACCACTATGTCACTGGGCCACTCTGTGGTCTCCTCATGCTGCTTCCACCTCAACACTCTGTCATTGGACCACTCTGTGGACTTCTCAAGACTGGGAAACTATTTTGCCTTTTTGGCCTGGTTGAAATCATAATTTATTTGACCCTTCTTCTGATCTGTCAGAAGGAAGAAAAAATTAGACACACAACATATCCTGTCTATGTAGCAGCTCTAAAACCTGTATGACATGGTCCCTGTTTTGCGTCAGAATTGGCTTATGATTTGGTAGCCAAAAGCAGGACTGAATACAAAACACAGAAGACATGCAAATATTCCATTCATGTGTCATCTCTGTTTTGGATCCACTCCTGTTTTTTTTTTTTTTTTTGGCTGTAGCAATACTGACCAAATGCTGACTGAGTGGAGGCAGCTGCTCAACAGACAGAATCCGGTTTTTGGGGGTTATTGTTTTGACAGATCAGAGGAAGGGCAAAATAATCAGTGACGTCAACACAAACTTACTGCTGACACCCTCTCCACTTTGAATTCAAAGGTAGACATAGTGCAGCACTCAGCCCCAGCTCCGCTGCAATGGGAAACTATAGGCAGGGAAGAGGGAAGAAACTCCCAGCAGTGTGTCTCAGATTCTTCAAGGATTTTATTTAATTCTGCAGAAATAACACAAGTAGAATGCGTTTTCCACTTGTGTTATTTCTGAAGAATGAAATAAAATCCTTTCAGAATCTGAGACACGCTGCTGGGAGTTTTTCTATACCCTCTCCACTCTGTCAGGGGTGTTCTACTTGTATAAGCCTTTAATAAAACAGGTTCTGTAAACATCTATGAGGAATCAGTTAATGATGCTATAGCATAATCTTGGGCCTCTGCACAGTTCTTTTTGCCTGGCTCTAACATTGACCTGTAAGGCTGAGTTCACACTTGAGTTATTTGGTCAGTTTTGGCCCCGTAATTGACCAAATGAGTGAAGTGTGAAGTGATTCTAAGAGGGACTACTGTCATCTGCGTGTCATACTGACTCACAGTATTGTTTCACTACGACAGTAGACTCCCTATGCGTGTTACTGCAATGCACGCTGTTCTACACCACTATGCAGGTTCTCTGCAGCTAGGAAATAGCTGTTTTTTAATGCAATTCGCCACAAATAAATTTGGATTGAATTTAATCTTTTTGGAAAATTTGGTGAACCGACCAAATAAATTTTTTTAGAAATTTGCTCCTAAAATGGCTGCTGTACGTGTGAGGAAATACAAGGAAATATTTTACGTTTTATTTGCCTTTGTGCGGTGCAGTTATATGTTCTAATGCATTTTTGGTCTGTATTATTGGAAAAAAATAGGCTTATTAGCTGTTGTGTGGTGAAGTGCTAAAATTACAGCCCTTATTGTCATGTATTAGTGGAAAAAGAAAAAATATATTTGTCTATCAATTGTGCAGTTATCTGTTCTAAAGCCTTTTGTGGCCTGTATTAGTGGAAACAGAAAAAATATATTTACCGATCAGCAGTGCAGTTATCTGTTGTAAAACCTTTGTGGTGTGTATTAGTGGAAAAAGAAAAAAATATCTTTGCCGCTCAGAGGGGCAGTTATCTGTTGTAAAGCCTTTTGTGGTGTGTATTAATGGAAAAAGAAAAAAATATCTTTGCCGCTCAGCGATGCAGTTATCTGTTGTAAAGCCCTTTCTTGCGTGTATTAGTGGAAAAATAAAAAATATCTCTACCGCTTAGCGGTGCAATTATCTGTTCTAAAGCCTTTTGTGGCGTGTAGTAGTGGAAAGAGAAAAAATATATTTGCCAGTCAGCGGTGCAGTTATCTGTTCTAAAGCCTTTTGTTGCATGTATTAGCAGAAAAAGAAAAAAATATATTGGCTGCTCAGCGGTAATGTTATCTGTTCTAAAGCTTTTTGTGGCATGTATCAGCGGAATAAGAAAATATATATTTGCCGCTCAGTGCACCACTGTTCTAAAGCCTTTTGTGGTGTGTATTAGTGGGGGAAAAAAAGATCTTATTAACCATTGTTTGGTGAAGTGAGAAAATTACAGACTTTTTTTAAGTGTTTTAATTTCCTTGTTATTTTATTCATTTTTTTATTTGATCTAACAGTATGTCAGACAGAGAAGTGCCAGGCCCTGCATAGGGGAATGGCAGGGGCGTAAATGTTTCTGCCGCATGTAGAGGTCGCAGCAGAGAAAGGGGCTGTGGCAGCAGTATCAGCTAGCTGTCGTGTTGTGACCAGCAACCCAGCGGTTCTTGAGTGGTTGACTCGATCCTCGACATAGTCGCAAGTGACATCAGACACCTCCAGCCAAGAGTCAGTGGGTTCATCAGACAAAACCCTTAGTTGGCATGGCCAGGGAGCAGGCCTTGTGCCCACACCTGTCCTCAACCTGCCTCTGTCCTTTTCTGTTCCCACAGCCAGAGAAGTACTATATGCTGTGAGCTCAGCTCCACTATACAGTGAGGACGAGCTACTAGAAGACAGCCAAGATGTGGAGGAGATATCCTCTGCATTCTCTACTAGGCGGGCATGGGAGCTGGTGTTGCAAGCGGTCAGACTCCTGACCCAGAGACAGTTGAGGAGGACATCAGTGACGTGCAGCCAGTACTCGATGATGATGATGGAATCCGGGTGACGAAGGGTGTTCCATTTTTTTTTTGTATAATAATGTAATATTATAAAATCCATGATAAATCTGCTGTGTGGTGGCCCCATGTGGCATCTACACACTTTAAAAATAATTCTTCAGAGGGGGTAATAGATGCCGGATGACCGGGATGCTCCATGACCGCTTCCCAGGAGCACTTCCATATAGTGCTGTAAGAATCTGATGTCCCTCTCCATCTCCGTGCACCACAGGATGTCCTCCTTCCCATCCATGATGACGGGGAACTCGTGGTGTCTTTAACATCCCCTGGCTGGAAGGCAGTGGCATTGACACAATATATGCTAGTACTGATACAGTGAAATACACTTATACAAATATAAATTATAGAAGATTACAACAAACACACTGCACACTAGTATTGATCCACTAAAAAATGCTTAATTGTGCACTTATATGCAGTAGAAAAATTATGTCAGGTTTTTATGAAGAAAAGTGTTCAATTATGCAGTGTGTGCAGTAAAATATTAGCTGCTGGTGACACTGAGAAATATGGCTATGAGGATTTATGAACTGTACAAGTTTTATTTATTTTTTTTACAAAAATAAAGCACTGTAAAATGATTTTTGTGCAGTGCAACACATCAATTTATAAACAGCAGCCCTGACTGTAAGACACACAGTACACTAACTGCCCCTATGCTCTCCCTAATAATAAAACCGGGTTTTCTACCTAGTAATTCAGTCTACCTGAAACCGAACTAAATATGCTTTCTTCGCAACCCCTACCCTGTCTTGCAAGACCCTGTAATAGCTGGTGTTTGTGCCTAATTGGTGTCTCACAAGACATGGCAGATATGACATATCACATCAGTGGCTGAGCTCACAGTGGCATTTTTGCTTTGCAGCTAGCATAGAGCCTGATAGACCAGCCAATATCCTCCTTCTTGATTGAAAGTATTGTGGGCAAGCCCACTGGTCAGGTCTCCACCCGTGGTCATGTAATTCTCTGTCTTTACCTTACCTGCCGTGTTTTCCTCCCTAGAATACTAAATTTTAAAAATAATATTTATTTTTGTGAGATAATCAACACTTCGGATTTGGTTGGAAGAATAATTTTTATTAAATTTGTAATGGATCTGATCAGTTTAGAATTGATTTGCTCACCTATGTTAGAAATATAGGGTGGTACAGTATGGAGTCATCCACCTCCTTGGTTGCAATACTATAGTTCTGTATAACTTGTATGAAACCATAATATTGCTTCACTGCCAGATAATTACGGTTCAAATAAATAAACAAAACTTTATTGAAAAAAATATATGATAAAATCACAAAGCTAAACGTATTCTTACTAGAGCTTGGCAGAAAAGGTAATGGTACCTAACAGGACTGCTTAGAGTGATATACAGTCCTGCCAGTACACATAGACTGGTGTGAGGCTACTGGTATGCATATGGATGACCGCAATACCTTATGGTAATGCGCCCAACACTAATTACCCACAAAGAATATTGAGTTGTGGTATGACAAAAACAAGGGGGCTGGGTAACACTGGCACCAGTACCCCACCACAACTAAAGGAGGATCTGCTATTGGGAAGTGTAGATCCCAATGTTTGCATGCAGATCCCACAAATGACCCCCCCCCCCCCCCAGAGGCACTGAAGAAGACAGGGTTAAGGAGCATTAACCCCTGTCTCAGTGTCTGATTTACTGAGATGGACGGAATAAAAAAAGTTAAGGAGAGATAGACCACTATTTAGAGCTTGAACGCTACTCAGCTAGCTCATCCCTCATAAAGTAAAGACCTGCACTCACTAAGGCACTGCTAGACAGCTAGAATTTTCCCTACGTGCTCAACGCGTTTCTGTCCCTCACATTTTTTGAAGATTTTGAACAAATACTGGTGCATTTTATGCACGGACCCTGACCTGGCACGACTAGTAGGAGATATTCCATCAATCACCTACCGTAGGGGTAGAAATATCAGTGACCGGGTGATTCATAGCTTCCTGGCTCCTCCTACACAACATACGTGGCTGCCCCAAGACAACAGCGGTTATCCATCTCATGATGTGCAGCTGTGGGTTGCAATACATTGGAAAAACAATTTGTGAGTTCAGACGAAGGGTTAGGGAGCATCTAAATGATGCACGGAATGTACGGAAAGACACTCCTATCGCAAGGCATGTCAATGAGGTGCATTCAAGCAATATTGAAAATCTGAGGTTTCAGGGCATACAGCAAATCAGACAAGCACCATGGGGAGGTGACGTGGATAATAAATTGCTTAGGAAAGAACTCCAATGGATATTTCGGATGTGCACAGAGAGCACTAATGGTCTGAATGAACGGAATATTTATTCTTGCTTTATTGGATCGTAGTCCTGTGTGACATGCCGTTGGTACATTGGTTTTCCCCATCCTTCCATATTATCTCTGCCATTTTTTGTTGTATTATTCATTATGAGTGTTTTTCTTCCTTGATACATTCACATGCGATGTTACACCTTCACTGACCTCTGTGGCCCCCCCTTACCCCCTCCCCCTTTCTATTCATCTTGTAGGGGCTGGGCCTATGCACCTGATTTAGCCTTCTATATGGGGTTGCATACTTGTTCAAATCCCTTTACTGCCCCATTTATCATTATACTCCTTTTTCACCTCCTTTGGGTTTTGCAGCCACCTAATGGTTCCCTGTTTTAAAGCCTGAATGCAGGAGCGCCTCAGTATACAATCGATAAGGGCAGTCAGGAGCTTAGGCTGTACGCCCCCCTCCACTGATTGGTCCTCCGGTCCAGCGTCCCTGCTCCCTTCACAAGAGCTAGCTTACTTAAAGAGGACCTTTCACTGGAGTCGGCAGTGGGCGTACGGCCATCCTAGTGCCGCAGGCGCTGTCACTGACACGTACAGCGTCCTCCGCCGACTCCACAGCTTAGATGTTCTTTGATAGAAAGATTGCCCACTAAATACAGAAACTGTCTGAATGCTCCTGATGAAGTTCCTATAAAAATGTGAGAGACAGAAACACGTTGAGCATGTAGGGCAAGTTCTAGCTGTCTAGCGGTGCCTTAGTGAGCGCAGGTCTTCATGAGGGATGTGCTTGCTGAGTAGCGTTCAAGCTCTAAATAGTGGTCTATCTCTCCCTGACTTGTTTTGCTCCGTCCATCTCAGTAAATCAGACACTAAGACAGGGGTTAATGCTCCTTAACCCTGTCTTCTTCAGTGCCTCTGGGGTGGTCATTTGTGGGATCTGCGTGCAAATATAGGGATCTACACTTCCCAATAGCTGATCTTCCTTTAGTTGTGGTGGGGTACTGGTGCCAGTGTTATCCAGCCCCCCTTGTTTTTGTCATACCACAACTCAATATTCTTTGTGGGTAATTGGTGTTGGGCGCATTACCATAAGGTATTGCGGTCATCCATATGCATACCAGTAGCCTCACACCAGTCTATGTGTACTGGCAGGACTGTATATCACTCTAAGCAGTCCTGTTAGGTACCATTACCTTTTCTGCCAAGCTCTAGTAAGAATACGTTTAGCTTTGTGATTTTATCATATTTGTTTTCAATAAAGTTTTGTTTATTTATTTTAACTGTAACTATCTGGCAGTGAAACAATCCCCCCTTATACGGTACAAGTGTTTTCAATTATACAAAACCATAATATTGCACAAAATGTTCATAGACTTTACAGCCATACCTACTGTCAGATGAAGTGGAAACTAAGAAAGCACAGAATAGGGGAAATCGACCTTAAAAGGGTTGGCCGGACATGTTTTTTTTTTTTTAAACTCACCACACCTATCCTCTGCCTCTCCCATTCCAACGCTTCAGGATTCACTCCAAGTCTCTACTTCCTGCTCCCTCTGGACATGCAGAAAATGCTCGTTCAGCCAATCACTTGATGAGGCAGGTCCCCACTGTGGCCAGTGATAGGCTGGGCAGGTACTTCCTGCTTATCAAGAGAGAGCAGACACCAACAGGGTACCATAAAACATCAGAATGGTAGCGTCAGGTGTCAAAGTGAGTATTGTTTTATTCTAGTTTTAAAACATAGGGAATCTTTAAAAAATGCATTGTGCCAGACAATCTCACTAGGAGAGGTGAACTGACCTATTGTTACACCAACAAAAAACAAATTTCCTTAAGTTACACAACAAATGTACATTTTAGGAAACGAGATGGGGAATAGAGCCCGGGGGGGCCTGGTTGACTATTTAGAGTCCAGATGTGTCCAACAGTTGATCTGATAAAAATATCTCCCACTCAGGGTATGGCCATATGGTACTGCCATGTAGTATAGGAAGTGGCCGCCATACATCAGAGTACCACGTGGCTATGGGAACCACAACTGGATCACATTAACTGATTAAAACTGAATTGTTTAACCCATTAAACCACACGGCCATTAACAAGTCAGGTCTAATACGTTAATATGATCCCTCTGCAGTTTGCATGATTAAGTTGCACTTGGATGCATGGTGGGTGTACCCTTGCGGATATTGAGCCTACATATTATCCAAAACAAAACCCCTAAAACATCTGAAGAGCAGCCACGCATATGCGGCCACCCTCTATTCATTCCTATGGGACTGCTGCAAAATAGCAGAGCACTGGCTCAGTTATCTCTGGCAGTCCCATAGAAGTGAATGGAGTGGTGGCAGCTCTTGTATGGTGTGCTCTCCATTCATTTCCTATGGAATTTCCAAAAATAGCAAAGCGCTGGCTCGGTTATCCCCGGCAGTCTCATAAAAATAAATGGAGAGCACGCCATGCATGCGCTGTGTGAGCTCTCCTTCTCCTTCACTGCAGTTCGTTCTGAAGATAGGTATGGTTCTCAGAAGTGGAACCAGCACCTATTTCACTTTTATGGCATATTCTAGTGATCCTAGGGATGGCATATCCTACTATAATGCAAATAAAGTATGAAATGACACAACTCCTTTAAGTAGCCCTAAGCAAAATCTTTTCAGTGACAGCTCGTTCACACCCACTGGGTTAGAATGCAATTATACCCTTCGTACAAAGTATCTGTGAAGTGTTAAAGCAGAGGCCTTGATCTTGTAATCAATGTCTTTTATAGTCTCGGACTTACATAAAATGTGTAATTAGAGTAGTGCAGAGGAATTGGATAGAGCTCAATTCCACGGCGCTGGCATTATAATGTTTATTGTAACGCTGCTCATTAAGATCGTCAAGTTTTACAAAGTTAAACGTTTTTCAGTCCGCCTTAATTATTGAAAGGAGAGCGAGGTAAATGGCTCATTTATATTTAAGATCTGAATGTGATTTGTCTGTCCTGTAAACATTTTGGCAAAGTCACTTAAAGTTACAAAATTCTCCTCGCAGCCATATACTTCAGCTCTCTAACTGAAGGATAATGAAATGACTGGAGTTCGAGAGGCAACAATGGCCACTGTGCCCTTGAGATAATGAGTCTCTAGTGGGGTTCATTTTGAGAAGGCTTATACTAAGAGAGAATAATGTTCACCAGGGAAGACAGCGGAGACTGCTTCATAAAGAAACCCCCCTCGTTCCATTCTGCTCTAATAGATACCTAGTGTAGAAGAGCATAATGTACGGATACAGTACATGACAACCTTTCCCATAAAACATCACCATCAGTGCTCAACAAGTAAATAACGTGTCATCCCCATAATGTCGCCAGGCCTCACGCTCTTCGGATAATGAGTTTCCAGTCTTCAAAAATTAATTATGCTTTTTAGACAAACAAGAAAATGCTTTTAATTTGGGGCTTGGTGATTGTGCTATGTGATCTATTTCTTAATTCTCAGCCTCCACACAGAAAATTGCTAGTTTTAGAATTGTTTTTTTTTTTCATTGACTGAACCCACATTAGGACAAAGGCTGACAAGTCTCTTCAATATTCAGGGCTGTGGGTTGTACTTGTTGGATGGGAATGAGATGAAACATTTGCCATTTATGAAAGCGGGGGGGGGGGGGGAAGATTATGTGGGCTGTTGTATCCCGCAATTCAAAAAATATATTATCCATGCTGAAAGCGTTAGGGAAAAGACTAACAGAGATATAGCAAAGCCTATAATAACATCATAATGTTTGTAGGCTGACATTATAGAGGGTTAGTAAAAACAAGTGCATAGACCACACCAATGTGCTAGTGCATTATACCATAGTGGCTTTAAGGGCTTGGGCCACCATTAAATTATATTTTAATATGATTCAGCAAGAAACCGTAATTACTTCTGTAGTTTAGAAAAGACAGGCCCATAAGCTGCCAGCCTGAGAAAAATCTATAAGAGCAATTAGAACAATATTTTTTGGAGATCTCTGGGTCCATGTGCGGTAAAGGGCTGGTTCTAACTTTGTTAGAAAGAGATTGTCATGTACTTCAAAATGTCTGATTTTGATTTCTACATTAATCATGGTATAACCTTTTTAACGTGGCCATACACTTTCAATACCCAAATGTATTTTGACTCCCTCAAATACATGCACACTCAGTTCAGCCATGTTCTCAATGGGAAGAGGGGAATAAGTAGCTGGCATACGCCTCTGGTGATGGCTTACCATTTGTCAGAACAAAAGATCTGGCATGTTGAAATTCAACATCCCTCATTCCTCCAATGTCATCCTTCATAGGAGAGTCAGCCTACCTCTATCAACATAAGACAATCTGCCGATATTGCCAACATTAGGCTGTTGAATGTGGATTAAGCCTGCTTTCTTCTTATGTGTTTGAGCACCTTAAGTTATAGTAAGCTACAACATTGTGCAGTTGCTCCAATGCCAAAATTCCCAGTAACACATTGTTCATTAGTGATGTCGCGAACATAAAATTTTCCGTTCGCGAACGGCGAACGCAAACTTCCGCAAATGTTCGTGAACGGGCGAACGGGCGAACCGGGCGAACCACCATAGACTTCAATAGGCAGGCGAATTTTAAAACCCACAGGGACTCTTTCTGGCCGCAATAGTGATGGAAAAGTTGTTTCAAGGGGACTAACACCTGGACTGTGGCATGCCGGAGGGGGTTCCATGGCAAAACTTCCATGGAAAATTACATAGTTGACGCAGAGTTGGGTTTTAATCCATAAAATATAGCATCACTATTCCCACCAGAGAGCAGAGGCCATTATAATATTACCATAAATTGTTAATTTATGCCTACTCTTGGCTACACCTGACTAGTTTTCACTATCGCTAAGTATTGCGGAGTTACAACTCCGCAATACTTAGCGATAGTGAAAACTAGTCAGGTGAGCGGCCAGAAATTTTAATAGAGTTAGTGCTAATAGTTAGTAAAAAAAAGTTAAGTTTTAGAGCGATCTAGTCCAGGAGCCAAGAGTAGGCATAAATTAACAATTTATGGTAATATTAATCCATAAAAGGCATGAATCACCTAACAATCCTAAAATTTTTTGAACAACATGGTTTAAAACATCTAGTGTGTGTATACGATCAGGTATGATGTTGTATCTATCAGGGTTACGGGGTTGTATCGATAAGGGTTACGCCCGCTTTACAGACATTGACAGACCAAACTCCCCTTTTAATGCACCGCAAACAACCGCAAACAGTTCATTTGCACAACAGCAAACTCCCCATTTGCACAAGGTTGGATACCAAGCTAGCCACGTCCCGGTGACGTCATTGAAGGTTTCTTCCTCCACCCAGCCACGTACAACACCAAGGGTCCCCGAAAGGTGAATTGAATTGATTTTTCGAACGGGGAGATGGTTAAAAAAACGCTGGCTCCCTCCCCTTTGTTTTTATCCACGGTCACTGCGTCTGCGCCGTGCAATTTACTGTCACACCTGATATGAGTGGTATTTTCTGTAGTACTATTCTCATCAGTTTAATCCCTCTAACATCCCCAATCTGGGGGCCATTTATTGAATTGATTTTTCGAACAGGGAGATAGTTAAAAAAAACGCTGGCTCCCTCCCCTTTGTTTTTATCCACGGTCACTGCGTCTGCGCCGTGCAATTTACTGTCACACCCGATATGAGTGGTATTTTCTGTAGTACTATTCTCATCCGTTTAATCCCTCTAACGTCCCCAATCTGGGGGCCATTTATTGAATTGATTTTTCGAACGGGGAGATGGTTAAAAAAACGCTGGCTCCCTCCACTCTGTTTTAATCCACGGTGACTGCGTCTGCGCCGTGCAATTTACTGTCACACCCGATATGAGTGGTATTTTATGTAGTACTATTCTCATCAGTTTAATCCCTCTAACGTCCCCAATCTGGGGGCCATTTATTGAATTGATTTTTCGAACGGGGAGATGGTTAAAAAAACGCTGGCTCCCTCCACTCTGTATTTTAATCCACGTTGACTGCGTCTGCGCCGTGCAATTTACTGTCACACCCGATCTGAGTGGTATTTTCTGTAGTACTATTCTCATCAGTTTAATCCCTCTAACGTCTCATATCAGGGATTGCCTTTTGTGAAAAAAAAATTCGTCCGGGTACCTTCCACTGCGGTGTCCCAATAGCGACAAATTTTTTGAAGGCCTCAGACTCCACCAGCTGGTATGGTAAAAGCTGGCGGGCTAAGAGTTCCGTCAAGACAGCTGTCAGTCGCCGGGCAAGGGGGTGATTCTGTGACATTGGCTTCTTATGCTTAAACATGTCCTTGACAGACACATGACTGTGGGCAGATGAGCAGGAACTGCTGAAGCTGAGAGGAGGAGTGGCGGTTGGTTGAGAGGGGGCAGGGAGGACAGCAGTGGTTGACGTGGCTGAAGATGCTGGACCAGGAGGAGCATGGTGGCTTTGAGTTTGTGTGCTGCTTGTACTCATGTGTTGATCCCATAGGCATTTGTGATGTGAGATCATGTGCCTTTGCAAAGCAGTTGTACCGAGGTGGGTGTTGGACTTCCCACAACTCAGTTTCTTTTGGCACAGGTTGCAAATGGCATTGCTGTTATCAGAGGCAGACACACAAAAAAAATGCCACACTGCTGAGCTTTGCAATGACGGCATTCTGGTGGTGGCAACAGCATGCGTTGACTGGCGTGCTGTCTGGCTGACCCCAGTTGCCGATACATGCTGTCTGACTGTGCCACTAACTCCTTGCGACGACCTCCCCCTGCTTCCAACTCGTCTCTTCATTCTCTCTGTCCCCTTCTGAACTTTCCCCCTCTTCTTCTCTTCGAGCAGGCACCCACGTGGCATCCGTGGACACATCGTCATCATCAACCGCTTCACTTGTATCTGACACCTTAGCAAAGGAAGCAGCAGCGGGTACAACATCATCATCATCATCACACTGTACGTCCATGTGTGTAATCCTGCCTGACTGAGACATATCCCTGTAATCTACATCATCTAGCAATAATGGTTGCGCATCACTAAATGCATCCAACTGATGTGTAAATAACTCCTCTGACGGATCAAGTGAAGCGGCTGTGGTGGCTGTGGTAGTAGTGGCGGCGGGCAGGAGCATGGTAACTTGAGAGCAGGTGACCGAAGCTGAGCTGGAGGAGGATGGTGCATCAAGGTTCTTAGTGGAAGCTGTTGAAGATTGGGTGTCATGTCTAAGCCAGTCACCTATGTCCTCAGAATTTTTCGGGTTCAGGGTACGTGGCCTCTGAACACTAGGCATTATTCCAGGGACAGTGGAAATCACAGCACTACGACCACGACGGCCCCTGCGGGGTGGCCTGCCTCTGCCTGTCATTTTTTTTTAGATAAGTGGTACTACGCGTGTAAGGTACTGTGCCACCCAGTATCAGTGGTGGGCACTGGCAGTGGGCACACTACAGTCTGTGGAAGTGGGACTGACACACACTGGCAGCAGGCAAGCAACTGAATTTAGACTACTGTCTAAAAATAAAATGCCTTATTTATCGGCAAGCTACTGTGCCACCCGGTATCAGTGGTTGGCACTGGCAGTGGGCACACTACAGTCTGTGGAAGTGGGCCTGACACACACTGGCAGCAGGCAAGCACACTGAAATTAGACTAATGTGTAAAAATGAAATGCCTTATTTATCGGCAAGCTACTGTGCCACCCGGTATCAGTGGTTGGCACTGGCAGTGGGCATAAAACAGTCAGTGGAAGTGGGCCTGACACACACTGGCAGCAGGCAAGCAACTGAATTTAGACTACTATCTAAAAATTAAATGCCTTATTTATCGACAAGCTACTGTGCCACCCGGTATCAGTGGTTGGCACTGGCAGTGGGCACACTACAGTCAGTGGAAGTCGGCCTGACACACACTGGCAGCAGGCAAGCAACTGAAATTACACTAAAGTGTAAAAATTAAATGCCTTTTTTTGATGCAAAGTCCTGTGCCACACGGGATGACAGGGGTGGGCACTGGCAGTGGGCACACTACAGTCAGTGGAAGTCGGCCTGACACACGCTGGCAGCAGGCAAGCAACTGAAATTACACCAAAGTGTAAAAATTAAATGCCTTTTTTTATGCAAAGTCCTGTGCCACATGGGATGACAGGGGTGGGCACTGGCAGTGGGCACACTACAGTCTGTGGGCCTGCAGCTCCTCACACACAGGCAGGCCAGGCAACTGCAATATGTATATGGAGAGAAAAAAAAGCAGACTAATGTTGCAGCCCTAAAAAGGGCTTTTTGGGGTGCTGTCAGGACGCTGTCCTTACAGCAGAGATCAGATGAGTCTTTCAGGACTGGAGTGGACACTGAATTCACTAGCCTAGCTATCGATTTCCCTATTAAATCAGCAGCAACTACGCTCTCCCTCCTCTCACTAAGACTGCAAATTCCGAATGAATCTAAAATGGATGCTGTTCAGGAGATGGGAGGGTCTGGGAGGGAGGGTATGCTGCTGATTAGCTGGAATGTGTCTGCTGACTGTGAGGTACAGGGTCAAAGTTTGCTCAATGATGATGTATAGGGGCGGACCGAACATCGCATGTGTTCGCCCGCTGCGGCGAACGCGAACAAGCTATGTTCGCCAGGAACTGTTCGCTGGCGGATAGTTCGTGCCATCTCTATTGTTCATATTACATTTATGTCATATGAAAAATATTTAGGACTACAGTGGCATAGCTAGGAGGCCTGAAATGGCATGTGTCCCAGTTTTGACACCAACTGAAAGTATAGCTATTACCCTGTAAGACACCAATCAATTGATATACCGGAAGAGCTTTGATGCTCTTCCTAATCTCATGCCCCTCTGACTCCCATTTGCCAAGCTTAGCAATTGGGAAGAGAACGGGTCAGCCATAAGACTATAACAAATTGAACTTTTATATCTTGCATGTTAAGAAAATAAACCATATGACACAGGTTAAACTGGGATTTGGGGTTTCAGGAATTCCTAGGTTTTACCCTTAACCGCTGCAAAGAGCTGTGGAGCTGCTGCAAGAGGAATCCCAGTTCATAGGCCGCAGAATAGTCAGAGGCTAGTTCCAGTTGCAATGGCTTTGTCAGGCAGAGATGGCTGATATCAATCAGAATCTGACAAGCCAGATGATGAGATAGGAGAGTAGTCAGGAGCTGAAGGTCAGAATCAAATGTAGAACTGTTACTACCAGGAAGACAATCCAAGGGACACGGCAGGAGCGAGGTCAGGAACAAAATCTTCTTATGCATACACCTTCAAAATCAAAGTCTCATAAAAGTCCTTTAAAGGGGGTTTCTAAGCTCCTGATATTGATGACATATCTTCAGGATAGGTCATTAGCATCCAATTGGTGAAGGTTAGAGATGAGTGAATCGAAGTTGATATAGTGGAATTAGATCCGAATTTAAGGAAAATTTTGATTTGCACCGAATCCGAATTTTCTCATGCTTCGTGGTAACAAATCACATATTTTCCTCAAATGGCTGCTGTACATGTTAGGACATGGAGCAAGGAACTTGGGGAATGAGGGATCACCCACAATGCCATGCATGCATCCAATCAGCAGCCATCCAGCTCCTGTGATGTCACAGCCCTATAAATAGCCTTAGTCATCTTGGATTCAGACATTTTCCAGTGTACTTGGTGCAGGGAGAGACGTTTGCAGGTGCTAGGGACAGTGCTAGAAAAAACTTTAAAACTTTTATTTTGCTGTATAGAAGTTCAGGGAAAGGATAGGGAGGAATCATTCTACAATATTGAAGCAGAACAGAGTTCAGTAGGGGAGTTTACAGCCTGGGTAATAGGAACAATCCTGCGGATCCAAATTGCCATTATACAGCTCTGTAATTCCAGCAAACCGTTCTTGTTATTGGGGTGCAAGTGCTGTTTGATACAGGCATTAACAGGGTTTATTACAAGCGAATATTAATAAATCTTAATTGTCCTTGAGCGGTGCAGTTATATGTCCTAAAGCATTTTTTGGCTTATACTAGTGGGAAAAAGGGCTCATAAGCCGTTGTGTGGTGAAGTGAGAAAATTACAGCCCTTTTTGGTGTGTATTAGTGACAAAAAAATATATATTATTTTCCGTTCAGCGGTTCAGTTATATGTTCTAATGCCCTTTTTGGTGTGTATTAGTGGAAAACAAATATATATTATTTGCCATTCAGAGGTATAGTTATATGTTCTTAAGCCTTTTGTGGAGTGTATAAGTGGAAAAAAGTAAGGGCCTATTTGCCGTGCAGTGGTGTAGTTATATGATCTAAAGTCCTTTTTGGCGTGTATTAGTGGCAAAAAAATCTATATTATTTGCGATTCAGCTGTGCAGTTATAAGTTCTAAAGCCCTTTTTGGCGTGTATTAGTGACACAAAAAAAAGCATTTGCCGTTGTGTGAATAATAAAATTACAGCCCTATTTGGAGTATATTAGTGGCAAAAAAAGATATATTTGTCATTCAGCATTGCAATTATATGTTCTAATGCCCTTTTTGCTGTGTATTAGTGGCAAAAAGCATATGTTTGCCGTTCAGCGGTGCAGTTATATATTCTAAAGCCCTTTTTGGCATGTATTAGTGCAAAAATTTATATATTTGCAGTCCAGCGGTGCAGTTATATGTCCTAAAGCACTTTTTTGCGCGTATTAGTGGCACAAAAAAAGTATTTGCCGTTGTGTGGTGAAGTGAGAAAATGACAGCCCTTTTTGGAGTATATTGAAGGCAAAAAAAGATAAATTTGCCGTTCAGCGGTTCAGTTTTATGTTCTAAAGCCCTTTTTGGTGTGTATTAGTGGCAAAAAAAATATAGATTTGCCGTTCAGCAGTGCAGTTATATGTTCTAAAGTCTTTTTGGCACCACGGCCCTGCGTCTACATATGCAGCGTCACCATAAAGTGGCCTGAGAGAACCGTGGCTCCGATGTGGTGGTCCAGCCGGCCGCAACATCACCCAGTGTCACGCACCTGATTTCAGGCAGTCAAGGCTCCACCACCTCAGCCGAAAGGGGCTGTCTGTCATTCCCATCTTCTGCTGGTCCTGATGCTCCTGCTCCTCCTCCTACTCCTCGTCAGTCATTCTGTCAGCAATCGATCACTGAAGCAATTGCCAAGAGACAGCAGTATGCTTGCATGCATCCAACGGTGCAGAAGCTGAATGAGCTCCTGTCCAAGTTGCTGGTGCTGCAGTCCTTCCCTTTCTAAGTGGTGGATTTGGCACCTTTCAGAGAAATCATGGCTTGTGTCGAGCCAACGTGGAGAGTCCCAAGCCATGATTTTTTTTTGCCAAAAAGGCAGTACCAGTCCTGCACAAATATGTAGAACCAAAGGTGGGCCAGTCCTTGAGCCTGTCAGTGTCTGCCAAAGTGCACGGCAGCGCAGACGTGTGGAGCTGTAACGACAACTGAAAATTGGAACCATAATGACCGACAACAGGAAAAACATGGTGTTGGTGCTGCGTCAAGGAAGGCTGAGCCATGTGCTCTGCATAGCACACATGTTCAAACTGGATGTCATGCGGTTCCTGAAGTCTTCCACCCATCTGCAAGACATCCTTAAAATGGCCTGGAAACTTTGCATGCACTTCAACCACTTATACACCGCAAAGCAAAACCTCCTTGAACTGCAGCAGTAGAATGACATTCCCCAACATAGGCTGATATGCGATGTTTTCACCTGTTGGAATTCCACCCTCCATATGTTGGGCAAACTTTATGAACAGAGACCAGGCAATCAACGATTTCTTGATGATCCAAGGAGACAGGAGTACTCCCCTGTGTAACTTCAATGTCAGCCAGTGACAGCTCATGCATAACACCTACCATTTGCTCAGGCCCTTTGAGGAGGCCACGTTATTTGTCAGTCTCCAGGACTACGGGATAAATTACATCATTCCACTGCTTCATGTCCTGGAACAGATGCAGTTAAATCTGGCTGTTCAGGGGACTGGAGATGTGGCGCTTACATCTCATGGCCACATGAGCCCTGTGCAGGCTAAACTGGAGGAGTCGGAGGAGGAGGACATTGGAGCACAAGCAATGTGTAGCAAAATGGGTGGTTTTTCTACACAGGTGACAGGAAAGGAGGAGTAGGAGCAGCCAGAGGAGCTAAAGAGCGATGAGGAAGACAAGACAGAGGACCCAGACACACTGTGGCAGTATGCAGTGAAGATGGAGGCAAGGAGTCACCCCGAGTCACTTGCACAAATGGCCCGATGCATGCTTACTTGCTTGCGTAGAGACAGCCGAATTGTCACCATTCGGCAGAGGGATGACTTCTGGCTCTCCACCTTGTTGGACCCTCACTACTGGTCCAAAATGGGTGCCTTTCTTACACCTGCTGAGAGGGAGGACAACATTAACTACTATAGAGACATCCTATGTAGTCAGTTGGCCACTGCCTATCTGCGCCATCATCTATCCTCTCTCAGGTCTGACTGGGGGGGCCCTCTGCGCTCACGATCTACTGCCATGGCTTCTGGGGAGGGGTGGGGTGGCAGGAGCAGTACCAGCTCCAGCAGCAGTAGCCTGAGTCTACAGTCGTTGATGAGCAGCTTTCTTCATCCGCATAGTGAAGAAACTACTCACTAGGAGCTAGACATAGAACAGAACATAAACCAGCAGGTGGTGGAATACTTGGAGTGCACCCTGCCAGCCGTCATTGAAGATCCGCTGGACTACTGGGCGGCCAAACTGGACTTATGGCCGCAACTGGCCAAGTTTGCCCTGGAATAGCTCAACACTATTTTACCTTGCCACTCTGTGGTCTGCTGATGCTGCTGCCACCTCCACAATATGTCACCATGCTGTAGTCTCCTGATGCTGCTGCTACCTCAACACTATGTCACCTTGGCACTCTGTGGCCTCTTGATGCTGCTACTGCCCCGCCACACTGTCATTGCACCACCCTGTGGCCTCCTCCTGATGCTGCTGCCGCCACCTCCACACTGTGTATTTCTGCAACCCTGTAGCTTCCTGCTGCTGCCACCTCCACGCTCTCTCATTGTGCCACTCTGTGGTTTCCTGATGCTTTTGTCACCTCCACACAATGTCACCTTGCCACTCTGTGGTCTGCTGATGCTGCTGCCACCTCCATACTATGTTACCTTGCCACTCTGTGGTCTCCTGATGCTGCTGCCACCTCCACACTATGTCACCTTGCACCTCTGTAGTCTCCTGATGCTGCTTCTACCTCAACACTATGTCACATTGCACCTCTGTAGTCTCCTGATGCTGCTTCTACCTCAACACTATGTTTCCTTGCCACTCTATGGCCTCCTGATGCTGCTGCAACCTCCACACTTTCATTGTGCCACCCTGTGGCTTCCTACTGATGCTGCTGCCGCCACCTCCACACTCTGTCATTGTGCCACTCTGTGGCCTACTGATAATGCTGCTGTCACCTCCACACTCTGTCATTGTGCCACTCTGTGGTCTCATCATGCTTCTGCCACATCCACTCTGTCATTGTGCCACTCTGTGGTGTCCTGATGCTGCTGCCACCCCCACACTGTCATTTTGCCCCCTGTTGCCTCCTTCTGATTATGCTGCCACCACCTCCACACTCTGTCATTGTGCCACTCTGTGGCTTCCTGATACTGCTGCTGCCACCTAAACACTGTCAATGTGCCAGGGCTTCCTCCTGATGCTGCTGCTGCCGCCACCTCCTTACTCTGTCATTGTGCCACTCTGTAGCCTTCTGATGCTGCTGCCACCTCCACACTGTCATTTTGCAACTCTGTGGCCTCCTCCTGATGCTGCTGCCACCTCCAGACTCTGTCATTGGGCCACTCTGTGGTCCCCTCATGCTGCTTCCACCTCACCACTATGTCATAGGGCCACTCTTTGGTCTCTTCATGCTGCTTCCACCTCACCACTATGTCACCTTGCCACTCTGTGGTCTTTTGATGCTGCTGGTTCCACCGACACACTGTCATTGTGCCACCCTATGACCTCCTCCTGATGCTGCTGCTGCCACCTCCACACTCTGTCATTGTGCCACTCTGTGGCCTCCTGATGATGCTGCGGATAGGTCCTTAATATTATTTCCTGAATATCCCTTTAAATTGATGTTTCCATGTTGCCCCATATAGCCTAAAGGTATTATAACAGAGCCTGACAGTGTAGCTTGCCGTTTTATATAGGATGCATCAAAATCAAAGTCTTGCATAACGAGACATGTGCTATAGTCATTGTTTGCATAGGCGCATAGTGCAGGCTGAGCTGCTTTATAATCCAATCAGCTGACAACAGGCTTTGTTTTCCTAAATGAATAACACCGGCATGTAAAAAAATACCAAGTGTGATATTGTAAACAAATCCGCTATCGATCTAGGCATTCATATTTCAGTTAAAGCTGTCACACAATGGTACAAACATTGCACATAATTTCAGTCTCACCATATTTCATCTGGTAACTGTCTCACACATTGCATCTATTTCATCACCTAGTGCTGCATTCATTGAAACACGGTGTGGGATAAATGGGTATTTTCATGAAACGTGAGTGTATCTGCGATGAACGGGCTGAAGTTATGCAGAAAAAACTCTAGCGTAACATCATGACAATGTACAAGGCCCTAATAAACGTGCCCGTGTACCGTAGGTCTCTGAACTCTTTCTCTGTCGGGCAGTGATATATCTCCATATCCATTATCCATTAGCATTGCAGTAATCAGAATTTCCCTGTGAGCTTGATTCATGTAGTCATTACCCAAATGAGATGAAAGATTAAAGGGGTTATCCAGGACAAGAAAAAAAACATGTCTGATTTATTTTGAAAACAGCACAACCCATATTCCCTCTCCTGACATGTCTGTTTTAGTAACTGTTAAGACACCTCCTGTGTCTTTAAACCAAACCGCCGTTTAGTAGACCTTCCCCGGCTGCTGTACACATAACCTCCGTTCGCATAAACTGGAGGGCACGAACCAAATGCAGGGGAAGCGGCAATCTCACGAACGGCTCCAAACACACGAACGGTAATCCACGAACTGCTGCAAGCCGCCGAACAATCACACTCACCAAGCGGCTTCCATTTCCATTCAGCAGTCTCTAAACGCCAATAATAAATCCCCCCAATAACGAGACAGAAGCTCCGCATTGAGGGTCAAATAAGAACTCTTTTAATGACCACACAAGCATTTCCTTTTATACACATTTTCCAACAAGGTTACCACCCACGTGGTATAAACATAGCAGCCAATCATTTACAGTTTCACATTTTAAACAGAACCCATTTGTCAATGTACATTTATTAACCACAATGACATTGTCCGTGATCCAATCAACAACACAATGGCATTGCCTGTGATACAATCAACACAATGACATTGTCCGTGATACAATCAACAACACAATGGCATTGTCTGTGATACAATCAACAACACAATGACATTGCCCGTGATACAATCAACAACACAATGACATTGTCTGTGATCCAATCAACAACACAATGACATTGTCTGTGATACAATCAACAACACAATGACATTGTCCGTGATACAATCAACAACACAATGACATTGTCTGTGATACAATCAACAACACAATGACATTGTCCGTGATACAATCAACAACACAATGGCATTGTCTGTGATACAATCAACAACACAATGACATTGCCCGTGATACAATCAACAACACAATGACATTGTCTGTGATACAATCAACAGAACAATGACATTGTCTGTGATACAATCAACAAAATAAAAGTTAGGAATCCAGGCAATAACAGGTGTTCTGTTGTTTCAGCGGTGTTCGGCAGAAAAAGTGTCCGTTTTTAGTTCCATGAAAATAGAGCCGAACACCGCTGGGCTTTCGCATAGTTTAAAATGGCCGCTGCCTCGTGGTCGACATACAAACGGAATGCAAACAGACGAATACAGCAGGGAAACAAGCATTAAAAAAGAATAATCAGACAGATGGTTCTGTCACAGTAACTACTTGCATTCTCCATGCAATAACAATTCTGAAGCATCCATATGACTCTAAGATGTGCCATTTCTTTATTATTTAAACTAGAAGTTGTAAATGAATTACTAGCAGTTTGCAATATAGGTCCAGATGGGTGTTACCAGTTGGGAATGTGTTTCTGCACAGTCTAGCACTGTCTAATCCAGGGGTCTCAAACTCGCGGCACGCGGGCCATTTGCGGCCCTCAGTACAATATTTTGTGGCCCGCCTTCGCAAAAATGAATGAAATCGCATTGGTAAAAAAAATCACACGCTCACAGTCCTGCACTATAAAGTTATACAATGTCCCCTCATTCATAAAATATCCCCTTATTCAATAAATCATGCCCCCTCACTTATTACTGAAGATACCAATAATCGCAAGAGCTTACGAATAATGCAGGCATATCGGCTGGGCGGACGGCAGCGTGACTCCCTGAGCGGCAGGATGGGGGGATCTGTGGATTGCACTGTTAAGGGGGAGGGGGGGTCTGTGGATGGCACTGTTATGGGGTGGGGGTCTGTGGATGATACAACAGTGCCATCCACAGATCCCCCATAACAGTGCCATCCCCAGATCCCCCATAACAGTGCCATCCCCAGATTCCCCATAACAGTGTCCATCACAGATCCCACATCACAGTGCCATCCACAGATCCCCCATCACAGTGCCATCCACAGATCCCCCATCACAGTGCCATCCACAGATCCCCCATCACAGTGCCATCCACAGATCCCCCATCACAGTGCCATCCCCAGATCCCCCATCACAGTGCCATCCCCAGATCCCCCATAACAGTGTCCATCACAGATCCCCCATCACAGTGCCATCCACAGATCCCCCATCACAGTGCCATCCACAGATCCCCCATCACAGTGCCATCCACAGATCCCCCATCACAGTGCCATCCACAGATCACCCACAGATCCCCCATAACAGTGTCATCCCCAGATCCCCCATAACAGTGTCCGTCACAGATCCCCCATAACAGTGTCCGTCACAGATCCCCCATAACAGTGTCCGTCACAGATCCTCCATAACAGTGCCTGTCACAGATCCCCCCCATAACAGTGTCATGCACAGACCACCATTAGTTCCAAACCCACCAATAACACACCTTTTGGTTAAAAATATATATTTTTCTTATTTTCTTCCCCAAAAATCTAGGTGCGTCTTATGGGCCGGTGCGTCTTATAGGGCGAAAAATACGGTACTTCACGCCTAGCGCAGACGTCATTTCCGTGAAATCCCTTATGCGGCCCAGCCTCACCCAGACTTTGCCTCCTGCGGCCCCCAAGTAAATTGAGTTTGAGACCCCTGGTCTAATCAGTGCTGCCAGTGTCAGACTGTGCAGGAACACACCGCCAACTGGTAACAACAATCTTAACCTATATCGCAAGCTGTTAGTAATAACAAATAATTTTAAAAAAGTACAAATAAAAATAAAAAAATAGAATAAGACATACTTGGAAAAAAAATGAAAGTAAACAAAAAAATGACCTTTTTTGCTAATAAATGCCTTTGTTTGCCTAAAAAATAAAAATAAAAAAATGATACATACAATTGTAATTGGTATTTGCCATGTCTGAAATAACATGTACAATAAAAAGATCACATGATTTATCCTGAGGTCTAATACACCCTTAAATGGGTTCTCCGCTTTCTACTATTAATGACCTACCCTGGCACCCCGCCGATCAGCTGTTTAAAGAGAAAGCAGTGCTGCCTTCTTTGCTCTGTCTACCTACTTGCTGCAGCGATTGCAGTGATGAGCGGTGAAATTACAAGTATGGCTTCCCTATTCACTTCCATGGGACGGCTCTGTCTGTTCAAGTGCATAGGAAGGAGCTGTCCCATCTAAGTGAAAAAAAAGAAAAACATACATATTAGGTATTGCCACGTTCGTAAAGACCGGCTCTATAAAAATACTGCATGATTCACCCCCTCGCCTGAACGATGTTGAAAAAATAAAATAAAAACTGTGCTAAAACAACAATTTTTTTTTGTCACATCATAAAAAGTGAAACACCAAGCGATCAAAAAGGTGTATTCCCCCCAAAATAGTACCAATCAAACTGTCACCTCATTACGCAAAAAATGAGCCCCAAAAAACCGTCATCTCATACCACAAAAAATGAGACATTACATAAGACAGTCTCCCCCCAAAAAAATTTCCATTCAGAATATAGAGACACAAAAACGTTTTTTTCCAAAAATGCTTTATTATGTAGCAAACAGCCAAAAAAAAATATTTGGTATTGTCTCGTCCATAACAACCTCCTCTATAAAAATAGCACCTGATCTAACCTGTCAAATGAACATTGTAAAAAATAAAAACGGTGCCAAAACAGCTATTTTTTGCTATCCGGCCTCACAAAAAGTGTAATATAGAGCAGCCAAAAATCATATGTACAACAAAATAGTACCAACAAAACTGACACATCATCCTGCCGTTTCCAAAATGGGGTCACTTTTTTGGAGTTTCTACTCGGGGTGCATCACAGGGGCTTCAAATGTGAAATGGCAACTTAAAATTATCCCAGTGAAATCTGCTCTCCAAAAACCATATGGTGCAAACCATATCTGCGCCCTGCAGTGTGCCCGTACAGCAGTTTACGATCACATATGGCGTGGTTTTGTAAACTACAGAATCAGGGTAATAAATACTAAGTTTGGCTATTAACCCTTGCTTTGTTAGCGGAAAAACATGTATTATAATGAAAAATTATGAAATTTCATCTACATTTTCCTTTAATTTTTGTGGAACACCAAAAGGGTTAACAAAGTTTGTAAAATCAGCATTGAATACCTTAAGGCCTCTTTAACACGGGCGTCACGTTTGACGCCCGGATAAGAGGCGGGTGTGTTGCAGGAAAATGCACGATTTTTCCGCGCAAGAGCAAAGCGTTTTATTGTGTTTTGCACGCGCGTGGGAAAAATCGGCATGTTTGGTACCCAGACCCGAACCTGGACTTCATCACTGAAGTCCGGTTTCGGGTTTAGTATTCTGTAGATTATATTATTTTACGCGATCAAGTGGATAAGGTGAGTTAATTTTTTTTATTTGTAACCCCTTAACCCACATTTTACTGAGCATTCTGTATCGAGAATGCTAATATTTTCCCTTTTAACCATGTTATAGGGGAAAATAATAAAGATCGGGTCCCATCTCTTAGCAACCTTGCGGGAAGATCACACTGCATCCGCACTTTTCACGCAGCCCCATTCACTTCTAGGGGGCCTGTGTTGCGTGAAAAACGCAGAATATAGAGCATGCTGCGATTTTCACGCAACGCAGGAGTGATGCGTGAAAATCACCGCTCATTTGCACAGCGCCATAGAAATGAATGGGTCCGGATTCAGTGCGGGTGCAATGCATTCACCTCGCGCATTGCACCCGTGCGGAAATCACGCCCGTGTGAAAGGGGCCTAAGGGGTGTACTTTCTAAAATACGTCATTTATGGTTGGTTTCTATTATATAAGCCCCACCTATATAACCTAACTGGTGCTTAATAAAGTGGGTTTTAGAAATTTTCAGAAAAATTTCAAGATTTGCTTCTAAACTTCTAAGCCTTCTAACGTCCATGTCACCAATTAGGCTCAATCAAAAATCCCTAATCAAGACCAACAAGCAAGGTATCAAAAACCATGAAAATATTTGAACAAAAAATACCTTTTAATAACCTAGTAAAAAGATATACAAGGCCCCAGATAGCAATTTAATCTAAAAATAGGGGGTCAAAGCCCCAACGAGAAGGAAAGGAATGGACAGGATAGATGAAGGGGAAGTACATCGGGACTATACCCTTAACAGCTCCTGTTTCCGCAGAATTGCAGAATAGATGCGGACTAAAATGCGGACGTGTGAATGAGGCATAATGCTGTATGACTCTAAAGGGTCCTGGAATCTGCTGTATTACACTGACAGTATTATGCCAGTGTAATTCAGTAGATTCCAGGACTCTCAGGGTCACACAGTTTTATAAATCAGTATAATGCTATGTGATCCTGTCAGAGGAGCAGAGATCAGACTGCGACCTCACACTGACGCTTGCAAGTTTCTCGCCTTGAACTGGCTCCAGTGTGTCTGGCCTAACTGGTTAAAGATGCTAAAAAACTGAATATGTAAAGAAGACCTAGGAATTATTTGACACATGGCAGGTTAGATGTGGTGGTGACATCTCACACCATGGTCAATCAGCTGTTACCTACAGCTTCAGCTCCAAGAAGTAAACAATGTATGGATCTGAACACCACAGCGCCACACACTATGTAGTTTTCTACTCACTTAAGTAAGAGAATCAGCTGCAGTACCCAAGAATGGCCACTACAAAGCAAATGACGCTGTGATGTTTAAGTTCTGTACATTGATTACTTCTTTGACCCACCTCTGCAGGTAACAGCTGATCAGCAGGGGTGCTGGGTGTTGGACCCCCACCATTCTGATATTGATGACTTATCCTATCCTCAGTTGATTATAATGCATTCTCTGAAGTCACTTCATCCAGTAGTTATGAGATTTAATATCACAGCAGTAGCTTCTGGCGTTTTATTATAATTATCTAGATAACATCTTTACTATAACATAACATCAGTACTATGATACTGACTTATCTGAAAATGTACGCTGTATATGGCCATATGTGTCATTTCCATGCAGTAAATTGCACATGTGTGTTTTAGAGGCAGATGAATAGGAAATAAAAAAACAATAAAACCTCTTATATTTTATCTTTATTTATTAAAGGGATATCCTCATCTCAGACATAGCTAAGTGATGCCTTCAAAGTCATAAATGTGCGGATCCCTCTTCTGGGTAGCGTTCCTATCTCTAGAACAGGCCCCTCAACATGAAGGACAGCGTACTGCGCAGGCGCTGCCAACCTCTATTCCCTGCTATGGGAGATCCGAAGATAGCCAAGTGCTGACTCGGCTATTTAAAGCAGTTCTATAGAGGTGAATGGAGAGTGGGTCATACATGCGCAGTGCGCTATCCATTCACCCCTCAGGCACTTCCGAAAGTAGCCGAACGGCTTAATTGGCTATTTATGCGACTCCCATAACAGTTAATGGAATATGCTCAACAATAGGCATGCACGGTGTGCTCTCTTCTACTTTAGGGGCCCCGTTCTGGGAGTAGGAGTCGGTCCAAGAGGTGGGACCTGAACCTATTTGACTTTGATGGCCCAACCCCTTTAAGAGGAGCCATAAGAATAAAGTATCATGGATACATACTGGATCTATTTTAAGAAGTGCTGTACCAACTTGGATATTCGAAGGAAGCAGAGCAGACATTCATTGATGTGTTTATGAAAAACTTGCATGCTGATTAGATTTGAGCAGACACTTGGAAGTTCAGGTTCGACGGTTCAGCCAAACGTCACAAAAAAGGTTGGGTTCGGGACCCGAACTTGACCCAAACTTTACCCCAAACCTCATTAAAGTCAATGGGGGCCCGAACTGTTGGGCACTGAAATGGCTATAAAAAAGTCCTGGAAAGGGCTAGAGGGCTGCAAAATGCAGCAAAATGTGGGTAAGTTCCCCGCAAACAAATGTGGACAGGGAAATAACTTAAAATAAAATAAATAAAAATTAAAAAATTATTAACATGCAACTCGGAGGAGGAGGTGGATATGGAGTCGGAGGTTGAGGAGGCGGTGAATGTGGTGTTGTAGGTGGAAGCAGCAATAGAGGAAGTAGCCAGCTAACAATGTTTTTTTTTTTTTTTTTTTTTTTTAACTGGGGTAGCCCCCAAAATAATGGGACAAATAAAAAAATAAATCAAAGAATAAGTGCACTTGAGTACAAGAATGTATGGTTGAGGCGGTAATAAATGTTTATTCTGCACAAGGTACAGACAAGTCTTGTGAGATCCAAGCCAGGTTCATTTTAATGAACGTGAGCTTGTCCACATTGGCTGTGGACAGGCGGCTGCGTTTGTCTGTAATGACGCTCCCTGCCACACTAAATACACGTTCAGACAATACACTGGCTGCAGAGCAGGCCAGCACCTCCAAGGCATAAAGGACAAGCTCAGGCCATGTGGAAAATTTGGAGACCCAGAAGTTAAATGGGGCCGAACCATCAGTCAGTACATGTTGGCGTGTGCACACATACTGTTCCACCATGTTGTTCAAATGCTGCCTCCTGCTAAGACGTTCCATATCAGCTGGTGGTGCCGGTTGATGTGGTGACAAAGATTTTCCACATGTCGGCCGTGCTAACCCTGCCTTCTGAGGTGCTAGCCATGACCCAGCTGCGTTGGCGACCTCTTCCTCCTCCTCCTCCTCTGCTTTTGCCTTGTGTTTCCACATGGGCCCCGGTGTCAGTTAGTAATGCCCTCAGGAGGGCATCTACCAGCGTGCACTTGTAGTCACACATCTTCCTATAACGCTCCAGTGAGGGAATTTAGGACGGCACATTGTCCTTGCAACGGGGATCCAGCAGGGTGGCCACCCAGTAGTCAGCACAAGTTAAAATGTTGGCAACTCCGCGATCGTTGTGCAGGCACTGCAGCATGTAGTCACTCATGTGTGCCAGGCTTCCCAGAGGTAAGGATAAGCTGTCCTCTGTAGGTGGTGTATCGTCTGTGTCCTCTGTATCCCCCCAGCCACGCTCCATTGATGGCCATGAGCTGCGTTGGGTGCCACCCTGCTGTGAACCCGGTTCCTCCTCCTCTACCTCATCCTCCTCGTCCTCCAGAACTGTTCCCTGGTTGGCCACATGTGTACCTGGCCTCTGCTGGTGCAGGAACCCACCCTCTGAGCCATATCTGAATGACTGGCCTGAAACCCTGTGAAATGCCCCCTCTTCCTCCAACTCTTCCTCCTCCTCTTCCTCCTGTGCCACATCCTCTTCCATTATCGCCCTAAGTGTTTTTTCAAGGAGATATAGAAGTGGTATTTTAACGCTAAGAACGGTGTCATCACCATTGGCCATGTAGGTTGAGTAATCGAAACACTGCAACAAGGCACACAGGTCTCGCTTGGAGGCCCACTTATTGTTGGTGAAGCGGTGCTGTTCCGCAGAGCGACTGACCCGTGCGTGCTGTATCTCGCACAGTCTCTCCAACATATGCAAGGTGGAGTTCCACCTGGTGGGCACGTCGCATATGAGGAGGTGAGTGGGAAGGCCGAAGTCACGCTGCAGCGCAGACAGGTGAGAAGCAGCAGGGTGAGAATGCCGAAAGCACGCACAGACTGACCGCACATTCTGCAGCAGCTCTGACATGTCTGGGTAGTTCTTAAGGAATTTATGCACCACCAAATTCAGCACATGCACCAGGCAAGAGATGTGTGTAAAACCGCCTGCTGATGTTTACCCCTGGCTGTGCTGAAGTTGTTGGTTAGGGTCTTTCGCTGACCGGATGAGAAGGTGGTAAAAGAGGAGGAGGAGGAAGTGAGTAGGAGGGAGGCAACAGGAGGCAGAGAATAATTCCCTGCGATCTTTGGAGGTCGAAGGACATGCGCCAAACCACTATCTGCCTGGGCCCAGCTGCCACTACATTTACCCAGTGTGCAGTCAGGGAGATATAGCATCCCTGGCCGTGCTTACTGGTCGATGTATCTGTGGTTATGTGGACCTTGCCACAGATGGCGATGCGCAGTGCACACTTGATTTTATCCTCCACTTGTTTGTGCAGGGAAGGGACGGCTCGCCTGCAAAAGTAGTGGCGGCTGGGAACAACGTACTAGGAGACAGCCACCACCATCAGCTGTTTAATATAGTCCGTCTCCACTCGACGGAATGACAGCATTTCAAAGGCCAGTAATTTTGAAATGCTGGCATTCAGGGCCAGGGATCAAGGGTGGGTATGTGGGTATTTACTCTTTATCTCCAGTGTTTGGGAGATGGACAGCTGAACGTTTGCGTGTGACATGGTTGGTTGCATGTAAATGCCTGGTCATGCAGGTTGTGCTCAGGTTTAGAACGTTTATGCCTTGCTTCAGGCTCTGATGGCAAAACGTGCAAACCACTCGTGTCTTGTCGTCAGGACATTGTCTGAAGAACTGCCACGCCAGTTAACCCCTTGGAGCTGGCTTTGGTGTGCTCGGTCCCTGGGTGAGGTGGGCAGTAGCAGGCGTACTGTCTTGGGGACGCCGCTCCGCTTTTGCACCCTGCTCCCTGTTTTGCTGTGCTGTTGCCTCTGTGCGACCACCGCCTCTTCCTCAGAACTGCACACGTCACTATCATGAACTTGAGTCCAGTTGGGGTCTAGGACCTCATCATCCTCCACATTATCTTCCACCCATTCTTGACCCCTGCCCTCCTCGTCGGTCTGCACACTGCAGAAAGCCGCATCAGTTGACACCATTAGAGACATGCTGTGGTGGTATTCCCATGTCCTCATCCTGCAACATAAGTGGTTGGGCATCAGTGCATTCAATGTCTCTACTTCTGGGGCAGGGCTAGGTGAATGGGCCACGGAAACCTTGCCGACAGAGTCATCAAAAAACATAAGAGTCTGCTGCATGACTTGGAGCTCAGACTGCTTGGCTGCTTTGCAAAGGGTTAGGTGAAAGACTGAAGGGCATGGGCTGCAGGTGCCAACTCTGAGCTTTCTGCAGAGGACTGGGTGGGAGATACTGTAAAGGAACTGGAGCCACTGTCAGCCACCCAATCTACTATCGCCTGTACTTGTTCTGGCCTCACAATCCGTAGAGCGGCATTCGGTCCTACCAAATAAGGTTCTGTCGCCTACTCGTACCTGAGGAAGGTCTTTCATTTGGACCTGTAGCTGGCGCAGAATGGCCACGTCCTGTCCCAGCAACAGGAGCTCCACCAACACCACCACGACCATGTCCATCTCCCTTATTTGATGTTCTCCTGATTATTTGCGTTCACCCACCAAACTAACAGATGGTTTATCTCAGGTGTCAATTTAACTGCCAACAGTCAACAATTAAGTTCACTAACAGTAAGGCAATGCCCGTGTCATAAACAGAATAAATTTCTTTAGGTCACACAACAGTGTAACGGATCAATTCAATACAATTACTTCACTATCAACAATTTTTCAAACCAACAATGTAACAGCAGAAGTTAAGGGTTTAACTTGACTGTCAGAAATGCAGCATACACTGCAAATGTGCTATCTACCACAAAACCGGTGTTTTTGCAACCAACTATGTAAATGCGGAGTTCCACAGGTTACTTAAAATGACTGAAATACAGGGTAGGCCTCAGATCTGCTATGTAGCACAAAACCAGTGTTTATTGCAACAAACTACAGAAAAGCAGTTACCACTAAAACAGGTTTTTCAGCGTTGTATGCAAAAGTGCTCTGTGGCACAACAATACAGGTTTATTCTTCCAACTACAGAAATGCACTATGTCACCGCTAAATTATAAAATAAGTAATGCAGGGGGACTTGACCTGCCATAAAAAAGGAATTTTTCCTCCACTGAGATACCAGAAAATTAGACTAATGTCCCTGGCACACATGCAGGTCACATTCAGCTCCAAGAACACTGCAATTGCTAAAATGGCCGCCCCCCCAAACCCCCCCAAACCTCCCCCTCCCCCCCCCCTTACTAACAGATGGATTTAAAATTATTTTGCAGTATCACTGAGCTCAGGGCTGTGTACAAATATGTAGCATAGCACCCTCAATAATTTCTGTATTTCGAATATTTAACTCCACCAAGTTCAATGGATTTCTTCCCTAATCTCTTCCTAACAGCAGCAGCATCATCCTTTCCTTACACTGAGAAGAGCATAGTGACGTGCGGTGCTACGTGACTCCAGCTTAAATAGAGGCTGGGTCACATTCTGCACTTAGCCAATCACAGCCATGCCATTAGTAGGCATGGCTATGATGGCTTCGTAGGGCAAAGTAGTGAAACGCTTGTTGATTGGCTGCCCTGCAGCCTTTCAAAAAGCGCAAAGAAATCGCCGAACAACGAATCCGAACCCGAACTTTTACGTAAATGTTCGGGTCCGCGTGCGAAAAAACGTAAAGTTCGGTACAAACCCGAACTTTACAGTTCGGGTTCGTTCAACCCTAATGCTGATGCCACCATGATGGTAGAGAGACATAGAAAACAAGAGAAGCAGCGGCAGCACACGCAAGGTTTGCAATTTTGATGTTTTTCTGGTGTTGCAACATTTTTGGACCTCATACGCAATATGATGTCATCAAAGTGAGACTGAGTGAGGTCATACAATTTAAGGTCAAGCATTTATTAGCATAAGCATGATGTCACTTTGGGCATATTGGGGGAGATTTTTCAAAACTAGTGTAAAGGAAAACTGGCTTAGTTGCTCATAGCAACCAATCTTATTCCATGTTTCATTTTGTAAAGGAGCCCTGAAAACACTAGTTTTGATAAATTTCCCCCATTGTGTTCTAGTCTGTGTTTAGCATGTTTAGCATGTTTGCCAAAGACAGAAACAAAACATTGCATCACCAGTTTAATAATACATTTGCATAGATTAGCATATTTTTTTTTTTTTTTTTATCCTTTTGTTTTTGCACATTGATAAATGTTGGTATAATGGGGACCAGTGGTGTACCTCCCATAGAGGTAGCCAACCCAACTACTTTGGGGCCCAGGGGAAAGCCTGGTGTTTGAACTGCTTTTCCAGTTCCCAACATAGATTTACTGCATTTTCTATCAACGGCCACTAGGTGAAGTTAAGTAATTATTTACAGCTTCTATTGAAGTTAATGATAACTGTATAAATTCTTACGCACTGGGCTCCACCTAGTGGTGGCTTCTGGCATACAGGTTTATAATACACTACATTTGGAAGGCCGCAAACCTCAAGCTGTATAGGGAGATTTATCAATGTTTTTATGCAACTTATCTGGTGTAAATATATTAAACAGCATCTGTCAGCAGATTTGTACCTATGACACTGGCGGACCTGTTCCATGTGCTCTTGGCAGTTGAAGGCATCTGTGTTGATCCCATGTTCATATGTGCCCACATTGCTGAGAAAAATGATGTTTTATTATATGCAAATGAGCCACTAGGAGCAACCAGGGCGTTGCTGTTACACCTAGAGGCTCTGCTCTCTCTGCAACTGTCTCTGCACTTTGACTAACAGGTCGAAGCAGTGAAAACATCATCATGCCTGGCCCTGACTTCTCCTAAAGTCAATCAAAGTGAAGAAGGGGCGGCAGTTGCAGAAAGAGCTTTAATAGGTTCAGATCTGCAGATGACTTTTAAGAAGAGTGGGTAAGAGTAAAGTTTTAAAAAATTCTATATGGCAACTTTGCAGAAGTTTACCAAGAAATGTGATTAATTCTGAATTAATTAATCACAAATCTCTATAAATCAGGTATACCCAGGCCACTCTATAATCCTCCTTGATTATTAATAGTCGCATGGCACCTTTAAAGAGGAGCTGTTACTGGTATGGGATGTGGCTGGTTAGGTGGGAGCACAATATGCATATTAGGGGTCATTCACACAAACTTATTTGTTCCGTTCCATGCAGTGGGGCCGCAATTTGCAGTCCCCAATACACGGAGAACATTCGTGAGACCTCTGGGACGGATCCAGACCCATTCATCTTGATTGGGTCCGCATCCCTCCATTCCGCAAAAAGATAGGACATGTCCGTAGTGTTTCCTTAGGGTTCCGTTCCGTGCTTCCGTTCCGCACCGCTCCGCATCTTCTGATTTACGGACCCATTGAAGTGAATGGGTCTGCATCCCTGATGCAGTATGCACACGGAACGGTGTCCGTTTAGTGCCGATCCACATATGGAAACCAAACCCATACGTTCGTGTGAATGAGATCTTTTACTGAGGTACACAATTTTCATTGAGTAAGGGTACTTTCACACTTGTGTTGCTGGATTCCCGCAGGAAGTTCCTCCACCGGAACTGCCTGCCAGATCCGGCAATCTGTATGCAGACGGAAACCATTTTTAGACAGATCCGGATGTGGATCACAAATGCATACCGGATCCGTCTCTCCAGTTTTCGTCCGGAAAAACAGCAAGTGTTCCAGAATTTTGGATGATGAAAATACCGCAGCATGCTGCGGTATTTTCTCCGCCAAAAAACATAACAGGGACTGAACTGTTGCATCCTGATTAGGGTTGAGCATTACGGTTTTTCGCACCCGGACCCGACCCTGAACGGGTTTGTTGTTCGGCAATATCTTCCCACTTTTAGAAAGGCTGCAGAGCAGCCAATCAACAAGCGTTTCACTACTTTGCACTAAGAAGCCATCACAGCCATGCCTACTTTTAGCATGACTGTGATTGGCTAAGTGCAGCATGTGACCCAGCCTCTATTAAAGCTGGAGTCACGTAGCACCGCACGTCACTCTGCTCTTCTCAGTGTAGAGAAAGGATGCTGCCGCTTATGTGAGGGACAGATTAGGGAAGAAATCTGTTGAACTTGGTGGTGTTAACTCTTCAAACTACAGCAATTATTAAGGGTGCTATGCAAATTATTTGTACCCAGCCCTGAGCCCAGTGATACTGCAAACTAATTTTTAATCCAATCCATCTGTTACTGAGGTGGGGGTCAGTGGCCATTTTAGCAACTGCAGTGTCCTTGGAACTGCATGTGACCTGCATGAGTGCCAGTCTGCCAGGGACATCAGTCTAATTAGTTTTTGGTAGCTCAGTGGAGGAAAAATTACTTTTTTCTGGCAGATCAAGTTCCCCTACATTACCTATTTTACAATTTTGGGTTGACATAGTGCATTTCTGTAGTTGCTGTAATAAACCTGTATGGTCGTACCACAGAGCACGTTTGCATACACTGCTGAAAAACCTGTTTTATAATTTTTGGGGTGACATACTGCATTTTTGTATTTGGGTTAATAAACCCGTACTGTTGTGCCACAGAGCACGTTTGCATACAATGCAGAAAAAAAGGTTTTTATAATTTTTGGGGTCACATACAGCATTTCTGTAGTTGGGTTAATAAACCCGTAATGTTGTACCACAGAGCACATTTGCATACAACGCAGAAAAAACTGTTTTAAAATTTTGTAGTGCAAAACTAAATTTCTGTAGTTGGTTTAATAAACCCGCACTGTTGTGCCACAGAGCACGTTTGCATACAACGCTGAAAAAACAGTTTTTAAATTTTGCTGTGAAAAACTGCATTTCTGTAGTTGGGTTAATAAACCTGTACTGTTGTGCCACAGAGCACGTTTGCATGCAACGCTGAAAAACCTGTTTTATAATTTTTGGGGTCACATACTGCATTTCTGTAGTAGGGTTAATAAACCTGTACTGTTGTGCCACAGAGCACGTTTGCATACAACGCTGAAAAAACTGTTTTTAATTTTTGGGGTCACATACTGCATTTCTGTAGTTGGGTTAATAAACCCGTACTGTTGTGCCACAGAGCACCTTTGCATACAACGCTGAAAAAACTGTTTTTATAAAATTTTTGGGGTCACATACTGTATTTCTGTAGTAGGGTTAATGAACCCGTACTGTTGTGCCACAGAGCATGTTTGCATACAACACTGAAAAACCTGTTTTAAAATTTTACTGTGAAAAACTGCATTTCTGTAGTTAGGTTAATAAACCCGTACTGTTGCACGTTTGCATACAATGCTGAAAAAACAATTTTATAATTTTTGGGGTGACATACTGTATTTCTGTAGTTTGTTGCAATAAACATTGGTTTTGTGCTATGTAGCAGATCAGAGGCCTACCCTGTATTTCAGTCATTTTAAGTAACCTGTGGAACTCCGCATTTACATAGTTGGTTGCAAAAACACTGGTTTTGTGGTAGATAGCACATTTGCAGTGTACGCTGCATTTCTGACAAATTAAACCATTAACCTCTGCACTATTACATTGTTGGTTTTAAAAATTGTTGATTGTGAAGTAATTGTATTGAATTGCTTCGTTACACTGTTTTGTGACCTAAAAAAAATGTATTCTTCTTATAAAACGGGCACTGCCTTACTGTTAGTGAACTTAATTGTTGACTTTTGGCAGTTAAATTGACACCTGAGATAAACCATCTGTTAGTTTGGTGGGTGAACGCAAATAATCAGGGGAACATCATATATGGGACATGGACATGGTCATGGTGGTGTTGGTGGAGCTCCTGTTGCTGGGAGAGGACGTGGCCGTTCTGCGCCAGCTACAGGTCCAAGTGAAACACCTTCCTCAGGTGGGAGTAGGCGACAGAACCTGCAGCGTTATTTGGTAGGCCCGAATGCTGCTCTACGGATGTTGAGGCCAGAACAAGTACAGGTCATAGTAGATTGGGTGGCTGATGGTGCCTCCAGTTCCTTCACAGTATCTCCCACCCAGTCCTCTGCAGAAAGCTCAGAGTTGGCACCTGCAGCCCATGCTGATCAGTCTTTCACCTCACCCCCTTGCAAAGCAATGAAGCAGCCTGAGCTCTGAAGTCATGCAGCAGACTCCTATACTTTTCAATGACTCTGCTGGCAGGGCTTCCCCAGGCCATCCAACCCTGTCCAAGAAGTGGAAGACATTGAATGCACTGATGCCCAACCACTTATGTTGCAGGATGAGGAGATGGGAATACCACCGCAGCATGTCTCTGATGATGGCGAAACACAGGTGCCAACTGCTGCAGCTTTCTGCAGTGTGCAGACCGACGAGGAGGGCAGGGGTCAAGAAAGGGTGGAAGATGATGTGGAGGATGATGAGGTCCTAGACCCCGACTGGACTCAAGTTCATGCTAGTGACGTTTGCAGTTCTGAGGAAGAGGCGGTGGTCACAACAGCACAGCAAAAGAGAGAGCAGGCTGCAAAAGCGGAGTGTCCGTTCACGAGACAGTATGCCTGCTACTGCCGACCGCACCCAGGGACCTAGCACACCAAAGCCAGCTCCAAGGAGTTAATTGGTGTGGCAGTTCTTCAGACAGTGTCCTGATGACAAGACACAAGTGATTTGCACGTTGTGCCATCAAAGCCTGAAGCGAGGCATAAACGTTCTAAACCTGAGCACAACCTGCATGACCAGGCATCTACAAGCAAAGCACGAACTGCAGTGGAGTAAACAACTTAAAAACCAAGAAAGGTCTCAGGCTCCTCCTGCTTCCTCTTCTGCTGCTGTCTCTGGCTCTTCCTCCACCTCAGAAGTCACAGTGGCACCTGCCACCCAGCAAACAGAGGATGTGCTACCAACAGCCACCACCTCGGTCATCATCACCAAGCATCTCCACCATGTCACGTTCAGCTCTCCATCTCCCAAACACTGGAAAGAAAGAGAAAATACTCACTTACCCACCCTCGAACCCTGGTCCTGAATGCCAGCATTTCAAAATTACTGGCCTTTGAAATGCTGTCCTTCCGTCTGGTGAAAACTGACTGTTCTAAACAGCTGAGGGCGGGGGCTGTCCCACAGTATGTCGTTCCCAGCCGCCACTACTTTTCCTTGCAAAAACTAGTGGAGGATAAAATCAAGTGTGCACTGTGGCAACCATCTGTGGCAAGGTCCACATAACCACAGATACATGGACCAGTAAGCACGGGCAGGGACGCTATATCTCCCTAACTGCACACTAGGTAAATGTAGTGGCGGCTGGGCCCGAGGCGGATAGCGGTTTGGCATATGTCCTTCCACCACCGAGGATCGCAGGGCATAATTTTTTGACTCCTGTTGCCTCCTCCTCCTACTCCTCCTCTTCTACCATCCGCACTGAATCCTGACCCATTCATTTCAATGGGACTGTGAACATGAGCGTTTTTTTCACGCATCACTTGTAAATGGGGCTGCGTGAAAAACACATTGCATCCGCAAGTAAGTGCAAGTGTAAGTGCGTTGCGTTTTTCACTGTTTTTCCGCGCGGAAAAAACTAAACAACTGAGCGCAATCGCAGGCAAAACTGAATAGCTTTGCCTGTGAAATCGCACAGTTTTCACTGAATGCATCCGCAACGCTTCTGGACCTAAGGCCCCATTCACACATCGGCAAATTTTTGTCCGCATCCATTCTGCGATTCAGCAGAATGGATGCGGACCCATTCATTGTGAATGGGGCCGGACGTGATGTGGAGAGCACACTATGTGCTCTCCACTTCCACATTTGCGGAGCCGCGGCTCCGAACTTCCGGGTTTCAGCCCCGAAACATCCGGCCCCGAAACATAGAGCATGTCCTATTATTGTCCGCAGCCTGCGGACAAGAATATGCAACTCTATGGGGAGTGCCGGCATGGTGTGTTGCGTATATCCGCAACACACTACGGATGTGTGAATGGGACCTAATCCGGACATGCTCGTGTGAAAGAGGCAGATGAGTCTTTGAGGACTGGAGTGGACACAGAACAATGGCCTAGCTAATGCTTTCCCTATTAATTCAGCAGCAGCAGCACTCTTCCTGCTCTAACTAACACTTTTTGATAGGAGGTGGGAGGGTCTGGGAGGGAGGGTATGCTGATTGGCTGGAATGTGTCTGCTCACTGTGAGGTACAGGGTCAAATTTTGGTCAATGATAAAGTATAGGGGGCGAATCGAACATTGCATATGTTCGCCCGCCGCGGCGAACGCGAACATGTGATGTTTACCGGGAACTGTTCACCGGCCAATAGTTAGGGACATCTCTAAACACCAATGCCTGATGCCTCCTCAGACTAGATTATCCATGGTGCCACACCAACATTTTGACAAAAGAGACCGGTTTCTTCTGGCTACCTGCCTCAGTTACTATTCTGATGCTGCCACCTGCCTGATGCCACATATCTGATGCCAAGTGCTCCTTCTTACACCCACCATCATCAGCGGGAACTGTAATTGCCACCAAACTCTTCACTCTGTCACCAGGTCAGGTCACTCTGTGGTCTCCTGATGCGGCTGCCACCTCACCACTCAGGTCTCCTCATGCTGCTGCTTCCACCTCCACACCATGTCACCTTGCCAGTCTGTGGCCTCCTCATACTGCTGCTGCCACCTCTACACTCTGTCATTGTGCCAGTCTGTGATACACCTCATGCTGCTGCCACTTCACCACTCTGTGGCCTCCTAATGCTGCTGCTGTAACCTCCACACTCTGTAATTTTTCCACTCTGTGGCCTCATCATGCTTCTGCTGCCACCGCCACACTACATCACCTTGCCAATCTGTGCCCTCCTCATGCTGCTGCTTCCACCTCCACATTGTCATTGTGCCACTCTGTGGCCTCCTCATGCTGCTGCTGTCACCTCCATACTCTGCCATTGTCCCACTCTGTGGCCTCCTGATGCTGCTGCCACTTCACCACTCTGTGGTCTCCTCATGCTGCTGCCATATCTCTACTCTGTGGTCTCCTCATGCTGCTGTCACCTCACCATTTTTTGGTCTCGGCATGCTCCTGTTACCACCTCCACACTCTGTTATTGTGCCGCTCTGTGGCCCCCTCATGCTGCTGCCACCTCACCATTTTGTGGTCTCCTCATGCTCCTGTTGCCACCTTCACACTCTGTCATCGTGCCGCTCTGTGGCCCCCTCATGCTGCTGCCACCTCACCATTTTGTGGTCTCCTCATGCTCCTGTTGCCACCTTCACACTCTGTCATTGTGCCGCTCTGTGGCCCCCTCATGCTGCTGCCACCTCACCATTTTGTGGTCTCCTCATGCTCCTGTTGCCACCTTCACACTCTTTCATTGTGCCACTTTGTGAACTCCTCATGCTGCTGCCACGTCACCACTCTGTGGTCTCCTCATGCTGCTGCCACATCCCTACTCTGTGGTCTTCTCATGATTCTGCCACCTCATCACTATGTCACTGGGCCACTCTGTGGTATTCTCATGCTGCTGCCACCTTAACACGATGTCTCTGGGCCACTCTGTGCTCTTCTCATGCTTCTACCACCTCACCACTCTGTGGTCTCCTCATGATGCTGCTACCTCAACAATATGTCAATGGGCCACTCTGTGGTCTCCTCATGCTGCTACTAACTCAACATTATGTCACTTGGCCACTCTGTTGTGTCCATATGCTAATACTAACTCAACACTATGTCACTAGGCTACTCTATGGTCTCCTCATGCTGCTGCCACCTCACCACTTTGTGGTCTCCTCATGCTGTTGCTACCTAAAAACTATGTTAATGGGACACTCAGTGGTCTCCTCATGCTGCTGCTAACTCAAGACTATGTCACGGGCCATTCTTTGGTCTTCTCATGCTGTTCCCACCCTCCCCACTTCATGACTGGGCCATTATTGTGGCTTTTGGCCTGGTTGACATAATCATTTATTTGACCCTTCTTCTGATCTGTCAGAAGGAAGAAAAAACGCACAATGCATTCTGTCTATGTAGCAGCTGTAAGAACTGTATGGTCCTTTAGAATTGGCTTATGATTTTGTAGCCGAAAGCAGGAGTGGGTATAAAACACAGAAGACATGCACATATTCCATTCACGTGTCATATCTGATTTGGATCCACTCCTGTTTTTTTTTTTTGCATTAGCAATTCTGATGGATTACTGACCAAATGCTGACCAAGTGAAGGCGGATGCTCAACAGACCGGATCCTTTTTTTGGGGTTATTGTTCCAATGGATCAGAGGAAGAGCAAAAAAATCTGCGACATCAACAAAAACTTACTGTTGACACCCTCTTCACCCTGTCAGGGGGCTCTACTTGTATAAGCATTTAATAGAACAGGTTCTGTGCACATCTATGTGGAATTAGCTGATGACGGTGTAAAAGATGTGCGCTTCTTCTTGATGCTAACATTCACCTGTAAACTTGAGTTGACACTTGAGTTATTTGGTCAGTTTTGGCCCCGTAACTGCCCAAATGAGTGAAGTGATTCTAAGAGTGATGCCTGTCATCTAAGTGTCATACTGACTCACAGTATTATTTCACTACTACAGCAGACTCCCTATGCGTGTTACTGCAAGGCACAGTGTTCTACATCACTATACAGGCTCTCTGCAGCTAGGAAATAGCTGTTTTTTAACGAGATTCGCCACAAATAAATAAATCTAATTTAGCCTCTATTTCTATGCAGAAGATCTCTGTACAGTGAGGGAATACCTTAGTGTGAGTCCGCGGCTTCTGTCACTGATTCCATATATAGCTATGTCCATATATGGAGTCAGTGCTTGTGGACACCCAGTGTATTTAAATCTAATTTAGCCTGTATTTCATAAAAAGTTTCTGCTGGGATTCAAACTCATGACCTTCTGCATTAGAGGCAAGGCACTTAACCACTCAGCTACTCAGCTATAACAGGTGCATAGCTAGTTACTTAAAAAAAAATATATATATATATTACTATTAATATTTTATATATTCTAAATATATAATAACATGTGTAAATATATTATGGCTAAATATATATATTTAAATTAAGTTTAGCCTCTATTTCTGAAATAGATTGTGATGGGATTTAAACTCACAGCTTCTGTATCACAGCCCAGAACCTTAACCTCTACACTATATAGCTGCATAGCCAGTCACTAAAAAATAAAATAAAATGTGAGACTTCTACTGGTAGTAAGTATTCCTCTACAATAGAAGTCTTATATATTTTTTAAGTAATTGGCTATGCAGTTATTATAGCTGATTGGCTGAGTGGTTAAGTGCCTTGCATTTAATGCAGAAGGTCATACGTTTGAATCTCGTCAGAGACTTTTCTGAAATACAGGCTAAATTACATTTAAATACACTGGGGTGTCCCCAAGCACTGAATCCATATATGGCTATATTTGGAGTCAGAACAGGGACTCCTAAGCTGAACTAGAGTCCTGACACCCTCCCCTCTTTAGAGCAGGGGGTGCCTGGTTTAATGCTCGGGTTCTCCCATTGACTTCCATTGTGCTCCGTAGAGCACCCGAGCATCGCAAAGTGTTCTGCTCGAACACACAAGCTCGTAGGTATTCGATCAACACTATTCAGAACAAATTTTTTCTGAAAAGTCGGCGAACTAACCGAATCGAATTTTCGAGAAATTTTCTCATCTTTAAATACTATTTGCAATGTGCTTTTTAAACATGGTGCTCACCCTGAACACCACAAGTATTCCAACATAAATATACTGATAAATCATCCCTGGTGTGTGCAGGTAAACATATGTTCACATTTGCACTCACATTTTAACTAATATACATATAAATACACTGCACCTATACATTCACACACTAGACACAAACATTGCACACTATAGTCCATTTACTCTTAAAGGGGTTTTGCCAAATCAGTAAATGGCATTTATTATGCAGAGAAAGTTTCCATGGTTACGACCACCCTGCAGTCCAGCAGCAGCGGTCAAGCTTGTGCAATATCAAAAAATGTAACTATAGATACAAGCAGTGTATAATATGATGGAAAAATCAATCAAGCCAGCAAAGGAGGCAATATGACTAATCACAACACACTAGTAAGTCCTTGTATTAACTTTCTCTATATGATAAATGGATGGGCACAGCACACATATAACATTCGTGCGCTGTCCACGTTTTTGTGTGGCCCCATAGAAATGAATAGGTCCGCATTTGATTCGTAAAAAATGCAAACCAAAAATAAGTTTGTGTGTATGAGACCTAAGTGTGTATGCATACATACATAGCTCTCAGTCACTGATAGTTGACGGGGCAGTCTTAAAGGGCTGTCTCACTTCAGCAAGAGACTTCCCGGTAGCCGGGTCCATGGGGTCGCTTACATGAGCTTTTTTCTATAGTGAACAAGCACAGCCATGCTGCTAGACTGCAGGGTGGTCGTAACCATGAAAACTTTCTCTGCATAATATATGCTATTTGCTGAAGTGGCAAAACCCCTTTAAGGGCCCTTTACACAGGCCCAGAATTCTAAAGATAATTGCTAGTGATGAGCAGGAGGTGCCATATTCGATTTCGCGATATTTCGCGAATATTCGATTGAATATTCGTCATATATTCTTCGAAATCGAATGTTCGTCATTATTCTATATATTGCGATTATTACGTGAATTTATATTCGCATCGCGAATTAAACTTAGAGCTCAGTTCCTAATGGTTGTAACTTGTATTGCTAGAATTGACGAAGATAAAGAATATCACGAATATAGCACTATATTATCAATCTTCGTTATATTCTAGCAATACAACAATTAGGAACTCAGATCTAAGTTGAATTCGCAATGCGATTAATATAACCTGCATTAATCGCATTGTGAATCCAACTTCCAAATGGTTGTATTGCTAGAATATAACGAAGATTGAGAATATAGCGCTACTAAATAAAGCCCTGCACTGGCGGTGAATCCGCCTCAGTTATGTAAAAGCACTGGATCCACCGACACTTCAAAATACAAGACAGCTTCCTAGTTCTCTTACATTTAGACCGTTTTCTACGCCTGCTAGCCCGACCCCTTCCCCACCCATGCTGCACCCCTTTTTTAGACCTGCTGTGCTTGGGGAAAATTTGCAGATTGTGGCGCAAAAGGACCTTTGCGCCTCAATCTGCACCAGAAATAGACCTAATTTAGGTGTATTTCTGAGTGATCTGTGACATCAAGGGAAGAGAGCTGATACCTGCGGTTCCTGCAGCATGGAGCAGAAGCAGCGGACCGTGCAGAATATTTCAGAAATCAGGAGTTCATAAGCAGGTCTTTAGCTGACAAAGTTCTGACAGCGGCCTGTAAATTACTTGCAGAGATTGACCACTAGGTGGCTGCTGTCAATCTACTGTTCTTCAAAAGAACTGGGAAAGTTTATCGCAGTCCCCTGCCATGCATTTAGACCCCACTTCCCTCAATGAACGTCAGTTTTACTATTACGTCCAGTGGGAGGGAGATGCAAATAAATATATATTTATGTAATTTTTGCTATTGTCAGCTGGATCCGACCCCTCCAAGGTGCCAACCTAGATACTGGACCTCGAGTGCCAAATGGGAAGTACGGCCCTGCAGAAAATACTAATTTTATAGGTCAATATATTGGGTACAGTTTTTGGAAAAATGTTATTCAGGAAGTTTCAATAGCAGTTGCTTAACCGAGATGGTCGCTACAAGCAGGGTGAACATAGCAAAAATGACACTTCAAAGCAAAAATCTAAATAAGACTCCCTTTCCCCTCAAAATGGTGTTTTTATTTGCTGTAGCCTGTATGCACTGCTGTCCTTAATGCATATGAATAAAGCATAAATTGATGTCCCAGTACAGGAAAAATATACACAGTGTTGTCACACTATAGGAATAATGTACACAATGATGTCACAGTACAGGAATAATGTACACAGTGATTTCACAGTACAGGAATAATGTACACAGTGATGTCACAGTACAGGGATAATAAACAGTGATGTCACAGTACAGAGATAATAAACACAGTGATGTCACAGTACAGAGATAATAAACACAGTGATGTCACAGTACAGAGATAATAAACACAGTGATGTCACAGTACAGGAATAATGTACACAGGGATGTTACAGTACAAGGATAATGTACGCAGTGATTTCACAGTACAGAGATAATAAACACAGTGATGTCACAGTACAGAGATAATAAACACAATGATGTCACAGTACAGGAATAATGTACACAATTATGTCACAGTACAGGAATAATGTACACAGTGATGTCACAGTACAGAGATAATAAACACAGTGACGTAACAGTACAGGGATAATACACACAGTGATGTCACAGTACAGGCATAATACACACAGTGATGTCACAGTACAGGGATAATGTACACAATGATGTCACGGTACAGGAATAATGTACACAGTGATGTCACAGTACAGAGATAATAAACACAGTGATGGTCACAGTACAGGGATAATACACACAGTGATGTCACAGTACAGGAATAATGTACACAATGATGTCACAGTACAGGAATAATGTACACAGTGATGTCACAGTACAGAGATAATAAACACAATGATGTCACAGTACAGGAATAATAAACATAGTGATGTCACAGTACAGGGATAATAAACACAGTGATGTCACAGTACAGGGATAATAAACACAGAGATGTCACAGTACAGGGATAATGTACACAGGGATGTCACAGTACAAGGATAATAAACATAGTGATGTCACAGTACAGAGATAATATACACAGTGATGTCACAGTACAGGGATAATACACACAGCGATGTCACAGTGCAGGGATAATAAACACAGTGATGTCACAGTACAGGGATAATAAACACAGTGATGTCACAGTACAGGAATAATGTACACAGGGATGTCACAGTACAGGGATAATAAACACAGTGATGTCACAGTACAGGAATAATGTACACAGGGATGTCACAGTACAGGGATAATGTACACAGTGATGTCACAGTATGAGGATGATAAACACAGTGATGTCACAATACAGGAATAATGTACACAGGGATGTCACAGTACAGGGATAATGTACACAGGGATGTCACAGTACAGAGATAATAAACACAGTGATGTCACAGTATGAGGATGATAAACACAGTGATGTCACAATACAGGAATAATGTACACAGGGATGTCACAGTACAGAGATAATAAACACAGTGATGTCACAGTACAGGGATAATACACACAGTGATGTCACAGTACAGGAATAATGTACACAGGGATGTTACAGTACAAGGATAATGTACGCAGTGATTTCACAGTACAGAGATAATAAACACAGTGATGTCACAGTACAGGAATAATAAACACAATGATGTCACAGTACAGGAATAATGTACACAATTATGTCACAGTACAGGAATAATGTACACAGTGATGTCACAGTACAGAGATAATAAACACAGTGACGTAACAGTACAGGGATAATACACACAGTGATGTCACAGTACAGGCATAATACACACAGTGATGTCACAGTACAGGGATAATGTACACAATGATGTTACGGTACAGGAATAATGTACACAGTGATGTCACAGTACAGAGATAATAAACACAGTGATGGTCACAGTACAGGGATAATACACACAGTGATGTCACAGTACAGGAATAATGTACACAATGATGTCACAATACAGGAATAATGTACACAGGGATGTCACAGTACAGGGATAATAAACACAATGATGTCACAGTACAGGGATAATAAACATAGTGATGTCACAGTACAGGGATAATAAACACAGTGATGTCACAGTACAGGGATAATAAACACAGAGATGTCACAGTACAGGGATAATGTACACAGGGATGTCACAGTACAAGGATAATAAACATAGTGATGTCACAGTACAGAGATAATATACACAGTGATGTCACAGTACAGGGATAATACACACAGCGATGTCACAGTGCAGGGATAATAAACACAGTGATGTCACAGTACAGAGATAATAAACACAGTGATGTCACAGTACAGGAATAATGTACACAGGGATGTCACAGTACAGGGATAATAAACACAGTGATGTCACAGTACAGGAATAATGTACACAGGGATGTCACAGTACAGGGATAATGTACACAGTGATGTCACAGTATGAGGATGATAAACACAGTGATGTCACAATACAGGAATAATGTACACAGGGATGTCACAGTACAGGGATAATGTACACAGGGATGTCACAGTACAGAGATAATAAACACAGTGATGTCACAGTATGAGGATGATAAACACAGTGATGTCACAATACAGGAATAATGTACACAGGGATGTCACAGTACAGAGATAATAAACACAGTGATGTCACAGTACAGGGATAATAAACACAGTGATGTCACAGTACAGGGATAATACACACAGTGATGTCACAGTACAGGAATAATGTACACAGTGATGTCACAGTACAGGGATAATAAACACAGTGATGTCACAGTACAGGGATAATACACACAGTGATGTCACAGTACAGAGATAATAAACACAGTGATGACACAGTACAGGCATAATACACACAGTGATGTCACAGTACAGGGATAATGTACACAATGATGTCACGGTACAGGAATAATGTACACAATTATGTCACGGTACAGGAATAATGTACACAGTGATGTCACAGTACAGAGATAATAAACACAGTGATGGTCACAGTACAGGGATAATACACACAGTGATGTCACAGTACAGGAATAATGTACACAATGATGTCACAATACAGGAATAATGTACACAGGGATGTCACAGTACAGGGATAATAAACACAATGATGTCACAGTACAGGGATAATAAACATAGTGATGTCACAGTACAGGGATAATAAACACAGTGATGTCACAGTACAGGGATAATAAACACAGAGATGTCACAGTACAGGGATAATGTACACAGGGATGTCACAGTACAAGGATAATAAACATAGTGATGTCACAGTACAGAGATAATATACACAGTGATGTCACAGTACAGGGATAATACACACAGCGATGTCACAGTGCAGGGATAATAAACACAGTGATGTCACAGTACAGAGATAATAAACACAGTGATGTCACAGTACAGGAATAATGTACACAGGGATGTCACAGTACAGGGATAATAAACACAGTGATGTCACAGTACAGGAATAATGTACACAGGGATGTCACAGTACAGGGATAATGTACACAGTGATGTCACAGTATGAGGATGATAAACACAGTGATGTCACAATACAGGAATAATGTACACAGGGATGTCACAGTACAGGGATAATGTACACAGGGATGTCACAGTACAGAGATAATAAACACAGTGATGTCACAGTATGAGGATGATAAACACAGTGATGTCACAATACAGGAATAATGTACACAGGGATGTCACAGTACAGAGATAATAAACACAGTGATGTCACAGTACAGGGATAATAAACACAGTGATGTCACAGTACAGGGATAATACACACAGTGATGTCACAGTACAGGGATAATGTACACAGTGATGTCACAGTACAGGGATAATGTACACAGGGATGTCACAGTACAGGGATAATACACACAGTGATGTCACAGTACAGAGATAATATACACAGTGATGACACAGTACAGGGATAATACACACAGTGATGTCACAGTACAGGGATAATGTACACAGGGATGTCACAGTACAGGGATAATGTACACAGGGATGTTACAGTACAGGAATAATATACACTGGGATGAAACAGTACAGAAAGAACAAAATTGATGTCAAAATATAGGGAAATTGTTGGCAATGTTTCATAGTACATGGCTACAAAATACAGTGATGTCATAATATAAGGAAAATGTACAGACAATTGTCACAGTATATGGATAAAAAGTACAGTAATGTCACATTGCAAGGATAATGCATGCTGTCATGTCACAGAAGTGGAATAATGTACACAGTGATGTCACAATAGTAGTAAAAATACACATTGGAGAAAGGGGATAGGGCACGTGTCAATGTAACAGTGCAGGAAAAATTTACATAAGGATGTCCCAGTACAGGAACAATAAACATAGTTACATGCAGACGGCGATGTCACTGTACAGGGATATCCCACAGTGATGTCTCTGTCAGGGCCGGCTCCAGGTTCATGGGGGCCCCCTTACATAGTGATAACTCTTTGAGTACAGTTAATGTAGTAGATATCACCTGCAGTCCTATGTAACAACACATATACCACAGTGCTGGCTATCTGAGTACAGAAAATGTAGTAGTGTTACCTGCAGTCCTGTGTAAACCACAGATAACACATGTGCTAATAATTTGGTAGTGTTACCTGCAGTCCTATGTAAAACCACAGATATCACTAGTGCTGATAATGTGGTAGCGTTACCTGCAGTCCTATGTAAAACCCCAGATAACTCTAGTGCTGATAATGTGATAGTGTTACCTGCAGTCCTATGTAAAACACAGATAACACTAGTGCTGATAATATGGTACTGTTACCTGCAGCCCTATGTGAAAACCACAGATACCACTAGTGCTGATAATGTGGTAGTGTTACATGCAGTCCTATGTAAAACCACTGATAGCACTAGTGTAGATCATGTGGTAGTGTTACCTACATCCTTAGTGTGCCTCCCTGTGCCTCTCCCATGGGACTCCATGCTGGCAGTGTTGCCTCCTCTTCCATCTTCTTGCCCCACACAGAACGTCCTGATGAAGCTGCGTCAAGGCATAGGAACACTGTGGGCATGGTGATGTGAACGAAGCCTCATATGGATGCTTTCTATACGGGCACCCTTCTTCTCTCTCTGTACAGGGAACATTGACAATTGTTGAGGTCCGCATCTTTTGCAGCCCTAAAGGCGGGTGATCAGTGACACTTGGTGGTGACAGCAGTGCTGAGTGACAGTAACTACTGACAACACCTACTAAGGACACGCTCTAAAGATTTACCATTCACAAACAGGCTAAATCTTACAGCGTGTCCTAATTATAAGTAAATGGGTCATCATGGGAGGAGAGTGGTGCTGACTAAGACTCACTATTTGGCTAATGGAAAAAGCTCAGTCACTGTGACATGGCTGAGCCTGAAGGGGTTAAAATTAAGCAACTGGACAAAAGAAAAAAAAAAAAGGACCTTCCTAGTTTGAAGACAGGCCAGCAGCAAACAGGACAGTAACCAACTCTGCAGTGATGAAAGAAAGGTAGGAGTAGCCACACTGAGTGGTCACCATCTGAAGATCACAGAAGAACTTGGGGCATGTCAGGAGCACGGAGGACTGCAGAAGGAGGAGGCAATGATCGGGTTATTTTCATGGGACCCAGCCCCTCCATCTGAAAGTCTCTCTTTCTCAAGGATCCCGAGCTTTCTTCCCTGGCTGTGTGAGGAGGCGGGGCCAAGGACTCAGCATTGCAGACTGGCACACTGAGTGAGAGGCAGGACACTGCCTGCATGGCCGGCCTGATCATAAGCCAGGACATGCAAACAGCCACCCAGGAAAGTTGGGTCCTATGCAGCTGCAGAAGTGAGCGAGCACAGTGGGCCCTCCCCCCAGGAGCATTGGGCCCTGGCACTTGCCCGGGTGTGTCGGGTGCTGACGCTGGCCCTGGTCACTGTACATGGGTAATAAATAGTTATGAGCGGCATAGGCAATATTCGAATTTGCGATATTTAGTGAATTTTTGGCTGAATATTCGCCATAATTTTGCAAATTCGAGAACTCGTGATATCCAGTCATTATTTACTTGATTGTGAAAATCGGCAATGTAATATATTTGCGATAAAAATTTGCAATTAGAATATTCGCTATCAGCACTAAGGGGTAGGCAACTTTCCTATTGGTTGCTAGGGATGTTGCTAAGTGCCGATATTCATGATAAATTCGCAATATATTCACAATCAACACTATTTGTGAATACGAATATATAGCACTATATTCTAAATATTTGCGAATTCTCAAAGTGCCGATATTCACGATTAAAATTCGCGATTCGAATATTCGCGCTCAACACTAGTAATAAACACATTGATATCACATTGCAGGGGCAATGTGATGCAATGGTGCACAGAAGAGGGATAATGTACAGAGTGAAGTAACAGTACATCGTGATGTAACAGGGCATAAATAATGCACACCATTATACCCTAGCATAGCTATCCTGCACACAAAATGGAACTGTGTACACTGTAACATTACAGCATGGGAAAAAATTATGTCACATGCAGGTTTAATGCGTGCATGGTGCTACAGCATATACTGTAAATAATAGCACATACTGTAACAATGCAACAGAGAATGCATAGACATACTTACCAACATTTGGTGTGGCGGGGCTCGCGCTAACCCTGCCTATTTTCGGCCCGGGACAGGGGGATTTTGCCAGGACAGCAAAAACAGGGACAGTCACTGCAAATTTGGGACAGTTGTCAATTATACATAAAGCAGGAGTAGCCAGAGCCACACAGGCTGGTTACATCTGATTTGCCTTCCGCTGTCTATATTCAGTGCAATGTGCACCTTAAATGTTAGTTGTTGGCCCCCAGGCAGTCGGTATAGCTGCCACTTTAGTAGTTACATCCTTGTTGCATCGACTAATAGACGGGAAGATATATGCTTTGCCTATAACACGTTTTTATACTTTTCTATCAAATGGACAGCAAGGCAAAAGAAGTGAGGGTTAAACACTATCTTAGGTGACATTTTTCCGATAGCAGGTGCTAAAGGACAAGTCACTTGAAATGTATTATTATATACAACAGCTCGGTTGACTTTATTTATCTCATGATATTTGCCATCTTTCACACCTGGAGGGATCACAGAATTGATTTTGACCATGTTGTTCTAGCTGTTAACTTAATAGTAAACCAGTGACCCTCAGATAAGAAGCAATTGTGATCATCACATGATGGGAAATGGTGCACATTTATTTTGCAAGCTGCCCCTGTTTTTAACCACTTCATACGATGTCCGTTTAGCCTTTGTAAAGTATCATACTGCCACTCATCTCCAATTTAAGACTAAAGCTATTGCTCACCATAATGTGCAACGTACACTTAAAGAGGAGCTGTCACCTCTCCTGATACAGTATATCTGTTTTACTAACTACTTGCATTCTCCATGTATTAACAGTTCTGGGGCGTCCATTTATTTGACTCTGCTAGAAGTTATGAATTTGTTGCCAGCAGTCTGAAATGAAGGTTCATCTAAATGTTTACAGTTGGGGCTGTGTCCCTGCAGAGGTCCCACCCCCAACTACTGATGCATCTAGCCCAGGAGGAGGCAAAGCGGAGGATGGGAATGGTAGTGGCTCTGGGTCAATCACAGTCGCTTCCCTCTCACTGTTGCTCCCTAGGGCTGTGCAGTGAAAGGAGGGCACATCCTTTTTTCCCTGATGCACACTTTAGTTCTGCAGCTCTTGCTTGATGGTAGTTAAGATGCCTGTGATGTTAAGTGTTTGTATGGGTGCAAGGCAGGGTTTGTAGAGTGCAATGACCAGCGTACGGTGCAGTAGTCAGTAACTAAGCTCATTGTAGCAGAATAAACATCTCACGTTACTGAAGTGCAAAATAGGAGTTGTAGTACATCCCAACAAGGGCAAAACACTCTTCCTGAAGAATGTATGGCTAGCAATCTTACTTTTGCAATTGTGCCTGTAATTCAGGCGTACAGCTTATGTTTAGAGATATGACCGGCCAAGTCATATCCAAGTGTGAAGGGGCTTTAAAAAGTATTCCCCTCATTGCAGTAAAGTCTAAATAGCATAGGTAGAAGGATACCTTACTGACTCCAATGCTTGGCCATGCAAATTCTAAATTATCCTTTATTTTCGTTTCTTTCTGTTGAACTTGCAGAGATCGGTTAGAAACGTTCTGGGCCTAAAGGGAGGGAGCATGAGACAACATATTTCTCTATCTCTGAACTCCAGTCTCAACTCCCTTAAGGTTGGGGTTGGAGCCAGCCTCCACATAGCCTCTTACAAGGGATGAACCAGGATTGTTAACCCATTTGAGGGCCTAGCATGAAATCTTTCCTGGTACACTGCCCTCTTTGCAGCACCAAATGAAAAAAATTGTACTCCCAGAAGCAAATTACCGAGTTTTCTATGTACAGAGATCGTGTATTAAAAACTGCAGATGATTTGAGCTTAGAAACAAGCTGACATGTGACTGCAGCCCTAAATAGTAATCACTTATGTGTGAACCATAGGTGTTAGAAACCATAGGGCAGAATTGGAATGGGGCTCCACTCCAAAAGAAAGTGATTGGCTCAAAACTAGTGTTGAGGGAATTTCTTGAAATCCAATTCGTATTTGATTCAGCTGAATCGGTCAAGCAATACATTTGGATCTGAATTAAATCGACCTGAACTGAAAGTGTTCCCATTGCCTTAAAAAGTTGTGAATGAAATGTTTGGGCCTCCTTGGACTGTATGCAACAAATTTCAAGCTCTTTAACACCAAGGCAGCATTAGCAATCTCAAAGAGGGTGGTGTACATTTGGGCAAAGCTACAAAAAGAAGCATATTTTCCGACACTGGCTCATGACTCCTGTTCTCCACAACTTCTGCTGCACCACTGGGGTTTCTGAATGTAAACTTTCGGTCTGACGCAGCCAATAGCTGCCGAAGGGTGACTTGCTCCCCTTGCATCATATGACCATTAGTCATGATGCAAGAGGAGCAGGTCACTGCTGCAGCCAGCGAAGGGCTGCAGTGGTGTCAAGCTGGAAGTTTACATCTAGGTACCGAAATGGAGTAGCAGCGGTCGGAAAGTACAGGAGGTGGGAGCCAGTATTGGAAAGCAGGTAACTATTTTTCCCTTTGCAGTTCTGCCCCTCCAAAACGTGCATAACCGCTATAAAGTAACATAAGTAACATAGTATATAAGACCGAAAAAAGACATTTGTCCATCCAGTTCGGCCTGTTTCCTACAAGTTGATCAAGAGGAAGGCAAAAAATACCCTGTGAGGCAGAAGCCAATTTTCCCCATTTAAGGGGAAAAAAATTCCTTCCTGACTCCAATCAGGCAATCAGAATAACTCCCTGGATCAACGACCCATCTCTATTAGCTATAACCTGTAATATTATTACACTCCAGAAATACATCCAGGCCCCTCTTGAACTCCTTTATTGTACTCACCATCACCACCTCCTCAGGCAGAGAGTTCCATAGTCTCACTGCTCTTACTGTAAAGAATCCTCTTCTATGTTTGTGTACAAACCTCCCTTCCTCCAGACGCAGAGGATGTCCCCTCGTCACAGTCCTGGGAATAAATAGATGATGGGACAGATATCTGTACTGGCCCCTGATATATTTATACATAGTTATTAGATCTCCCCTCAGTCGTCTTTTTTCTAAAGTGAATAACCCTAATTTTGATAACCTTTCAGGGTACTGTAGTTGCCCCATTCCAGTTATTACTTTAGTTGCCCTCCTCTGAACCCTCTCCAGCTCTGCTATGTCTGCCTTGTTCACAGGAGCCCAGAACTGTACACAGTACTCCATATGTGGTCTGACCAGTGATTTGTAAAGTAGTAGGCTATGTTCTCATCATGGGCATCTATGCTCCTTTTGATGCAACCGATTATCTTATTGGCCTTGGCAGTAGCTGCCTGACACTGGTTTTTACAGCTTAATTAGCTGTTTATTAAAATTCCTAGATCCTTTTCCATGTCAGTGTTACCGAGTGTTTTACCATTTAGTATGTACAGGTGACTTGCATTATTCCTTCCCATGTGCATAACTTTACATTTGTCAGTGTTAAACCTCATCTGCCATTTCTCTGCCCAAGCCACCAATCTATCCAGATCCCTCAGTAGCAGAAAACTGTCCTCTTCAGTGTTACTTACTTTACACAGTTTAGTGTCATCTGCAATTTTTTTTATTTTACTGTCCAAGCCTTCTACAAGATCATTAATAAATATATTGAAGAGAATAGGGCCCAATACTGACCCCTGAGGTACCCCACTAGTGACAGTGACCCAATCTGAATGTGTACCGTTAATAACCACCCTCTGTTTTCTATCACTCAGCCAGTTACTTACCCACTTACAGATATTTTCTCCCAGTCCGAGCATCCTCATTTTATATACTAACCTTTTATGCAGTACAGTGTCAAATGCTTTGGAGAAGTCCAGATATACGACATCCATTGATTCGCCGCTGTCAAGTCTAGAACTTACCTCCTTATGGAAATTGATTAAATTCGTTTTTCATGACCGATCCCTCATGAAGCTATGCTGATATGGCTTTATTTGCTTATTTTCATTGAGATCCTCTAAGATAGAATCTCTTAGAAATTCTTCAAACAGTTTACCAACAACAGATGTTAAACTTACCGGCCTATAATTTCCAGGCTCTGTTTTTGGACCCTTTTTGAATATTGGCACCATATTTGCTATGCGCCAATCCTGTGGAACATTCCCTGTCAGTATAGAGTCCGCAAATATCAGAAATAAAGGTCCGGCTATGACAACACTTAATTCCCTTAGGATACGGGGGTGTATGCCATTCGGTCCTGGCGATTTGCCTATTTTAATCTTTTTAAGTCGCTGTTGTACTTCTTCCTGGGTCAGACAGGGCACTTTTAATGGGGAATTTACTTTTACATTCTGTATTTCATTTGACAGTTTATTTTCCTCAGTGAATATAGTGGAGAAAAAAATATTTATTAGTTTTGCTTTACCCTCGTCGATCTCTGCAACACCCCTCTCATTATTGTGTAGAGGGCCGACTCCTTCAGATTTATATTTTTTACCATTTATATAATTGAAGAACATTTTAGGGTTAGTTTTACTTTCTTTGGCAATTAATCTCTCGGTCTCTAGTTTGGCAATTTTTATTAGTTTTTTACATATTCTATTTTTTTTCTTATAGTTTATCAGTGCTTCCTGGCTCCCCTCCTGTTTTAGTGATTTATATGCTTTCTTTTTGTCCTGAACCAGTTGGGATAGGCAATTGTCTTTGGCTTTTGCCAAGAACCAGTTTCCTTTATGGGATGTACAGCTTTCAGTTTCCCAGTCTATATCTGGGTAGTTGAAGTCCTCCATAATAACGACTTCATTATGATTTGCCGCCTCGTCTATCTAGTTTAGTAATAGATTTTCTGTGGACTCTAGTATATTAGGTGGTTTAAAATAAACTCCAAATAAACTTTGCTCCATGTATTTCTACCCACAGTGACTCCACATGTTCATGTCCCTCATAGATGTATTCTCGAATTGTGGGCTTTAGACAGGACCTGGGCTTCCCGATCTGCTGACAGAGGCCCTTTAGGCATAGCTATACCTTTAAAATTCATTACTGATTGAAAAATAAGGTCATACAGTTCAAGTACCTGCTGTTACCGCTCACCGCTCACATGGATCGTCACACTGGGAGATTAAGCATGAAAATGGAACTTTGCAAATAAAAAGCATAACCAAGTATCAGAAAGTAAACTTTAAGGAAACCTTTAAACGAATGAATTTAACATTGTCTACTTTCCACATTAAATTTTAAAGTTATGGCCATGAGTCTGCAACAAGCTGTCAGATTTCGGTGTAGAGCTTTCTGAGCTGCGACTGGGTGCCTCATTAAATAATTTATACTGTTTTCCTTGATCATCTCACAATGCAGTCATGCAGATATCTAATTCTGGAACAAAGTCACATATTCCCACAATGCACCATATTTCTTTTACAAAGTATCATATTTTTAGTTGATGTATGAGACAGAGCAACCAGCTGGCATTTTAACCCTAGTCACACCAGCATATGGAGAACTATAGCAACGTGTCTGTGATGGTAGATTGAGATGAATATCACCTGAATCAGAAACCCATGACCCAGCAATTCAGCAAAATACAAGGCCATCACAAGGTGATGGGAGTCACACAATGAAGATGATCTTGAGATGATCAGTGTGTTGTTGCTTCTTAGTAGGGGATGAGTAAGAACATTAAATCTTTATAAAAAATTGAAAAAAAAATATGTACCGCCTAGGCTTCGTTCACATCACCGTTCAGCCTTTCCGTTCTCCTGCTCTGTTTAGGAGCAGGGGAGCGGAAAGGACGGATTCGGCACATAACTGAGCCCTAACTGAGCGGAACAGAGCCTAAAGACCCCATAGACTATAATGGGGTCCGTTAGGTGTCCGCTCAGAAGATGATTTTGGAGCGGAAACAAATCTGATTCACTTTCGTCATCCACTCTCCAAGTGTTGGTGGGGTTTGGCTAAGCCAGTGCAAAGGGATTAAGGCTTTGGCAGCTGCTAGTAAATTTTTAGGGTGAATGTGGTGTCACTAACTGACTGGATAGTCCTCTTAATCTGACTCCAGTATGGAGTGATAGGAGGGCATGTGAACCATAGTCTTACGCATGGGGAAAAACCATGGGATAAATTGGGAATTGCTCGCACCTCCTCATCTGACAGAGATATGTTCAGCTCCCTCTCCAATGAAGAAATAAAAGCAGGTCTCAATAGAGTTGCAGGTCATAAAATTAAGGAATAGAGCCTTCCCACCTTCCTCCAGTGCATGGATGATGTAGAGATAGCCATCTCAAATGAGGTTAGTTGTCTCTTGAGGGAAAAAGCCTCTTGGTTATTCTTTGGAAATGTGCAATATGTAGAGAAGTGAGATAAGTGGAGTGTATGAATGACTAGAGTGTCTCTAGTGGCGGTACTTTGTCAGAGTGAAGTACTGTAATTCCATTATCGGGACGTGGCTGGGGCTTTCCCAAAGATCAGAGTATGGGGAGTCTAGGCTAGTAAGAACTATTGGAATTAAGCTTGATGGAAGAAGAGGGGATGGAGTAGGAGCCATGACATTTCTCAAGGATAACCAGACTGAGCATGTGCCCCATAATAATGGGTCAAAGTCTGATCGCTTAATAATGCTTGCTTTTGGCATTGAAAGAGTTTTAAACAAATCAGAACTCAGGGACTGCTGAGCAATAACTTCCATATCTAAATGCTTGCTGGGTTTGATAAGTTCTATCCATCTGTTGAGAGGAATAGCCTTGTAGTAAGATAAGATGTCTTGTAGACTCATCCCTCCATGCTCTCTTCTCTTCACCAGTAGAGAATAAGGTAGTCTGGGTTTGCGTAATTTCCACAAGAATCTCGAAAGAGTGTTTCAGTTCGGTTAAGAAGGGAGATAAAGTTGAGCTTATAGAGGTCTGCTAGTCTACTTGGTAGTTGGATCCCTAGATATTTGAGTGATATAGATGCCCAAAGGTAGGGAGAGTGTTGTTTAGCTATGGATACTTCTCTCACTGGAATAGAGACATTAAGTACCTTTGATTTTGTAACATTTACTTTAAAATTGGATAACCTACCAAAATCTTCTAGTAATCGTGTGAGTAGTGGAAAATCTGTTACTGGATTAGAGAGTAGAAATAAGAGGTCGTCGGTAAAGGCGACACATTTTAATTGTGAAGGGCCGACCTTGAAGCCTACGAAATAGGGGTTTTGTCGGATACTCTGAATTAAGGTCTCTACCACTAAAATAAAAAAAGAGGGGGAGAGCGGGCAACCCTGCCTCGTCCCGTTCTTTATATTGAAAGGAGGCGATAGGGTGTCATTTATTTTGATACGAGCAGATGGTTGCGCATAGAGGGTGAATATGGCCCAAAGGAAAGTGAAACTTGTGAAGGATGGCCTCCATAAAGGCCCAACTGACTCGGTCGAATGCTTTCTCAGCTTCTATCCCTAGGAACGCTAAGGGCTTCTTGTATTTGTGTGCAATATGTATAACATGGAGTAACTTGCACAAATTATCTCTTCCGTCTCTATTTTTAATGAATTCTACCTGTTTCTTTCCAATAAGATGAGGAAGCAAGGAGCTAATACGGCTAGCTAATAGCTTGGCCCAAATCTTCAGGTCTAAGTTTAGGAGAGAAATAGGGCTGTAGTTACTACATGAATGGGCCTATTCGAGCTGAAGAGAAGAGAGAGAGCTGAAGCTGAAACAAATATATAGTGTAAGCGATGAAACGAGTTGTGAGGGATAGAGTAGAAAGCATAATCTCTTGTGTACAGATTACTCAGTTTCTAGACATCCTCCAGATGCAAGTCCCACAGCTTCGCCCCAAGTTTGCTTAAGAGCTTAGCTGAGATCTGAGACCTACATGTAGAGGAGTCTACACTCGGGTCTAGGGTAACATTGAGGTCAGATCCCATTATTATGATCCCTTCAGCAAACAACTGCAGCGTGTCTAAGGCCTCTTTCACACGAGTGTGTCTGGATTAGGTCCGGATGCGTTGCTGATGCGTACAGTGAAACCTGTACAATTTTGCAGGCAAAGCCATTCAGTTTTGCCTACGATTGCGTTCAGTTGTTCAGTTTTTTCCGCGCGGGTGCAATGCGTTTGGATTTTTTTTTCACGCGTGTGATAAAAAAATGAAGGTTTACTAACAATATCTAGCAACCATCAGTGAAAAACGCATCGCACCTGCACTTGTTTGCGGATGCAATGCATTTTTAACGCAGCCCCATTCACCTGCGTGAAAAATGCAGAATATAGAACATGCTGCGATTTTTATGCAACGCAGAACTGATGCGTGAAAATAAACGCTCATGTTTTTTTGCCTTCCTCTGGATCAACTTGCAGGAAACAGGTCGAACTGGATGGACAAATGTCTTTTTTCGGCCTTATATACTATGTTACTATGTTACTATGTACACAGATCCATTGAAATGAATAGGTCAGGATTCAGTGCGAGTGCTATGCGTTCACGTCACGCATTGCACCCGCGCGGAAAACTCGCTTGTGTGTTTGCTAGCGTATACATCTGCGTACCTATCTTGCCCTTGACCATCAGGAGCCTCCCTTCTGCGTTCTTGAAAGATTGCTTCGGTACCATGGGCACTGACTTGTGGAGCCTCTAGAGGCTGATGAAGCATTGCAGATATGGAACCATTGCGAAAAGGGCAAGCTAGGTAGCTTGGGGATGTGGTTTGATTTAAAATGGGTCTCTAAGAGAAAAATGTGGCTTCTCGTGTTAGGTGAGTTGAGGCCTTTAGTATTAAAGGAAGTGATGGTGTAATCCATTCTTGGAGGAAGGTGGGAAGGTAGCGGTGGTAAGAATAAGAGACTCTAAAGAAAAAGCGAGTACAAAGGGTAGAAGAGTGGGAAAAGAGGAGTATGGAGAAGGGAAAAATAGGGGAGGGAAAATGAGGCGTCAACCTCCGTACCTCCTGCTATAAATGTATAAACTCTATATGAGGTAGGAATGCAAGGTTAGTAGTAGTAGTGCTTGTAGTGGTGGTGGTGGTGGTGGTGGTGGTGGTGGTGGTGGGGGGGGGCGGAAGTGTAAGCAAAGACAAAAACGGTCCTGACCAACAGTATATATCCAGCTTTGTTAGATAGTAGACATGGTATATGGAGAAAAACAAAATCGATAGAATCAAAAAAACACTGACTTTACACAACAGTAAGAGATATGGAAAAACACATAGGAACTGATAAAGCATACCAAACATAGTCAATTTAAAAGCCTGACAAATGGGTGAATATGGAAGAGGCAATTTACTTAACAGGGTGGTTCCCTCTGGGGCTGGTAAAACTACACTCCCCAGTTATGGGTGAAGTTGCACATTGTCCGCCTGATTGCGGAAACCAAGTTTGTAGCGTGGACTGTCTCGCTACAAATTAGTGACATCAGTTCCTTCCAAACATTGCTAACAGCCAGAACAGCAGTTATCATAAAACAGGGGGGCGGATAAAGGCAAAAACATTTCTAGATTGCTCCACATTAGATCATATAATGTATATATAATGAACCACAATAACAAGGTGGCCGTAAGAAACCTGTAGATCTTGCGGTGCAGCCCAGCAAGTAACATAAAAAATAACTGTGCAGTCATTCTGGTGCAAAATGAGAACTGAGCGACCTATAGCCGACTTTGGGTTATATCGGTATAGGGTACCTGCAAGACCATAAAATGCCAAAAATACTGTTCAAGTTGGATCTGGTGAGTCCTGTGGGGCCTTCTTTCCCTGGCACTGATGTTTGTTCCTGGTAGCCAGCTGCCTGGGTTCTTGCGTCGGTAGCGTTGGGATAATAATGGTGGTATCTGTTGGTAACCATGAAGGAATCTCAAGCGGCTCCATGTCGAGAAATGACCAAACTTTGGTAGGATCTCCAGGGACATGTATACGTATACGTTTCCCGTTAAGCAATATGGAAATTCCGAATGGGTATAGCCATTAAGAGGCAATATTTCCCTGGCAAATTGCTCAAGTAGAGGTCGGAGTATTCTCCGCTTGGCCAGGATAGAAGGCCCTTCATCTTGGTAAAATGCCAACTCTGACCCAGCATATAACACCAGGGCTTTCTCCCTTCCGGCATTTAAGATCTTTGCAGTGTCTACAATAGAGAGCAGGCCGCATATCACATCTCTCAGTGGGTCAGAGGCCGATGGTTTGGGTCTCAGAGACCTATGTAGCCTTTCAATGATAACTTCTCAAGCTGCAGCCTCACCGATTAACTCCCCAAAAACCTCCAAAGCTACTTTCTGGAGAGAGTCAGTTTACCAGGATTCAGGTAGGCCTTTGATTCGTATATTGTGCCTCCTGTTTCTATTTTCTTGGTCTTCTATCAGGGTCAAATCCCTGTTAATGTGGGCGAGGTGTTCCAAGATCTTGCCTCCAGGGCTGAGTAGTAAGATATGATGGCCACACAAGAGGTCTCGAGGTCCTCTACTCTGGCACCTACGTGTTTAATTTCCGTTTTTATTTCTGAAAGTTCAGATAATACAGGTCGTGAGGCCTGAGTGATAGTTGTTTTAAAGAATGCTTTAGATATGGCTGCAAGGTCTGACTCACCCCTCACCCCTTTAGTTTGTACTGCCGCTGAGATGGTCCGAGTTGTCTTCACTGTCTGGTGTTGCTTATTCTCTAGGCGCCATCTTGGGTGGTTCCTGCTGGGCTCCGGAGGATCTCTGTTGAAGGTATTTATGAATGTCCGACGAATTTTTTTGTATGTTTTGGGATACTCGCGACATCAGATCGTCGGCCTCTGCCGTATTTCACCATGACCAGGCTGTAATGAGGGTTCTGGAGGCTGCAGATAGGGACTGCAGTGGAGGAGCTTGTCTCTCACGCATCTTCCTCCATTAGCGGTCAGGCTCCACCCCACCTATAGACTTTTTTGGATTCACAGAATACATTTTAAATCAGGCATATTGCCTCATAGTGTTTATCATGCTGATTTAAATTATCATTTAGTTATCTTTGTATGTAGCAGCATTCCCTCAGCCTTTTTATTAGCTGTTTCAAGCACCAAGGGGCAGGAAGAAGGATTGGAGCACCGTTATTTTAATGTCCATCTCCTCTGTGCACTCCCCCTTCCCTTTTGAATGACAGAGCTGGATATCTCATCCAGCCCCCAATATCATCCTTATGTAAAGACTTCTTGGGCATTAGAATAGTGGTGCTCCAAACCTTCTGCCTGGCCCTTGTTGTGCAAAAGAATTAGTAAGCATAATTAGCATAATTCAATAATTCAGTCTTTGGCCCTCTTCCCTTTGTCTCTACCCAGGCCTCTACCTGGAAAGACTATCAGCAGATTTGGTTTCCAGTATCATCTCTATGCCGATAACACCCAACTATATACATCTTCCCGTGATATCACCCCTACTATACTACAGAACACGTGACTGTCTGTCCACTGTGTCTAACATCATGTCCTCTCTATATCTGAATCTGAATCTTTCAAAAACTGAACTACTGGTGCTTTCTCCATATACTAACCTAACTAAACCTGATATCTCCATCTAAGTGTGTGGCACTACCATCACACCTAGGCAGAATGCTCACTGTCTCGGTGTTATGTTTGACACTGATCTTTCCTTATTCAATCAATATTCAATCACTTACCCGCTCGTGCCACCTGCACCTCAAAAACATCTCTAGCATCCTCCCTTTTCTCACTGTGTAAAGAACACAATTCTCCATGTTGCCCTGATCCAGTCCTGTCTCGATTACTGTAACTCACTATTAATTGGCCTCCCCCCACCAGACTTTTCCTTCTCCAATCTACCTGAACACAGCAGACAGGATAATCTATCTGTCTAACGGCTACTCCGATGCCACTGCCTGTGCCAGTCATTGCACTGGTTGCCCATACAGTACAGTATTCAATTTAAACTGCTCTTTCTCACCCACAAAGATCTCCACAGTGTTACACCCCCTACGTCTCTTCACTCATATCTGTCTACCATCCTACCCGTGCTCTCCGTTTAACCAATAACTTACAACTAACATCCTCCATAGTCCGATTCTTTCACTCCAAAACTTCTCCCGAGCTGCACCAGTTCTCTGGAATACCCTACCCCAAGCAATTAGTTTAATTAATAACATCAACAGTTTTAGGTGCTCCCTAAAAACACATCTTTTAGGTTAGCCTATTACATTCATTGATCTAACATTATTATTATTGCTATTATTATTATTATTATTTATTATTAAAGCACCATTCATTCCATGGCGCTGTACATAGGATAAGTGGTGCACATACAAAATACAGACAATTGCAATAAGCATGAACAAGAAGAGTTACAGACTAGTACAGAAGGAGAGAGGACCCTGCCCGTGAGGGCTTACAATCTACAAGGTATAGAGAAAGGACATTGACTATCCCTCCATACTACCCTTTAGCATCATTCTTCTGAACCTGATCCATCACCAAATATCCACACCTGACGCACTCAGAAGCACGGAATATACCGGCTGGTGGCGGCTCATGCAGCCTTATACTGTATCTACACCCCTATTGTGTTAAGATGGCTGGACCATTATACAAATCAAGCACTTGTTATCTTTTATGTCACCCCTATCTCCTCATGAATTGTAAGCTGTTGTGAGCTTGTTTTTAACTATTAACTTGTTTGTTGCTATTTTGTTTATGACTCTGTTTGTACCCCCTGATTGTAAAGCACTGCAGAATACGTTGGTGCTATATAAATAAAGATTATGATTATTATTCACTCTTTACCGTCTGTACAGGGATCTGGACTTTGCTGCAGGGTAGCAACCAGATCAGAATGGAACTGAGTATGAGCGACCACCTCAGCAAGGGGGGCAGTGAAATTAGGAAAAGAACAAACAGCAGGTGTTTCTATACAGATACATTTTATTGGACAACTCAGTGGCTATACAAACCATTTTATGATGTGCATTTACAAAAGTATTCAGCTCAGGGTGTTGCTTTGATAAATGTAGAATTTTTTTATGGGACAATCCATTTGAGCTTCTTTTGACCAGTTCATCTCTTGAGACAAAGGCCCACCCTAAATATGGAGAAGCCCCATCCTTATTTACCATGAAGCCCTAACCCTTTAATAACATATATATTTTTTATGATGAAGTATATATTTTTTCTATAACAAGAAGTCTTTGAAAACATTGTCAAGATACTTTCTGCCATTTGTATTAGTTTGTTGGCAATGTTTGAATCCATATGAAAAAGCAAGTCACAGAAAGCAGAGAAACTCAACATTTTAATTTTCACATCACTGAAGCAAAAGTGCTTGGAGGTTAAAAACTGAGATTGCAAAAGTTTAATTCATTATTGGAGCTTAATAAACCTTTATCATCCGGTTGCAGATACCTTTAGTGTTGTTGACTTTACGAGGTTTCCTCTTGTAATTACCATTCAAGACCGTTTGCCTGGTCATGACCTGTTTCAGTTCACTGCTGTAATTGAGGGCTACACAATATCATTTGGTGTGAGTTACGGTGTGTACACGATATCTCCCTCGGTCATATAATCATTATTCGCCTAGTCTGACATCTCGGTGCATGTAGAGCCGACAGATTGTTTCAATTACGCACAGCGGGTTAGTTATCTGTGATCTTCCAAGAGGATGAATTTTCATCTGTATTAAACTGAACAATTCAATAGGGATGAACACTTTTTTCCAAAATTTATTTTGGGCCCGATTTGATCGAATAGTTTGACAAATTTGATTATGTCCAAATAAATTTGGTCTGAATCTAAACTGACCCAATTGCTTAGAAAAATGGTATATGTCACTCCTAGGGCTGTTTCCCACAGCCTTCAAGCTTTATAACCCTAAGCCAGCATTAGTTACATCAAAGTGACATATGGGTAAATGGATGGTAGCTGGTGTTAACAAATACCTTGTTTAAATGGGTTTTCCGAAAAAGAAAAAAATACAGAAAAAAACATTTTATAAATAAGATTTCAAATGCTTTTCATTATTTTTAATGGCACATTTTTTATAGGGGGCAATACGTGGAAGAATTAAAATGGTCACTGTCAGATTCCGGACATGGAATCCGTCCTAATCACACAGCAGGACAACTTGTGTCAGAATACAGAGCACAGAGCAGTAGCCCTAAGTAAGCTTTGTTCTCTTTCTGCATCAGCACTGTGAAGCAGGATTTTACGCTAAGATAAGCCTTCACTGTGTCTGTGTGCCTCAGAACAGAGCTTACCTTGTATTCACAGGCTGAAGTGTAAGAATCAAGACCAGACACCTGCCTAGGAAACATTAGAAATTATTAAAAGTTAGAATTAAGCATTAGAAAAAATATTATTAAACATTACAAAATAGAAAGTTTTCTTAGATCAAAATATTTGATCTCATGCACAGAATGGTGTGAATTTAAATAATAATAAAATGTCCCCTAACATGCAGTATTACAGAGGTATTTTTCCAAAGTGGCATTACATCTCAGGGGACAATAATGGAGTCTATGTAGCTTTATACTACGAGGCAACATGGACTCTGCATGCTTCCATAAGGATTATGTCATCTACATGAAGGCTTAGGTGGGCCTTATACAAGGGCGGATTAGCCATAGATTCTATGGGTAAGATCCCTGGTAGGCCGATGCCCAGGGACTACCCAAGCCCTCCTCACAGCCACAGGGATAGCATTCTAATTAATGCTGCAAGTGCAGGTAGTTATGTACCAGACTGGCAGCTGCAAGTGCCCTTCTGGATTCAACTGAAATGCCGTCTTCGGGTTAGTGATATAGTTGAATACTGAGATGGGGCATGGGACTCGATGGCTCCCTGACCAGCCGTTCAATCTACTTCCAAGCTACTAGGTCTGAAGCCTATGAGTCAGTAAAACAGGGCAGGCAGTTACACAGCTATGACATTATCACAACCGACGTTTCAAGGTCTCAGGCGGTGAGATGACATCTTTGCAACCTCCTGCGCCAGGATGCAGGCATCTCAGGTGGCATCAGGAAATGGAACTCGGATGAGTATGAATTTTTTTTTTGTTACCAAGCCACTTGGGGACCATAGGAAACATTAATGGGGCACTATGGGGGCATGTCTAATACCGGAGCATTACTGGGAGCACCAAGGTGACATGTGTATTACCTGGGGTATTATAAGGCATTACTGGGGACACTATCATAATAGGGAGCACAATATAGGGTACTGTTATTGGTGTAGTCAGTATAGCATATCTACCAGAGAACAAAATCTATCTATCCAATCTTGATCTCTCCCAACATCTACTATCAGGGGATAGTTGGGATGTCCACATCCATATTAGATTGGTGCATTCAAGTGTCAGATTCGTCTGACATTTATCCAATATGTATTGCCAACTGTAAGACCAAGGCAAAATCCCCTGGGCATTTGTAGCCAATTTTCCTCACACTGTTGTATGTTCAGATTTTTATCACTTATCATAAACACATTAAATTTTAATTGCTTTTGCAGCTGCTGCTTGGCATTGACTGCTACTGGTTACCATTATATCTAAGTCCTTGTTTTGCTTCGCGATTCTCAATTTAATATTCATTACTTACACAGCATCATCAGCTTCTGTAGCACATGCATAGCACTATATTGGAATCACATCTGTAGTACAGTCAACTTAAAATGTTTATAAGATATATTATGCCGGAGCTGTGCTCATGTGGGCTTAGATTCCATTTAATGCATACCCAGCCATACTATAGTTTTATTCGAATGAATAGTGAATCGTACTAAATGGTTAGTGAAGATTTCAGAATCTTACACACCTTGTTCTGCTACATATGTATGTCCAGCAATCAAATATATCAAAATATCTGTAACCGCTAAATATTTAGCATAGAGTGGAGATGGAGCGGCCATTCTACTGGGAAAGCATGCAAATGGGTGGTGTGACAACCTGCACCCCTGCTGACCTGGTGTCCCCGAGCAGCTCAGGTTCCCGAAATGGCTACAGAACTACACGACTCCATCCATTGTGTAGTGGGCAGAAATTGTTATTGCAGCGCAACTCCGATCCACTGCACAATGAACGGACCTGTGCAGTTCCATCGCCTATATTTGGATCCTGAGCTACTCGATAACAGCTGATCCCCACCCTAAGGATCGGCCATTAATATTTAAATCCTGTAAAACCCCTGTAAGGCCCTGTAACCATATCCCCTTAAGAATCACCCACTGTCTTTTGTCGCTGCTGTTTTTAGAGGGAGTGCAGAACTTCTGTGAGATCTTCTGTTATATACTGCAGCTACTAGCTTACACCTCCGGTTGTTAGAGCAGCCTTTTGTTCTAAAGCCAGGATCAGACATAACTCCAATCCCAACTGTTGACCATTTAATTGCCACATTCTATGACCCCAACATAAGGGGATTCTCCCCACTCTGATTGGGTTCCAGTGATCTGATCGGAGGCTGGGTAAACCCTCTGCAGTATCCCCATAACAGTGACCTCTACAGCACCCCGCCCCTTTAACAGTGAACTCCACAGTCCTGCACCCCTTAACCAGTACCTCCCCACAGTGCCCCACCACTTTAAAAAGGGACCTCCATAGCAGCCCATTCCTTTAACTTTGACCTTCACAGCAACCAGGTCCTTTAACAGTGAGTTTCACAGCACCCCACTACCTTGACAGCGACCTCCTCAGGGGCCCACCCCCTTAACAGTGACCTCACAGTACCCTGCTGACTTAACAGTGACCTCCACAACAGTTGCCCCTTTAATAGTGGCCCCTTCCTTCTTAACAGTGACCTCCACAGTGTCCGCCCGTTTATCAGTGACCTCCACAGCGACCTACCCCCTTCACAGTAACATCCACAGTATAAGCCTCTTTAACAGTGATCTCCACAGAGCCCTTTTCCTTTAATACTAGGGCTACATGACGACATGTGTCGCGCAACATTTTTTCTCAACCATTTTTATAATTATAGGCTACGGTGTCACACTGTGACATGTGACATGCTGCGATTGCGACACGATAGTTGCTAAAAATCCATCAAAGATCGCAGCATAACGCATGTCACAGTGCAACACTATAGACCAGGGATGGGCAGGCTGCGTCTCTCCAGCTGTTGCAAAACTACAACTCCCAAGAAAGACTGCCCATCCTTGCCATAGACTATCATTATAAAAATTGTCACGCGACACATGTAGCAGTGTAGTTGTGCCCTATGTGTCGTGAGACTTATTGTGGCGCGACACATGTCATCGTGTAGCCCTAGCCTAAAACTGACCTACAGCAGTGAAGAAAAATGGCTGGGTTGTTATGGAAACCTGGAGTAAAACTTTGTGAATGTGGAGACTAAGGGCCTGCGATCTTCTATTGGCCGATAAGGGGCATGTGCCCGTGTGTATGTCAGTTGGGATATGAAGAGAAAGACTTGTAAGGCTTGTATTGGCTAATGCAGGTCATTTTTGGGGAATATCTCAGGAATGGTATGTCCTAAAGAGCTGTGACCCCCACAAGATTTATTTCCAGGTAGCAAGGGGTGTGTATACCAAGTTTCGTTAAAATCGAACATACATACACAAACACATATATACGTCCTTCTTTATATATTGTAAGGGATCGTCTCTTATTCGGGGGTCATTCTCACAGAATTATCTTCACGAACACCGGGTTTCAGGTCCAAACAGTGCAATTTATTTGACACTCTTCAAATAACCGCATGGCATAAAACAAAAGCCTGCCCGTCTGGGCTCTACCTAAACATAATAAACATCATATCCCTAACTCGGCTATACGATAGCGTTCACACATGGAACCAGGTGCGGCTTACCCCAGCCATACAATACTCCAGCCCTCAGGCTGTAACGAGTGCAGTACCTTTAGATGGGGTTGTGGTCTAGCAGTCCTCCCGACTCTGACCTTTCAACGCTTGTTCCCGGGCATCATCAAGTCCCCCAAAGTCCAGGCTATTGCATAGCCTCTTGGCCCCTCAGCCTTGCCTTGCTGAGACCACACTGACAGAGCCTCAGCAGACCTCTGTCTGCACACTCTCCAGAGTGAGAGACCCCACCCATGTCCAACAAGAGGATTAAATAGCATCCCTGGACATGGGCATTGTCCAAAACCCCGGACTGGAGCATGGGGAACAGGCACCCACCCAGCACATTGCCTGTTCCCAGTAAAAGCCCGCCCTGGACTAGCTGGAGCCAGCTAAGCTAGTTATCTTGGTTTCCACCAACTAACTTAGTGGCCACCTATATCTAGACTAGGGCCTTTACTTCACCAAGGCCGGGCCCCTTGGTGACACGCTCCTGGTGCAAACAACACCCCTTGTACATGCTTCCCCGGGACTTTTCTACACCCCTCCTATTCACATTGCCACATATCCCCCCCCTCTGTTCAAACCTGTGCGGGTGAACACATGTACCGACTGGATGCCCGTGATAGGGCATCCGCATTATCTTGCCATCTTCAAGCTCAACGGTCCCCCTGGAAGATGTGGCCAGCATCACAGGCTTCCCTTTATTCTGCCACAACCATGCCAGCAGAACCCAGTTCATCATAAACACTGCCTTCCTACCTAGTAGAAACTGTCCAAAGGCCTTCTGTCCCCAACTAAAGGCCAGATACTCTTTTCCTACTGCTTTCTGAGTGACAATGACATGCTCTCGCACTTTTTGATTCTTGCTCTCATGCTCAGGCCTTTTCTTGTACTGCTGCAGCTCTTGACTGGACTGTTTGCATAGTTGTTCCCAGTCATGGGCATGTTCAGACCCCTTCTCCTTGGTTTCTGGAACATCCGAGGATTTCTCCCACTTCAAGACCTCGGCCTTAGCTTCTTCGGCCTCTGTTTCTTTGGAGTCTCCATTCACTTTATTAGCCGTCTTATCCTTCACGGACATGGCATCATATCCTTTCCTTCTTAACTCCTCCTTCTCTTTCTCATCAAGGTTGGAGGCACCGGGGACATCAGGGTCTTCACCAAAGTCGTCGTCTTCTGGCAATCCCTGCAGAGGTTCACCGAGGATATGGTTCTCCTTTTGGGCAGGATTCCGGAGAGACAGCCCATCGGAGTAGACCGGACCCTCGTACTGGTAGTCGGCCCCCCCGGATTTCTTCCCCAGCAGACTGCTGGCTTTCTGGAAGGCATTGACAGCAGAGGGAATGTGTCTCATGACCAGTTCCTGGCCACACACCGCCCCAAGTCTCTGGGCTTCTGCATCCACCTCAGCACCTTCATCTGGTTTAGTAGATACATCTTCCATTTTCTTCTCTGCCTCGGCTGGCACCACAGCGCCACCCTCTCCAGACCCATTCTTAAACGGCTCTGCCTTCTTGGCATCTTTTAGAGAATCTTCCTCTTCAGGCATCTCATTTTCTTCCACCTGCTGCGCAGGAGCACGCTTAGGCCTCTCCAACTCATAGACTTCATCTTTTGAGCTCCTGAGATCTTCCATCTCTGCTCTGAGTTGTTTGTTCAGCCTCTCCAATTCATCTCGCTCCTTAAGCGCTTTTTCAAGGGCTCTAGCCAAGGAGAGGGCCTTGGTCGCCTTCTTAATTTTTCGCACCAGCTTGTTAGCAGCGCCCCGCTCTTGGGCCTTCTGTTCTAGCTGCTCTTCACTCTGTTCTGGTGTAACAGCAGTTGTAGGAGTACCACCATTCTTCCTTAGACACTTTGTGGGATTTCCACCCAGGGACTCTTCAAGCCCATTGTTGATGTCTACTATAGACTTTTGTGTCTTTCTGGAGTCTTTTCCCTTCCCCAGGACACCAGGCGGTAGACCCTTCAGTTCACTCATCTTTTCCGGGGTCTCCTCTTTTGACCCTTCTGCAGCCTTCTTCGGTGACTCTGTGACGACAGCTAGTCCCTTCTCTATCATATCTAGGGACCGTGTGGCGAGAGAGAAATCAGCCTCCTGTTTGCAGCTGTACTGTCCTGTCAGGTCATCTAAAACTGTCTGGATATGAGCTTCAGACACTAGGCTGACGTCACCCGACTGAACTCTCGTCTCGTCAGATATAACCGTCATCTGGTAGCTAACCACTTTAGTTTGGCAAGACCTCGACATGGAAGCCTCTCTCTCTGAGTTGCTATCGGTCACAGAACATGTGTTATATATACCGCTCGTGTCATTCTCAATCCTGTCCACTAGGGGCACAGCTGAGCTAATCCCCATCTGGGACATTTTATTAATTATAGAAACCTGTGGAGACTGCATATCCACTTACTGTCACAACATTATCAACGGGAACAGTCTTACCCAGCAATGTCACGGGATGGGCAGTCTCAGGAGACGAAGATCTTCCCCTGACACCTCTACCGAGTTCACCAGCCTTCTCTTGGTTCTTGGTATCCCAAACACCAGCAGGCTCCTTACTGTAACCGTTGCCACTAGAAACAACATGGCCTGGAGTCACAATTTTTTCTGGATGGTCCCTTGAACTGCATCCTTGAGGACTCTGTGTACAGTCGCAAGGAAAATAGGCACTCCTGGGAAATGCACCACTCTCCACTTTCCTGTCTTCCTGACGGTTGCCCTCGGCAACGGCACACATCTGCTGTTTATCCGGTTCTCCGCTCCACAGCTGCCAGAATAATGGAAAGTCTTTGCCGAGCACAAACTCCACTTCCAGAGTCTCACATTTTAAGAGCTTGCATTGTACAGAACCATAGTCTGTTACAAAGGTCAGTGACACGGTGACATCTGTCTCTGGCCCCCTCTCTAGAAAGTCCAGTACTTCGGGCATGACCCGAGACACCTGCTGGCGGGAATCTAATATAACTCCCAGCAGTATTCCCCCGATCTCCAACTCGCAGGACTTTTCCCATGGGCTCCACCATTTTGCAGCCATTTTGACAGGTCTGTGTCTTTTACTGTGCTTCTGGCCCTTTAAATCTGCACACAGCTTGCACCACAGGAAAAAAAAACAGTCCACAATCGCATGAGCAGAGCTTGCTCCACTGGACAAAACAGGCTTCCGGCCCTTTAAATCACTGCGCAGCAACACAGCAATTCCTTGGCAATATTCAGCAGCACCTGCTCTTCTCAGTCAGGTCGTTGCCCCTAGCAACCTGCTGTTATTGCCCGCATCCTCCACCATATGTAAGGGATCGTCTCTTATTCGGGGGTCATTCTCACAGAATTATCTTCACAAACACCGGGTTTCAGGTCCAAACAGTGCAATTTATTTGACACTCTTCAAATAACCGCATGGCACAAAACAAAAGCCTGCCCGTCTGGGCTCTACCTAAACATAATAAACATCATATCCCTAACTCGGCTATACGATAGCGTTCACACATGGAACCAGGTGCGGCTTACCCCAGCCATACAATACTCCAGCCCTCAGGCTGTAACGAGTGCAGTACCTTTAGATGGGGGTTGTGGTCTAGCAGTCCTCCCGACTCTGACCTTTCAACGCTTGTTCCCGGGCATCACCAAGTCCCCCAAAGTCCAGGCTATTGCATAGCCTCTTGGCCCCTCAGCCTTGCCTTGCTGAGACCACACTGACAGAACCTCAGCAGACCTCTGTCTGCACACTCTCCAGAGTGAGAGACCCCACCCATGTCCAACAAGAGGATTAAATAGCATCCCTGGACATGGGCATTGTCCAAAACCCCGGACTGGAGCATGGGGAACAGACACCCACCCAGCACATTGCCTGTTCCCAGTAAAAGCCCGCCCTGGACTAGCTGGAGCCAGCTAAGCTAGTTATCTTGGTGTCCACCAACTAACTTAGTGGCCACCTATATCTAGACTAGGGCCTTTACTTCACCAAGGCCGGGCCCCTTGGTGACACGCTCCTGGTGCAAACAACACCCCTTGTACATGCTTCCCCGGGACTTTGCTACACCCCTCCTATTCACATTGCTATAATATATATATATATATATATATATATATATATATATTTATTCATAAAAGCTAGCAACAATTATAAAACATAAAAATAAATTAATACATTTTATTGTGCATAGTAATTTACATAAAAGCAACAAAATAACACTTACTGTAAGTATCAACACAACCTGAGCAACTCATTTAACAGGTTATTCAGTGTGTAATGTGTGTTTAAAATTATAAAGTCATTTATCTGTACCCTCAAACAGCACAGCATAAAACTAAGCCTTATACAGCCATGTCAATGAAAAAACTAAAAGATTATGACTGCTTAAACATAGAGAAGCAAAAAATAAAGAAAAAAAACAGATGGACATTAAGGGAATATACAAATACAATAATAAAATATGTAATCTTAAGCATAGTGTTGCAATTCTGGTTCTCCTATCTCTAGAATGGGCCCCCAAAGTGAAGGACAGCGCATGACACAAGCGCAGCCACCCTCTATTCACCACTATAGAAGTGCCAACAATAGTTGAGTGCTGGCCTGGATACTTCTAGATGTCCATAACTGCAAATGGAGAGGTGGCAGCAGCATGAGTAGGCCACAGAGTGGCGCAATGACAGAGTCTGGAGGTGGCAGCAGCAGCATCAGGAAGAGGCCACAGAGTGGCACAATAACATAGTCTGGGAGTGGCAGCAGCATGTGGAAGCCACAGAATGGCACAATGACAGAGTGTGGAGATGGCAGCAGCATGAGTAGGCCACAGAGTGGCACAACTACAGAGTGTGGAGGTGGCAACAGCATGAGTAGGCCGCAGAGTGGCACAATGACAGAGTCTGGAGTTGGCAGAAGCATGAGAAAGCCCAGAATGGCACAATGACAGAGTGTCTAGGTGGCAGCAACATAAGTAGGCCACATAGTGGCACAATGACAGAGTCTGGAGGTGTCGGCAGGAGCAGCATTGGGAGGAAGCCACAGAGTGGCACAATGACAGAGTGACGATCGACCAAGATACTTATGGGGGAACCTGCCTGGCATGAATAGGCCTCTAGTAGCTACAGACAATGAGAAGACAAAGCGTCAAGATAGCGTTGAGCCTGGATAAATAAATTTTGTTTTTCGACAGACATACGTCAAAAAATATTTAACTACATATTACTGCAGCACTAAACACTGAATACAATTTGTTTTTCCACCGAAATACGTGACAAAAGATTTTACCACATATTACTACAGCGCTGAACGCTGAAAAAATTTAGTTTTTCGACCGAAATACATGACAAAAGATTTTAACACATATAACTGCAGCGCTGAACGCTGAATAAAAAATTTTTCTTTATCGAAATATGTCACAAAAGATTTTACCGCATATTACTACAGTGCTGAATGCTGAATAAAATTTGTTTTTCTACCGACATACGTCACTAAAGGTTTTGCCACATATACCTGCAACAGTGAACGCTGAATATTTTTTGTTTTTGAACTGAAATAATAATAACTTGCGAAGTGAAATGCATATATTTTTTTCATTTTGTACTGAAGTAGACCACTAAACTCTTTCACCAAAACTAAATGCAACAGCGAAGTGCGTATATATTTTTCCTTTTTGTTCTGAAATAGGACACTGAACGCTTTCACCACATATAACAGCAAAAGTGAAATGAGTATATATTTTTCGTTTGGAATGAAATAGGCCACTTAAACTCTTTCACCACAAATGAACGCAACAGTGAAGTGCAACATTTTTTTCCTTTTCGGACTGAAATAGGACGCTGAACGCTTTCACCACATATGACTGCAGAAGTGTACTGAGAATGTATTTTTCTTTTTGTACTGAATTAGGCCACTAAACGCTTTTGCCACAAAAAATGCACCAGTGAAGTGCGTATATAATTGTTTTTTGTACTGAAATTGGCCACTAAATGCTTTTGCCACAAATAAATGCACCAGTGAAGTGCGTATATATATATCATTTTTTGTTGTACTGAAATAGGCCACTAAACGCTTTTGCCACTAATAACTGCACCAGTGAAGTGCGTATCTTTTTTATTTCTGTACTGACATAGGCCACTAAATGCTTTCAACACATATAACTGCAGAAGTGAACTGAAAATATATTTTTCTTTTTGTACTGAAATAGGCCACTAAACACTTTTGCCAGAAATAAATGCACCAGTGCGTATTTTTTTTTTTGTACTGAAATACGTCACTAAATGCTTTCACCACATATCACTGCAGAAGTGAACTGCATATATATTTTTCTTTTTGAGCAAGAAGTTAGCAGCTCTCACCTGCTTCCACTTCACCAGTGAGCAAGGATAGCTTCCATCAGGAAAAGCCGTCATGAAGATTAGCAAAAAATCCAGCTCCACTTTGGTAAAGGAAATCTTGTTTATTGATTGCGGTAAAAACATCCAAGTACAGTCTTAGTCTACACGTTTCGGGCCATGCAGACAATAGAAACCCTTACTTATGACCAAAAATTGGTCTATATTTTTCTTTTTGTAATGAAATAAGCCACTGAACATTTTTACCACATGTAGCTGCAGAAGTGAACTGCGTACTGTATATATTTTTCTTTTTCTACTGAAATACGCCACTAAACGCTTTCACCACATATAGCTGCAGAACTGAACTGAAAATATATTTTTCTTTTTGTAATAAAATATGCCACTAAATGCTTTCACCACGTATAACTGCAGAAGTGAACTGTGTATATATTTTTCTTTTTGTAATGAAATACACCACTGAACACTTTCACCACATGTAGCTGCAGAAGTGAACTGCTTATATATTTTTCTGTTAGTACTGAAATACGCCACTAAACACTTTCACCACATATAACTGCAGAAGTGAACTGCATATATATTTTTCTTTTTCCACAGATACCCAAGAACAAATTGCTAGAATGACAGAGCTGTATAATGGCTATTTGGATTCCCAAATTATCTTTCCCTGCACTTGCAAATCACTTTTCTAGCACTGTCCATTGCACCCTCTGACACTGCACTAAGATACTGTGCTATGATTCCTCCCTATCCTTTCCCTGCACTTATAAATAGTTTTTTCAGGTTTTTTTCACAATGAGGTTTTTCCAATTGCTGTCCCTTCCCATGTCTGTCCCTGCACTCAGAATGTTGGAGAATGTCTGATTCTAAGATGGCCACCATATTTATAGAGCTGTGACATCACAGGGCTGGCTGCTGATTTGCAGCATCGTGCATGTCAGTGTGGGTGATCCTGCCTTCCCATACTTCCTTTCTTTATGTACTCACACGTGCAGCAGCCATTTTAGAAAAAATGCGATTCGTTACCATGAAGCGCAAGGAAATTCGAATTCCACTTCGTCAGCTTTGATTCGCTCATCTCTAGTCATCAGTATCAGATCGGTGGAGGCTGAGGCTCGTGTGTGAGTGCTGCATTCTCTCCAATGTTCACTTGAATGCTGTCTACTTCCTTGTGGCGAAGCACAGTAAATAAAGCTTTCTTTCTCGTTCATTGCAGTCAGACCAATGCCAATCTGTTATTCATTGTCAGTCCTGAGACTTTGCAAATGTTTTCACAAACATGTTGTGGATTTTTATGCTTTTCTACCATTCATGTTTAGATACAGTGTGTTACTTAGATGTACGCTAGCTTTATCAATCACAACTTTTTAAAAAGTCGTAAAAGAGTCGAAGTCTTTCTCTAGCAGGAGGGTGGCTTGCCAAAACAGGGCAGGCGTCCCTGGGCAAAAGCACTATAGTTAAAGATAGTTAACAATGTGAAAAATGTATCAAATGACTCACACCATTGGATACAGTTGGCACAAATTATGGCAACACAGACTGAATGCAAAACTCACTTTAATTATTTTCTTCCTGTTGTTTTTGTTCTAATATTTTGCGCTGATTGAATGATCTGAGCTCCGGTTTGCTTATATAGAGCCCCAAATCCCTGCATAACCATAGTAAAAATAAAAAATAAAAGTCAGACTGCCTGTAGCCACCACAAGAGGGAGCTCAGGAGCCTATTGCATATTTCAATGTATAACTAATATGCACTGAGAGCTTAAACACCCCTTACTGGTAAATACAGGCAATCAGAATGTATCATTTGGTCCCATGTATTTGGAGCTCCTACTACTATAAAGTTGTGTTAAGAAATCTTTCATAAGACTTTTGGAGTTATTCAAAATAGTAGACATACATTCCTTGAAGGGGTTAACCTAAGGTCATTATTTTATCATGTGGATAATAGCACAAATTGCTACAATGTAGAAACTATGTTGCCGTAATGAATAGACGGAACACTAAGCCTTTCCATTAAAAGTGTAGAGAAGGCATAAAACAATGTAATAGCCAAGTCTTAATTTTTGAATGCGGTGCTCGTTCTCAATTTTTCCTGATACCTATTGTGATATTACACATATTATTAAGTCAAAAATTTCATAGTTCTTGAATGTCAGCATTCTGAATGGAACTTGTCACCCACGGATGACAAAAAAAAATAAGGGCTACATATTCAATTATAAAAGCAATATTTTTTCAAAATGTCACAATTTGGGAGCTTTCAAGATTGCAATTCTTTCCATTATAAAACAGAAATAGATGCTCCAATCCTCAGCCTTGACATTATCATTCATTTATTTGATGGGAGAACTTACTCATTTTGCAGGTGCCAATGAAATATCCATTATGTCTACTGCATACTTTGTTCAGTTAAATGTTATTTCTTGATTGCTTTCCTACTGTACAAGTACTATATGCCTTTTGCTCTCTAAATGTCTATTTTTTCTTAAAAGTTGAGAAAAGAAAACTCTATTATAGATGTAATAGAGATAGACAGATATCCCCCGGGCTTAATACAATCATTTATTTTTTATTCTTCGTTGAGAAATGTAGTACAACTGTGCATTTTATTACATTGTTAAACATATGTATTTTATATTATGTGTAATATGTGCTGCACAATCTATTACGCAAGCTTGAGATATTATTACCTGATGCACAATTTTCATAATAGGGATGTTTTAAAGAACACTGTGACAAAAACAAGACTTTTCATATCAGCTAAGGTTAACAAAGTTGCCATAGATAAAATGATGGCATGATACGACTGTAAGGGTATGTTCACATCTGTGTTGGAGGCTCTATCATAGAGTTTGTATACAGTTAGATCGCTCTATAGTATCCGGTGCTACCCTCTACTGTATTAAACTATTCCTCAAATCGATAGCACTACACCAAAATATAATAAAACAATATTATTTTATTAGAAATTCTTTTAAAATTACAACCAATTTAAATTAGGGAAACCATTCTTACATAACGCCATCCTTCCTGCATTAATATCAAATGAGAGACTGGTAATACTTATAACAAATGATCTATCAGTGTACCCTCCTTATAATCCACTATACCGATAGTTGCTGTGGTCAGGGAGACAAATACGCCCACCGGCTTCTAGAGTCTTCCTACACTAAACCACACCTATCCTAGGCATAAATACATAAAATATAAAAACATCAGGCAACGTACCCTCAATGATTCTCTTGTTAAGTCCCGCAGGAATGGCGTCCCCTCTACGCGCGTTTCGCGTATTCGCTTCGTCAGGAGGAGAGCCTATCTAACTCTATCATAGAGTTTGTCAAAAACATTGGAGATGGACTGAAAAGACCTGCATGCAGGACTTTTTTCTCCACAAAAAAAAAAAAAGTTCTCTAGAAAGGAAACTGAACAGATCCCATTATAGTTAAAGGGATCTGTTAGGTTCAGTTAGTGTCAGGTATGTGCCAAATTTGGCACTTCCAGTACTTCATTTCTTCTGCTCCTACAACAGAGCAGAAGAATAAAAATTACTAGCGCTGATGTGAACAAGCCCTAATCTGTATCGTACAGTCATCATTAGAGATGAGCGAGGTTTACAAGACTTCGATTCAGCTGCTTTGCCGAATTTCATAAAGAAGTTAGTCTCAAAGTACATTTCTTTGTAAGTAGCGGGCACAATGATGGGGAAAGTTGATTGTGGAAATCCCCCCCTTCCCGTTATTGTACTCCTCAGATGCGGCATTCATCGTTGATCGCAGTATCTGAGATAAAAACTAGAGCTTTCAGGGGTTGAACCATAAAAAATTTATAATACTCACCTTATCCATTTGAGCACAAAAAGGCTTCCATGGCCATCTTAATTGAAGATCCCCCGCAAAATTTTGCGCGGTGCGTGATAACATCGTCACGCTGGCTGGTGTGAGATTTTGCTTCACTTTCATCACTGATCACGGCATCTGAGATAAAAAAAAATTAGAGCTTTCAATGGTTAATCACAAAAAAAAAAATGTAACATACTTACCTTATCCATATGAGCAAAAAAAGGCCACCATGGCCATCAAGATACGGCGCAAAATTTTGTGTGGTGTAAGATTTTCATGGGATCTTCAATCAAGATGGTTGCAGCAGCCTCTTTGTGTAAATTAAAATCAAATTTTTCCTGAAATTCGGATGCTTCAATTCGCTCAACACTAGTCTTCAGTCATGACTATATGGCATGTGGTAGGCTTCATGTGCACGGCCATATTGTGGTGACACAGCTGCATGATGTAGCACCTAAAAGAAAGCTGTACTAAACGGGCTGTTCAAGTTAAATAAAAACTCTTGTAGATGGGTGGTAAATGTGTTTAACCCTTTAAGAAAATATGAGGAGTATATACAACTTCTTTAGTAGGCACTTAATGGCTATGTCAATTTTTTTTTTTTTTTTTTTTTGGGGGGCTTTATTATAAATATTTAGCCTTTTCTGAGATACAAGGTTTAAAAATCAGTCTATTTGAAACTTGTCACAGTCTGTTTTCTTTAAATCGCTTAATCTGACTGCCCATGTGTAGCTCTGGGCCCACACTCCCTGGATTTTATGTGGCCGTCATGGCCCATAACAGGTTAGATTCAGCGTTAGGAGGATTTTATGTGGCTGTCATGGCCCATAACAGGTCATAATTAGCGTTAGGACCACTCACGGGACAGCCTTGGCGTGGCGAGTGGCTTATTACCTTTTGATCAAAACGTACACTAATGTCCTCTTATAGCTTCTATCTTGGGCAGAGTTCTGGTTGCAGAGTTCTGTTGCATTTTTTTTGTTTGTATGTATAATTGCCATAGCTACGTGCACCTGCATACAGGGACGTGCTGACTGACACCCCCTTGTGTTTCTGTTTAGTATGTGTTGGAGGTGTGGCAACCTCCTCTTCAGTCGTGCACACCTGACTAGTTTGTCTGCCCTAGAGGCTGGTTTTAATCAGAGTGAGTATAAAGCTGAATGTGCATTCACAGTACCTGCTAGTAGCCACCTGGCTCCAGGAGGAGTGCACAGTGGGCTCAGCATGCATGTTGGTACCTGCATCCCTGGATCTAATGGAGGCTGTTACAGCACCAGAAAGGGTTAATAAGTATGGTTTATCCCAGCATGCATGCTGGGCCCACACTCCCTGGATTTTATGTGGCTGTCATGGCCCATAACAGGTAAGATTCAGCGCTAGGAGGATTTTATGTGGCTGTCATGGCCCATAACAGGTCAGATTTAGAGTTAGGACCACTCACGGGACAGCCTTGGCGTGGCGAGTGGCTTATTACCTTTTGATCAAAATGTACACTAATGTACTAATGACCTCTTATGGCTTCTATCTTGGGCAGAGTTCTGGTTGCAGAGTGCTGTTGCATTTTTTTTGTTTGCATGTGTAGCTCTAGTTAGCCTTAGTTTTTATCAGTTTGATAAGAACTCAGCTGTAATGAGTGTTTATGAGGTCAGAAGATGGAAGATAAAAGCTACACATGAGCGGTCAAATGACGGAATTCAAATAAAACAGAAAGTGACAGCTTGCAAACAGACTGATATTTAAACCACCTATCTCAGAAAGGTTGAACATTTTTAATAAAGACCAAAAAATAATAAATTTTGCCCAAAATGAGCAAAATGCAAACAATAAAAAATTGCCCAAAGGTGTCCATAGCCTTTAAATGTCTGAAGTTGCTTTGCTCGCTACCCTATTCAAATGGTAAAAATCTCATATGTAGCATTTGCCATGTTTACACGCAGTGCATGCTGTCATCACTGCAGTATTATACCCAAAGTACCAGATGCTCCTCAGTGTGAGCCTCTGTGAAAGCAATGGGTTCCTGATGGAAGTATTTTGCCTTTCTTCTTCTCCCAGCAGTTGGTACCACTTTAAAACAACTGATCAACGTGTAGTAACTATACTGATGCGTTCAGCAAAGATACTGATTGCCAGCTGCATCTTTATACTATTTTAGTTCAAATGCACATCTTCAAAAAACCCCAGGTGACCAAGAGAAAAACAGCAAAACATGCTTGCAATGTGAAATCCAATTTACCTAAAATGAGGTTGTAATAGAGCCAAGTATGTCATTTGGCACAACTCATCATGCACCATGTTACAGTATCAGAGCTTTTGCATGGTACTGAAGGTAAACATATTGGGGGTCATTTATTATGACGGGCATTTAAGATGCCAGTCTTAACCCCTGTGCTGACGGTGGATTCACTGAAATTATGAAGAGGCTCCAACCTCTACAAGAAGATGATTCTGGAGTCCAAAACAGAAGACACCATGATCCCTAACCTAAAGAAGATTTGTGAACGTTAGCAAAAAGTTGTCTATGTTATCCAACAATTAGATAATAAAACAAAAAAAAAAAAACAAAGGTGTCTAAAAACTGTCCTCCAAGAGGTTTATGGCTCATTTTTAATTTTTCACAGGGTACATGTTAAGTTCAAAGAGCACAGGAAGTGATGATGTACACCAAGTAATCTACCCTCAGAATTTTAATATGCAGATGCTGAAATATATCAGAAAACCGTCCCTTAACAATCATAGTATCAGTGTCCAGTATTGGAATTTCTACTGACATGAAACAAACAATAAAAAGCTCATCATGCAACTCTTTGTATATGCAGGTGATTGAAGGTCAGTATCAGAAAAATTGAGCTTCAACTTGTATATATTATGTAATATAATCTAATTTTTAAAAGTGGGCCTTACTTTAAAGGCTATGGACACCTTTGAGGGGTATTATTATTATTACTATTGTTACATTTTATTTATCTTGGTCTAAAAAAAAGTCAATGATTCGTCTACAGCTTCAGCTTCAAGGCATCTACAGCCTGTTGATTATTCTTCCCAGTGAATCTGTCAGACAGCTGCTCTATAGCTCATATCTTTGTTTCCTAATAACTAGTTAACACTTATTTCATCTTAATTCATATTAAAACTCATAAGAATATGACTAGAGTTGACCGAACTTCTATTTTTAGTTCGGCGTCCAAAGTTCGAGTTCGGGTTATCGTAGCATCCCATTATGGATTCCGCTACCGTGGACCATAACGGCATTTGGAATCCATAAGGGGCTGCTTCATTGAACCCGAACCTTGGACAACCCTAAGGACCTGGGGTGACGTGACCGTCATGTGATCACTGCAGGGGGCGTGGATTGGATAAGAGGTGATCCAGTACTGAGCCACGCCCCCTTCACTGATCACATGATGCTGAAAATGTTAATAAAGGCCAAATTAAAAAATATATTTCTAGCCTAAAATAAATCGAATGTAATAATAATGAAAATAATAATAATAATAATATTGCCCCCAAACATGTTCACAGGCTTTAAAGGGAATCTGTCACCTGCATATTATTATTTTTTTCATTAATTCAGGTGTAATAAATTTGTGCCAAGCCCAGTGACGCTGTTGGGGCTGTTGCCCTCAGTTGCCACGATCGCGCAGGCACAGGCCTGCGCGAGATTTTGGGCTGCCGGTGAGAGAAGGATCGGGGATGTTTCTGGCAGAGAGCGGAGGTAGCGGGTGAGGGGGGTGGGTTTAGGAGCACCTAGCCTTGCCTCTGGGAGGCGATTTTACATGCTGGAGGCGTTCCTTTTTTTCTAATTTAGGAGGGCGGGGAACATCGGGGGGCGTTCCTGGGCACCTTGGAAGTGGAAAAACGCCCCTCTGGGCTCCTTACAGCCTAATTTGCATATAAGATAAAGCTTTTTTGAAGAGAATACAAGACACACAATTAAAAGAAGAAGACCTATGGAAATAAGGTAATTTATTACACCTAGATTAATGGGGAAAAAAGTTGGTAATGTGCAGGTGACAGATTCCCAGATTCAGTTCCTAAATTATTTTAAAGGTGTTGTCTCACTTCAGCAAATTACATTTATCATGTACTAATGTATTGTGATTGTCCATATTGCCTCCTCTGCTGGCTTCATTCATTTTTCTATCAGATTATACATTGCTCATTTCCATGGTTATGACCACCTTGCCATCAATTAGTGGTGGTCATGCTTGCACACTATATGATAAAACACCGGCCTCTCTGGTGGCCGGGATTGTGGGAGTGCATGTAGGCTAGTGCTTTTACCACTGCTGGATTACAGGGTGGCTGTAACTAGAGATCATCTTTGCAGAATTTTACCAAACAAATTTGCTTTGTGATGAACTACTTCGTCACGAAACACATTTATTTGTAAGTAGCTATTGCAAAGACAGGGAATGGCGATTGCGCAGCCGCCATCATTACACCCCTCAGATACCACATTCATCATTGATCGCGGCATCTGAAATTAATATTAAGGCCTGTTATGGTTTAATAATTAAAAAGAAAATTTACCTCACAGCACACAAGATTTAGCGTGGGATCTTCAATCAAGATGACCGCAGCAGCCTCTTTACACTCAAATGAATGAGGTGAATATGATTTTTTTGTAATTTTTTTAACCACTATTTCAGGGAAAAATTATGTGTAACCATAAAGCATGATAAAATTTGGCTTTGCGGCGAAGTTAAGATCGAAATCCACTTTGGATACTTCATTTTACTCAACACTAGTTGTAACCATGGAAACAAGCAGCGTATAACGTGATGGAAAAATGAATAAAGCCAGAAAAGGAGGCAACATGGACAATCACAATAGATTAGTAAGTGCCTTGTATTAACTTCCTCTACATAATAAAATGCTATTTGCTGAAGTGAGACAATTCCTTTAAGTTCCCTTTTGGTTGATTATTGGAACGCATGTGGATCTCCAGCATGTTCTGACAACCGCATGCCTTCTGTGAGTTGTAGTTTTGCTATATCTGGAGAGGGTCAGGTTGACAACCATTGTTGTAAGTTATGAGACAGAATACACACTTGTCAGCAGCAGTAAGAGGAAAGCTGTCCATGGTGCTGAAACACATCATCCGGTAATGAAACTGTAGAAAGGACAAGATAGATGAAATGAATGCGAACACCTTGTATTGGTGTATAGAGTGTGAAGATATCACTCCTCCTCATCTTGTCATAGATTCAGAACTTATGTAAAAATGTCTCTGGTGAACTTGAAAGCATATTGACTGTGAAGACTACAATCAGAAGGAACAGATATGTAATTCAGTGGTGGCAGTGACCTTGTGAATATTGACCATTGTCCCAATCAAGGTGGCCAGTTCCGACAAGGCAACAGCTTTTATCTACATTTTCCATTCAGCAGGCAGAGCCTTGATGGACTCTCGTTCAGTCAGTTCAGTTTTGCAAATGCTTTTAGGTTTAAATAACATCTCTATGTTTCTTCCAAACTTTCCGCATCGGTAATTTAGTATAATAGTACAGAATTTGCGCTTCAAAGTGATAGATTAAAATGTGCTGTAGTTTTCTTTTCTGGTAGAAATTTCTGTTTTCAAAAAGGATAATATTGCAACTGATGTACTCTGTGAGAGGTTTTAAAACGCTTAAATATCAGGATATAGAAAACTTCAAAAATGCTGTATTATGTGACTCAATGAAAAACACAATCAATATATTTTAGTGCAGGATAAGCAGCAACGCCTCACATTTTGTATTTTTACTGTGTTTTTCTTTTGATTTGTTCGTTTAATAAATTATGTATTTTCTATGAAAAAAGGTACGGGGCATCTTTTCTGCTTTGTGCTGTTGCCCTGTTATTGCTCCTAGAAATAAGATGTATGAACAAGTTAACAAATTGGCATTACTATTCCACTTGTTAAAGTGTAACTTACCTTTTGAAGAACTTTATTAAAACTATTCTACATTTTATAAAATAATTTATTTGTAATATAGTTTCTTTTTTCCTGTTTTACTTACAAAATAGGCCCCCGGAGTTTAGACGTCTATAGCGCTTTAGAATCTGTATACTCTTATACCGATGACACTGTGGGGCCACAGTGAGCGAAGGTAAGGTACCGCTAACATGTCAGCATTGTACTGGTGTACGGATTCCACTGTGGGCTCCAGTGAGTGGGGAAAAGAAGAACACATTGTTGCTTCTATCTGCGCTCGCTCCACTCTGCTAAAGCCTGGGATAGCACATCCAATGACAGGCTGTAGAGCAGTGGGCTTAGGTGGGAGCAGCCATTTGCTATGCAGAGCTCCTGCCTGCGCCTGCTTGCTTCGCTAAAAGCTTGGCACCGCAGATCCGTGCAACAGACCCTGTACTGAACTTCTGGTGCCTATTTTGTAAGTACAACAGAAAAAAGTAGATGAAGTATATTACAAAATGAAGTTTTATGGTGTTTACAATAGTTTGTAATAAAGTTCTTTACAAGGTTAGTGTGTTAATAGTGTGTGTCCCTACATAGTCAGACATTATATCTAGAGATGAGAGAATTGAAGCTGACGAAGTGGAATTTTTTACGAACTTCAGGAAAAATTTGATTTGCAACAATTGCGATTTTCCTCATGCTTCGTGGTAATGAATCACAATATTTGCTAAACTTAACTGGCGGTTACACATGTAAGAACATGGGGAAAGGAACTCTGGGAAGGCGGGATGACCCATAATGCCATGGATGCAGCCAATCAGCAGCCAGCCCTGTGATGTCACAGCCCTATAAATACGGCGGCCATCTTGGATTCAGACATTTTCCAGTGTTCTGAGTGCAGGGACAGACGTGAAAACCTCATTGTGAAAAAAAAAAAAATTTGGGCCACTCTGTGGCCTACTCATACTGCTGGCAACTCCAGACTATGTCATTGTGCCACTCGGTGGCCTCCACATACTGGTGCCACCTCTAGACTCTGTCATTGTGCCACTCGGTGGCCTTCTTCTGATGCTGCTACTTGTTCTGCCGCCACCTCCACACTGTCATTGTGCCACTCTGTGGCCTCCTCATGCTGCTTCCACCTCACCACTATGTCATAAGGCCATTCTGGCTTATTATTTGATAGCTTAAAGCATAAGTGGGTACAAAACACAGAAGACATGCAAAAATCCATTCACGTGTCATCTCTATTTTCCACTCCAGCAATACTGATGGATTACTGACCAAATGTTAACCAAGTGAAGGCAGATGCTCCACCGACAGGATCCATTTTTTGTGGGTTATTGTTCTGATGGATTAGAGCAAGGATGCTCAACCTGCGGCCCTCCAGCTGTTGTAAAACTACAACTCCCACCATGCCCTGCTGTAGGCAGATAGCTGTAGGCTGTCTGGGCATGCTGGGACTTGTAGTTTTGCAACATCTGGAGGGCCGCAGGTTGGGCATGCCTGGATTAGAGGAAGAGAAATGATCAGTTATGTCAACACAAACGTACTGCAGACACCCTCTCCACTCCGTCGAAGAGCTCTACTTGTATAAGTGTTTAACAGAACAGGTCCTGTTGACATCTATGTGGAATCAGCTGACGACCGTGTAAAAGGAGTGCACATCTTCTTGGCGCTAACATCAACCCATAATGCCGAGTTCATTCTTGAGTTATTTAGTCAGTTTTTGCCCCGTGACTGCCCATATAAATGAAGTGTGCAGTAATTCTAAGAGCGACGCCTGTCATCTGCATGTCATATGGACTCACAGTATAATTTCACTACCAAAGCAGACTCCCTATGCGTGTTACTGCAAGGCACCATGTTCTACACCACTATAAAAGCTCTCAGCAGCCAGGAAATAGCCATTTTTTAACGTCGTGAATAAATTCGGATCTAAATAAATTTTTCTCCAAAAATTAGGCGAACTGGCGAATCGTATTTTTGAAAATTCACTCATCTCTAATTATATTGGGAAAACTATGATCCGGTGGCTCACCTTATGGACATAAAATGTGTGCACACCTCACTGGACTTGCCCGTCCCAAAGAAAGCAAAAATCAAATAAAATGTGGAGGGGCACGCGCTAAATGGGAATAAAGTCGTAAAATGTCGTTAAATATTTATTACTCTATATAGTAATACACATATACAGTACATAAACCTAAAATAGCATTAATCATGTAATAAAAAACATAAAATATCAAAGGTCACACTGCTGCGGTGATGCTATTGTGGTACAGCCAAAATCAATCTTGCAGACTCCCATAAATTGCACGGGTACGCATTTGCCACAAATGCAGATGCAGTCACCACACAGCGCTACTTGGTATTGGAATAATGTGGTATAGTTGTTTCAAGGTTACCACAACTAGTAGTAAATGTGAATACCATTAGAATATGCGCGTATTGCGATTGCCCGCTATGTCCCACAAGTGTATCCAGACTTAGAGACAAATAAAATTCCAGCTTACAGCCTGGTAGTCAAGGTGGAATATCAGATAGAGCAGTGATGGCTAAACTCCGGCACTCCAGCTGTGGTAAAAACTACAACTCCCAGCATGCTCCATTCATTTGTATGGAGTTCTGAGAACAGCCAAGCAATGGGGCATCTTGAGAGTCGTAGTTTTACCACAGCTGGAGTGCCGAAAGTTAGCCATCACAGAGATAGAGGATAAATGTCTCCTTCTATTCAGATACACGGTATTTGATATGCTGCACTACAATGGTACATTACCGCTCCTGGAATCTCCGTCTGTCCGCTGTGGAAGTCGAATACTGCTTGGTTTTGCTTAACCAGTGTGGCGTCCCACGTGGTTAGTAAGTCAAATATAGCGTCCCACGTGACTCTGGAGCCTTTTCCTGTAGTGGATCTTTTTAGTTTTCTGGGTCCTAGATTCCCTCTAATTATATTGGAACTGATTGGACACCGTAAGACCATGAGACACCTCAGTGATAAGGGGAGTGGTAACACCAAATTATACATTACACAAGGAGGAATAGTAGAATAAAGGAACAGCACGGTTCTGAGAAAGATGATCCAGAATTTTTTGGTAAATACATGTATTTACTAAAATAGACTTCCCAGCCAAAACTCTAGTTCAGTCTTTTGCCTTCCGATATCACTACTAAATCTGACACTACTGGAAGCAAGTTCATTAATGCTGGTAGAGTCAACTTTAGCCTTGGCAAGCATCAGGCCTGTACTGTGCTTGCGCCAATTTGTGACACAATGGCACACACACAAGAACACAGAGCCAGGCAAGATTAGTAGCCTGGCCCAGTCACTTACAGCTGGGAATGAGGGGCTATACACAGGGCTCTGTGGGGCGGACCTTTTACTGCAACGGTGATGTCCGTTTTGCACCAAAAAGCTTATTTGCATATCAGAGAAGATATGATTTTTCTGACACAGAGGAAATGTCTGAATAAGAACAGAAGGAATCTAACAGTGTAGTTGGTTTAATACTGAGGTATATGCCAACAGATTCCCTTTAATAACCACAGTAAAAGTAGAAAATATAAATGATTATCTTTATTTTATATACAGAGATACATCCATTTAATCCAGCGAATTAAAAATATTAAAAATCCATATCGAAGGAGGAAGTACATAAAAAAATAGGTAATGAAGAAAGACCGCCACTAAAATGGTCCAAAACGCGTAACTATTTCTTATGCTGGAAATTTTTTAAAAACCGCTGAAAAAAAGAAAGATACGATTTTTATTTTGCTAACTTGAGCCATATTTTTCAAGTTTGTTGGATTTGCTATTGCCAGCACGACCCAGATGCTGTATTCTGGGCTCATTGCAAATAAACACAGGTGAGAGCTGCCAAAAGTTTGTTTCTACATAAAAATTTGATATACAGTATAATAAGTTGACAGTAATTTATTCATTAGCTATTTATTAGCTAATTATAGCAAATGCAATCAAAATAAGGGTACTTTCACACTTGCGTTTGTGTGATCCGACAGGCAGTTACGTCGTCGGAGCTGCCTACCGGATCCGCCCTTCAGTGTGACAACTGACAGCATTTGTAGATGGATCCGGGTGCGGATCCGTCTACAAATGCATTGCAAGAACGGATCCGTCCCTCCGCTTGTCATGCGGATCGACGGATCCGTCCTGCAGTGTTTTTCACAGTTTTCCCGGTCTGCGCATGCGGATCCATCCTTCAGTTGTTTCTCAATGCCGGATCCGGCACTAATACAAGTCAATGTAAATTAATGCCGCATCCGGCATTCCGGCGGCTGATCAGGCATTTTGGACGGACATAATACCGCAGCATGCTGCGGTATTATGTCCGGCCAAAACGCCTGACAGTGACTAAATGGAAGCCATACTGATGCAAACTGAACGGATTTCTATCCATTCAGATTGCATGGGGATATGCCTGATCAGTTCTTTTCCGGCATAGAGCCCTTTTGACGGAACTCTATGCTGGAAAAGAATAACGCAAGTGTGAAAGTACCCTTAATGAAGCATAGATATCTCAATATGTGAAGTTAATAAACCCCAGCTGCTCAAGTAAACAAAATATACACATTTCTAACCAGATTGTGACATCATACTCCCAGTGGGTACGGACCTTCACCTCAGACTCCAACATGGCTTTTTTGGGAGCACCTATGTTGTTGCTCTTAACTGCTATAATATTTACATTTTGGAGCGTAACAAAGGCCCTGAGGACTGTCCAGTTCAAATGCCTATATGCTCATACAGAAGACTGTAAAAAAAGGTCATTTAGCATGATGAAGTCAACACAAAAAATTGTTAAAAATTGTACCTACAGATGTAAAACAACTTTTCATATATGAATAGTACAGGTTAATGGCAATGCACACAACTTTGTAATATATCTTGTTAAAGAAAAATGTTTGTTTGGCAACAGCCTCCTCATTTCTCCTCTTCTCTCCATAGACGTTTGTATGAGGCTGGAGACAGAGATAACAGTTAATAGAGATAAGAGGCTGAGTGATAGGAAAGAGGAAGAAAGCAGCATGAGAATCCCATGAGGAAGCATACTTCTTTAATGAGATATATTACAAAGTTTCTTATATTCATCTTTACTATTCATTTTTGAAAAATGTTTATAACTGTAGGTACAATTTAATATTTGACAGATGTCTCCTGTAATATTATAGATGCTGACTCATGCTAGTAATAGAACAGTACTTGTTGAAGAGGTCTCTGATATCCAGAATGATACTTGAGAGTGCTGTATATTCTGAAGTAGCATATGGTGGAGAAAGAGCAGAGGAAGAACAGGAGCATAAGTGTACTGTCATAGCCATCACAGACCATAAAAATGATCACAAAATCTAAAAAGTTGGTAACATGCATTATCCAGGTCACAGTGGTCAGCTCTCCACTGATGGCAGACTAATGATATGCAGCAATGTCACATTTTTTCTTTTTTTACTGCTATACTGTATGATGATACACATGCACACATTATTCTGTTACTACTCTAGTGGGTTTGGCCTTTGGTAGGTGCTTCAGTGACCAGTAATAAACTTTAGATTCCATATTGAGTCATACCGGCACCTCCGCACTCTCTTATTTACCCTGGCTCTCCTCCACGACTGTATACGACAGCCTTGGCTTCTATAATTGCTTTTAAGTCAGACTTGATGGATGGGTACAAGTGCCTCATTTTCTATGTTCTTTTTTTCTTCCTTGGGAAAACTTGACTAGCATTATAAGTAAAAAAAAGCTGCTTTTCTTGAAACAAGCTAATCGGTCCTGTCTGTAAAAAATCTCCTTGATATATTTCAACATAGAATAACAGAACTGAAAAGGGTTTTCTGAGTAAAAAACTTGTTTTATCTGTCTTAAGGGGAACCTATCACGTTGAATATGGTATCTGAGCTGTAGGCAGCATGTTATAGAGAATGAGGAACTGGACAGCTGATTGACAGCCTTCTCCATATGACTGTGTATACAGAGATAGCTGTGAATCACTGATAGGACCGTCTCCTGGACTTCAAAGCCCAGAATAAGCCGGAATTTAAATAAATTATACTGAATCTTTCCCCATAAAACTATACATCAATCTGGTTAGCTCCTCCTGCTCTATAGCATGCCTCTTGCAGATTATACTGGATTTTCATAGTGCCATTTCCTTTCAATGTAATGTAAATGTGTAAATATATAATGTAAATATGTAATGTGATGTAATATCTGGACTACTTTATATGTAGATGGCACTGTGGGCTTCTTCATAATAAGGAGTGATATTCGCAAAATAATGGTAATTTTGTGTCTTTGTGTGGTTTATGAAAATAAGTTATATTTCTCACTGCAACCCTATTACCTGCAACAAACAGTCATCAGTGATATAACTGGGAGGCAAGGAGTTAAAGTTACATTGTGTCAAATTAAAATGGTTGTACTACCAGTGAGAGCAACGCAAAAATATGTAACTAAAATGGAACTACTTGACGTAAATGATTATCCCAAGTGTAAGTTGTAAGAAAATACTTTCAAGTAATACAGGGAAATAGCAGATGGGAATGCACTCTAAAAACTTTAATGGAAAAGTAAAAATGAACTAGAGGTAGAAGAATACAAGTATTAGATTTTAACCCCTTGAGCCCCAGAGGATTTTTCTTTTTTGCATTTTCGTTTTTCACCCCCAGCCTTTCCGTAGCCTTAACATATTCATTTTTCCATTCACATACCCATATGAGGGCTTGTTTTTTGCAGGATAAGTATCTCCGATTTTTTTAGGCATCACATCGAATCCCAATCTTTTCTGGTTCGATTCGGATGAATCTTGTAAAACGGCGCCCAACGTATAAGCAATGAATAGTGTTGTCACCACCAAGCAGGAAGTAATCGGGGTCAGTTGCAGTCAAGCAATAATCGTAGTTTCTGGCGGCAACGATAAAAGTGGATAAAGTTACACCTGACGCTGTGTCAGACCAATGGGACAGACGAGAGAGAATGAAAAAATTTGTGAACAACACAGGCCTAATTTCATCTTCATGGATGACAATGCACCAGCTCATCGAGGTCGCATGATTAGGGAACGGCTTATGGAGACTGGGGTACCTCAAATGGAGGGGCCTGCACTATCTCCAGACCTGAATCCCATTGGAAAGCTATGGGATCTGCTGAGTTGTCGTGTAGATAGATAGATACTGTAGATAGATAGATAGAGATACGGGCGGGTTCACATCAGTGTTATGGATTCCGTTTTTGTTTTCCATTATAACATGGTTCTAATGGAAAATAATGGAATCCATAAGACAGAGATCAAAACAGAAGCCTTTAAGAGGCATTCCGTTTTGATCCATCATAATACAAGTCTATGGGAATTATAACACATCCGTCTGGTTCTTGTTATGCAAGACAGAAAACAAAGTCCTGTTGGCAGGACTTTTTTTTCGTTCTGCATAATGGAAACGTGATGGATCCGTTATATTCCCATAGACTTCTATTATGACGGAAAGCAAAATGGAATGCCTTATAAAGGCTTCCAGTTTTGCATTGCATCATAAGTCTATGGGCAGCCTAACGGACTGGACTCCTGCATAATCGAAACAGACTTGTATTATGAAGGATCAAAACATAATGCCTCTTAAAATCTTCCATCTTGACTTCCGTCTTATGGATTCCGTTATTTTCCGTTATAACCATGTTATAACGGAAAACAAAAACAGAATCCATAACGCTGATGTGAACTCACCCTAAATTAGATAGATAGATAGATAGATAGATAGATAAATTTTAGAAAAATTGTGTATTTCAATAGATTACATACAGTATTAATAAAAAAAATTGTGAATAAAAACACCATATAATACATATGAAATTGATAGATAGATAGATAGATAGATAGATAGATATAGTATGAGATAGGTTAAATAGATACATTTTAGAAGATTATATGCTGTACTAGCTGAAGGACCCGACATTGCATGTGTATATTTCATCTATTTAATTTAATGTTTGTATGAGTCGTTAAAAGATAATGACAGTATCCGCTATAACAGTGACATCTACAGTACCCTGTGTCCCTAACAGTGACCTCCACAGCCCCTCACCCCTTAAGACTGAGCCCCCTATAGTGCCCTGTCTGTCTCCTTAACTTTGACCTTCACAGCAGCCTGCCCCTTTAACAGCGAGTTCCACAGCACCCTACCCCCTTGACAGTGACCTCCACAGGGGCCCACCCTCTTAACAGTGACCTCTACAGCACCCACCCTTTAACACTGACCATAGGTTACAGTCCCCTTAACTGTGACCTCCACTATTCAATGCCCCCTTTACAGAGACCTCCACAGCAACTGCGCTTTTAACAGTGACTGCCACAATATCCCGCTCCCTTAACAGTGACCTCCACTTTACACAGCTCCCTTAACAGTGACCTCACAGTCTCGCTGCCTTAACAGTGACCTCACAGTACCACGTTGCCCCTATAATAGTAGGCTCCACAGTCCCCTCCTCCTTTAACAGTGACCTCCACAGTGCCAACTACTTTAACAGTGACCTCCACAGCAGCCTGCCCCCTTAACAGTAATATCCACAGCACCCTTCCCTTTAACAGTGACCTCCACAGCGGCCACCCCTTTATTAGTGACCTCCACAGTACCCAGTCTCCTTAACAGTAATTTCCACAATAACCCACCCCCTTAACAGTGACCTCCACAGAGCTCTGTTCCCTTACAATGTGGCCTCCACAACACATCACCCCTTAACAGAGGCCTCTATGGCACCTCACCCCTTTACCCTGATGTCCATAGCAGATTGTCCCCTTAATTGTGACCTTCACTGTTCCCTGCCCCTTTAACAGAGAGCTCCAGAGCATCCGCCCCTTTAACAGTGACCTCCACAGCATCCCTCCCCCCTTAACCGTGATCTATGCAGAGGCCCGCCCCTTTAACAGTGACCTCCACAGCGGCCACCCCTTTATTAGTGACCTCCACAGTACCCCCTCTCCTTAACAGTAATTTCCACAAAACTCCTCCCCCTTAACAGTGGTCTGTACAGCAATCTGCCCCTTAACACTGACCTCCATAGCGGACCGTCACCTTAACTGAGACCTCCATAGCAGCCTGCCCCTAGGGTGGCCATAGGTCCGGTTTTAGGCCAGATAGTTTGGCTTTCAGACTCCCTGTCCTCCAACCGGTGCAGGGTCTGGATGGACACAGGGATGGCCTTTTAAAGATCTCTCTCTAACATAGCAGCACTGTGCTGTCTGAGGATGAGCTGCAGGGACATAGTCACCCTCCCTACCACCCCCTGCAGCTGACAGAAGTTGATTTTTTTTAACCCCCGTCGGCTGCGGTGTGGGAAGGGGCATGGCCTAACTGAGTCAGGGGCATGGCTCAGCGGTGCCTGGGGACAGGTTTTTTAATTTAGTCTTTTGAGGGTAGCCTGAATGTCAACCCTACCTGCCCCCTTGACTGTAATCTGCACAGCACTCCGCTCCCTTTGCCGTGTCATCCACAGCACCCTGCAGCTTTAAAGCTGACCTACAGCACTGAAGAAAAATGGTTGGGTTGTTATGGAAACCTGGTGTAAAACTGTGTGTATGTAGAGACTAAAGGCCCACAATCTTCTATTGGCTCATAAGGGCACATGTGACCGTGTGTATGGCATACTTCTATTGGCTAATGCATTTTTTGGGAATATCTCAGGAACTGTATGTGCTAGAGATGTACCTGGTACCTGTGTGCCAATTTTCGGGATTGTAAATGTGACGGTGTGGATTCCTTTAGCGGACATACACACACACACACATACATAATCTCAGCTTTATATATTAGATTTTTTTAAAATTGTCTATAAAATACTATATGAAATATATGAAGTTCATTAGATAGATGATATAGCTAGACAGAGATAGATAGACAGATAGATAGATAGATAGATAGATAGATAGATAGATAGATAGATAGATAGATAGAAAATAGATTCTTTAGATAGATACATTTTTGTAAAATAAACATATTTCTACAGATAACAGTATTATCTTTAAATTGTGTATAAAAATACTATGAAACAATTTTATATGAACATGAGAGTCTTGTAAACATTTTGATGAAATTATGTAAGCCAACTTGCCTGCGCTACGACAACCTCTTTATTCTGCATTCATGGCTTGAAACAATGTATTTTTCTCTCTGCTTCTCAGTTAATTATTATGCAGTGAAATGAGCATCAGTCATTACTGTAGACAGGTTTGTGTACAGAGCTCACTATAATTGTAGTTGCTCTAATAACCACACTGCGTTATAGATTCAGGTTTTCTACTCTAACCAGCATGGATATAATAAAAATGGTCCAAATTCTGCCCATTTGTAAAACACACATAGCAATGATGTGATACATGTACAGTGATGTACAATGTCTAGGGATATCAAGTAACAATTTACTCCAGATTATTAAAGGTCAGGGAAGAAAAACAGATGTCTGTGAAATCTGGGTAATAAGCATTATTTCATTATTAGCCTTTTCCGGGGAGTGAAGGTCAAATCAAATGGACTCTCATCTGAAGTGAATATCCTGGAATAGGGAAGCTACACAACATATTAAATAGCCATTGAACTTGATTTAGGTTAATTATGTACTGTGCACTTACATCAATTATGCAAATGTGAGCATTGTATCCGTTTCCCATAGCCATAGCATTTCACATACATTAGTGTTATGTGCACAGTCAGACAGACCCACCAGATATAAATCAATAATGGGCTCTTAATTCAACAATGTCCAGCAGAAGACAACCCCATTTGGAGGTAACCTTGGAGCCACTCGCTTGTCACTTGGGTCTTTTTCTTATGGGATTATTTATGTATGACCTGTTAGGTGCAGGTGAATTGGTGACAAAAGGTACATAGTTACATAGTTAATAAAGATGAAAAAATGACATAAGTCCATCAAATTCAACCAAGGGATAGGAGAGGATGTGAATTTTAGAAAAGGGGAGGGAGACCCATATTTCTATCCATTTTAATAAGTATTAGGCCTCATACACACGATCATATGTGTTTTGCGGTCCGCAAATTGCAGATCCGCAAAAACAATGGATGGCGTTCCGTATGGCATCCGTTTTTTTGTGGATCCATTATTTTTGCGGATCCATTGTAATAATGCCTATCCTTGTCCGCAAACTAGAAAAAAATAGGACATGCTCTATTTTATTGCGGAACGGAAAAACGGACATACGGAAACGTAATGCACACGGAGTACCTTCCGTTTTTTTGCGGACCCATTGAAATGAATGGTTCCGCATATGGTCCGCCAAAAAAAACGGAATGGACACGGAAAGAAAATACGTTTGTGTGCATGAGGCCTTAATGTTATTTAATTTTAAGAATTAATCTAAGCCTTTTTTTAAACTGTCCACTGTTACTGTTGTGACCTCGTCCGGAGGTGTCTATTCAACAGATTCACAGTTCATACAGTAAAGAAGCTTTGACGCATCTGGAGATTGGGCCTTTTCTTCTCCAGGTGGAGGCAGTGCCTCCTTGTCTTTTGAAGGGATTTTACACGGAACGGCTTTTCATCATATTTTTAGTACAGACCATTTATATATTTGTATAGGTTAATCATGTCCCGCCTTAGATGTCTCTTTTCAAGACTAAATAAATTACATTATTTTAATCTTTCCTCATAAATTCATGGCCTTTATCAGTTTAGTCGCTCTCCTTAGTACTTTTTGCAGCTCCAGAGCATCCTTTTTATGGACTGTTTCCCAGAATTGAACTGCATATTCCAGATGAGGATGCACCAAATCTTCCTAAAAGGGTAGTATTACATCCCTGCTCTGTGAGTCCATGCCTCTTCTAACACATGACAATATCCTGGTAGCCTTAGAAGCAGCTGATTGACATTGCATGCTGTTATTTAATTAACCATCTACAAGGACACCCACATCCTTCTTTACAAGTGACTCTCCTGTGTTACATCCCCTAGGACAGGGATGCTCAACATGTGGCCTTCCAGCTGTTGTAAAACTATAACTCCCACCATACCCTTCTGTAGGCTGATAGCTGTAGGCTCTCCGGGAATGATGAAAGTTGTAGTTTTGTAACAGCTGGAGGGCCGCAAATTGAGCATGCCTGCCGTAGGACATATGAGGAATGGAGATTATTAGTACCCAGATGCAGAACTTTACATTTATCTACATTGAATCGCATTTGCCAAGTTGATGCCCAATAACTTTGTGTGTCCAAGTCAGCTTCAAGTTTTTGATCATCTTCCATAGGCTGCACAGTACTACAGAGCTTGGTGTAATCTGGTGCTATTAATTCCATACTCAATATATTTAATAAATAAATTAAATGATAGAGGGCCCAGCACTAAACTTTGGGGTACACCACCTATAAGCCGGGACCATTCTGAATAGGAATGATTGACCACAACTCTCTAGACATGGTCCTTCAGCCAGTTTTTAATCCAATTACAAGCATTACTTTCTAAGCCTATAGACCTTACTTTACCTATTAGACATCTATGAGGGACAGTATCAAAAGCCTTTTCAAATTCCACAAACACTACATCCACAGCTGCTCCTCTGTCCAAACACAACAATAGCTGACCTCCTCAGGGAGACCAGCTACAAAAAACACCGCAGAGCCTCACTTAAGAGTCTCAACACAGCAAACCGAAGTGCAAAGTTCCCTGGGAAAAGGGAATATGCAAAATAAATGTGGAGCCCCAGTTATGGGTCTACAACACAATGAAAGCCAGATATCCCTCAAAGGGAGGAAAACCAAGCAAAGGGGTGTCTCCATTACAGAGATCACCAAATCCACCATATTAAGTGGCCCCTATGTCAAGATCCCGCTTTTTTTACAAGCTTGAAGGATGTGACGGGGAAAACCTAAGCCAGTTATCCATCCACAGACAGCTGTTTCGGGGTGTTGCCCCTCATCAGTGCGGAGTAGGATTCTGGCTAACCGGGAGCAATGCCTCGGAGACCACTCAAACACAACAATAGCTGACCTCCTCAGGGAGACCAGCTACAAAAAACACAGCGGAGCCTCACTTAAGAGTCTCAACACAGCAATCCAAAGTGCAAAGTTCCCTGGGAAACAGGAATATGCAAAACAAATGTGGAGCCCCAGTTATGGGTCTACAACACAATGAAAGCCAGATATCCCTCAAAGGAAGGAAAACCAAGCAAAGGGGTGTCTCCATTACAGAGATCACCAAATCCACCATATTAAGTGGCCCCTATGTCAAGATCCCACTTTTTTACAAGTTTTAAGGATGTGACAGGGAAAACCTAAGCTAGGTATCCATCCACAGACAGCTGTTTCAGGGTGTTGCCCTCATCAGTGTGGAGTAGGATTCTGGCTAACCGGGAGCAATGCCTCGGAGACTACTCAAACACAACAATAGCTGATCTCAGGGAGACCAGCTACAAAACACAGCGGAGCCTCACTTAAGAGTCTCAACACAGCAATCCGAAGTGCAAAGTTCCCTGGGAAACAGGAATATGCAAAACAAATGTGGAGCCCCAGTTATGGGTCTACAACACAATGAAAGCCAGATATCCCTCAAAGGAAGGAAAACCAAGCAAAGGGGTGTCTCCATTACAGAGATCACCAAATCCACCATATTAAGTGGCCCCTATGTCAAGATCCCACTTTTTTACAAGTTTTAAGGATGTGACAGGGAAAACCTAAGCTAGGTATCCATCCACAGACAGCTGTTTCAGGGTGTTGCCCCTCATCAGTGTGGAGTAGGATTCTGGCTAACCGGGAGCAATGCCTCGGAGACTACTCAAACACAACAATAGCTGATCTCAGGGAGACCAGCTACAAAAAACACAGCGGAGCCTCACTTAAGAGTCTCAACACAGCAATCCGAAGTGCAAAGTTCCCTGGGAAATAGGAATATGCAAAACAAATGTGGAGCCCCAGTTATGGGACTACAACACAATGAAAGCCAGATATCCCTCAAAGGAAGGAAAACCAAGCAAAGGGGTGTCTCCATTACAGAGATCACCAAATCCACCATATTAAGTGGCCCCTATGTCAAGATCCCACTTTTTTACAAGCTTTAAGGATGTGACAGGGAAAACCTAAGCTAGGTATCCATCCACAGACAGCTGTTTCAGGGTGTTGCCCCTCATCAGTGTGGAGTAGGATTCTGGCTAACCGGGAGCAATGCCTCGGAGACTACTCAAACACAACAATAGCTGATCTCAGGGAGACCAGCTACAAAAAACACCGCGGAGCCTCACTTAAGAGTCTCAACACAGCAATCCGAAGTGCAAAGTTCCCTGGGAAAAGGGAATATGCAAAATAAATGTGGAGCCCCAGTTATGGGTCTACAACACAATGAAAGCCAGATATCCCTCAAAGGAAGGAAAACCAAGCAAAGGGGTGTCTCCATTACAGAGATCACCAAATCCACCATATTAAGTGGCCCCTATGTCAAGATCCCGCTTTTTTTACAAGCTTGAAGGATGTGAAGGGGAAAACCTAAGCCAGTTATCCATCCACAGACAGCTGTTTCGGGGTGTTACATTATTTTAATCTTTCCTCATAAATTCATGGCCTTTATCAGTTTAGTCGCTCTCCTTAGTACTTTTTGCAGCTCCAGAGCATCCTTTTTATGGACTGTTTCCCAGAATTGAACTGCATATTCCAGATGAGGCTGCACCAAATCTTCCTAAAAGGGTAGTATTACATCCCTGCTCTGTGAGTCCATGCCTCTTCTAACACATGACAATATCCTGGTAGCCTTAGAAGCAGCTGATTGACATTGCATGCTGTTATTTAATCAACCATCTACAAGGACACCCACATCCTTCTTTACAAGTGACTCTCCTGTGTTACATCCCCTAGGACAGGGATGCTCAACATGTGGCCTTCCAGCTGTTGTAAAACTATAACTCCCACCATACCCTTCTGTAGGCTGATAGCGGTAGGCTCTCCGGGAATGATGAAAGTTGTAGTTTTGTAACAGCTGGAGGGCCGCAGATTGAGCATGCCTGCCGTAGGACATATGAGGAATCGTTAATTTCTAACGATAATTTGTTTTCCCTTAGTCCTAACAGCAGCACAGATGGGGGTTAACCACTCCCCATGGACTGGCAGGACCGGCGGAATATTTAATGAGCCCAAGACTAATAACTCAATTTAACAATTAAGTATCTCCTTAAAAGGAGGAAGTCAACCCCCAGCCCACTGTGTTTATAGCAAGAAAAAAACTAGACTTACTAGGGTGGGAAATTTGTGTGCTGCTGTTAGGACTAAGGGAAAACAAATTATCGTTAGAAATTAACGATTCCCTTACGTCCTACCAGCAGCACAGATGGGGAGATAGCAAGAAGAAACCCCTAGGGAGGGCCCTCCTGCCTGGCAGAACTAAGAAAAGTCTGCCCAAAGGCCGAAACTCAGCTAGACTGGCATCTAGTCTATAATGGGAGATGAATGTCGATTCAGAGCTCCAGGAGGCAGCTTTGCAAATCATGTTGAGAGGCAGAAGACTCCTCTCGGCAAAAGAAGTAGCCACAACTCTAGTAGAGTGGGCCTTCACGAATCCCGGAGGGTCCAGATTGTGGACACAAAGGATTCCTTAATAGCCTCCTGAATCCACCGACTGATGGAAGGTTTGGATGCCTTATAGCCTTTAAACTTACCGGCAACAGGATTAGCAGATTCTCATCTTTCCTGAACTCCTTGATCTATCCACATAGATCCGGAGACATCTCGACGTCCAGAGGATGTCTAGCAGGTTCCTAGGAGGAGGTGGTAGATGTCGACAGAACCGGGAGGAATATCACCTGGTTGATGTTCTGGAAGGAAGGAACTTTAGGCCTACAATACGGGAGGAATCTAAGAAGGTCCCGGTCATGTAAGAATAGGGCTCATGTGCTGAGAGAGCTTGAAGCTCAGAGACCCTCTTGGCCAAAGTCACTGCAAGGAGAAACACAAACTTCCAAGTGACGAACTTGATGTCCACCTCCTCTAACGGTTCAAAGGGGGAGATGCTAACCCCTGAGAACTACTGAAAAACCCATTGAAAAAAAGGGGTCTCAGTACTGTAGGCTTTAATCTTTCAGCTCCTTTAAGGAACCGTTTGATCAGCGGGTCCTGAGAGAAAAGCCTGTTAAGGCAAGCTGAGATGGCTGAAACTTGAACCTTCAGAGTAGAAGGGCAAGGCCTCTATCAAGGCCGTCTTGCAGGAACTGAAGGATAGCGGAGAGGGGCGGATCTGCAGACGCCACCTCAGTTGAGGTACAACAGGATGAGAATATCCTCATAATACAAGAGTAGGCTCTCTTGGTAGAGTCCGCTCTAGAATGAGACAGCGTTCTCAGGACCGACTCTGAAAGCCCTTCTATCCTGGGAAGGGACTGATCAACCTCCAGGCTGTCAGGTTGAATCTGTGCAGATCTGAGCAGAGGTGAGTGTCCCACGACACCAGGGTCTGCTGTGGGGGAGCCTCCAATATTGTCCTCGACTCAACTGGGTGAGCTAGGTAAACCAGGAATTCTTCGGCCAAAACAGTATGATGGCTATCACTGAGGCCTGATCCTGACGGATTTTCATCAATACCCTCGGTATCATGGAAAAGGGAGGGAAGATGTAAGCCAGCCTGAACCTCCAGGATATTGACAGAGCGACTAACGCCAGGGGTTGTCCTCCCTGTAGAGGGAGCAGAACCTCTCCACCTTGGCATTGAACCTTGTTGCCATGAGACCCACCTCTGGCATACCCACTTGAGGACTATCTGCTTAATTCTCCGGATGTAAAGACCACTCCACCGACGGAAGACCGCGGCTCAGCCGCTATCATATTGAGGGAGCCTTGGATGTGGATTGCAGATAAGTGGGAAGGTACAACTCTGCCTAATCCAGAATCACCCCGATCTCTGACAAGAGGGAAGTGATCTCGTGCCTCCCTGCTGGTTGATGTAAAGTACCGCAGTCACATTGTCTGACTGGACTTTCACCGCTTGCCCCTGATCTGAGGGGCTAAGTGAAGGAGGGCTAGCCGGATAGCTTGAATCTCGCGGAGATTGGATGAAAAAAGCCACTCCTGAGGAAACCAGGTCCCGTGAACTGGAGAGTCGTCTAGGTGAGCGTCCCAGCCTACTTAGGACGCATCCGTAGTCAATATGACCCAGACTGGCTGGGTCATAGACTTCCCGTCTAAAAGATGGCACCACCATCTGAGGGAATACAGAGTTTGCCAAGTCAGGGAGCACAGGGAGTTTAGCCCAGCAGGGCTGCCATTCCATTAGGAGAGGACCTCCGACTGTAGAGGACGGAGGTGCCATAGAGCCCAAGGGACTGCTTCCGCAGACGCTGACATGAGCCCCAACATCTTCATGAGAGTCCGGATTGGAACTCGCCGGGAAAGGAACTTGCCGTGTTCTGAACCCGGAATCTTCTTTCTGGAGTCAACTGGAGCGACATCCCAGTGGAGTCGATTATGAAGCCTAGATATCTTACTGAAGTCGACGGGCTCACGTTCGACTTCTACCAGCTGATGATCCAACCTAGGTGGAACAGAAAGGAGATTGTTACCTGAAGACGTTGGGTTAGGACCGCTAGAGCAGAGGCTTTCAAAGCCAGTCGTCCAGATAAGGAATGATGGTCAGTCCTTGAAGCCTCAAAGCCGCCACCACAGAACCACCACCTTGGTAAAAGTGTGAGGGGCAGAAGAAATGCCAAAGGGAAGGGCAACAAACAGAAGATGCCTGACGACACCGGACACCTGGACCGTGATCCTGATATACTTCCTGGAACCAGGATAGATCGGGATGTGCAGATATGCATTATTGAGGTCCAGGGTTGCCATCACGTCTCCAGGATTGACGACGTGAACTACTGACCTAATGGTTTCTACACGAAACTTCACCTTCCTTATAAATCGATTGAAATATCTCAGATCGATAATCATCCGGAGATCTCCTGAAACCTTGGGAACCAGAAAAACTGGTGAATAGATCCCTAGGCCCCGTTCTCCTGCCGGAACCTCCTCCAGAGCCCCTTTGCAAATGTAGTCCTGAATGTAGGCCTCTAGGATCGCCTCCTTGGCAGCTTGTAGAAGGTTGATCTTGACAAACCTGTCCAGAGGAATAGAGGTGTTGTTGACTAAATAACCGTTGAAAATGATATTCAGGACCCCGGGATCCGAGATCTCTTGGATCCATTCTTCTCAGAAGTGGGAGAGACGACTCCGACGGGTACATGAAGCTTAGGAATGGGGAAGCTTATTGGCAGGACGGCAGGAGTAACGGGAATTAACTAAGAGCCTCGAAGAGGCCCGTAGTCAGGAGGTGGATTTTCCATCTTTGGCTCCTCCACGAGAGCACCTCAAGCCCTTTCGCTGTGCTCTCCAGTCACTCTGTATTTTGAGGAATTGTCAGGGACCCAAGGCTTAAGCCAAAATGGAATATGGGCCGCTGATCCCAGGGCCATGCTATTTATAGGCCCCTGATGTTATTTGATAGTATTGTTACAGGGTGCTAAAGGCACATTTAGTCTCCCATGAGCCACAGACCTGCTGCTTAGCTTCAATAGCAAGGATCTGTGTTTGGCCTTATTCCTAGGACTTGCTTTACTAGCAGGGAAGCTCCCTCGCTAGCTTCAACTGGAGCTGTGCGGTATCGCACAAAAAGTCCGTAGCCAGGTTGATGGTCTTGAAAGCAGCCAGTATGTCGTCCTGGAAAAAACCTCTGGTTCACATCAACTTGAATTTGATCCAGGCGAGATCAGAGGAACGTAGAGACTTCAAAAGCCGCTATGGCTGTGGAAGCCGCAGCTGGCGTAACACCCCGTCTTAGTGTGCACTCTGCAAGGGGGTCCTGCAGCTAAAACCATCGTCTGCAGGAACCAGAGTGCGCTTGGACAATTTGGCAATAGCCATGTCCACCTTGGAAATGGATCCCCACGAATCCACCAAGGGTTAAGCCATCGCGAACATGGATTTAAACTTCTTTGTTAAAACCGGACCTTTTCCAGGTTTTTTCCACTCTATATCATGATAGAGAGGAGGGTCTCATCCGCTAAAGACACGATGTGCCCGAGTAGCGGGAACGGGAGGCTCCCCACAGTCAACATCATGGTCCCCCGACCTGATGGACTTGAGCAACTTCTGTGTCTTTCCAGGGGAGAAAACACAAAGTCAGCTCCTCCTCATCCGAGGAGAGAACCTGGTGTAGGTTAAGTCAACTGACACAGGGATTCCCAACCGGTCTCCCAAGCTGGTCTTAGCCTAGCCTTAAGCTGTTTAGCTTCTGCGATCTCACGAGTGCAGGTATGATCAGCTTACAATAACCGTTGACTGCCGCAATGGTAGCAGGATCGATGCTTCCTCTTGGAATCCACTTTCCTGCCTTCCGAATCCCGCAGAGAAGACATCACTGCGGGAAAAAAAGGAACAAATAAAACATTTGTAAACCACCTATCTACGCAGGAAAGGTAGAAAAACAGCCCAGAGGCAGCTGAGGAAAAAAACACCACAAGTGGAACAACACCAATTTTAGGACTCTGGGATCTAGCTAAAAAAGCAAATGTAGCCAGAGACTGAACTGGAGCACACAGCCTCCCAAAATAAGGGAAGGGGAGGGATAGCCAATCCACCCTTCCCCCAGTAAATCCTGCACAGGAAGATGCATAAAAAAAAAATCGCATCTATGAAAAAAATCGTGCCCGTGAAAAAATCACGGCCGGATTACCCGGAGGTGATGCAAAAGGAGAGTCCCCGCGTCACCTCCGGAAGATGGCGGCACACAGGGACCGGGAATCCTGGACCAAGGGCGCCGCCAAAATACCCCAGCCAGGCGCAACTGCGCGGGGCCGGCAGCAAATAAGCTGCCGGCCAAACTGACAAGGTACCTAGGAAAAAAGGGCAACGCCGTTACCCAAATTAAAAAAAGGCTCCCCGCACTTTCCATAAGAAAGGGGGGAACAAACCGCCTAGTCCACCTGTCCAGGAGGACAGAAAAAAACACAGTGGGCTGGGGGTTGACTTCCTCCTTTTAAGGAGATACTTAATTGTTAAATTGAGTTATTAGTCTTGGGCTCATTAAACATTCCGCCGGTCCTGCCAGTCCACGGGGGGTGGTTAACCCCCATCTGTGCTGCTGGTAGGACGTAAGGGAATGGAGATTATTAGTACCCAGATGCAGAACTTTACATTTATCTACATTGAATCGCATTTGCCAAGTTGATGCCCAATAACTTTGTGTGTCCAAGTCAGCTTGTAGTTTTTGGTCATCTTCCATAGGCTGCACAGTACTACATAGCTTGGTGTAATCTGGTGCTATTAATTCCATACTCAATATAATTAATAAATAAATTAAATGATAGAGGGCCCAGCACTAAACTTTGGGGTACACCACCTATAAGCCGGGACCATTCTGAATAGGAATGATTGACCACAACTCTCTAGACATGGTCCTTCAGCCAGTTTTTAATCCAATTACAAGCATTACTTTCTAAGCCTATAGACCTTACTTTACCTATTAGACATCTATGAGGGACAGTATCAAAAGCCTTTTCAAATTCCACAAACACTACATCCACAGCCGCTCCTCTGTCCAGGCTTCTACTCACCTCCTTTTAAAAACAAATAAGATTATTCTGACAACTTCTGTCTTTGGTAAACCCATGCTGGTTATCACTTATGATATTGCTAACTGTCACAAACTCCTATATAGAGTCCTTTAAGTGTCCTTTAAATATTTTTCCCATCAACAGAAGTTAAGCTAACTAGTTTATAATTTCCCGTGGAAGACCTAGAGTTGGTTTTAAAAATGGGCACCTCATTTGCCTTGCACCAGTCATTTCGCACTGTACCAGTCCCTAGAGAATCTATAAAAATAATGAACAAGGGCACATTAATAGGTAAACTGTGTTCTTTAAGAACTCTTGGGTGTAATCTATCTGGACCTGCAGCCTTTTTCACATTTACCGTATATAACTTAGCTTGGACCATATCTACAGTTAGCCAATTGAGTATATTACTGGATGTACTAAGAGCCCCAGCACCACAGATATCAGCTCCTTTCTCTTCTTTTGTATATACAGAGCAAAAAAAAAAAACATTTAGTAACCCTGCCTTTTCCTTATCTTCAGTGACCCCCCCCCCTCCCTTTACAGTTATTTAGGGCAACTACCCTCTCTGACCTGGGTTTTTATATATTTAAAGATTTTTGTTAGGATTTGTTTTGCTTTCTTTTTTACTGATTTTATTAAGCCCTTTGTAAATTTCAAAGACTACAGCTGACCCCTCATATTTGTATTTTTTATTGCGCTTTTTGCAGTGTGGATTTAAAACTCTCCCATTCATCCTCAGTATTATTATGTCACAGTTTCTTCCCCAGTCTATGCCCTGAAATGCTGCCCTCAACCCAGGGAAATTGGCCTTTTTAAAATTGAGTGTTTTTGCTCTTCCAGTCAGTTTGCTTTTTATAGTTGGGGGGAATATAATTACATTGTGGTCCCTATTACCTAGTGTTTCTCGAACAGTAACATTTCCAACAAGCTCTGCGTCATTAGAAACCAGATCCAACAGCATAGCCCCTAGTGGGAGCTTCTACTGGCCCATAAAGTTAAATAATCTTCTCCCCTTTGCAGTTGAGGCAGAACCATGAGCCCAGTCAATATTTGGGAAGTTAAAATCTCCCATTATGACCACTCTTCAAACCTGAGAACTATTAACTATCTTATTAGTAATAAGAAATTCAGGGGTTAATTAATCAATCTACACTTGCTTGGCTGTATCCGGTAGTCCCATAGAGTTGAATGACGTGGCAGCAGATTACTGCTTCAAATGAGGTAACATGGGACCCCTGTTCTTGTGATTAGCCGGGACCCAATCTGACCCTTATCCCCTATCCTGTGATTTCTTTTGGACTCGGCTATCTCTGTCATCCCATCGTTTCTTATTGGAACAGAACCATGCAAGCTAGACTGCCACTCCATGCAAGCTTCTGATCACTGCTAACATACACTGAGGAGGAATGGGGGACTAAGAACCACGGTACTAGTGACTGATGGTGTCGCAGAAAATCTTTAAAGCTCACTGAATGGTGACTTTAATATCTCCGATTAATTTTAATAGAAGCTGCATAGATCCATACGCAGTGAAGGGTTTCAGGATCTGTGCATGTACAGTAAACCATAGTTATTGCAAAAGATATGTTACAAACTATGGTGGATACTTGATACTTTAATAAAACAATAGAACAATTATCAGAACTGTCAATGCATTTTGTTATGAGGCACTATAATTTCTGAGTGCATCTCTAAATAAAGTATACAGTATTGTAATTTTATTCTTCTCTGGATGACCAGGTGACAGATAAATTATATCTATAACATGGGATATGGCTGACAATGGCATGTCACCTACTACTTCCTGTTACAAAAATCTGCCGATGCCATATTCCTAAAGCTACTGAACACTACAGAGCTAAGGGCTCTAGACACCTGTGTTGTGATTTTTTTTTTCATTTATTGTTAATTTGCTTATAAACAGGGTCCTCAAGTTTTCAGGAACAATTTTGATATGTCATGGAGACATCAAAAGTTTTTATTGGTGGGGTTCTGAGTGCTGAGACCCTCACTGATCACTAGAAGGAGAAGAGAGAAGCACTCACATATCATGTTCTCTCTCCTCATTGCAGTAGATGGAATGTAGGCGGACATATAGACTTGAGATAGAGTATGTCTCTCTTCTTCTCCTGCACTGGTGTGCGAGAGCATGATATGCAAGGTTTTCTCTTTCCTCATTCTAGCAATCGGTGGGGTTGTCATCACTCAGACCACCACTGACTAAAACTTTCTATGGCATAAAAAAAAATTCTGAAAACTTAGTGACCCTTTTAAAATGTTCTGCCATTTTGTTTATACAGAGCATGTGTATACCCTTCAGCTAGCTGATGGCGCTGCTGAATCTGATAGCTCTGCTCCTGTTTCGGCTCTCCCTCTTCCTTTTGTCAAGATTAGGACAGGTTCACATCAGTGTTATGAATTCCTGTTGACAGGACTTTCTTTTCCACCCTGCATAATAGAAACCAGATAGATGCGTTATGCTTTCCCATAGACTTCTATTATGATGGATCGAAACGGAATGCCTCTAAAGGTTTCTGTTTTGAATCACGTCTTATGAGTTCTGTTATTTTCTGTTATAACCATGTTATAGCGAAAAGCAATATCGGAATTCATAATGTTGATCTGAACCCATTTAAACAAACCCGCCAATTGGCAAATACAATGCTGAGGAAGTCTACAGACTACATAATACATAAACACCTTCCAACATTAAAAAATAACTTTTAATAGATAATTTTAAAAGTAACGTAAATAACCTGAAGGATAAGCTTCAACAACCTTTTCACTCTGATAGAAAGTCAGGTCTGCTAAATGCGGACAGATATCAATAAGTAAGGCAATACCAATAGAGATGGTTATGCCCTCTCTACTTACAGTTAGTAGACACACTTAGGAGCCGTGGGGATACATCATTTCATATGCTGGATAACCTGGTGTAGGGAAAGATATAAATTATCCCTATTGTACCCCAGCTTCCCTATCTATCCCTTTGCAAAGAGAAACCCCCAGATGGTGAGGGTCCCCTGTCCACATTCCTAGAGCTGCTAATCGCCCTAGTCAAACCCTCAAGAACATAAGTAGGATAGACCAGGAGAAACAGGAGATGCTGTGGTGTCTACAACAAAACATGTAACAAAAATGTCCACAAAGTAATAATCATGCGTCCCGACGCGGCGTTTCCCCAGCTTAAAACTGGTTCGTCAGGGGACTGTGTACCTGGATTTTTGGATATAAAATCCAAGTAGATCTGAACCCACCCTTAGAGATAGCAGTAGGTTGCGCAAGAAGTTGAATGTGGAGAGGGGGGAAAGGACCCAAAAAGGCAAACTCACACAGGCTGTAGATAAGGAGGAAAGCTCACAGAAGATTAAGTAGTTTGCATGGGAAGACAGCAGAGAGGTAACATGCCCTCATGAGAAAAGACTGAGACTAGGAGCAGGTTGCAAACTAAATATCAGGAGGTCTCAAACTAAATGAAAGAATGAAGATTGCAGATGGAAAAAGTGCAAACATTTCTTTCTTTTTTTTTTTTTCTTTTTATCCAAGGCAGCCCCTCACTTTTTGTAGAAAAAAAACTATTCCTATTCTATGTCAAAAGTGGCCACCGCCTTTTAGACTCACTATACCTAATACCATGCACATTATAATCCAGCCATCTTTCCACTTCTATCAAGAGGTAAGTATGCTTTACGGTAATCCTAAAGCCAATACATTTATTTACAATGCAAACTAATAAAGCTATACAAACACAATTATAAAGTATATCCCCCCCCCCCCCCACCCCAGTCTCCATTATTTTAGAAACTTCTACAATGGCTTATGCTTTAATCCCAGGGGGACGAGGGCAAATGTTTTATTTTTTTGTTTTCTATGCACGATGTGCTGAATTCATTCACAGCAGTTTTGAATCAATATAAAGAACCAACTGAGAATAACAATTAAGAAATATATTCCTGCAGCGCAAAGCTGTTTTTTCTTCTCTTTCCTTCTACTCTTTATAAGTGACTTTTTGCCCTTTATTTAAACCCCTTTCTTTGTCCACAAGAAAGTCCTGTTGATTCTACAAATATAATTAATTTTATGAGGACCCTTTAATTGCTTCTATTGAAAAAATGAGAGCATTCAAAATGTGTTTTTGCTATTGTAGAATATGGTGTTTCTGGTCTTTTTTGACAAGTATACTTGAAGAAACAATATGTACTTTGATACAGTGAGAAAGCCCCATGGCGTACAACTGGAATAAGGATTATAACAAAATAGTCAGGTCTTTGTTACTTGCTAAAAGGAAAAATCGCTCACGTCAAAGAGGCAAGTGAAATTATTCTGTCTCAATCTATTTCTTTAGTGCGAGAACAAAAACTAATCACGGTGGTGCAATTGTAGAAGCCTGGATGTAGATTTGCTCCTAAAAGTTTAATTCTTTGGGATAAAAGACAATTCTTTCATCAATACTAAATTCATAAATAAAATGCTGACTTTTAATCTTCAGGAGTATCTCTACATAACCACTGAAAAATATATGGTTTATATACAGAACAAATCATATTATCTAAAACGAACAACCTTTTGTACTTTATGAGCCATATTCATTAAAAAATGGAGACAGGCCATATTATCCTTGGAAATATTAAAAATCTTAAACTTGAAAATATTTACAGATACTTTTATGTGAAATTTGACATATTATTATCATCATCATACCATCCGGACTGGCACTGTTCAGAGGTTAGATCATGTCTGTGATACTGTCATGGTGGGCATTGCAATGGAACTACTGTAGTGTATATAGCCATAACAGGGCACCAATGTTCCTAGCTACAGTATCTATTTATCTATATATCTATCTATTGTAAAGGATCATGTACTTGTAGTGGGGTCGGGAATGATGGACTCTCAGACTCTGGGTGTGAAAAGTCCAAATAGTGCTTTATTTGATCCTCAGCGCAGCACAATTTGTGGCATCCAAGTTAACAGTCACTTGGCTGAAGCCGCACCACATAACACAAAAAACTTCAAAATAAACAACTTTTTGTAAGTAAAAAAGATGGTGGATTACTCCCCTTATTGACTACAAAGAACTTAATAAAATCATGGTCCTAAACCAGTACCGCCTTCCACCCAATCCTGATATATTCACTCAAATTTTTGGCCATAGTTTCTTGTGGTATAACATAGTATATAAGACCGAAAAAAGACATCTGTCCATCCAGTTCGGCCTGTTTCCTACAAGTTGATCCAGAGGAAAGCAAAAAACCCCTGTGAGGCAGAAGCCAATTTTCCCCACTTAAGGGGAAAAAAATTCCTTCCCGACTCCAATCAGGCAATCAGAATAACTCCCTGGATCAACGAACCCTCTCTAGTAGCTGTAGCCTGTAATATTATTACACTCCAGAAATACATCCAGGCCCCTCTTGAATTCCTTTATTGTACTCACCATCACCACCTCCTCAGGCAGAGAGTTCCATAGTTTCACTGCTCTTACAGTGAAGAATCCTTTTCTATGTTTGTGTACAAACCTTCTGTCCTCCAGATGCAGAGGATGTCCCCTCGTCACAGTCACAGTCCTGGGGATAAATAGATGATGGGAGTGATCTCTGTACTGACCCCTGATATATTTATACATAGTTATTAGATCTCCCCTCAGTTGTCTTTTTTCTAAAGAGAATAACCAAAATTTTGATAACCTTTCAGGATACTGTAGTTGCCCCATTTCAGTTATTACTTTAGTTGCCCTCCTCTGAACCCTCTCCTGCTCTGCTATGTCTGCCTTGTTCACCCGAGCCCAGAACTGTACACAGTACTCCATGTGTGGTCTGACTAGTGATTTGTAAAGTGGTAGGACTATGTTCTCTTCACGGGCATCTATGCCCCTTTTGATGCAACCCATTATCTTATTGGCCTTGGCAGTAGCTGCCTGCCACTGGTTTTTGCAGCTTAATTAGCTGTTTATTAAAATTCCTAGATCTTTTTCCATGTCAGTGTTACCGAGTGTTTTACCATTTAATATGTACGGGTGACTTGCATTATTCCCATGTGCATAACTTTACATTTGTCAGTGTTAAACCTCATCTGCCATTTCTCTGCCCAAGCCTCCAATCTATCCAGATCCCTCTGTAGCAGAAAACTGTCCTCTTCAGTGTTAATTACTTTACACAGTTTAGTGTCATCTGCAAAAATTGATATTTTACTGTGCAAGCCTTCTACAAGATCATTAATAAATATATTGAAGAGGATAGGGCCCAATACTGACCCCTGAGGTACCCCACTAGTGACAGTGACCCAATCTGAGTATCTACCGTTAATAACCACCCTCTGTTTTCTGTCACTCAGCCAGTTACTTACCCACATAAAGACATTTTCTCCCAGTCCGAGCATTCTCATTTTATATACTAACCTTTTATGAGGTACGGTGTCAAATGCTTTGGAAAAGTCCAGATATATGACAATATTTAGTTTTTTTCCCCCTGGATTAGTCATTAGTGATGGACAAACATGGGCCGGGATGGTTCTCAAACGCAAATGCACGTTCGCGATCAAATTTTCATGAACCACAAAATTCGCATCCGGCCCATTGACTTTAATAGCAGGCGAACCTGAAAAACCTTCAGGTCATATTTGCAGCCACCAAATAAAAAATAAGAGTGCACAAATAGTCCCACAACATGGACTGTGACATACCAGAGGGGGGATCATTGGCAAAAATTCCCATAAAAAATATGTATTTTAGGGGGCGTGGCCTGACGCTAGTGAAGGACGGACGCATGCTGGCTCTGCTCCTGACTTAACAGCCTATTTACCTCCTCAAATCGCCTAATCCTCGACTTGACAGGGCTGAATTCACCTGGCGACACCTTCTGAACGTCCAGGGGTGCCTCTGGTGCTGTTTGGTGGCCTGCCGCCAGTTTTTTCTAGTTGCGGCCTGCGGCTCCCGAGGCTTGCTGGAGACCGCGGGCTGAAGTTCCGGTCGCGCCGCGGTGCGCGCGCATGCAGACCGGTGAGGCTCCAGTGCTGCCCGGACGGGACCTCAAGTGCTAGCCTCGTCCTACCTGCAATACGCAGCAGTCACGGAAGACTCCTCCTGGCGGACAGAGTACGGTCAGTAACAGTTCAGCCGAAAAGGCCCCGCCATACTGACTCATATAGAGACGCTACCCGTGTGCTGCTCTGAGGTGAGGCCCACGTCTCTCAGCCTCTTTCGTCAGGGCAGATTACAATAGCAGCTGCTAAGCACTGTGCTACGTCTGAGGCCTACTCAGGACTCTAACCCCCACCACTCTCATCTTCTTGATGGACTTTGTATCAGGAGCCTGAGCTCTCCAATTTTTTCTGGACTAGATTGCGGTCTGGCCTGCCATTTTTTGCATCACAGCTGCAAGTTTTGGGAGCATTTAGACTCCAATTTTTCTGGAACTAGCCAGTTTGCTGGTCTGCACACAATTTTTCATATACTATAAGTCACCCAGCACGAGTGAATTGCAGGGTGTGCGACAAGCACGTTATATAGCCGCATACTCAGTTCCTGTTTTCTTCAGTGCCATCTGCTCTTATATCCATGTAACAACATAACCCTGGGGAAAAGGAGAACCCCCCTACCCTGAATTTATGTCTACAAGCAACACTTCTACCCCCACCACTATGGTTAAAATAGGGAAGCCTGAAGGACCCACTACTCCTAAACTAAAGAAGACCCAACGAGACATGGAGAAATTCTTGCGGAAAAAGTCACCCCATGCTAAACATGATTTTCTGTCCCCTTCAACAACTTCACGCTCTCAAGCTCCCTCTGAGCAATCTGATGCGGAGAGTGAAAGCTTGGACCGAGCACAAACTAAAGATACCCAACTAATTACCTCACAGAAATCTTTTCAAAGAATAATTGAAACGGCCCTGCAACCTGTTTTATCGGAATTATCGGATATCAAAAGTGACCTGAGAGACATTGGGGGCAGAGTGGACACGCTGGAGGATCGCCAAGCTGCACTGATAGCCCATGGAGAGGCGACGAATGAAACCTTTCACACTGTCCAAGCCAGAATGAATAACTTACTTGCATATATTGAAGACCAGGACAATAGAGGTCGTAGAAACAACCTACGCTTAAAGGGTGTCCCAGAGTCTCGTGAGGAGGTCTCAGTCATGGATGTCACATATTCCATTCTACGTCCGTTGCTCGAACCTGATCTGGCGCCCACACTAACACTGGAAAGGGCTCACAGAGCACTGCGAAATAAGCCGAAGGAAGGAGAGCCCCCCAGGGACATAATATGTAAAACCTTACTCTCTACTCACAGAGACGCCATTCTCAAAGCAGCAAGAGAGAAAGGGGAAATAATGTATGATGGTGCCAAAATATCCTTCTTTCAGGACCTCTCTCCGGTCACTTTGAACAAACGGAGACAACTTAAACCAGTCACAGATGCCTTGAAATCTAAAGGGATCAGATACCGGTGGCTTTTTCCCTTTGGACTTTCCTTCAATCTCCAGGGATCTACCAAAATTGTAAGGAGGCCGGATGACCTTACTCCTCTATGCGACGCCATTGGTTTGTTGCCCTCGGCGATTCCTTCCTGGTTACAGATTACAGACATGACAGACCTGCCTGCTTTGCCTGAGGCTGTGCCGTGGAAGCCCGTCAGAGGACGGCAGTCGAGAAGACGGCTTCATACCCCAGAAGACGGATTGTAACCTTTTTGTGTATTCTTACTAGTTGTCTTACACTTAATTCGTTTTATATTGGATGTAGGGTCAGCTATGTGGGCCAAATAGCCCTACATGTTCTGTGTCGTTCGGTCCCATGGTCCATCTCGAGTCCGATTGTTAATTGCTGAGATCTAGGCTTGTATAGCCTTATCTGGGATGGAATGGGGCCCGTCGCCACAGCACAGTTAATGGTTTAGCTAGTTATCTAAAGGTTGCTTTACCTTTAATGCCTTATTGGGGTTCTCCTCAGACTCCTATTGGTTTTTCGTTCAGCTTAATTTGAACCATTGCAATTTCATCTTTGTTCTACTTGTTCGTATTGTTGTTCTGATTGTCTGACTATTGTTTCTAGTATGGCTGAAATTACAGTAGTCACATGGAACGTCCGGGGCTTGAACTCTCCTCAGAAAAGGTCGAGAATACTTCAACATCTTAGGTCTCTCCACTCTGATGTCTCGATCTTGCAAGAAACTCATTTTAAAAGTGGTAAGATTCCTAATTTACCGCACACATACTTCTCCCACTGGTATCACTCTTGCCATTTGTCTTCTAGATCCAAGGGAGTCAGCATTGCCATTCATAGGAGTGTTCCGTTCACTCTTCTGAATAGCATGGTGGATCCTGATGGTAGGTTCCTCTTTCTGAAGGGACTGATAGCTAACTCCCCGGTTACGATAGCTGGCATATACGCTCCAAATTCTGGACAAATCTCGTGGCTTATCAGTATATTGGAGAAACTGCAGTCATTTAGTGAGGGCCTTCTCATTTTAGGCAGCGACATGAATGTCGCTCTAGAACCTCTCATGGACTCTACGTCCAAGACTCCCCCTATCTCTCGCACACAACTGAGGGCACTTAAAAAGAAGCTAGCTAGCTTAAATTTGTTGGACACATGGAGGATTTCCCATCCACAAGATAAGGATTACACTTACTATTCAGAGGCCCATAGGTCCTACCAGAGGATCGACTATCTATTCCTACAGACACAAATGCTCCCCTTGCTGAGACGCTCTTGTATAGGGAACATTGGAATCTCTGATCATGCCCCTGTGGCCCTCTCATTGATTATTGAATCTTTACCTAAAAGATCTTACACATGGAAATTTAACGAGTCACTACTGAAATCGACCCAACATATGTCTAAATTGAAAGAGGTGTTGACGCACTACTTTAAGGAAAATCCCCCTATAGACACCCCCTCGCCGGTGGTATGGGAGGCGCATAAATCGGTAGTCAGGGGGGAATTGATAGCTCTGGGCACGTATATTAAAAAGCAACGGCAAAAACAGATAGATGATCTCCTACAATCTATTACCGACTTAGAGCTGAGACATAAATCTTCTTTCTCTATTGAGGTCCTAGTAGACCTTACCAAACGGAGAGTGAAGCTTAACCAGTTATTGAACTTCAAGGCTTCAAGGGCTTACCTTCATGCTAAACATAAGGTTTATATGCACGGCAATAGGGGTTCCAGATTAATGGCCTCTATGGCTAAACGTCGGATGGAGCATCTGTTTATTAAAGAAATAGAAATGCCCGATGGTAGTACTTCAACAAATGTCAAGGACATAGCTACCCAATTTGTAAATTTTTACTCTTCCCTATATAACCTGAGACCCGATGAAAACTCCCAATCTAGACTTGACAGAAAATCTCTGATTGATCACTTTCTAAACTCGATTCAACTCCCCTTGATCTCCAATACTCAACGCTCAGTTTTGGCAGCCCCTTTCACGATCCAGGAACTCCAATCGGCGCTGAAATCCTCCCCTCCCCATAAAAGCCCTGGTCCTGATGGCCTCCCAATCTCGTACTATAGGTCTTTTTCGGAAATTCTCCTTCCCCAACTTCTCTTGTCCTTTAACTCAGCTGCAGCCCATAATAACTTCCCGTTGCAAACTTTAGAAGCCCATATTACGGTACTTCCGAAAGATGGGAAGGACCCAAAGCATTGCAGCAGTTACAGGCCCATCTCTCTGCTCAATGCTGACATTAAACTCTATGCCAAAATGATAGCGAACCGAATTCAAACTTTTCTTCCTTCCCTGGTCAATAATGAACAAGTTGGCTTTGTTAGAGGACGAGTGGGTAAGGATAACACTCTCCGTCTCCTATATCTGATACAGTACGCAAGGGGGAGGGGGGTCCCCATGGCTCTTCTATCTACGGATGCTGAGAAAGCATTCGACAGGATAGACTGGCTATTTATGAAGAGTGTCCTGATCAAGTTTGGATTTCCAGACCAAATTATATCAGCTGTGCTCGCTTTATACGCAAACCCATCTGCCTCCATACGCTTGAACGGCACCCTTTCTTCTCCTTTTCGTATCTATAATGGTACGAGGCAGGGGTGCCCGCTCTCCCCCTTGCTGTTTGTGTTAACAATGGAGACGCTCATACAACACATTAGACAACACCCACAAATACAGGGACTTTGGGTGGGTGGCTCTTGCAATTCCACGGCAGCTTATGCCGACGATTTGCTTGTTATTACATCTAACCCTGACATATCCTTCCCAATCCTTTCAACATTGTTCGACGAATTTATGACCCTTTCCAATTTTAAGATTAACCCTGCGAAGTCGGTGGCCTTAAACATCTCTTGTCCCCACACTATGATAACTAGAGCCAAGGAGGGCTCTACATTTTCGTGGTCTGATAAACACATAAAATACCTGGGTATACTAATCTCTCCCTCCCCTACTGATTGGTACTCACTGAATTATATCCCTCTTCTCTCTCAGCTTCGCATTGAGATTGCTTCTTGGAAGATTCCATATGTCTCTTGGATAGGGAGGGTCAACCTTCTAAAAATGATGATAGTACCCAAAATATTATACCTTCTTCAGACCCTTCCCATTTACCTGCCGCGTGTTTTCTTTGGCTCGCTGCGGTCCATGTTTTTGAGGTACATATGGGGTGGGAAAATGTGTAGAGTTGCGCATACTGTTATGTCCAGACCAAAGGACAAGGGTGGAATTGGTCTGCCTGATATTGAACATTTATACCAGGCAATACAGTTGTCTAGGATTGTAGATTGGTGCAAATCCCCTCCCTCCAAGAGATATGTTCGGATCGAGGAAGAATCTGCAGGTTTTTCTTTGACTCAAGCTTTAGTTGGCATAGGGACTAAATTTCACCTTCCTGCCAAGACCCCAATTTTGACTAAAGCACCTCTCCAGGTTTGGTCCATTGTTCACGGTAGGAAAGACGTATGGCGCCATCCCTCCCCCTTGCTCACTTTAGGTGACCTACTTAACCTGTCTGACCCTTTTAGTTCTGCATGGCTGGATAAACAAAGAGCACTGAAAAAGTATAAGGTTGGTGATGTCACAATGGGAGGCACATTCCCTGATTTTGAGTCTCTTCGGACTCGTGATCACGGAATATCGCCTAGATTTGATGACATACCATAAGCTTTTACGGGGCTACAAAAGCATTGAATCCCCACAAAGCATGGACAGGGAGCTTTTGGGCTTTGAGAAGATGGCAGCAGTATCTACTTCTCAACCTAAAATTGTCTCCAGGTTATGCAGACTGATTGGTGCACCAGACGAGGAATCAGCCCCAACTTACATACGCGCATGGGAAAAAGACCTTAACATGCTGTTCTCGACTGACCAGACAATTGAGATTCTCAAACAGGCTTGTGGACCGTCCAGATGTGTTACTTTGCAGGAGACTTCATATAAATTAGTTAGCCGATGGTATAAGACGCCGCAGTTCCTACATGATGTTTTTCCGGAGGTCCCTGCTACATGCTGGAGATGCTCCAGTTCTGAGGGGTCCTACTTACATATATGGTGGCAATGTCCCTTGCTCACAGACTTTTGGTTAAAAGTCACTAGGATAATACTCAAGGTGTGCCCGGGGTCCCCACAGCTTACCCCGTTAATGCTATTTTTGAACTTGGTTCCCGACTCGTCTCAAATGTTTAATATTAGCCTATGGCGGTATATGATTCTCACGGCAAAGAGTATGATACCATTGTACTGGAAACAAACTAGCCCTCCTCCGCTTTCTCAGTGGTTAGCTAAAACGTCACAACTTGCTACTATGGAGAGTATGTGTGTGCACACGATTAAATCTCAAGCTAAGTTTGAAAAAATTTGGCGCCCTTGGTTGGACTATTTTAACAGCTTAGAAATGCATCAATCCATTCAAGGTGAAACGGATGGACCTTAGATTTCTTATTGGTTGCCCTCCACGGACGTTCCAATTGACATCCATATCTTGGAAGTTTTCTCTTTTTCTTTCTTAACATATGTGACTAACCTAATGTATGTTTGATAATGCCTGTACCCTGCGCTCCATCTCTAAGATTGTGTAACAAGGAGCCTTTGACTATTGTAATTCATTGATTATTGCTATTGTACTTTCCCCTTGAGTACTGTTATACTCTTGGTGTGATTAACATGCTGTTCCTTGTACACTGACAGTGTATTCGATATTCTTGATACTTGTCATTCTAAATAAAGAATTTATAAAAAAAAAAAAATATGTATTTTAATCAGGGGCCATTTTTATGTGTCTTAAAGGGAAACTCTCAAAAATATGCCCTGCTGGAGCCTAGAAAATATTTATTTCCTATCGGTTTGATATTTACAAATGTGCAGCACTCCACATTTTTGTATCCTGCAGAGTCCAATAATAAAATGCATACATAAAAAAAAAAATTCTACCATTGAACTGTATGGTGAACGGACGCCACTGTACGGCATCAGTCTGAGGCATCTGTTAACGCATACATTTTTGGTATTAAATGGATGGCAAAAATAGGATGTGAACCCAGCCCTAGTGTCAGAATAAGCACCAGTACACAGCGGAGCTGCGTGACAGAGAGGGGAGGCCTCCATGTACTGACAGAGCGCTACCTGGTCCTCGTGGTCAGGGATGAGGCGGTGTTTCCCAAGGATCATTTTTCTACTGGGAAATATATGGCACAGTATAATACACTAGAATCTATATATTTTATGTAATATAAAGATACTAGCCCTACCCCAAATAATAATACAATTAGGTGGTCATTTATCATATAGAAATACATCTATGTTAGGCGTATTTCTGACACAGATTGTGGCACAAAGGTCCTTAGCACCGCAATCTGCATATTTTTTCAGCTCATGTCAGGTCTTAAAAAGGTGGCATGGGCAGGGAAAGGGATAAAGTTATGGCCATTCAGTTATTGGATTAGTGTTGGGCGCGAATATTCGCGATGCGAATATTTCGCGCGAATATCGCATATTCGCGATTTCGCGATTTTTTCGAATATCATGCCATAAATTCGATATTGCGAATATTCACGTTGGTTAAATTAGATGATACACAATAAGTTCAAGAACTTCCGTTCACTTGTGTTGATAAATGAGTTTGAGTGACTCTGAGTTTCATTCATTTAAGGTGTTGTTTTGCATCAAGGCTCTTTTTCAAAGCCATAGCCAAAATCCTGCCTTTTTTGCGATTTTCCGTAATGCGATTTTTTTGACAGCGATGCGAATATCTAACACTTGCTGACATGCCTGCGCATTGACTTGAAAATTGAAATATTGCCTTTATGCGATTTTTCCGTAATGCGATTTTTTCACACTCTATGCGCTTGGTAGTCGCGATCGTCAACTTGCGAATACGAACATGCTGCGAATTGCGAATATATTCGAAAATTCGCATATTCGAATATATGTCGTCGTGTTTTCCTCTTCTTATTCTCATTCACCCCCAATCATTAGTTTCACTTTCAACAAGGCTTCATTTTATATCCATTCCTCGACCCCCGGTCCCCACTTCTCTCCCTTGTCTTTTTTTTTTTTTGCGATTTTTCGTAATGCGATTTTTATTAAGCGATGCGATTTCTTTCACACGTGCTATTCTTCCTGCGCATTGATTGACTTGACCATCCCGGCCATGAAAGTTAAAGTGTTTTTGCGATTTTTTTGCCATGCGAATATTAGCGATTATTTAATACATGGTAAATAAAGATTGAAAAGCAGATAACATGTAGATGGTATATTTTATTGCACTAGGTAAATATGATGTAATCGATTTTGTACGAATACTGCCTTTGCCTGCCAGTAACAATGATCTTGCGCAATATGCGCATGATCATACGCATTATGCGATTATCCGCGATTTTATAAAAAAAAGATGGCGATTAAATGATGACGAATACGAATATTCGAATTTGCGAATATATCGCAAATATTTTACGAAATATTCGTGAAATATCGCAAATTCGAATATGGGCATATTCGATCATCACTAGTGTTGAGGAAAGAACATAGGTGTCGTCTCGGGATGTTCATGCTCCTCGTTTAATACTGTGAGAAATTTTCAGCTTAAATTTCCATCCAAACCTGCTCCCCATGTTGAGGGTCCAGTGGCCTCTCTGAAAAGATTACCTGTTTTGGCTCCAGCAGCGAGATCTCCAGCTTTGGCGTTACCATGCCGAGACACACTGCTAAGCCACCGCACTATGGTGATGCGACAGCATCCTTAGCAATATGATGCAATTCTCTGTTTCTCCCTACAGTGGGCAAGTGCTGGAGGAGATTAGCAGTGGAATGATTGCTCAGCTGCTCTATTTCTGTGTGCTAGTGTTTCTGACTAATGGAGCACCGTGTTAGACTCATGACCTATCAGGTTCTGATCCTGGGACTCGGTGCTCTATTTAAGGCCCTTCCTAGTCATATATCAGTGCCAGTGATAGTCTTGTTTGGGCTAACTAGCTAGTTTCCTGGTTCTTCTATTAATTTGGTTATGTTTGTACTTTTGACCATGGCTTGTTATTTGATTACTCTGTCTCACATGATTTGACTATGCATCCCATCCGGTATGGGATCTTTGCTTGTCTTTTGACTACTTTCTGTCTTTCATTTTTGTTATGCGTTGCCCACCTGGTTCTGACCCATTTTCATACAACTATCACTTTGTGTTATTTTTGTCAGTCTCTGCAACTTAGTAGCATAGGGACCATTGACAAGTTGTGGTCTTGCTACCTAGGGCTTGAACTGCAAGTAGGTAGGTAAAGTGGTCTTTGTTCCCTGTCAGGGTTCACAGTCCGTGTCTGTCCCGATCTACAAGTGTTACAAAAGGAACCCAAGATAATGTCTAAGGCAGTAATTAAACTCCTTGCTATTGCTAACATTAGCTAATCTTAATATTCATGAGTCTACCATCAGGAGAACACAGAAGAACAATGGTTTGCATGGCAGGATTGCAAGAAGAAAGGTGCTGATTTCCAAAAAAAAACATTGCTACGCATTTGCAGTTTGCTAAAAATCACCTCGACAAAAGAGAAGGCTTCTGGAACAATGTTTTGTGGACGGATGAGACCTCATCCCTTCAGTAAAATACGGTGGTGGTAGCATCATGGTTTGGGCCTGTCTTGCTGCATCTGGGCCAGGATGGCTTATCATCGTCAATGGACCAATGAATTCTGAATTATACCAACAAGTTTTAAAGAAAAATGTCCGGATATCTGTCCATGAGCTAAATCTCAAGAGAACATGGTCATGCAGCAGGACAATGACCCTAAGCATACAAGCCCTTCTACTAAAGAATGGTTAAAGAATATGAACGGTAAAGTTTTGGAATGGCCAAGTCAAAGTCTTGACCTTAAACCAATAGAAATGTTGTAGAAGGACCTGAATCAAGCAGTTCATGGGAGGAAACCACCAACACAGTAGAGATGAAGCTATTTTTTACAGAACAATTACTTCAAGTCAATGTGCAGGACTAATCAACAATTATCTGGAACATTTACTTATATTAATAGATAGATATTGCAGCACAAGGGTGTCACACCAGATACTGAAAGCAAAGAGAGCCTGGTGGTATTGGATCATTTTCCACAGTAAATAAATGACCACGTCTAATATTTATGACTCATTTCTTTCAGATAAAAATCTGATAAGTTTAGGTAAAATTTATACAGAAATATAGAAAATTCTGAAGGGTTCACAAACTTTCAAGCACCGCTGTACCTCAGCCTTGTTCCAGGAAGATTTGAAGCCTCTGTTTTGTACTTGTGGATGTAGATACATGGATGAGTACACAGTAAGTGCAGTCTTGTCTCTGATAATCATCAGCTTGAAGTTACTGAATCCACAGTCAGATTTCACTTTGTCTCCGTAGAATTTCTTAAACTAAGTAAAATAGAAATGACTTAACAGCAGGTTGAACATTTGCCCTGGAGCCCCCAGTTCTCAGTAATGTACAGTCTGCTCTGCTGACAGGTTCTTCCTACACAATAATGGATACAGCTGTCTCTCAAGGTCAGGACTGGGTTTCACAACTTGAATTGACATACTGTGGCCAGACACTGGGCCTAGAGGTGGGTTTTAACAGCTATTCACTAGCTGTAGCTATAGAGACACTGGGTTTATTGTAGTATTGTATTCTCTGAGATTGGATATAATTTATTCTCTGGTGATTTTTTTGTATGTAGATATCACATAAATTTAATAACACACCTACGGCACAAACGGCCAATTTAGGCAAAATTCATTGCACCAAAGAATTATGTGTATTAGCTTCATTATAATTATAGAATATACTACTGGAAAATGATGTGAACACCTGGAAAACTTAATGCGATTGACCTGAGATTGACAAAGTATAAACTGTTAGTGGTGCTTCGCCAATGATCACACAACCAAGGTGGTGCCCCCTTTATTTTGGGTTCTGCAGCAGGGTATATGATGAAGCAGGGTCACAATAATACTGGGTGGCATCTCCCCTTGCTGCAATACATGGTACTCTGGCAATGGAACGGTCATACAGATGCTGAGATCCTCCTGTGGTGCCTCAATCCAAGCTCTTTCTACTCTTTCTACCCGTAGTTCAGACAATATAGTTGTTGGATGCTGTGCATGGGAGATCCATCACCTCATCCAGTCCCAGAGACATTCTCGATGGAGGGGAAATCTGGCCAGAGGTGCTGGTGGAGACCCCGAAGAGCATGTTGTATAGCATAGGCAGTGCTTAAAAAGGTATTATCTTCCTGGACCACCATGTCACCTGGGTCAAAAAAGTCAGTGGACTGATTCCATGGACATACCAAAGGTTGATCAATGTTTCCTTCAAGAATACCATATGGTAATGGCCATGGTAGACCATAAAACCTGGTGCTGGTCTTGTGTGTATCCACACTATACTTGATGGCGGTAGGTGCTCTCCAGCCCTCCTGCAAGCTATGATGTGGCCATTATTAGTGCTGAGGGAGCACCTTCTTTCACCAATGAACAATATTGAGAGGTGCATCAGAGGAACCTGGCCCTGTCAACCAAGAATGAAAAGGGCGGGCTTTCAGAGGAAGTAGGAGGAGCAAAGGTGCACACAGTTTTTGTGCCCACCCTCGGTGCATTTAAATTATCATTTGTAGCTGGATTTAAAGTCCTTTTTTTTCCATAATGAATCAGCAGATTACTAAGTGAAAGGTATCATCATTACATTTAGCTGAGCTCATTCTACAAGATTGAGTACCTTCTTTAACAGGGAGGTGCCTGATGACAGATCCCATTTAAAAATAGGAGAAGGTCAAACTAGAACTACCCCCTCTTGCACCTGTGAATAGGGATGGGAGATCCAAAGGAGGAGAGAACAATGTTTTACAAGAAAAGTAATAACACTGATATTCCCTTTGTCATCATCATCATTATAGTGGACTGTGACCCCGTGTTTGGATGCGCCACAGTATGCTGTGCGAGAATGGGGAGGGGTGTGATTCTCTATGTGTGAACTTTTAAACCAATGTAGTCCCAAATGGAGTATGATATATGGTGGAGCAGTTTACCTATGTCAATATGGGATGCTAAACCATTTCATGTGTTATTTAACTGGGGGAAGATACTATTGTTATGTCCATTGGCTATGAATACTAGATAGGCTGAGGATGGGCTACACTTGTTATGAGCAAAGATTAGGCACTGTGGGGTTTGGTTGGGTTGTATTAATATGGGAGGCTTGCTTCTAGGTTCAAGGATTCACCATCTCCCCAGTGGACCAGATAATTCTCGCTATACAAGGCCATACAGACCATAGATCAGGAGTGTAGCTTTGGGCAAAGCAGAAGTTACTGAGCAAGCCAAACTTTGGTACCTGAGGAAGCCCAAAGATCACTCAACTAGCCAACTTCCATTCACCGGTAGGCAGGGCTGGGACAAGGTCCACCACCAACAGAGGCTGAGCTGCCCAAGTGCCCCCCCCCCCCAACTTGTGGATGACACTGCTATGGGGGATCTGTGATGGATGACACTATTATTGGGGAATCTGTGGATGACACATATGTGTCATCCACAGATCCCCCCTCCCCATAACAGGGTCCATGTAGGAATGACCCTCAATACAAGGGGTGAGGCTGTGGGGTTGTATCTGCTTTTTTGATGACAGCGCCAGCGGGGCCCGTGCAGTGACTGTATTCTACTACACCCCCCCCACACACACACACACACACAATGTATATAATCTTGACTATATAACTGTAGTGATTTACTACAGTTATATAGTTAATAAGATTATATCCAGTGAGCGGGGGAAGGGGGGATGGGGGGTGTAGTAGAATACAGTCACAGCACGGGCCCTGCTGTCATTATGAAATAGCATATGTGACCCCCACCTCTTTTATTGGTGGTCATTCAGTAAATTAACCCTGTTTTGGGGTGGGGGGGTGTGGGGGGGGGGGGTTTGTGTGGATGACAAATATGTGTCAGCCACAGATTCTCCCCATAACAGGGTTCATTTATTGAATGACCACCCAAATTGTGGTGACCCAATACATGGGAGTTGCATCTGCAGAGCTTTTGTATAATGCCACCGCACACTGTAGTGTCCCCCACACAGTAATGTCCGCCACACTGCCCCTTACACAGTAATGTCCGCTACAATGCCCCCCACACAGTAATGTCTGGCACACTGCCCCCCACACAGTAATGTCAGGCACACTGCCCACCACACAGTAATGTCCGGCACACCCCCCTCAACCACAGAGCAGTGCCCCCACATAGTAATTTGTCATGCTCTCCCCCTCTTGTCATTCTCCCCCACTCTTGTCATAATCCCCTCTTCTCCCCCCCCCATGTTGTCATGCTTTCTGCCCCCCCCATGTTGTCATGCTTTCTGCCCCCCCCCCATGTTGTCATGCTTTCTGCCCCCCCATGTTCTCATGCTCCTTCTTCTCCCCCTCCTCTCTTCCTACCTCTGCTGCAGCGTGGCCGAGTTCTGCATGGTCTGCGCCTCCACGGCTACAGAAGGAGGAGCTTTTGTCTCCTGTACCGACCGACTGTGTACGCACTTCCTGTCAGTCCGGCCGGGTACAGGAGACTGATGCTCTCTGTACCAGCGGACCAGACAGGGCTCGGTCACGCTACAATCAGGGAATGACAGGAGGGAGCGCTGAGCGGTTCCCCCCTGTCAGTCCCTCTCCCTCTGGCCGGCCCCTGCCTGCGCCCTGAGGCTGGAGCCTCCCCAGCCTCTGTGTCGGCCCGGCCCTGCCGGTAGGGGACCTCCAAAACTAGCTGAATATTAGCCTGGTCACTAGAGCAGTGAATAAAAAAGAAAGGGATGAACAGCACTCCTTGGTAGTGCATATAATGGGTGCTCGTCTCCAGGGGGTGGTAAACAGTCCCCCTATGCAAAGGCTCTCTGTAGCCAAAACGTTGCATCTGGATTAAACCTCATGGAATTGGACGTGCTGTCTCCTTTTTTATTTCCATAGAGAAGTATGATATGCTTTCACTGCGGGGCACGTTCTTCAGATAGGAATGGTTCCTAAGAAGTGGGACTCGCACCAGCTGTATCTGACATTTCTGTTATATCCTATTAAGTATTGACATGCCATAAATGTCCCAGATGGGGCAACCCATTTAATTAAAGAGAACTTAATAAATAAACAGTTTGATCTTCATTAGGGTTCAGGCAAATACAGTTCTTAGGTGAAAATTGTGTCCATCTGACAGTTGGCAAAGTTAAAAATGTTAATTTTCGGCCATATCTAGTAACTAGGTCTGAAACCAAAGTCCATTTATACTGGCAGGTTATAATATCTAGCATCTCTATATGTAGCATGCCAGTATTGTGTTATCTGCTGGCAACATGTTAAAAAGACTCACCGCCTTCGGATCTTACTCTATAGTTCAATTTCTTGTGACTTTGTAACAACTGTGCCTTGATACAGGTAGCTGCTTGTCTACTCATAGCCAGCAGTAAAGGCTCATTAACTGCACTCCTACAGAGGTATTCATCACTGACATCCTCATATTGATGTGTTTCCGAACGTCTATGCTTAATGTGCACTTGGCTAATATACAGTAGATGGCCAAAGGATCTTCTGCCACTGGTAAAATGAATAGTAGGTCTGACAAAATGCCTTTTGTGTAATTACTCTTCATTAGTATTGCAGAATAGAGATGTCCCGAATTATTCGCCGGCGAACATCGCATGTTCACGTTCGTCGCGGCGGGCGAACATATGCGATCTTCGATTTGCCCCCTATACTTTATCATTGAGCAAACTTTGACCCTGTACCTCACAGTCAGCAGACACATTCCAGCCAATCAGCATAACCTCGCTCCCAGGCCCTCCCACCTCCTATCAAAAAGCAAGGACAGTATCCATCTTAGATTCATTCTGAAGCTGCAGTGTTTGTTAGAGCAGGGAGAGTGCTGCTGCTGCTGAATTAATAGGGAAGGTGTTAGCTAGGCCAGTGTACTGTGTCCACTCCAGTCCTCAAAGACTCATCAGCCTCTTTCACACGAGCGTGTCCGGATTAGGCCCCATTCACACGTCCGTAGAGTGTTGCGGATCCGCAAATTGCGGATCCGCAACACACCATGCCGGCACTCCCCATAGAGTCCGCAGGCTGCGGACAAGACTAGCACATGCTCTATCTTTTGCGGAGCCGCGGACGGATGTTTCGGGGGCAGAACCCGGAGGTTCGGGGTCGCGACTCCGCAAATGCGGAAGCAGAGAGCACATAGTGTGCTCTCCGCATCACGTCCGGCCCCATTCAAAGTGAATGGGTCTGCATCCATTCTGCAGAATTGCGGAATGGATGCGGACAAAAATTGTGGATGTGTAAATGGGGCCTTAGGTCTGGATGCGTTGCGGATGCGTTAAGGGAAAACTGTGCGAGTTCACAGGCACAGCCATTCAGTTTTGCCTGCGATTGGCAGTTTTGCCAGGCTATGAGCTGTGCGCTGTGATTGGCCAGCTCAGCAGCAAGGGGCACGCCTCATACAAAGTGCCCGCCCCATACAACCAAGGGAGCTTGGACACCGGAGCCTATACCGGGCGAACGGAGCGGCGCCCAGGCATACAAGTAAGTGCAGGGGGACCCCTGGGCGCCGCTCTGCCCGCAGGTATAGGTAGATTTTAGTGTTAAAAGAGGTGAAAGGTCCTCTTTAAACTGGTAAGAACAGAGTTTTTTAATTTAAAAAAAAAGAGGACAGCCTCTGCGGAGCTGGGTATTTTTTGGCCGCGTTACTGAACGCTCATTCACAATGGCTGTAGGCTCATGCGTCCTTTTGTGGAGGTGACAAACCTGGAAGAGGAAGGTGGCTTTGAGGAGGTGGAAGACCAACCACAGCATTGTAGTCTATGTCGTTTAGCCTGGTTCGCCGGTTCACAAACATATGGGGAAGTTCGCGTTCGCCGTTCGCGAATGGAAAATTTTATGTTCGCGACATCTCTATTGCAGAATACAAAATATATACAGTATGTAACTGATAGGTCACTGAACTCATGGTACTCTGTTACAATAGCAAGCAAATTTCTACAATATAAATAACTATCATTGTTTTTGTCTATAAGTTTTCATTACATCACATAAAACCTTTAAAGAGATTGCATCAGGAAAAATATTCAGCAGATTTCAAACCAATACTTTTGTAATTGCATTTAATTCTAAATTTAGTATAGCCACTGATTTATAGAATAAAATGTATCTGTATAGCGCCACTTGCTGTTTGTTCTCTTTCTTATTTCCTGTCCACCTCACTGCAGTGGACGCACATGCTCAGTTCCATCCTTCAATTGCCTCCTGAGCTGTGAGACGGAGAGAGCTGCAGTAGTCAGACTCAGGACATACCACCAGAACTGCTCCAGACACTGAGCGGCCAGCTTGATATAAATCTGGGTAAAAACAAAAAGGGGGTTTCAGTCAGCACTCCCTGTATGCAGGTGCACGTAGGTTATGGCAATTATACATACAAACACAAAAATATAACAGCACTCAGCAACTAGAGCTCTGCCCAAGATGGGAGCTGTAAGAGGACATTAGTGATATCGCATGGCCTATAGTAGGTCAGATTTAGCGTTAGTACCCACTCTAGGAGACAACCGTGTCGGGGTGAGTGGGCTTACTACCTTTTGATCAAAATGTAAACCAATGTCTCCACTGTTTGCATGCGATATCACTAATGTCCTCTTACAGCTCCCATCTTGGGCAGAGCTCTAGTTGCTGAGTGCTGTTATATTTTTGTGTTTGTATGTATAATTGCCATAACCTACGTGCACCTGCATACAGGGAGTGCTGACTGAAACCCCCTTTTGTTTTTACTTAGTATATGTTGGAGGTGTGGCGACCTCCTTCTCAGTCGTGCACACCTGACTAGTGTTTCTGCCCTAGATGCTGGTTTTCAATCAGAGTGAGTATAAAGCTGAATGTGTACTCACATTGCCTGCTAGTAGCCATCTGGCTCCAGGAGGAGTGCACAGTGGGCTCGGCATGCATGTTGGTACCTGCATCCCTGGATCTAATGGAGGCTGTTGCAGCACCAGAAGGGGTTAATAAGTAAGGTCTATCCCAGCGTGCATGCTGGGCTCACACTCCCTGGATTTTATGTGGCGGTCGTGGCCCATAACAGGTAGGACTTAGCGTTAGGAGGATTTTATGTGGCTGTCATGGCCTATAGTAGGTCAGATTTAGCGTTAGTACCCACTCTAGGAGACAACCGTGTCGGGGTGAGTGGGCTTACTACCTTTTGATCAAAATGTAAACCAATGTCTCCACTGCTTGCATGCGATATCACTAATGTCCTCTTACAGCTCCCATCTTGGGCAGAGCTCTAGTTGCTGAGTGCTGTTATATTTTTGTGTTTGATATAAATCTAGCAGATCAATTTGAGTTATGAATGGGGTGATCTCTGGTGCAAGGCTTCTAGTTTTGTTCGAAAGAGATTGTCATGTACTATATGATGTCTGATTTTCATTTTCAACATTAATCATTGGATAACCTCTGTAACATATAAAGTAAATTTTAATAGAAGAGTGATGGGACCTAATCAATTTTCAACATTCTAGATTATTGGACGCTGGGTATATACGAGAAAACTGAAAAAATAAGCAGCACCATAAAAAAAGAAAAGGGGGTGCAATTTCTTAGTCTTCAATATAATTTAATAATAAATATACCGTATTTTTATAAGATGCACCGGCCCATAAGACGCACCTAGGTTTTAGATGAGGACAATAAGAAAAAAATATTTTTTATCAGGTCAGACCACCAATCAGGCCCTCCATGTTAGTTAGCACTCAGCTGACAGCTCCAATAAGACCCCCAATGTTAAGACCTCAGACCCCAATGTGAATGACCCCCAATCAGACCTAAGATAAAAGCCCCAATCTAAATAAGACCCCCATTCAGACTTCAGATCAGCCCCCATGCCTCCTGTAAGACCCCATGCCTCCTATAAGACCCTATGCCTGCTATAAGACCCCATGCCCCCTATCAGCCCCCAGCCTCTTATTATTGCAACACGGTCTGGGAGATTTTAACCCTGCTGTGCCCTCAGTATATTTAATGCCCCCCATAGTGCCCTACCAGTGTAAATAATGGCCACCATAATGCCCCCCTAATATAGACAATGGTCCTCATAGTAGCTTGCTCTCAATATAATCGTCCCATTTGTCGCCCCCCCCCCCTCCCACAAGTATAGATAATAGCCCCATAGTGCCCCTGTATAGATAGTGGCCCCCTTTGTACCTTCCACTATAGATAATGACCCCCAAAGTGCCCCCCAGTATAAAGAATGCCCCTCTTTGTGCCCCCAGTATGCCCCCTTTAGCTTCCGACCCATGACCCAGCATGATGTGACAACTGGTGTCTGACATACTGCTTAGTGCAGAAGCGCACAGTGTCATTGGTTGCTATGACGACATGCGCTTCCTGCTGCCGGAGCTGCTGTACAGTAATACACTCATATGATCTATACGAGTGTATCATTGTACTGCGGCAGCAGCAGGAAGCGACGGTGTCATAGCAACCAATGACGCTGTATGCTCCTGCACTAAGCAGGATGTCAGACTGTTATCTCACGGGGGCTGAGCAGGAATGTGCGGCAGGAAAGCCTTCCCCCGGCCCTCATCTGCCTGCTCCCATGGCCGGTCCCTGCCGCTGCAGACGTCGGTCTCCCGCTGCCGGTACACAGATGTCTGGTACATCGCAGGCTGCAATGTACCGTGCAATGCACCGCATATTTTGCCCTGTATTCACCCCATAAGACGCACTAGTGTTTCCACCCCATTTTAGGAGGAAAAAAAGTGCGTATTATGGGGTGAAAAATACGGTAATCAACAATAATGAACAAATGCAGCACTCTATACAGGGTTTTGTCAATGGCAGTTCAAATAAAGGTGCACACACATGTACCCACAAAAGCAAGTGTTCTTCTAAGTTACAGATGTGTCCTTCTTACCTTTCCACTTATCTCTAAATATATTGGGATGTGTGCTTTGAGATGACCAAGTTTGTTTAAAAAAATGGATTTTGTGATATTATGTCACAAAATATCTCTCCTAAATGAGTCTATGTGTGGCCACTTGTGAATAGCAGCCTATCAGGTCTTTTAAAACTTTTAATCTGAGCTAAGGTAAGAATGCGCACATATGTACAGTCAGCAACCCCATCACAAAGCTCCAGCAACAGTAACAGCAACATTGCCTCCATATCAATATCAGCCTCAATTCTGTCTATGCACCAAAAAGCCATGACATACTGTATCTGGCAAGAAATAACAAATATTTCAACACATGTATTTCTCACACAATGGGCTCAGTTCTTGCCTCCTATCTAGTAGGTCTAATTTATAGAAGTACATTACACTATATCATAGTGGCATACGGTCACACTAAGTAACAATGTGCTATGAAAGATCCATACACTAAACACAGTATATGTCTCAAATACATAGGGGCACATTTATTAAGACCAGTGGTTTAGATATCGATCTTAATAAAGCTCTGCACTGGCTGTGGATCTGCAGCAGTTATGTAGAGGCTTCGGCCTCTACATAACTTCAGCGTATCCACCCCTGATTCTAAATGTAAAACAGCTCCCTTGCTGTCTTACATTAAGACCATTTTGTATGCCTAAACCAGGCGTAGAAAATGATGAATGAGACAGGCTGCAGGGGTGCACCTAGCCTTTCAGAGGCGAAAACTGAAATGGCACCCCTCCTTCCTCAATGCCACTTTCTTAACCTAACCCCTTCCCTTTAGCACATAGCCCTTCAGTGGCCCTCTCTTGCCCCTACCTGGTGCTGCCTGAAGCGATTGCCTCACCTGGCACAATTGGTGGTGCAGCCCTGCCTGCCGGACCATACCCTTCCCCACCCACGCCATGCCCACGTATTTAGACCTGGGGTGAATAGGGAAAAGTCGTAGATTGCAGAGTAAAGAACCTTTGTTCCACAATCTATGCCAGAGCTACGCCTAATATTTGTTTACATTTTACCTGTTGCTATGGGTTCACCATTTCACCTTGTTCTGGTGGTCAGTCCACGTAGGTTGAGCTATTAAACTGTAGCTATAAAATGATAAATTACTGAAAAGTAGAGATCAGTGAAGTTTGAAAATTTTTATTCTGATGATTTTCTGAAGTTTGTCATGACTATACAGACCATTCTGCCTAATCATATGCATCCCACTGATAGGCCCAATATCAGCGTGAAGAGTAGAATTTAAACTGCAGGGACAGTAAAGGGAGATTGCAATGAGAGGGTATTGCCTTTCTAGTGCACCCACATTTATAGTTAGTCCGTTCTGTAGGTACTGTGCTTTCAGTGTTATAGGCAGTTGTAATTTATCGCTGTCTACATCACTTTTCAGGGCACCAAGATTCATAGCTAATCCCTTCTGTTAGCTGTGGAATTACTGTGCTTCAGTATTACAGGTCAATGTTAGCATCAGGTCTAATTCATCAACATTAACTTATTCATCACCGTGGACTTAACCGTGCAGTGCCCCAAGATTCAAGTAGTGGCCCCATGACAGAGTGGGGACAGTGGCAGCAGCAGTGAAAGTAATGGCCCCATGACTGAGTGGGAACAGTGTCCCCATGTGGCAGTAGTGTCCCCATCACAGAGTGGAGATGGTGGTGGCAGCAGTTACAGTACTTGTGACAATAGTAGCCCCATGACAGAGTGGGGACGGTGTTGGCAACAGTGGCAGTAGTGGTTCCACGACAGAGTGGGGATGGTAGCAGCAGAAGCAGCAGTAGTGACCCCATGACAGAGTGGGGATGGCAGCTGCAGCAGCATCAGCAGCAGTAGCATAAACCGTCACAATAGTGGCACCGTGACAGAGTGTGAATTGTGGAGGCTGCAGCAGTGGCAGTAGTGGCACCATGACAGAGTAGGGATGGTTGCAGCAGTAGCAATAGTGGCCCTGTGACAGAGTGGGGATGGTGGTGGCAGCAGTGGCAGTAACTGTGATAATAGTAGCCCCATGACAGAGTGGGGATGGTGGCGGCAGCAGTGGCCCCACAACAGAGTGGGGATGGTAGCAGCAGAAGCAGCAGTAGTGGCCCCATGACAGAGTGGGGATGGCGGTGGCAGCAGTAGCATAAACCATCACAATAGTGGCACCATGACAGAGTGGGGATGGTGGCTGCAGAAGCAGTGGCAATAGTGGCCCCGTGACAGAGTAAGGAGATTGGCAACAGCAGCGGCAGTAGTGGCCTCATGAGAAAGTGGGGACAGTGCTAGCATGGGCAGTAGTGGCCCCATGACAGAGCAGGGACTATGGCAGCAGCAGTAGTGGCAGTAAGGCTGTGTAAGCATCACGGTTTATGTTCTTCTCATCTGTCAGAAGAACATAAACCGAAAAAAACAAAAAAAAACAATCCTGTATTTTCAGCATCCGTAAAGCCTCTTTCAGATGGTTAGTCAGTGTTTCGTCAGTGTTTTGCATTAGTATTTGATCAGTAATTGTAAGCCAAAAACAGGAGTGGGTCCAAAACAAAGTTAAAATGTAAATTAATTATTTGCATGTCATCTGTGTTTTGTACCCACTCCTGCTTTTGGCTTGTAAATTCTGATCAAATACTGATGCAAAACACTAACCAAACACAATGAATTTAGATCAAGTTGGTGAAGCAATTTGTTTGGCTCATTCCAATAACCGACGAGACTCCTCCTTTATTGCACTAATCCAGCTGCCATGTTTGATCCTTCCACAATATCGAACCATCTGGTTTTTAACCCAAATACAGTAAATTATTTGACCCCAGATGGGCCATGTCCTACATTTTCAAAGGACAAGTGGCATTAAGCACTAACTGTTCTGTGACGCCCTTAGATGTGTGGGGCGGCAAGCACTGCACTGAAGGAATCTACCCTTGCGGGTTATGCCTCCTCAGCCTTTCAAAAGAAAACAGATGTCCAATAATGTTTAATTAAAGTTCCTGTAGTTAAAAGGTTCTTCCTAGATTCTGTAACTGTGCCCTAATAATGACGGTAAGTTGAACGATAACGCATCCAACTTTCTAGATGGCCAAGTGGCGTTCAGCACTAACTTTTCTGTGATGCCTTTACATGTGCGGGTTTGCACTGAAGGGATCACCGTGAATCTACCTTTTGCCGACAGGTGCAGGTTACACGCTCAACGTTGTTCATTAAAGGGATCGGGGCTTGTAATACTGGAGCAGACTAATTTGACTAATGGGGTCATGTAAATTAGAATTGGCTTACTTGCCCATGGCAACCAATAATATAATTGCTTATGGACACGCCACAAACAGTAGAATAAAAAAGGTGTATTACCCCAATTTGTGAATCAGTGACTAACAGAATTGGTTTTCTATTAATCAATGTGGACAATCCAATGTGGACACCGTTCAATTAGATAGCTCTGTGCCCTACACTGCAACCTATTTAACCTGCTACAGATTCAACAGATTAATTCAACAGATTAAGTCTTAATGGTGCACTAAATAAACACGCCTATATTATTAGACAGCCTGTTAAGACTGAGTTTGATGCACAGTAAGTAGTGATGAGCGGCATAGGCAATATTCGTTTTCATGATATTTCGCAAATTGTTCAAGTAATATTCACAATAAATTCGCAAATTCTAGAATTCGTGATCTCCAGTCAATATTTTTGCAATTGCGCAAATCGGCACTAATGATGCACATATTTTTTGCGCAATACATGCAACTTCACATTTTATCAGGTCGGATTAGATATTACCGATTGGTGCACTAAGTATTGTTGTGACATCACAGCACTACAGTACAGTTGTGTTCAAAATTATTCAACCCCCACTGAAATTGAATGTTTTGGCCAGTTTGACATTGATTTTGATCATTTCAGTCATCTTTTTTGCAATTAAATCAAAGAGGCACTTGTAAGTCAGACAAATATAACATAACATTTATAATGAAATAACCACAAATGTCTTTTCTGTGCTCACATCATTATCAGTTTTATTCAACCCCCAAGTGACATTCGATCTTAGTACTTAGTACAACATCCTTTTCCAGTTATAACAGCTTTTAAACGTGAAGCATAGCTTGACACAAGTGTCTTGCAGCGATCTACGGGTATCTTCGCCCATTCTTCATGGGCAAAAGCCTCCAGTTCAGTCACATTCTTAGGCTTGCGCGCTGCAACTGCTTTCTTTAAGTCCCACCAGAGGTTCTCAATCGGATTTAAGTCTCGTGACTGCGATGGCCACTTCAAAATGTTCCAGCCTTTAATCTGCAACCATGCTCTAGTGGACTTGGAGGTATGCTTGGGATCATTGCCCTGTTGAAAGGTCCAACATCTCCCAAGCCTCAGGTTTGTGACGGACTGCATCACATTTTCATCCAATATCTCCTGGTACTGAAGAGAATTCATGGTACCTTGCACACGCTGAAGCTTCCCTGTACCTGTAGAAGCAAACAGCCCCAAAGCATGATTGACCCCGCCATGCTAGTAGCAAGGTGTTCTTTTCTTCATAGGCCTTGTTCTTCCTCCTCCAAACATAGCGTTGATCCATGGGCCCAAACTGTTCTAATTTTGTTTCATCAGTCCACAGAACACTATCCCAAAACTTTTGTGGTTTGTCCACATGACTTTTGGCATACTGCAGTCGACTCTTCTGATTCTTTGGAGACAGCAAGGGGGTGCGCCTGGGAGTTCTGGCATGGAGGCCTTCATTACGCAGTGTGCGCCTTATTGTCTGAGCTGAAACTTCAGTACCCGCATCTGACCAAAAAATTTTTTCAGTTCCTCAGCAGTCACACGGGGACTTTTCTCCACTTTGCGCTTCAGGTAGCGCACAGCAGTCGAAGTCAGCATCTTCTTGCTGCCACGACCAGGTAGCATTTCAACAGTGCCCTTTGCCTTGAATTTGCGAATGATGCTTCCTATGGTGTCTCTTGGTATGTTTAACATCTTTGCAATCTTCTTATAGCCATTGTCCTTCCTGTGAAGAGAAATCACCTCTTCTCTTGTCTTCCTGGACCATTCTCTTGACTTCACCATGTCTGTAAACACACCAGTAAATATCTAGAAGGAGCTGAGTATCACAGTCATTTTACATCTGCCTAATTGGTGCTTATTATGCTTGATTGCTGCTCCTTGACATCCACAGGGGTTTTTAATACCTGATCGAAAACACTTGAATGAACCTCTGTTCTTAAGAGTGGTTGTCTTTAAGGGGTTGAATAATTGTGTCAATGAAGAAATCACAAAGAAAACATTTAATACTGTATTACAAAAACAATTGATGTAATTTTAGTTGCATTTGGTTCTTTAAAAAGTCCTTGTAAGATTTCATTCTGAACACAATTACAAATGTATACTAAATTCCCTAAAACCCTTTTCAGCATTGGGGGTTGAATAATTTTGAACACAACTGTATGTCTGTAGCATGTATGTATGGACAGCAGAGAAATAGTAATTCCTATCACAATGACACTATCTAACACCCTGCACTGGAACCTATCAGCTACACTCTATCACTATCTAACCTACCCTGACTTTTAGTGATGAGAGGGAGGTGCCATATTCGATTTCGCAATATTTTGCGAATATTCGATTGAATATTCATCATATATTCGTAGAAATCGAGATATCGGCATTATTCTATTTATCGCGAATAATATGAGATTTAATTATTTGCGTATTGTGAATGAAACTTTGAACGGGGTATAACTTTCCTATTGGTTGGCTTGCTAGAATTAACGAAGATAGAGAATATAGCATTATATTCATTATTTTCGTTAAGAATGACGATAGCTAAATATTCTCTATCTTCGCTATTAACGAAGATAAAGAATATACCGCTATATTCGTATTCGTTATCTTTGTTAATTCTAGCAAGCCAAGTAAACTTGCCTATACACAGCTCTAAGTTGGATGCACAATGCGAGAATATTAAGTAATATTACTCGCATTGCGCGGTAAATGCAACTTACTTATTGTTTGGCTGGGCAGAATTAACGAATATGCCGAAGACAAATAACGCTATATTCTCTATATTTGCTAATTCTAGCAAGCCAATAGGAAAGTCTATAGACAGCTTGAAGTTGGATGCGCAATGCGAGAATATTACTTTACCTATTTTTTGCAATAAACAGAATACTGAGTCATTATTCTATTTATTGCAAAAAATAAGCAAAGTAATATTCTAATTTTTTACAAATATATAGCACTATATTCTAAATATTCGCAAATTTTCATAAAGAAATTGCTATTCGAATATTCGCGCTCAACACTACTGACTATCTCCCACTAACTATCTGTATTGTATATATGAGCTAGCTACTGTAACTATCTAATGTAACTGGATAAGGAATAGGATCCAGATGAAAGCACAGACCACGGTAATGTCACTGCTCTCTCTCTCTCTCAGAACTGCAAAAAAACTGAGAAAATGGCTGCTGGGGAGTTTCTTATATAGTAAGGGGTAGGCAACTTTGCTATTGGTTGCTAGGGATGTTGCTAAGCTCTGACAAAGATATTGCAGCCTTCTCATTGGCCCACAAGCAAGAAGGGAGGTTACAGATGAAAAAAAAATCTTGAATATTCGCGATTACTAATATATAGCACTATATGCTACATCTTCGCGAATTTTCAATGTACCGATATTCGCGATCAACACTATAAGTCTATGTATAACAGAATAGAAGTATTAATGGTGCAGTAGATGAACTAGATAAATGCTCCTATAAATTAGACTTCCTGTTGACAATGAGTCTGACTCACAGTAAGTTTATGTTTAACATAACATATCAAGTATGAATTGCGCAGTAAGTGAACTAGATAAACACACCTTTATATTAGACTGCCTGTTGACAATAAGTCTGAAGCACAGTAAGTCTATGTATATCAGAACCAGTTAAGTTTGAATGCTGCGGCAGTTGAACAAGATGCACAGAGCGATTACACTCAGTCTTCAATGTTTCTGGAGTCTCCCTATGCTCTCCCTACACTCTCCCTACAGTGTCTAAAAGCTCTCCCTGCACTCTCCCTATCCAATATTCTACAATTAAAAGCTTTCTAAAAAACTGGCATTTTAGGGAAAAAAAACTATTTGTTACCACGAAACGCGAGGGAATTTGGATTCATTGCACATTATTGCACCCAGAGGCTCCTCTTCCTGTCTCCTATACTGAGGCCCCCAACACCAGGCATTGAAAACATATTTACACCTAGCCCTGAAGTCTCATGGGAGTGCGTTTGGTGCAGGCATGCTACAGGGATGGAGCTTCTGGTGGTTTCCATCCCTGTACAGCGCATGCGCGAAAGACACTCCCGAAAGACTTCAGGGCCAGACAGGGGGTGGATCATCTGGGTACAACAGCACCACCCTCATTGCACCAAGGGGCTAATTTACATATTATAAATAGCTATTTTCTCAACATTGCAGCCATATACGGAGATGGGATTAGCAGCATTATATTCAGCTGACAAGTGCACATCTCACAAGTCTGCTGGGTTAATGCTGATATGTGCAGTGACAGATTCCCATTAAAGTTTTGTCCATGTCCAACTGTGTTATCTGAGAATACAATGGGAAAAGGCACTTCCCAAAAAAAGTTAGAATTATTGGTTCCTTTTATTAATTGTGATTGAAATATCAAGTTAGAAATACAAGCAGAATGAGGCAGATGGAGTAGAGAATTGGAATAATAGATCATTCTCTCCATCACTGAGGCAGCGACTTCTTCCTTCTCCCTCTCACCATTGTAGGCTGCCATGTCGTCCCTTTCTCCATGCTGCTGCTGGCATGGGTCTCCTTGGTCACCTGGGAGCAGACGCTGTTGCAGGACCAATCAATAGACATTAGCGTCTGCGTGCTGGGATATAAAAGGATATATTAACTCTTGGCAGGCAGTTGAAGAAATTTCTCATTTAAATTCAGTCAAATTGGGCTTGCAAAAAGGTTTGTACTTGCTGCAAAAAAAAAAAAACATTGAGATAAAGGGAGCTGATTTTCATTAGCAGAAATTTTAGTAACAAATGTTTCACGTGTGACTTCACCTATGGCTGTTTAAATTTTCTGCAATTTTCTGTTAAATGCTATCTTTTTAATGTTATTTTGAACATTTTCTTTACCAATGTTAATTTATAAATTTATAGTGAAATTTGACATGCACTATATACAAAGTGTTTTTTATTTGTGGTTTTTTTTAGGTCCGTTGCTTTTTTTGTCAAAACGCAGCATGTCACGGGAATGGTTGTTTTTTTTCTTGCATTTTCTATAAGCTTCTCTATAGGACTTAAAAAACATATGGAAAAATGCATGCACAAAATGGCGCAAAATAATAAAATAAAAAACACACCAAAATGCCACTTAAAACAGTCAAAAGTTTTCATCAGAGGTAAAGCTGTTTAACCCTGTCAGGTAACAGCCAATTTGGACCAAATGCCGGAGACGCATTTTTCAAATGTGACATGTGTCAGTTTATCTGGTAATAACTTGGGAACGCTTTTACTTATGTTAAAAAACATTTCCAGAAAATTTAGAAAAATTCACTATTTTGAAAATTAGATTTTCACTGCTTTTAAGACGGATAGTGATACTTCATAAAATAGTTATTAATTTACATTCCCCATATATCTACTTTATGTGTTGGCATCATTTTGTAAATGTTTATTTTATTTTTTCAGAAAATTATAAGGCTCAGAAGTTTAGAATCAAATTTTTAAATTTTTAATAAAATTGCCAAAACCCACTTTTGTAAAGACCAGTTCAGTTATGAAGTTACTTTGTGGGGCTTACATAGTAGAAATCCCCCATAAATGACCCCATTTTAGAAACTACACCCATCAAGTTATTCAAAACTGATGATTTTACAAATGTTAACTCTTTAGGTATTCCACAAGAATTAAAGCAAAAGGAGTGGGAAATTATAAAATGTTTGTGTGCAGATTTTCCATTTAAATCAAGTTCTCCTGTAACACTGCAAGGGTTAACAGCCAATATTGATTACCCTGATTCTGCAGTTTACAGAAAGACCCCATATGTGGTGTAAATCTCTTCATAGACACATAGCAGGGCACAGAAGGGCACAATTTTGTTTGTGGAGGGCAGATTTTGCTGGAATGGTTTTCAGGTGCCATGTCACATTTGAAGAGGCCGAGGTACCCCTAAGAAAGAAAAACCCCAAAAAGTGACCCCAAATTTGAAACTACACCCCTCAAAGAATAAATCTAGGGGTGAAGTGAATTTTTTGACCGAACAAGCATTTTATAGAATTTAGAAACACATGGCTTTGAAAATGAAAAATTAACTTTTATTTCCAATATAATTTCCGCATCCGTAACAACATGCTCTATAAAAAATATTACATGACCTAACCCCTCAGATGAACACCGTAAAAAAATAAAAATAAAAACAGTGCCAATAAAGCCATTTTTTGTCACCTTACATAACAAAAATTGTAACACCAAGCGATCAAAAAGGTGTATGCCCCCCAAACTAGTACCAATCAAACCGTCACCTCATCCCGCAAATAAAGGAGACCCTATCACTCTCACACTACGGAGACACTAAAACATAATTTTTTTGTTTAAAAAATGCTATTATTGGGTAAAACTTAAATAAATAAGAAAAACTATACATATTAGGTATCTGCTCTATAAAAATATCACATGACCTAACCCCTCAGGTGAACGCTGTAGAAATAAATAAATAAAAACGGTGCCAAAATTAACAGTTTTTTGGTCACCTTGCCCCATAAATGCAATAATGAATGATCAAAAAATTATATATACCCAAAAATGGTACCAAAAAATGAATAACATTTTTTTTCATCTGAACACATGATCCCTCCCTGCTTCTTGCTTGTGGGCCAATGAAAAGGCTGCAATGTCTTTGTCTGAGCTCAGCAACATCCCTAGCAACCAATAGGAAAGTTACCTACCCCTTACTATATAAGAACCTCCCAGCAGCCATTTCCTGCTAAAATGTGAAGTTGCACGTATTGCGGAAAAATATGCGCATCGCGAATATATTGGAGCACTCTATCTGCATATAAAGCTATTGTAATGTTCTGCCATGCCAACCATTTTCTCCAGTCTCAGGAAACTTCTAGCAACTTGAAAAATGTAGCAAAAGTGACCCACACCTGTATTGCGCGCAATACATGCATATTACATTGCCGATTTTCACAATCAAGAAAAATGATGACGAATATTCGCCCAAATATTGCAAAATATCGTAAATTCGAATATTGCCCCTGCCGCTCATAAGTGCTGCTTCGTTCTACCCATTGCTCAGTGAAGTTCCGTAAAGATATATTCTTGATGCAAATATTCTCAGAAATAGTGAGTCTCTGTAACTTAGGCATAGTACTGCGAGAAGTGAGCACATGTAGCTTCTCACACTTCCTCAGCTAAATCACTACAAAGTGAGCTAGAGGCGGATCTAAGTTCTACACCTAACTTGTCAGAATCATTAACCCTGACTGATCCATACAGAGGTAGGCTAAGACATTATATGACATTTACCTATCAAATACCATTACATAACATTACTTACAGAGAACAGTTTGCAAGTATTCTGGGGTACTGCACCTTCTCACTCTGCTCTAACAGCTGTACAGGCTATTAACAGAGTAGAAGCAAGTGCAGAGCAGGAGCTCACATAAGAGATCGCTGCCTGCGCTTGCTTTGCTAAAACCTAACATAGCGTCGCCCATCTAAGATCTAAGCCAGGCTTCAGGAAGGCAGGGCTAGTACAGCCAGGAGCAGCGATGCTCCAGCCTGTCCAATGCTCAGTGGAACTTCAGGGGAGTCCGTACTCCCATACACAGCATTATATGGGAGCATGGATTTTAAAGCACAATAGACACCTGAACACTAGGTGCATATTTCATTGTGAAAACGTTTAAAAAAATGTTTATTAGAAAAATGTGTTTTATGGCATTTATAATGTTTTAATAAAGTATATGGAAAGGTTTATTTACACTTTAATTATACTTCGGTGGATGCTTATGCATCTTGCATGACTGAGGAGAAGTCGTCGTTCTCTGCACTTAAATCTCCCCAACCCCTCCTCTCTGCTATAGTCACCTCCTGGATGGATGCTAGTGTAACACCCTGGAGTGGTGTTACCATTTCTACACCCTGCTACTGTCTTTAATGGTCTAACCTAAATGCCATCTTATGTAGTTCTGTCCAGGTCCTATACACTGTGCATTCCTAATCTTGTTATGCAACTGTTTTGTTAATGTAATGTGCCTGGTTCATCAGCAGGTGGCAGCGTATCCTTAGATAGAATGGAACTCACTATTCCACCCCCCCCCCCTTTGGGCAAAAGTGGGTCAGTCCTGAATCCTACCAGAAGGGAGTGGTGACAGTTCTAGTTAGTTCAAGTTTAGACTCCATGTTGGAGCTGAGAAGACCTGAAAGAGATAGCAGTCAGAGGAAATTGTTCTTCGGCTGAAAATAAGTTATTTGCTGAGTGTCAGGAGGGGAATAACAGGCACCCCATCCAAGGATACCAGAACAGACCTAAAGTACAGAAACCAGGCGCATTACAAATTCTCCTCAGTGAGGGTAAGGCTACATGACAATGTGTCGCTCAACAGCAAAATGCAGAAACAAGATATGTGTCACTTGCTGTCTCCTCACTATTTTAGATCTATGATCTGGTTATGAAAACAAAGCCAAGTTGCAGGCAAGTCGCATGTCATGCACGACTTACATTAAAGTCAATGAAGTAAAAGTTGCAAGCGACTGGCGACCTGCTGTATAAAATCCATTAGGTCTGGATTTTTTGTGACTGTCAAGCTGCAGTCTTAGCATGTCGCGTTATGTGCTTTAACACAATTTACAGTCATTATGTGCAATGTAGCGTGACTTTAATAGCCATTGCAGAGGAGGGGAGTGATAGTGGCCCTGATGAGATGTTGTCATGCTTGTAATACCCCAGAGTGGTATTACCATTCCTATACCCTGCTACTGTCTCTAATGGGATAACCATATTGTCATCTGTGTATTTATTCTAGGTTTTTTTTACAATGTGCATTCCTAACTAGAGATGATCGAATCCCACGGAGTGGAATTCGATCTGAATTTCAGGATAAATTCGATTAGCCGAATTTCCTCGTGCTTCGTGTTAGCGAATCAATTTAACCTGAACTAGTGTAAATAATAAAATATTCATACTTACCTCCTCCATTTGCTCGCGACAGGCTGCCAGCCTCCATCTTGATTGAAGATCTCGGCCGAAATCCCGTGCATGATGAAGTAATCCCATGCCACGCGAGATTTCCCTCCAGATATTAAAGCAAGATGGCGGCGGCTGGCCCGTCGCGAGCAAATTGAGGTGTTAAGTTTGATTCAAATTTTTTTTATGCTAATTTCATACTGTTTTTACACTCAGATGCCACAATCATGTATGAACGAGGCACCTGAGGGGTACAATGACAGGGGGCGGCTCTATCACAGCTCCCTGTCATTGCACCCGCTACATACAATAAAATGTGCTTCGTCACAAAGTTATTTGTCATAAAGCAAATTTTTTGTAAAATTAGGCAAAGCAGCCGAATTTAACTTTTCATAAATTGCCTCATCTCTATTCCTAACCATTGCTATGTCATTTTTATTCTTGTTTTACATGTAATGTGACTGGTTCACCAGCAGGTGGTAGCATATATAGCAGAGAGATCTTTAGATAGAATGTAACTTACCGTTCCATTCTCCCCCTTTTGGGCAAGGGTGGACAAAGGGAGGGGCTACAGGAAGTTTTCAGTCAGCCTGAGTTCAGTTTAGTGTAGAGTTGGAAGGAGAGGAGAATCAGCCTGACTCCTTACAGATTTACAGACAGAGTATTGCAAGGGGGTCAACAGCCAAAGGCATCCCACTCCAAAGGTACCAGAACGGTCCTAAATTCCAGCTACCAGACTAAAGTCGAGTATAGCACAGCAGGAAGAAAAATCAGAATATTCAATTTTGCCTGACAGTTTATGCCAAAACCTGCTGGAGCCAAGAGAAACACCACTTCTTGTACGGATGCAAGTTGATTCAAGTACAGATGTTGAACTTTATAAAAGTCTAGACTCGACTATTTCTCCACCTTCAACCGTACCCTCCCCTTTTTTACCTCGGAGCCTAACCCTGCGGAGCAATGTTATGCAGGTAGGAGCACTGTGACACACACAGAAAACTCTTGAGGCCGCATCACACCACTCCACATTCCGATAAACCTGGGACACGATTGGCCCTGGGGGGCCGCACATTGCATACTTACTCAGGCCGTTGCTCCCTGGGGATCAGTGCAGTGGAAGTGTAGTTTGAAGAAGCAGGCCAGAAGTGATTTTACTTAGTACAAAATATAACTTACAGTACATCCAGTAGCAGCAAATTAAAAGTTCTCAGTTTCTGGCACCAGTTGAGGAAGTATGGTGGCAGGTTGGTTGACTATAAATTTTCACTTGTAGAGATAAGTGTCAACTTTAAGGTTCAAACTTGAACTTTATCTGGTCTGATGGTGGTTTAGGTGATGAGTGTTTGAGCTGTATTCCCTCACCTTGCAGAAGTGTCTTTAAAGCTATATTTTGCTGATTACTTTGCTATTTCGTCTATTGGGTGTTTTCTTGAAGCTGAATTTGATTGGTCTCTCATATATTGTTCCCAGAAGCAGGAGCTCTAGCTTGTGCTTCCTCTCTCCTCAAACGCTGCTCGTCAAATCCCCCTCCTGGCAGAAAGTAGGATAAGCCCACTCCTACCAAGAGAGGAGGAACAGGGTGGCTAGCCCTGTTCCTGCCAACCAATGACAATCACACCTCCTCTTGCTCGTACATACGGCCAGTACATGAAAATACATAATAATAACAACAACACATAAATATAGATACCTCCAGGTCTGGGGTAATGCAGTTGTAGTCAGCTATTGTTTTGAGGTAAACTTGTACTTTAAAGATTGTTATGATGTAATGGCTAAATAAAGAAATGTATGGAACCAGACATAAATTTCATATCTTACTGCCTACCCATTATTAGTCAAGTGTTTGTCGTAGGCAGCATGGAGAAATTAGTTTTCACCATTTGTTCAATACATTAAAAAGACTTATTTGAACATCTTAGCACAGCAGGCTGGTAATTGATTTTATGTAATGCTGCGACTAAAATAAAAGGTTTAGAAGGCTATGATTTTCATTCTATACACCTACTGACCACAATAGGCTCATGGTGACTGAGTGGTTGTGTTTCATCAATGATAAATTACATATGAGATGGTTATAGAAAGCACCTGATAAATTCCCTGGCGCTCTCGTGGTTCCTGACTATCTTAGTGAAGTTTGCGGTGCCATGACAAGCCCATCTACCCATGGGACCGCTGCAGCCAATAATTGTCTTCAGAAGTGTACTGCATAAGAACGCTGATGCCAATGATTTGCTGCAGCTGTTACATGGGCTGACGGGCACGCCATCACTGCAAGAGGGTGAGCAAAGACTGGCAAGGAGCACTGAAGTGGTGAGAGATTTATCAAGTAAGTATTGGTTCTTTGCTATTGTGTGGCCAAATGTGTTACGGTCACAGAAAACCCATTTAAAGTCTTCAAGAGGTTGGCCGCCTTTTGGAGGATTATTGGAAAACCAGACCAGGAAAAGGGAAACAGATTTACATAGCCCCCATCCCCCCTCCCTCCGTTGGTAACCGGTTCCTTTATTTCCTGTGTTAGGCTGCCTCGCTCAGGTCCTCTACTGTCGATATCCACTTTGACTCGGCAGCATCCAATCACTGGGCATGATCAACTGACCTGTTGCAAGGAGCACATTTCACCACTGCGGCCAGCGATTGGCTGCAGAAGTGTCAAAGATGTTGACAGTGGGGGACAGTAGCAAAGCAGCCAAGGACAGGGAGCAGAGGAGCAAAGACCTAGGTAAGTATGCTTCCCTCTTGCAGGTCTGGCCAGGAGGGGGGTTTGCAAAAAAAAAAAGTAACCCAAAAGGTGGCCAAACCCTTTAATGTATTTTATTTTTGTTGCTTATGTAGCAACAACATATTTCGTAGCACTGGATACATTTCTGCCACTCACATCAGTTCTGGATTGTTTCTGATTTGGTGCAGATTAGCCACTGCCAATTTTCCTGCAAATATTATTGAATTTGCTGTGAAAGATTTCTTCTGCAAATCTGTACCATGTGCATTTACATCCTACATTGTAGGTGAAGCTTTCTCTTGTATTTTATAATATGCCTAAGGACTCATTCACACAATCGTATGGCCGTGGTGCCCGTATTGCAGTCCACAATACACGGGCATTGGCCATTTGAACTCCATGATACGGATGTGGACCCATTGACTTAAATGGGTCACCGAACCGCAAGATACAGCAAAAGATAGAACATGTAAGCCACATGGAAACATTTGGGTCCATGGTTTGCATTGCAAAAGGTAGGACCTATCTTTTGCCATATTCCGCACCGCAATATGGGATTCACACGGCCGGTGCCCGTGTATTGCAAACCGCTATTTGCGATCTGCAAATCGGGCACTGCGACCATATGGTCATGTAAATGAGCCCTTAAAAACATGGAAAATGTATCAAGTATGCAGCCCGTGGATATTAAGCTTGTAAATTGCGAGTCACGCTCTGTAAATGCGTAGTACTGGCTTCTGAAACCTCCATGCAAGCGGCTGCGGTTACCTGGATTGGCAATTATGTTTCATCAATTAAAATGTTCTTTGTTCATAACCTTGCAATCCATCAGTGACTGACAAAATGCGCAGTGTATGTGTGCAATGAGAAAATTAATTGTCTTAACTGTTTACGCCATTCATTGGAACTTTCACCTGCAAATAGGAAAAATACAATGTTTATCTTCATTGCATGCTTACTGATGAGGAGCAGACCCAAACTTAGAGAGAAAATTAAAAATTAAATGGTTAATCTAAGATAGCAAAGCCTAGTAATCTTACATGTTTACATAAAATTTGTCATCTGTAAAGTGGAGAGGACTATGCTCTTGGTCAATAACTTCACATTAAAATAAATAAATAATAATAATAGAAATATTAATAATAATAATAATAATAATAATAATAGTTTGTATATGTATTTCAGCTCTCGATTGAAATCAATCAAACCCGACATTGTAAATGCTTTTTGTGCTATTAACATACATTAGTTATAGCTTCATGGTAGAGTCCATTATGTGGAGTTTCTGAGTATTAGGCTCAATTCAGTGGCATAACTAGAACTGACTGGGCCCCACAACAAATTTTTAAACAACCCCCCAGAAATTCCCTCCTCCCATGTAACCCTCACTTTGTTTCCTACACGTATATGCTAAGTGCTTATATCTGTAGATATTCAAATGCATACTGTCAATATATACAGTATAATGTCTTTGTATAATATTGTTGAGGGGGCTCTAAGAATAAAATCTTTCAGTCCTCCTCCTGGGTAGTGATGTCGCGAACATAAAATTTTCAGTTCGCGAACAGCGAACGCGAACTTCCGCAATTGTTCGCGAGCAGGCGAACCGGGCGAACCGCCATAGACTTCAATAGACAGGCGAATTTTAAAAACCAAAGGGACTCTTTCTGGCCACAATAGTGATGGAAAAGTTGTTTCAAGGGGACTAACACCTGGACTGTGGCATGCCGGAGGGGGATTCATGGCAAAACTCCCATGGAAAATTACGTTGTGGACGCAGAGTCGGGTTTTAATCGATAAAGGGCATAAATCACGTAACATTCCTAAATTGTTTGGAATAACATGCTTTAAAACATGCAGTGTGTGTATATGATCAGGTATGATGTTGTATCGATCAGGTAGTGTAAGGGTTACGCCCGATTCTCAGACATTGACATACCAAACTCCTCTTTTAATGCACCGCAAACAGTCCATTTGCACAACCGCAAACTCCCCATTTGCACAAGGTTGGATACCAAGCTAGCCACGTCCCGGTGATGTCATTGAAGGTTTCTTCCTCCACCCAGCCACAAACAACACGAAGGGTCCCCGAAAGGTCAATTGAATTGATTTTTCGAACGGGGAGATGGTTAAAAAAACGCTGGCTCCCTCCACTCTGTTTTAATCCACGATGACTGCGTCTGCGCCGTGCAATTTACTGTCACACTCGATATGAGTGGTATTTTCTGTAGTACTATTCTCATCAGTTTAATCCCTGTTACATCCCATATCAGGGATTGCCTTTTGTGAAAAAAAATTTATGCCTGGTACCTTCGACTGCCTTCACAATGACAGACCAAACTCTCATACACCAAACTGAATTGATTTCAGGAACCGGGAGATGGAAAAAAGCAGCTTGGTCGGTCCTCATACTCCCAAATTGGGGCACTGCGCGTGCACAGGGCAATGTGCTGTGACACCCTATATGAGTGGTGTCTTAACTAGTACTATTCCTATCAGCGGCGGGCGGGTGCGTGGTAACTTGAGAGCAGGTGACCAAAGCTGAGCTGGAGGAAGATGGTGCGTCAAGGTTCTTAGCGGAAGCTGTTGAAGATTGGGTGTCCTGTCTAAGCCAGTCAACTACGTCCTCAGAATTTTTCGGGTTCAGGGTACATGGCCTCTGAACACTAGGCATTATTCCAGGGACAGTGGAAATCACAGCACCACGACCACGACGGCCCCTGCGGGGTGGCCTGCCTCTGCCTGTCATTTTTTTCGATAAGTGGTACTGTGCCACCCTGTATCAGTGGTGGGCACTGGCAGTGGGCACACTACAGTCTGTGGAAGTGGGCCTGACACACACTGGCAGCAGGCAAGCAACTGAAATTAGACTAATGTGTAAAAATTAAATGCCTTATTTATCGTCAAGCTACTGTGCCACCCGGTATCAGTGGTTTGCACTGGCAGTGGGCACACTACAGTCTGTGGAGGTGGGCCTGACACACACTGGCAGGAGGCAAGCAACTGAAATTAGACTAATGTGTAAAAATGAAATGCCTTATTTATCGGCAAGCTACTGTGCCACCCGGTATCAGTGGTTGGCACTGGCAGTGGGCACACTACTGTCAGTGGAAGTGGGCCTGACACGCACTGGCAGCAGGCAAGCAACTGAAATTAGACTAATGTGTAAAAATTAAATGCCTTTTTTATGCAAAGTCCTGTGCCAGCCGGTATGAGTGGTAGGCACTGGCAGTGGGCACACTGCAGTCACTGGAAGTCAGCCTGACACACACTGGCAGGCAACTAACCTTAGATTAAAGTGTAAAAATTAAATGCCTTTTTTTGATGCAAAGTCCTGTGCCACTCGGGATGACAGGGGTGGGCACTGGCAGTGGGCACACTACAGTCAGTGGAAGTTGGCCTGACACACACTAGCAGCAGGCAAGCAGCTGAAATTACACTAAAGTGTAAAAATTAAATGCCTTTTTTTGATGCAAAGTCCTGTGCCACATGGGATGACAGTAGTGGGCACTGGCAGTGGGCACACTACAGTCACTGGAAGTCAGCCTGACACACACTGGCAGGCAACTAACCTTAGATTAAAGTGTAAAAATGAAATGCCTTTTTTGATGCAAAGTCCTGTGCCACACGGGATGACAGGGGTGGGCACTGGCAGTGGGCACACTACAGTCAGTGGAAGTCAGCCTGACACACACTGGCAGGCAACTAAACTTAGATTAAAGTGTAAAAATTAAATGCCTTTTTTTGATGCAAAGTCCTGTGCCACATGGGATGACAGGGGTGGGCACTGGCAGTGGGCACACTACAGTCACTGGAAGTCAGCCTGACACACACTGACAGGCAACTAAACTTAGATTAAAGTGTAAAAATTAAATGCCTTTTTTTGATGCAAAGTCCTGTGCCACATGGGATGACAGTAGTGGGCACTGGCAGTGGGCACACTACAGTCACTGGAAGTCAGCCTGACACACACTGGCAGGCAACTAAACTTAGATTAAAGTGTAAAAATGAAATGCCTTTTTTTGATGCAAAGTCCTGTGCCACATGGGATGACAGGGGTGGGCACTGGCAGTGGGCACACTACAGTCTGTGGGCCTGCAGCTCCTCACACACAGGCAGGCCATGCAACTGCAATATGCATATAAAGGGAAAAAAAGCAGACTAATGTTGCAGCCCTAAAAAGGGCTTTTTGGGGTGCTGTCAGGACGCTGTCCTTACAGCAGAGATCAGATGAGTCTTTCAGGACTGGTGGACACTGAATACACTAGCCTAGCTATCAATTTCCCTATTAAATCAGCAGCAATTACACTCTCCCTCCTCTCACTAAGACTGCAAATTCCAAATGAATCGAAAATGGATGCTGTGCAGGAGGTGGGAGGGTCTGGGAGGGAGGGTATGCTGCTGATTGGCTGGAATGTGTCTGCTGACTGTGAGGTACAGGGTCAAAGTTTGCTCAATGATGATGTATAGGGGGCGGACCGAACATCGCATATGTTCGCCCGGCAGAGGCGAACGCGAACAAGCTATGTTCGCCGGGAACTGTTCGCCGGCGAATAGTTCGGGCCATCTCTACTCCTGGGTGGACCTCTTCTGAGTTCTGGCCCCGTAGCAGCTGCTCAATTCATTGCATGTTTTCCATATATTTGACAGATATAACCATTCTTACCTTAGCTCAATTGGCTAAAAGGGTTGTCTCATTTTTGACATTGTCAGATAGGTGCAGGTCTCACCTATCTCCAGAATGGGACCCCAGAAGTGATGGGAGAGCAGCCGCTCATGTCCAGCCTCCCTCCATTCATTTTTATGGAACTGCCAAAAATAGCCAAGCGCTGGCTCACTATCTCTGACAGTCCTATAGAAGTGAGAGGGTTGATGGCCACGCAAGACAGATACTGTAAGTAGGACCCGCACCTATCTCTTATTAGTGTTGATCACGAATTTTCGAATTGCGAATTTTAATCGCGAATATCGGCACTTCGAGAATTCGCGAATATTCGTATATGCAAATTTTTTATTTGCAAGCAAGAAAATAATGTCATTATCTCCAGTCAGTATTTTCTGATTGCGAAAATTTGCATAACAATTTGCATACATTTGCATACAAATTCGCATAAACTGGCATTTAAAAGATACCTTTAAAATGCCAGTTTATGTGAATTTTTATGCAAATTTTATCACTATCTTTATCACTATATGCAAATTTTATCACTATCTCTTATAACCCTATTTTTGGAACTCTTATAGAAATGAATGGAGAACACAGTTCGCTTTCCTTTGCTTCCTGGGGTCCGTTCTCAAGATAACACCAATCGGACCATAACAAAATCTCCTAGTGATATGCCGTCAAAGTCAGAGATGAGTCAACCCCTTTAAGGACTCTAGTTTCTCAAAAAACAAATCCATACACAATAGATATCTTGTGACAGAGCATCTCAAAATGTGATCAGGATATGGTGTGTCAGGAGGAAAGGTAAGAAAGGACACATCTAGCAATACCGCAGGGGCCCCAAAGTAAGTACAGTTTTTGGGTTCCTTGTTTTGCAACAGCGAATTTGAAGACAGTGCTGCAGGGAGCCTAGACCATCTTTCAAAGCCACCTAAAAAAAATTCTCACTAATGTCTTCTATTCAACCAGTTGTTGCAAGTATTTTTCGAAGGAGTATAGTCACTTTCATGTAAGTTCTATGGAACAGTTCATGACAGTAGTGTCCTCTTTTACATTTATGACAGTTGGGTACCACCCATATATAAACGAACAGTGGGAGCATTAATTGATGTCCAAAAAGATTATAAAAAAAAAATGACATTAACAACTAAGCACACAATTATATACATGATGAGATGAGATAAGTGAATTTATTCAAAAGTGTGAAAATTTCACCGAAATTTTTTAATAATTTCTGATATCAACAAACCTTAATTTTTATGAGATGAGAGAGACTGGCAGTCCACCTGAGCACTTACGGTTCGGGTTGAATTGATTCAGACCAAAATCAAAGTCAGTTAAATCAGACCTGAAACGAATTACACAAGAAATACACCCTTCTCTAATAAAGACACCATATACAATAAAAATATATATGGTTTAATATTTTGGTGAAAGCCTCATAAATATATATCAGTACAAGACATGTAGAAATTTAGCAAACACCAGTTAAAGCAGTTGAGCAACTACATTAAGGCCTCTTTGACACGGGTGAGTTTCCTCTTGGGTGCAATGCGTGAGGTGAACGCATTGCACTCCCACTGAATCTGGACTCATTAACTTCAATGGGGCTGTGTACATGAGCGGTGATTTTCACGCATCACTTGTGCGTTGCGTGAAAATCTCAGCAAGCTCTATATTGTGCATTTTTCAAGCAAAGCAAGCCCCATAGAAGTGAATGGTGCTGCGTGAAAATCGCAAGCATCCGCAAGCAAGTGCATTTGCAGTGCGATTTCAATGCATGGTAGCTAGGAGACGATCGGGATGGGGACCCGATCTTTATTATTTTCCCTTATAACATGGTTATAAGGGAAAATAATGGCATTCTTAATACAGAATGCTAAGTAAAATAGTGTTGGAGGGGTTAAAATAAATAAATAAACTCACCTCATCCACTTTCTTCTTCTTTGAGGACCTGGAAGGAAAAGGACTTTTGGTGACACCATCACGCTCACCACGTGGCGAGCCAGGTGACGTCAGCACAGTTCCTGCTGAATGAAGATAGAAGGATCTTCTTTCTTCATTCAGCAGGACCTGCACTGACGTCACCGCGCTCACCACGTGGTGAGCATGATGACGTCACCAAAGGTCCTTTTCCTTCCAGATCCTCAAAGAAGAAGAAAGAAAATGAGCCAGGCTTCATGATCAAGTGGATGAGGTGAGTTTATTTATTTATTTATTTTTCTAATCCCTCCATCACTATTTTACTTAGCATTCTGTATTAAGAATACTATTATTACTTTCCCTTACAACCATGTTATAAGGGAAAATAATAAAATCTACAAAATACTGAACCCAAACCCAAACTTCTGTGATCATAACGATTTTTCTCACGCGCGTGCAAAATGCATTAAAACGCTTTGCACTCGCAACGACGCCAGTGTACGCCTAATGGTTTTCAAAAACAGCTAACTATGGTATAAAAAGAGCCTGAATCTTTCCTACAATCTAGTGCTGATGTGTTCACATGACATGTTACCACTGCAGCCAAATACTAGGTGTAGTAGGGATGTGTTGACACTAGAAATGAGCAAATTGATTCTATAGAATGAAAACTCCACTCAACTTTCTTTAAAAATTTAGATTCTATATGATATGAATTTCGGTGATTCGATTTGGGAGAATTTGAGAGACAACTATTCCAGGCAATCAAAGCACTTCACAGCATGGCATTCTACTGAACTGAAACAGCAAGTCAGGACCTGGAAGCTGTCTGCAGTGTCTGGTCTGTGCGGTGTCTCCCCCTACCTGACTTCTGTAGCTGGTTCTCAGCTGCCTCCTTAATTGTTCTCCTAACCTCCTCCAAGACTGCACAGGTATTCGAGGGGGGGTGTCTACCATGATCTGCCAAATGAGGAGACTTCCTCCAAGACAGTTCATGAACATTGAGGGTTAGTGAATAAGTAGTGGCAGGGGATTTAACTGGTGAATAATGATTAATTACCTACAGCATTATCAACAACTTGGATATAACACCCAGTTGTTTCAGCTTTTGTGCCACTATCCACTCTGGTCTGGACACACGAAGAAGAAGGAAAAGAGGATGATTGCAAAAGACATCTCCTGGGAGTTACTGGATGTAAGTACCCAGTAAGTACTGGGTTTTCTTTTTTACTGAGCAGTATTTGTATCTGATCATTAGTTGGTGCCTGCATTTTTAGAAATATATTATCAAATAATTCAGCAGCTGTATCCTGGAGGGTGAGCTGGATATACACTGTCAAGCTTCTATTTTTTATGGGAGGTAAAAAACATAGGACTTGGCTCTTGTGCCGCTAAAATTTTAAGACCCTAGCAATGTCCTTGATAATCCGCCTACCAGAAGAAGGAAATAGCTCCACAATGAAGCATCTTAAAGCAATTTCAGTAACAGGGCCCTGTACCTATCGCATGCCATTTATAATACTGGTACCTTCTTACCATATGTGGTCCCCTAAGGCATGAGTGCCACTGCTACTTAGCCACTTAAGCTGTCCCCTAGGTTCACACCTACGTACAAAGAACTAGACACTGTATAATGTATTACCATATCCAGTTATAGCAATATTCATCAATATACATAATCAGAATGATTTAACAAACAATTGACGAGTTTGCTATTACGTTCAGACTAATTCTTTGTGTAAAGTCTGTGCACTCTGCCAAACCTTGCCCTTAAGAAGACACATATCAGATAAGCCTTTCTTCTTCCTCTAGATTGCTCTCCCTGCATGCTCCTCACGTCCAGCTGTCTTGCTGAGTAAAAGAGTGATACTAGACCATCATAATTTTATATGGCGTGAGCCGGAATAGCAGGCTGTGTTACTTGGGTCAAGCTCATGCAATTCTTTTCATCATACAACAGGCTTGTGTTTCTTGAAATGAGTGGACATTTATCCTGTGCCGATCACTGTGATAACAGCCTGTCCCATTCAGCTTGAACAACCTAAATGTAATGTTTCGCTGACAGAATGGTGACCTTGTTTTCATGTGACTTGGAGGGCTCCAGAGATAACAATACTGGCCTGTGTATTCTCATGAGTCTTATCAATGATAGTTTTATCAAAGAAATTACTGTGCTCCTGGATGGGACCTGATGTAAAATTTATAGGAACCAAAGTCACTATCATGATCACCTGAGCCCCAAGTGAGCAAATGGTCAGGATTAGAGATGAGCGAATCAAAGTTGACGAAATGGAATTCGTTCCAAATTTCAGGAAAAATGTGATTTGCACCGAATCCGAATTTCCTCACGCTTCCTGGTAACGAATCGCATTTTTCCTAAAATGGCTGCTGCACATGTTAGGAAATGGAGCAAAGAACTCTGGGAACAAGGGATCACCCAAATTCGACATGCATCCAGCCAGCCCTGTGATGTCACAGTCCTATAGCCTCAGCCATTTTGGATTCTGCCATTTTCCAGTGTGCTTAGTGCAGGGAGAGATGTCAGCAGGTGCTAGGTACAGTGTTAGAAAATACTTTATTGTGCTGAAAAAACGATTTACACGTTCAGGAAAGATTATTTAAGGTGTAAGGAAAGGATAGGGAGGCATCATCCATGCTATAAAAGGAGAACAGGGTGCAATAGGAGAGTGTACAGCCTGGGTAATAGGAGCGATTCTATTACACCTTGCTGCACTTATTTGGGATCCAAATTGCCATTAAACTGCTGCTTTTAGGTTTGCACTAAATGATACCACTGTAATTCCAGCAATCCTTGTAATTGGGGTGCAAGTGCTCTCTTGCAGGATGTATTTATAGGAAATATATGTACATCATATTTACCGTTCTGTGGTGCATTTACATTGTTCTACACTCTACAGCTTTTTGGGGGTCTATAAGTGTAAAAAAAAAGTATGTCATATTAACTGTTCTGTGGTGCAGTTACTTTGTACAACAAACTTTTTTGGGGTGTATAAGTGGAAAAAACAAGTACGCCTCCTGCCTCTCTGCTCTCTCCCTGATGGCTCCACAGTCCAGTGTTAAAACGTATAAGATTCAGCCTAGAGGTGATAAATCTACTTCTATAGCTTGCCCCTCGGGGGTGAGCAGTGACAAAGCTGCAAACAGCAAGTTTCAAGGGGACTAATATATATATTTACAAGTATTCAAGTCAAAGGATAGCATAACAGCCATACTCAAAGGCTTCCCAAGAACCTTTGCAATTAGTTGTAGGACTCCGGCATCCACACCTCCAGTTTAAATCCTGAGGACAGTCAGGCCAACTGTCAGAAAAGCACTGGAAACTGGTTTTCCCTCGGACTACTTTATACTCACACTGTGACCTCACATATAATTCCCCTGTTGGTCTGGCACACTGCATATGTAGAACAGAAGGTGGGCTAGTCCTTGAGTCTGTCAGTGTCTGCCAAAGTGCATGGCAGCGCTGACGTGTGGAGCTGTATCTACGGTCAAGGACAATATATGTCCTTTACGGCCCACTTGTTAAATATAGTTGCTGCCCAACCACATTAGCAACTTGGCATGGTGACGCTGCTTCTGCCCCTACGTTCTCATGCCGTTGGTCCTGCGACAATGTCCGCCTCTGTCTCCTCATCCTCCACTGTGTCCTCAGCCTCCACTGCAGGGACAATTCACAGTGACCCACCAGCATACCACATGTGCAGGGCACGGCTGTGTAATGCTGTTCTGCACCTCGCTTGCTTGGGCGAACTGAGTCACACAGGGGAGGAACTGCTCCATGTCCTTCATCAAGAAATCGAATCCTGGCTTTCTACTCGACAACTCAAAATCGGAATCAGGGTGACCGACAACGGGCGCTGCTTCAAGAAGGGCTGAGCCATGCACCCTGCATGTTACCCTTGTTCAATCTGGTTGTCAAGCGGTTCCTGAAGTCTTCCACCCATCTGCAAGACATTCTAAAAATAGCCAGGAAACCGTACATGCACTTTAGCCACTCATACACTGCAAAGCACACCCTCCTTGAGCTGCAGCGGCAGAACGGCATCCCCCAACATAGGCTGATATGCGATGTTTTCACCCGTTGGAATTCCCCCCTCCATAAGTTGGTCCGACTATACGAACAGAGAACGGCCAGAAACGATTTCTTGATGATACAGGTGGACAGAGGTACTCCACTGTGTAACTTCGATGTTAACCAGTGGCAGCTCGTGCGTGAAACCTGCGGTTTTCTCAGTCCATTTGAGAAGGCCACTTTATTTCTCAGTTGCCAGGACTACGGGATGAACAACGTCATTCCACTGATTTATGTCTTGGGACAGATGCTGCTAAATCTGGATATGTAGCAATTATATCTCACGGCCACATGAGCCCTGCTGTGGGGGATGAACTAGAGGAGGAGAAGGATTTGAGCACAACCAATGTAGAGAAATGGGTGGTTTTTCTACATAGGTGACAGTAGAGGAGGAGCAGGACCAGCCAGAGGAGCCACAGGGTGATGAGGAAGACGAGACAGAGGACCCAGACACACCGAGGCAGTATGCATTGGAGATGGAGGCAGGGAGTCCCTCCTAGTCACTTGTGCAAATCGCCCGATGCATGCTCACTTGCTTGCGTAGCGACAGCTGAATTGTCACCATTCGCCAGAGCGATGACTACTGGCTCTCCACCATGTTACACCTTTGCTACTGGTCCAAAATGTTTTGTTTTTTTACACATGCTGAGGGGGAGGACAAACTGAACTACTGAGTGCCATTGCCCATCCTCGAGCAGTTTTCTTTACCCGCCTACTGAAGAAACTACTCACCAACAAACTCGATTTGTGGCCGCAACTGGCCAAGTTAAGCCTGGACAAGCTTTCCTGCCCGGCCAGCAGTGTGGCATCAGAGCAGATGTTTAGTGCAGTGGGGGCCATAGTTACCCCAAGAAGAACTTGCTTGTCTGCCCAAAATGTGAAGAAACTGACCTTTGTGAAGATAAATCAGGTGTGGATCAGCATGGATTTTCAAACACCAGTGCCTGATGAATCAGACCAGATCATCCATAGTGCCACACCTACACTTAGACAAAAGAGGCCTGTTTCTTTAGGCTACCTTCTTCAGCTACTATTATGATGCTGCCACAAGCCTGATGCCAGGTGCTCCTACTGCCAGCCACCATCTTCAGCTGGTACTGGTATTGCCCACCCCCCCACCTCCCCACTCAATCTTTGTGCCACTCAGTGGTCTCCTCATACTACTATTATATATACACTATGTTTCTGGGCCACTCTTTAATCTCCTCATGCTGCTGTCACCTCACCAGTCTGTGGTCGCCTCATGCTGCTGCTACATCAACACTATGTAAATGGACAACTCTGTGGTCTCCTCATTCTGCTGCCACATCACTACTCTGTGGTCTTATCATGTTGCTACCATCTCAACACCATGTCTATGGGCCACTCTGAGTTCTCCTCATGCTGCTGCCACCTCCCCACTTTGTCACTGGGCCACTCGGTGGTTTCCTCATGCTGCTGCCACCTCACCACTATGTCAGTGTGTAACTGTGTGGTCTCCTAATGCTGCTGCTAAATCAGCACTATGTCTCTGGGCCACTCTGTGGTCTCCTGATGCTGCTTCCACCTCACCACTCTGTGGTCTCCTCATGCTGCTACTACCTCAACACTATGTCACTGGGCAACTTTGTGGTCTCCTCATGCTGCTGCAACATCACTACTCTGTTGTCTCCTTATGCTGCTTCCACCTCCCGAATCTGTCACTGGGCCACTCTGTGGTCTCCTCATGCTGCTGACACCTCCCCACTTTGTCAATGGGCTACTATGCGGTCTCCTAATGCTGCTGCCACATAACTACTATGTGGTCTCCTCATGCTGCTGCCACCTCCCCACTCTGTCACTAGGCCACTCTGTGGTCTCATGCTGCTGCCACATCACTACTCTGTGGTCTCCTCATGCTGCTGCCACCCCCCACACCCCTGTCACTGGGCCACTCTGTGGTCTCCACATGCTGCTGCTACATCACTACTATGTGGTCTCTTTTTGCTGCTGCCACCTCGCCACTATGTCTTTATGCTGCTGCTAAATCAACACTATAAAAAGTAGAAAAGGTAGGGCACACACCGGATAATGGGTCACAAGTGGTGGAATTTATTTGTATAAAATTTATAAAATTTAAAAAATAAATTCCACCACTTGTGACCCATTATCCGGTGTGTGCCCTACCTTTTCTACTTTTTGTAATTTTTCTACGATTTGGTGAGACCGTTAGGTACGGAGCACCACTTATAGTACTTGTATCCCCTTGTGCGACATTCTATATATTTTAAATCAACACTATGTCTCTGGGCCACTCTGTGGGCTCCTCATACTGCTGCCACCTTACCACTATGTCATTGGGTCACTCTATGGACTTCTCATGCTGTTTCCACCCTCCCCACTTCATCACTTCATAACTGGGCCACTATTTTGCCTTTTTGGCCTTGTTGACATCATCATTTATTGACCCTTCTTCTGATCTGTCAGAAGGAAGGAAAAATGAGATGCACAACGAATCTTGTCTATGGTGCAGCTGTAACCATAGGTGAGCCGACCTGCGGATGTTCGGGTTCGCTGTGTTTGGCCAAACTTCGGGTCAAAGTTCGGGTTCCGAACCCGAAGTTAACCCAAACTCGAACCCGATCTTGAAACTCATTAAAGTCAATGGGGACCCGAACTTTGCTGCACTAATATTTCTGTAAAATAGTCATGGAGGGCTGTAAAAGGAATCAAAATGGGGATGAGAGACAGACTATTGCCCTGCAAACAAATATGGATAGGGAAATAAAATAGAATATATAAAAAATAATAATCTTGAACTAGGAGGCGGAGGTCAAAGTGGAGTAGGATGTTGAAGAGGCGGTGGACATGGCAGTGTAGTCAGATGCGGTGGTGGAGGAGGAAATGGTAGCCAAAACTGTTTTTGTTGTTTTATTATTATTCTTATTTTCCTTATATTTTTTTTTATAAATTTGGGAAGACCCCAAAACATTGTAAAATAGAAAAGAGAATGCAAAGAGGAAGTCTAACAATGGCTGGTTGCGGCCGGTATACTTGGCTGTTCAGCACAAGGTACTGACAAGTCTTGTGGGATCCATGCCTGGTTCATTTAAATGAACGTGAGCTTGTACACCTTCGCTGTGGACAGGCGGCTGCGCTTGTCTGTGTTCACTCCCCTTGTTGTGCTAAACACACGTTCAGACAATACACTGGCCGCAGGGCAGGCCAGCACCTCCAACGCATAAAGGGCAAGCTCAGGCCATGTGCCCAATTTGGAGACCCAGAATTAGAGTGGGGCAGACTTATCCGTCAGTATGTGTAGGCGTGTGCACACGTACTGTTCCACTATGTTGCTGAAATGCTGCCTCATGCTAAGACATTCTGTATCAGCTGGTGGTGCTGGTTGTTGTGGCGTGCTGACAAAGCTTTTCCACATTTTGACCATGCTAACCCTTCCTTCTGAGGTGCTGGAGGTGCCCCAGCTGCATTGGCAACTTCATCCTCCTCCTCTGCCTTAGCCTTGTGCTTCCACTGAGCCCCCGCTGTCAGGTGGGAATGCCATCACCAGAGCGCCTGCCAGCGTGCGCTTGTACTCGCGCATCTTTCAATCATGCTCCAGTGACGGAATTAAGGATGGCACGTTGTCCTTGTAGCAGGGATCCAGCAGAGTTGCAACCCAGTAATCAGCACTGGTTAGAATGTGGGCAACTCGGCAGTCGTTACGCAGGCACTGCAGCATGTAGTGGCTCATGTGTGCCAGGCTACCCAGAGGCAACGACAAGCTGTCCTTTGTTGGAGGTGTATCGTCTGTGTCCTCTGTATCACCCCAGCCACGCTCTAGTGATGGGCATGAGCTGCTTTAGGTGCCATCCTGCTGTGAACACAGTTCCTCCTCATCATCATCCTCTTCATCCTCCAGAACTGTGTCCTGGCTGGAAAGTTGTGTACCTGGCATCTGTTGGTGCAGGAACTTACCCTCCGAGCCACTTGTAAATGACTGGCCTAATTACCGTGGAAATTACCCTTCTTCCTCCTCCTCTTCCTCCTGTGCCACATCCTTTTCCATCTTTGCCCGAAGCGTTTTTTCAAGGAGACATAGAAGTGGGATAGTAACACTGAGGATGGCATCATCGGCACTAGCCATGTTGGTGGAGTACTCGAAACAGCACAACACGGCACACACGTCCCACATGGAGGCCCACTCATTGGTGTTGAGGTGGTGCTGTTCTGCAGAGTGACTCACCCGTGCGTGCTGCAGCTGAAACTGCACTATCTCCTACTGCTGCTTGCATAGTCTCTCCAGCATGTGTAAGGTGTAGTTCCACCTTGTGGGTATGTTGCATATGAGGGGGTGAGCGGGAAGGTCGAAGTTACGCTGCAGCGCATACAGGCGAGCGTTAGCAGGCTGGGAACGCCGAAAGCACGCAGACATGGCCCACACTTTCTGCAGCAGCTGGGATATATATTGGGGTAATTTTTCAGGAACCTCTGCACACCAAATTCAGCACATTCGCCAGCCAAGGGATGTGCGTCAAACCGGCTAGGCCCAGAGCTGCTACAAGATTTCGCCCATTATCGCACACCACCAGGCCAGGCTTGAGGCTCAATGGCACCAACCCCTCATCGGTCTGTTGTTCCATGCCCATTCACAGCTTATGCGCGGTGTATGGTTTTTCCCCCAAACAGATTAGTTTCAAAACAGCCTGCTGTCGTTTCCCCCTGGCTGTGCTGAAGTTGGTGGTGCATGTGTTACACTGCCCGGATGAGGAGGTGGTAGAGAAGGAATCTTAGTAGAAGGAGGAGGCAACAGGAGGCAATGAGAAACGTCCTGCAATCCTCGGTTGTGGAAGGACATAGCCCAAACTGCTATCCTCCTCAGGCCCAGCCGCCACTGCATTAACCCAGTGTGCAGTTAGGGAGTTATAATGTCCCTGCCTGTGCTTAATGGTCCACATATCAGTGGTTATGTGGACTTTGCCACAGATAGCGTTGCACAGTGCAAACTGATTTTGTCTGGCACTTGGTTGTGCAGGGCAGGGATGGCTCGCCTGGAAAAGTAGTGGCGGCTGGGAACCACGTACTGTGGTGTTTAAAAGTCTCCGTCTCCACCAGACGGAATTACAGCACTTTAAAGGCCAGGAATTTTGAAATGCCGGCATTAAGGGCCTGGGATCGCGGGTGAGTAGGGGGTAACTTCGTCTTTCTCCCAGTGTTTGGGGGATGGACAGCTGAATGCTTCTATGGAACAGTGAGGACATGCTGGGTGACGGTGATGGAGGTGGTGTTGTTGCTGCCACATCCTCTGTTTGCGGGGTGGCAGGTGGCACTCTCACTCCAGAGGGGGAGGAAGAGGCCGAGACTGCAGAAGAGGGAGCAGGAGGAGCCTGAGATCTTTTGTGTTTTTTTGAGGTGTGTACTCCACTGCAGTTCGTACTTTGCATTTAGATGCCTGGTCATGCAGGTGGTGCTCAGGTTTAGAACATTTATGCCTCGCTTCTGGCTCCGATTGCACAGCGTGTAAACCACTTGTGTCTTGTCGTCAGCAGATTGTCTGAGGAACTGCCACACCAGGGAACTCCATGGATCTGGCTTTTGTGTGTTCAGTGCCTTGGTGCAGTGGGCAGTAGCAGGCGTATTGGCTAGGGGACGGCCAATCTGCTTTTGCACCCTGCTCCCTCTTTTGCTCTGCGGCTGGCACTGTGTGACCAACACCTCTTTCTCCGAACTGCACACGTCAATCCCATGACCTTCATTCCATGTGGGGTCTAGGACCTCATCATCCACTATATTATCTTCCACCCACTCCTCGCCCCTGCCTTCCTTGCCGGTCTGCACACTGCAGAAAGCCGCAGCAGTTGGCACCTATGTTTCGTCATCATCAGAGACATGCTGCGGTTGTCCTCCTATGTCCACATTCTGAAACATAAGTGGATAGTCATGAGTGCACTAAATCTCTTCCACTTCTGGGGCAGGGCTAGGTGGATGTCCGACGGAAACCCTGCCAGCAGTCATCAAAAAGCATAAGAGACTGCTGAATGACTTGAGGCTCAGACTGCTTGCTTGATTTGCAAGGTGGTGAGGTGAAAGACAGATGCCCTTGGGCTGCAAGGTGTCAACTCTGCACTTTCAGCAGGGGACAGGGTGGGAGACAATGTGAAGGAACTGGAGGCACTGCCAGCTACCCAATCTACTACCTCTACTTGTTCTGGCCTCACCATTCATACACCGTTATTCGGGCCTACAAAATATCACTGAATGTTCTGTCACCTACGTGCACCTGAGGAAGGTGTTCAATTTGGGCGTAAAGCTGGCACAGATCGACCACGTCCACGTCCTCTCCCTGCAACAGGAGCTCCACGAACACCAGCAGCACCACGACCAGGGCCACGTCCCTTAGTGGATACTCTCCTCAATCTTTAAGGTCACCCACCGAACTAACAGATGGATTAACTAAATTTATTTCCCTGTCACGTATGCAGTGCAGGTGTACCTTAGACAAACAATGTGTTGTACTTTAGACAAACAATGTTTTTGAAGATATATTAGACAAACAATGGGTATATGTCACCCACCGAACTAACAGATGGATTAAATAGATTTATTTCCCTGTCACGTATGCGGTGCAGGTGTACCTCAGACAAACAGTGGGTATATGTCACCCACGAACTAACAAATGGATTAACTATTATGTTTTTGTGTCAGGGGTACAAACATGGTGCATTGCACCCATAATAAAATCGCTACAGGTCACCCACAGAATTAACAGCCAGATTAATGATTATACTTCTTTGTCAGGGGTGCAAAGCTGAGGTATAACTATAGGTCACTGTATTAAAAGATGGTTCCGTGCTCTCTACTTCCGACAAGTCACCATGCACGTGTAGCGGCTAATCCTCCACCTGCCGACTCAGCTTCAATTTCGACCAGTTTTCTTAATAATTTCAAACCCTTCAAAAATATACTCTAACATAGTGCATTACCACAAAGAATGACGGGGGTTGCGCTTATTACTCTTTATTCACAAGCTCCGGACTTGTTACAATCTTATTCAGCACATGCACTCCACTCGTGGTTCGTTCCCCGAATAATACTTCTCCAGCACAATTGCCAGCTGGACTTCAGTTATACTCTCCTTATTCCCTTCGAAAAGACACTCCACATGGTGTGATACAGACTAAGTATGTTGTAATGCGCTTTTTTATATTACTTACGAAATACAAACTTGGTAAAAGACATGTACAAAAACGCCCGACCCAGGTTTACAGAGTAAGCTAAGCAACGAAACCCGGGTCGGACGTTTTTGTACATGTCTTTTACCAAGTTTGTATTTCGTAAGTAAAATAAAAAAGCGGATTACAACATACTTAGTCTGTATCACACCATGTGGAGTGTCTTTTCGAAGGTATTGAGGTGAGTATAACTGAAGTCCAGCTGGCAATTGCGCTGGAGAAGTATTATTCGGGGAACGAACCACGCGTGGCGTGCATGTGCTGAATACGATTGTAACAAGTCCGAAGCTTGTGAGTAAAGAGTAATAAGCGCAACCACCGTCATTCTTTGTGGTAATGCACTATGTTAGAGTATATTTTTGAAGGGATTGAGATTATTAAGAAAACTGGTCGAAGTTGAAGCTGAGTCGGCAGGTGGAGGATTAGCCGCTACATGTGCACGGTGACTTGTCGGAAGTAGAGAGCGCGGACCCATCTTTTAATACAGTGACTGTTTATGGAGAAAGGACCTACTCCTATTTTTGGGACTGCTGCTTTGCTCACCGAAGTGGACCACATACCGTCTGCTATTTTTAACTATAGCTATAGGTCACCCACAGTATAAATAGCCAGATGAGATTCCAAACACTGTCCTTCACTTCAACTGCCTGCTTTCTGTCCATGCACTATTCAGAGCTGATGGGCGGTCCTACACGTGAACCATCTTTTGTAGAGGCTGGGTCACATGATGCACGGGCCAATCACAGCCATGCTATTACTAGGCATGGCTGCGATGGCTTCTAAATGCCCACAGCTTAAAAGCTTGTTGATTGACTGCCATGCAGCCTTTGAACAAGCTTTATTAAATGCCCGAACACCGAACTCAAACCCGAACTTTTCCTGAAAAGTTCGGGTCCAGGTACCCAAACTCGTAAAGTTCAGTACGGACACTTAACTTTACAATTCGGGTTCGCTTAACACTAGCTGTAAGGACTGTATGACATGGTCCCTATTTTGCATCAGAATTAGCTTATGATTTGGTAGCCAAAAGCAGGAGTGGGTACAAAAAAAAAGAAGACATGCAAAAATTCTATTCATGTGTCATCTCTGTTTTGGATCCACTCCTGTGTTTGTTTTACTTTAGCAATACTGTTCTGAGGGATCAGGGGAAGTGCAAAATAATCAGTGACGTCAACACAAACTTACTGCTGACACCCTCTCCACTCTGTCAGGGGCTCTACTTGTATAAGCGTTTATTAGAACAGGTTCTGTAGACATCTATGTGGAATCAGCTGATAACGGTGAAAAAGGAGTGTTCTTCTTCTAGACACTAACATCAACCTGTAAGGCTGAGTTGATAATTGAGCTATTTGGTCAGTTTTGGTCCCGAATAGTGTTGAGCGAACAGTTCGAGCATAGTTCGGGTTCGTACCGAATTTTGGGGTGTTCGGGACACGGACCCGAACATTTTTAAAAAAGTTCGGGTTCAGGTTCGTTGTTCGGCGATTACTTCCCGCTTTCTGAAGGGCTGCACAGCAGCCAATCAGCTAGCGTTTTACTTCTTGCCCTAAGAGCCCATCACAGCCATGCCTACTAATGGCATGGCTATGATTGGCCAAGTGCAGCATGTGACCCAGCCTCTATTTAAGCTGGAGTCACATAGCGCCACACGTCACACTGCTCTGAATAGTGTAGGGAGAGGACGCAGCTTCTGTGAGGGCGAGATTAGGCAGGGAAAAGTCAGCAACAGCACCTAATGAACTGATCGATCTACAGCTGTGAATGATTAAACTTCTGCTAGTTACTTGCTCACTGGTTTTTAGGCTGCACAGAGCGTTTTTCTGTCACTTATTTTCTGGGGTGATCGGTGGCCATTTTGTGATTTGTGGTGCACCAGAACAAGCTGCCACCAAGTCCATCAATCCATCAATACTAGTTTTTTTTTTTTGCTATATCCTACATCAGGGGCTTGGCTGTGCTAATTGTCACCCCTAGAAACTCAGGATAGCAATTTCTATATTTTATTAAGGGGTTAAATACAATTGCCCAAATACCAATCCCCTAAATCTGGTGTTCCAGCTTTGGCTAGCTAAGTATAATACTGTCTGCTGTCTGACAAAGGATAGATTATTTTCTGTGGTGAAATTCAATTGCCAAAATAGAAATATCATAAATCTGGTGTCACAGCTGTGGATGGCAAAATATAATAGTGTCTGCCAAAACATATATTTTGTTCTGGGGTGAAATTCAATTGCCAAAATAGCAATACCATGAATCAGTGGTTTCAGCTGTGGCTGGCAAAGTTTCATAGTGTCCGTAAAAACATATATTTTGTTCTGGGGTGAAATTCAATTGCCAAAACAGCAATACCATAAATCAGTGGTTTCAGCTGTGGCTGGCCAAGTTTCATAGTGTCCTGCAAATTATATATTTTGTTCTGGGGTGAAATTCAATTGCCAAAACAGCAATACCATAAATCAGTGGTTTCAGCTGTGGCTGGCCAAGTTTTATAGTGTCCGCAAAAACATATATTTTGTTCTGGGGTGAAATTAAATTGCCAAAATAGCAATAACATGAAACTAGTGTTCGAGCTGTTGCAGGCCAATTGTAAATCTGTTCATACAAGGATACCTTTCATCCAGTGCCTAAATACTAGCCCTAAAAGAGATATTTCCCTAAATCAGTGGTTACTGCTGTGCCTGGATTAGTGTAATACGCTACATAAATAAATAGGCAGATAGTGTTAGGTGCCTGTAAAAGAAGGCCTAAATTTGAAATCAATACATTGGGCCAAATATTTTTTTTCTTATTGTGGTGCTTGTTGAACGGTAACAATGAGGAAAACATCTAGCAAGGGACGCGGTCGTGGTGGTGTTAGTGTACCCTCTGGTGCTGAGAGAGGACGTGGCCATTCTGCCACAGCCACACGTCCTAGTGAACCAACTACCTCAGGTTCCAGTACCCGCCAGAATTTACAGCGATATTTGGTGGGGCCCAATGCCTTTCTAAGGATGGTAAGGCCTGAGCAGGTACAGGCGCTAGTCAATTGGGTGGCCGACAGTGGATCCAGCACGTTCACAACATTATCTCCCACCCAGTCTTCTGCAGAAAGCGCACAGGTGGCACCTGAAAACCAAGCCCATCAGTCTGTCACATCACCCCCATGCATATCAGGGAAACTGTCTGAGCCTCAAGTTATGCAGCAGTGTCTTATGCTGTTTGAAGACTCTGCTGGCAGGGTTTCCTAAGGGAATCCACCTAGCCCTTCCCCAGTGGTGGAAGACATAGAATGCACTGATGCACAACCACTGATGTTTCCTGATGATGAGGACATGGGAATACCACCTCATCGGAGTCCGCACGTCTCTGATGATGACGAAACACAGGTGCCAACTGCTTCGTCTTTCTGCAGTGTGTAGACCGAACAGGAGGTCAGGGAGGAAGACTGTGTGGAAGACGATGCAGGGGACGATGAGGTCCTAGACCCCACATGGAATGAAGGTCGTGCCACAGACTTTCATAGTTCAGAGGAAGAGGCAGTGGCGAGACCGAGCCAACAGCGTAGCAAAAGAGGGAGCAGGGGGCAAAAGCAGACCAGCCGCCGCCAAGAGAGTTCGCCTGCTACTGGCCACCGCCACCAGGGACCGAGCACCCCAAAGGCAGCTTCAAGGGGTTCCCTGGCACTTCTTTAAACAATGTGCTGACGACAAGACCCGAGTGGTTTGCACGCTGTGCCATCAGATCCTGAAGCGAGGCATTAACGTTCTGATTCTTAGCACAATCTGCATGACCAGGCATCTACATGCAAAGCATGAACTGCAGTGGAGTAAACACCTTAAAAACAAGGAACTCACTCAGGCTCTCCCTGCTCCCTCTTCTGCTGCTGCCTCGGCCTCTTCCTCCGCCTCGGGAGGAACGTTGGCACCTGCAGCCCACCAAACAGAGGATGTGCCACCGACAACACCACCTGCGTCACCAAGCATCTCCACCATGTCACACGGCACCGTTCAGCTCTCTATCTCACAAACCTTGGAGAGAAAGCGTATATTCCCACCTAGCCACCCTCGAGCCTTGGGCCTGAATGCCAGCATTTCTAAACTACTGTCCTTTGAAATGCTGTCATTCAGACTGGTGGACACAGACAGCTTCAAGCAGCTGATGTCCATGGCTGTCCCACAGTATGTTGTTCCCAGCCGCCACTACTTCTCCAAGATAGCCGTGCCTTCCCTGCACAACCAAGTATCTGATAAAATCAAGTGTGCACTGCGCAATGCCATCTGTGGCAAGGTCCACCTAACCACAGACGTGGACCAGTAAGCACGGCCAGGGACGCTATATCTCCCTAACTGCACAGTGGAAAAATGTAGTGGCGGCTGGGCCGCAGGCGGAGAGTTCCTTGGCCCACGCCACAGCTAACTGCACCACCACCTGATACGGAACGTGTTAGCAGGAGGCAGCATTTCACTAACATGGTTGAACAGTACTTCTGCACACCCCTCCACGTACTGACTGATGGTTCGGCCCCATTCAACTTCTGGGTCTCCAAATTGTCCACGTGGCCAGAGTTAGCATTTTATGCCTTGGAGGTGCTGGCCTGCCCGGCGGCCAGCGTTTTGTCTGAACGTGTATTCAGCACGGCAGGGGGAGTCATTACGAACAAACGCAGCCATCTGTCCACAGCCAACGTGGACAAGCTGACGTTCATAAAAATGAACCAGGCATGGATCCAACAGGACCTGTGCCTCCCTTGTGCAGAATAAACATTTAGAACTGCCTTCCCCTCAAACATGTATTCTTGTACTCCGGGGAACTTCTTTATTGAATCCTCATTTTTTTAACTTTACCGTGATCTTGCGGTGCAACCCAAATTTGAATGAACCTCTCCTCTGTCTGGGTGCTGGGGCCGAAATAACTGAAAGTGGCCTTCTCCAGTGGTGGGTGATATGACGCATGATTCCTTGCTGTGGGACCTCTCTCCTCGGTCTGGGTGCTGGGCCGAAATAACTGAAAGTGGCCTTCTCCAGTGGTGGGTGATAAGACGCATGATTCCTTGCTGTGGGACCTCTCTCCTCTGTCTGGGTGCTGGGCCGAAATAACTGAAAGTGGCCTTCTCCAGTGGTGGGTGATATGACGCATGATTCCTTGCTGTAGGACCTCTCCCTCTGTCTGGGTGCTGGGCCGAAATAACTGAAAGTGGCCTTCTCCAGTGGTGGGTGATATGACGCATGATTCCTTGCAGTGGGACCTGTATCCTCGGTCTGGGTGCTGGGCCGAAATAACTGAAAGTGGCCTTCTCCAGTGGTGGGTGATATGACGCATGATTCCTTGCAGTGGGACCTGTATCCTCGGTCTGGGTGCTGGGCCGAAATAACTGAAAGTGGCCTTCTCCAGTGGTGGGTGATATGACGCATGATTCCTTGCTGTGGGACCTGTATCCAGGGCCGGGCCGACACAGAGGCTGAGGAGGCTCCAGCCTCAGGGCGCTCAAGCCTCAGGGCGCAGGCTCAGGCTTCTCTCACCAAGTCCCTGCTGCTGCCGTGTAGCTGTATTAGCAGCAGAGCATCCATTTCTGCGCTCTGCTGCTGTAACAGCCGGTCCTGCGCCCCCTAGTGGTGTTCTTCCTCCCTCCCTCAGTCTAGTGCAGTGTGCTGCAGCTCCGTACCTTCCCCAGCCCCTGACTTCCTGCCTGTGTGTGCACCAGAGATTCACAACCCCTCCCCAGCACAGAGAGAAGAGCAGCGTCGGGACAGAGAAGGAGGAGGAGGAGGAATACTCTGCATCCTGCCTCTCCCTCCAAGTCACCAGAGACTGTATGTGCAGAAAATGTAAGGGGTTAAAGGGAATGGCAGTAATGTAATGTGCATATTGTGTGATTTTATGTATGTGTGCCATATGTATGTCTGTATATGTGTGTGTGTCATATGTTTGTCTGTATATATGTGTGTGTGTCATATGTATGTCTGTATATATGTATGTATGTGTGTCATATGTATGTCTGTATGTATGTGTGTCATATGTATGTCTGTATATATGTATGTGTGTCATATGTATGTCAGTATATATGTGTGTGTCATATGTATGTCAGTATATATGTGTGTGTCATATGTATGTCAGTATATATGTGTGTGTCATATGTATGTCAGTATGTATGTGTCTGTGTCATATGTATGCCTGTATATATGTGTGTGTCATATGTATGTCTGTATATATGTGTGCGTCATATGTATGTCAGTATGTATGTGTGTGTCATATGTATGTCAGTATGTATGTGTGTGTCATATGCATGTCTGTATATATGTGTGTGTCATATGTATGTCAGTATGTATGTGTGTGTCATATGTATGTCTGTATATATGTGTGTGTCATATGTATGTCAGTATGTATGTGTGTCATATGTATGTCTGTATATATGTGTGCGTCATATGTATGTCAGTATGTGTGTGTCATATGTATGTCAGTATGTATGTGTGTGTCATATGTATGTCAGTATGTATGTGTGTCATATGTATGTCTGTATATATGTGTCATATGTATGTCAGTATATATGTGTGTCATATGTATGTCAGTATATATGTGTGTGTCATATGTATGTCTGTATATATGTGTGTGTCATATGTATGTCAGTATGTATGTGTGTGTCAAATGTATGTCAGTATATATGTGTCTGTGTCATATGTATGTCAGTATATATGTGTCTGTGTCATATGTATGTCAGTATATATGTGTCTGTGTCATATGTATGTCAGTATATATGTGTGCGTCATATGTATGTCAGTATGTATGTGTGTGTCATATGTATGTCAGTATGTATGTGTGTGTCATATGTATGTCAGTATGTATGTGTGTGTCATATGTATGTCTGTATATATGTGTGCGTCATATGTATATATGTGTGTCATTTGTATGTCAGTATATATGTGTGTGTCATATGTATGTCAGTATGTATGTGTGTCATATGTATGTCTGTATATATGTGTGTGTCATATGTATGTCTGTATATATGTGTGTGTCATATGTATGTCAGTATGTATGTGTGTGTCATATGTATGTCAGTATATATGTGTGTGTCAAATGTATGTCAGTATAGATTATCTAACCCAGTCCCCCTTCCCCATCAGCCCTTGTCCTACCCCCATCTACCCCACCAGACATTTAGATGTTATTTATTCCTGCTATTCTAATGCTCTGATCAGTAGATGGCTCAAGTCAAGCCCTCACCCCCCAGCCATTTAGATATGTATGTTATCAATCATCCCCACCCCGCCTTCCTTGTAATTTGCTGGCCCCAATATCCATTGTGAGTCACAATCCATAACAGTGCCATCCACAGATCCCCCCATAACAATGCGTCATCCACAGATCCCCCATAACAGTGTGTCATCCACAGATCCCCCATAACAGTGTGTCATCCACAGATCCCCCATAACAGTGTGTCATCCACAGATCCCCCATAACAGTGTGTCATCCACAGATCCCCCATAACAGTGCCAGCCACAGATCCCCCATAACAGTGTGTCATCCACAGATCCCCCATAACAGTGCGTCATCCACAGATCCCCCATAACAGTGCGTCATCCACAGATCCCCCATAACAGTGCCATCCACAGATCCCCCATAACAGTGTGTCATCCACAGATCCCCCATAACAGTGTCATCCACAGATCCCCCATAACAGTGTGTCATCCACAGATCCCCCATAGCACTGTCATCCACAGATCCCCATAGCACTGTCATCCACAGATCCCCATAGCACTGTCATCCACAGATCCCCCATAACAGTGTCATCCACAGATCCCCCATAACAGTGTCATCCACAGATCCCCATAACATTGTGCAATCCACAGATCCCCCATAACAGTGCAATCCACAGACCCCCGATAACATTGTGCTATCCACAGATCCTCCATAACAGTATCATCCATAGATCCCCCATAACACTGTCATCCATAGATCCCCATAACACTGTCATCCATAGATCTCCCATAACAGTGTCGTCCACAGATCCCCATAAGTGTGTCATCCACAGATCCCCATAGCATTGTCATCCACAGATCCCCCATAACAGTGTCATCCACAGATCCCCCATAACAGTGTCATCCACAGATTACCCCATAACAGTGTCATCCACAGATTACCCCATAACAGTGTCATCCACAGATTACCCCATAACAGTGTCATCCACAGATTACCCCATAACAGTGTCATCCATAGATCCCCCATAACAGTTTCATCCATAGATCCCCCCATAACAGTTTCATCCATAGATCCCCCCATAACAGTTTCATCCATAGATCCGCCCCATAACAGTGTCATCCACAGATCCTCCATAACAGTGTCATCCACAGATCCTCCATAACAGTGCGTCATTAATTGATACATTAAACTGTGCATATTTATGTGTGATTACAACAGTATTTAGTAAAGACTCCACAAGTTGAGGGGTGGGGGCGCACTGGGCAGCTCAGCCTCTGTTGGTGGTGGACCTTGTCCCAGCCCTGCCTGTATCCTCGGTCTGGGTGCTGGGCCGAAATAACTGAAAGTGGCCTTCTCCAGTGGTGGATGATATGACGCATGATTCCTTGCTGTGGGACCTCTCTCCTCTGTCTGGGTGCTGGCGCCGAAATAACTGAAAGTGGCCTTCTCCAGTGGTGGGTGATATGACGCATGATTCCTTGCTGTGGGACCTCTCTCCAATTGATATTGGTTAATTTTTATTTATTTTGTTTTATTTTAATTCATTTCCCTATCCACATTTGTTTGCAGGGGATTTATCTACATTTCGCTGCCTTTTGCAGCCCTCTAGCCCTTTCCTGGACTATTTTACAGTCTTTTTAGTGCCTAAAAGTTCGGGTCCCCATTGACTTCAATGGGGTTCGAGTTCGGGATAAAGTTCGGGTCGAGTTCGGATCCCGAACCCGAACATTTTCGGGAAGTTTGGCTGAACTTCCCGAACCCGAACTTCCAGGTGTTTGCTCATCTCTATTCCCGAAACAGCTTAAATAAGTGAAGTGTGCAGTGATTCTAAGAGCGACGCCTGTCATCTGCATGTCATACTGACTCATAGTATTGTTTTACTACCACAGCAGACTCCCTATGCGTGTTACTGCAAGGTACAGTGTTCTACACCTCTATACAGGCTCTCTGCAGCCATGAAATAGCTGTTTTTTAACGCGATTCGACACAAATAAATTTGGATTGAATCAAATCTTTTTGGAAAATTCGGCGAACTGACCGAATTGAGAAATGCGCTCATCTCTAGTCAGGGGCCTTGAACTGGTCATCTAATGCCACTCATCTCTGGATATATTGAGCCAAAAGAAAGGTAATAAAGGACACATCTGTATGGCCATCAAGCGCCATCTTGTACCCTGTTGCATGTACTGTATTCGGAGGGCACCTGAAGAAGGGTGTTGTAGAAGTTTTGTGGATGTTTTCTGTCTGTTTGGGGATGGGCCTTTGATTTTACAGCATTATATGTCCATAGGCAATCCAGATGTCATCCTATAATGAGCCTGTGAAGCACTGTTTTCCTCCCTGGATGAAATGTTGCCTACCAACGCATGAATTGGAACATAAAATCATTTTTGGGGTAAAAAACAATGAAAAAAACTTTAAATAGTGTTTCCATTTAAATGTAGATGCCAGCACATACAGCTTTAGAAAACAGCAAATTCTCCAGTGTATAACTTCTTGGGATGTGTAAAGGAAATGTAACGACTAGAATACACTTAATGGATAAAAAGATTGACAGTTACCACACATAAGGTGGAATTACAATAAACCAGAAATATAACCTGGTAGGGTTGATCCTGCTGCTTATAATAATAATACATGTCTTGTGAAAATTGGTTGCAGCATTTATTCTTTATACAAATAAGGACTTGGACAGTGCATTGAGGAAGGGGAGCACTAAAAAGTGGAGGAGCACAGAGGGGCGTGGTCAGTACAGGAAAGCTGAGGGCTACTAAGGGGCGTGGCCAGTATATAAAAGCTGAGGAGCACCGAGGAGTGTGGCCAGCACTGGAAAGGTGAGGAGCACAAAGAAGCTAGGCCCCACTCTTCAATGCACTGAAACCCTCATTCGCCTAAAGAAAGACTTTAAAGATTTTTACCTTGGGAATGCTGCAACTGATTTTCGCAAGACATGTATCATTTTAATCAGCAAGATAAACCCTATCAGACAGTATGCCTGGTCTGATAGGGTTACTCCCGCTGAAGGTACTCTATAAGCGTATGTTCACGAGGCTTAGATTTCACTAGAAATCCGCTTGACATTGTTTCCAGTGAGAATCTACATTGTTGTTCATACGTTTGTAATATTTTTAAATGAGGTACTGTACATCCATGGTTAGATTTGTGGCATGACCATGTACAAATCCACAGTAGAAAAGGTCAACCTTGGACTCCTGCCATTGATTCTATTACATTGTCCCTAAATTCCCAGACAACAGCCAGCTGAACTGGGCACGACTGACTCCCAAATTGAGACAAAATAAGGACCATTACCCAACACAGGTCTACCCTTTACAGATTCCTACCTCTACCCCTCCACACCAACCCCATTTTGATACACACTTAAATGGGATGACTAGCTACCCCTCAGTTCCTATTTCTCGTAGTTCCTGTCAATCTAGCTTTAGTTTCCTTGAGCCTAGAACTTTCTACCTCCATGGGTTAAGACTATTCAGTCCTAACCCAAAAGTAGCATGAGCAAAAGGTCAAGTCACTGTCCTCTTCTCCTACACTCCACAGGCCCTACTAGACAACTCGCTGAGCAATGTATACCTCTCGACACTGGGCATGAACATATACACTGTATATAGCTGATAACTGCTCTCACTGCCATGTCATGTCCCTTGATTGATGGGAATCCCACATGGGTGACCTAATCAATACCTCAGTGTGTCAGGGTCCCCAGTATTGGCCACTAAAGCCAATGATGCAGTCCTTCCCTGTCAACCATGGTGGCTGGAGCCGACACTCCGCAGTGGCATATTAGTGGGGCACATTCTCTAGTAATAACGATGTTGCTCCACTAAACCTCCTGACATCGCTATCAAGTTCTTAAACTCCACTATTCTGGATAAGATGCAGGCTGCTGCCAGCTCCCTACATCCCACCAAAACAGCAGTCACCCCACAAAGTAAAAGATAATACAGCAAAGCCTTTACCTTCCCAACATTCCCTTTGGTAATGTAGGTCACACTCCCCTCCACCTCACACCCAACATAAAAAATAGTCAAGTATAACACTTATTTGTAAATGTGTCATAATTGTGATGATAGACAGATAGATCAATCGATGGTGGGATGGATTGACAGATAATAGATAGATTCATAAATATTAAATAGAACAATCGATGGATGGAGAGATAGACTGATGGACAGAAAGACAGGTGCATTTTCTTGCTTCTCTACTAGACTCCTACTGAAGGTTTGTGACTTATCTCCTGGTGCCGTGGCCTTCTCTAAGCTTTTCCTAGGCCGGTGACGATGGTTAACTAGTCACTTGGCCTAGGCACACTCTGCCTCATAGATGTGAATGGGGCCGAGCATGATACCAAGCACAGCCACTATACAATGTACGGTGCTGTGCTTGGTGAAGAAGGCTGCAGCGCTCACAGGAGCACAGATTCCTTCTCCAAAAGCTGATCAATGGGGGTCCTGGGTGTGGGGTCACCCGGAGGATGGGTCATCAGTTATAAAATCTTGGAAGACCCTTTAGAGCCCTAGTCATTGGATGGCTGACATGTAAATTGGTGTCATTACCCCATAGGCACAAGCCCAAGAATAAACTAAAGTCCATTGTACATTGTACTGTATCTCACAATTCTAGAAACCTCATCATGGAGATCCCTTTTAAGGCTACATGCACACGACCGTTGCCTGCCTCCGCTCCTCCTTGAAATTTTGCATCCGTCAAAAAAAACGGATGACGGACCGTTTTTTTTGACGGATCCGATTTTTATGGCAGATCCATTGTAAAAATGCCTATCCTTGTCCGCAAACGTGAAAAAAATAGGACATGCACTATTTTTTTGACGGAATGAAAACACAGATCACGGATGCGGAACAAAAACGGTTGACCATCCGCATTTTTTGACGGACCCATTGAAATGAATGGGGAAGCATCCTATCCGTGAAAAAAAACGGAACGGACGCGGAAACAAACAACGGTCGTGTGCATGAGGCCTAAAACACACTGGTCCACATTCACTAATGTGATTGCACCTGCAAAGTATGTGGCACTTTTGTTTTATTTCTACAATTTAAAAGGATAGTCTGAGTTATTAATATTTTTTTATAAAGGCCAGAAGCCTATTAGAATAATAAAAAAGAATGTTATATTTACCATCCCAAACTCCCTCCATTCTAGCATAGTCTAAACCAGGCATGCTCAACCTGCAGCCCTCCAGCTGTTGCAAAACTACAACTCCCATCATTCCCTGACAGCCTACAGCTATCATCCTGCAGAAGGGCATCGTGGGAGTTGTAGTTTTACAACAGCTGGAGGGCCGCAGGTTGAGCATGCCTGGTCTAAACCAATAATATCATGCTAAATGCCCATATGCTAAATGACTGCTGCAGCCAAACACTGGCCTCAGCAGTACACAGAATTAGCCTGCTGAAGCCAGTGATTGGCAACAGTCATGTATGATTTAAGTCATCACTGCAGACAAGAAAATAATTGGGTTTGGGATGGTAAGTGTAACATATTTTTTATTTTTCTAAAAGGTTCCCTGCATTACATTAATAATAATGTGAAAAAGAAAAACTTTAGGCCCTTTTTCATTTATTATTATAACATGGAACCTCCCTTTAACTCAATAATAATGGTTATAAAACAATTCCATTACATATGCTTTCAGTGCACAAGGAATGCTCTCATCTCATAAAAATAAAAAGCATTCGTAACTGGTAAAGATGAAGCAATGTTTACTTGTTTGGTCTTACAAGGCAGGAGGGATCGAATAGGGCCTCCTAAAAGGAAAGGATGACTTAAGCTATGCATAGAATGGAGAAAATAATCTTCTGCTGTTTATTTTACAGTTTGTGACATTTTTTCAATTCATTCTTTGGTGGTACATCTAATAGACTGGTGCATCCCAGCAGTATTAAAGGATGTCATAAAAGTGTCAAGTAATGAATTCATACCACTACGGAGCCCCCGTCCTATAAATCTTTAATGAAAGTGCCGAATCCAGGGCTAGCCTTATTGCTATGGATGTCATTGTCGTAGGTAGACTTTTTATTCAAATATAGCAGCAGGAAAAATAGACAAGGGGCTTGATGGAAATAAATGTCACGGCCATCAGTGAAGTGTTTGCGGTAATTATTCAGCTGTAGACCATGAGATCAAGAAGCAAAAGAAATATAGTACACCTAAAAATAAATCACAGGCGGCACCTCATCTATTCCTCACCACTTATAGTATCTAGAAGAAAACATATGCTCTAAAAGCCCATACATAATAAACTGGAATATAACTGATAAGTGGGTTCCATGCAGCATTTTCTCCTTTCCCCTACTCCTGTCCTGCAGTAAATCTTCAACAGTACAATAGATTTATTAGTAGAGTTGGGTTCGGGGTTTAAGTAAATTACGTAATGGATGCCGTTCTCATAGAATTTCAATGCCGGCATGCCGTATAATCAGGGGTAAACTACCAATGAGGCCAGGTTAGACGATTGCCTCAGGCAGCACCAGGTAGGGACAATAGGTGGGGAAGCGGAAGGGCCATGGGCAGTGAGTGCTTTCATTGTGGCAAAGGAGTAAGGTTAAGAAATTAGCATTGGGGGGGAGGCGTATGTGATACAAGTGTATGGCCATCTCAGAGGGTTCCGTTATTCTGGCCATACACTTGTATTATGGCAAGGCAACATTGAATTACATTAGGGAATCCATAACATAATTCACTTAAAGGGAACCTGTCATCACCTTTGTGCTGTCCATACTAACAGCATTAAAAAGTAAAGACAGGTGGGTTGATTTCAGCGGTCTGTCATTAATAAGTTAAAAGTAAGTGGTTGCCGAGAACCAACATCACAATCATTGCAGACTGGGCCTGGAAAAGAGTCACGGCCACCTGAGAAGAGTCCTGGTTATTCATGACTTCCTGCTCTCCTGCCCACCTGCTGATGACGGACAGTCTTCTACCTAGTTTTTCCCCTTCTGTCTAGGAGAGAACTGCCAATCATCAGCAGGTGGGTGAGAGAGCAGAAGATTATGAATAACTGACTCTTCTCAGGGGGATTTGACTCTTTTAAAGGCCTGGGCTGCAATTATTATGATTAGTGATTAGCGAGCACCAAAGTGTTCAGGTGTTCGGGTACTTGGTCTGAACACATAGCGATATTCGTGCGCTCGGCCAAGCACCCGAGTATAATGGAAGTCAATGGGAGACAACCAGGCACCCCCTGCTCGGATGAGGGGAGGGTGCCTGGTTCATAGAAAAAGGTCTGAAAGCGAAGGAAACACCTCTGAAATCGATCAGGAACAGCAGGGGGACCATGTCTGGATGCATCTCGGACTCCAATGTCGCTGCTGGGAACCATGTTGTCCGAGTCGTACGCCACTTTTACAGACTGACAAAAATACGCAATACCCCCCCCCAAAAAAAATAAATAAATAAATAAATAAATAAATAAAAAATAATTAAAAAAAAACAATTTTACTAGAAAAATTGTTAGAAAACATTCTTTCCAGTATATTCAATTGTATATACAGTGCAAGTACTGCCAAAAATTACAAGGAAGAAGCACTCCTATACAGCCTGTATTTCACATAAAGAAGGGCCTCATTCACATTGTGGTACAATAGTTCAGGTAGTGGGACTCCTACGCCTATGCACTAAGTGAAAGGGCTGCCAAATATTACAAGGAACCGGCACTCCAATACACCCTTTCTTACACATAACGGAGGGCATCATAAACACTCTTGAAAAATTATCCTTGATGGCCTGCTTGTGACCCTCTAAAACATTCTGAGCAATGGCCTGCTGATCTGACCATCTAAGAAGTTAAGTGACCTGGTCAGCACAGAAAGAATGACCAATCTCAATAAAAAAAATAATAATTGGGGTTAGAGATAACATTAACGTCACATAGCAGAGTTAGTTCAGTGAATGGCGGTCAGCACCGGCTACGAAAAATTACATTGCATTTCACAGCTATATTTTGCATGCGCTAACGATACTCTGCAGAGTGAGCGCAGGGAATGTCGTTCAGCACCGGCTAGGAAAAAGTTTGAAATATTTACCCCAGTGCAACTATATAAAAACCCGAATCCTGCAAAAAAACACATGCGTGAAAGATTCACCACTGAAGGAAAGCAAATTATGTTTCCTTCCAAGTCTGAAACATAGAAAAGAATATACCATGTGAGCTGACCCCCAAAAAATTGTAGGTGAGGGCCTGCAGGTCAGGTGATCCTCCCTGAAGAGGCACGTAAGGATATCTTATGCACTGATCCCCAAACTCTTCAGCCTCCAAAGTCAGAAGAAGATGACGGTGGGGAATGGCAATTAGTGTTTCACTTAGTGGATGATGGGAATGAGACACAGTTGTCAATAAGTAGGGTCTTGTTAGGTCAACACAAGTCAGGAGGATGACCAGAGTGAGGAAGTGGATTTGGAGATGGGGGACAATGACATCACTGACCAAACCTGGGAAGGTGGAAAACCAAGCGAGGACAGCAGGAGAGAGGGGGAGGGATCCGCAGCACCTCAACAGGCTGAAAGAAGCTGTGAGGTGGCAAAAGGGAGAAAGCAGGCCACACCAAATAGGCCCGCAACTGTTCTCCCTTGCGCAAATCTCCCTTGCCAAGGGGTAGGTGTTCTGCAGTCTGGGGCTTTTTTGAGGAAAGTGAGGATGAAAAATGATTTTTAATTAGCAAACTGTGTTATACCAAGATAAGAACTCAACATTTCATAAATAACAATAAACATAACATATTTTACATCCTATTAATTAACTAACTCAAACCATAACAAAAAAAAAATCAAACATGGGAACATATCGGGGGAAGACTTTACACTGGAGGCTAAATGAGTAGGGTGGGAACACTAGCAGCCTTAACACCACCAGCATGACCCGCCACATGGCATCACAGCACCCTAATAGGTGGGCCGAACCCCTGGGTCCACAATCAGTCTCTGTGGGTCACACCACTGTCTCCTCTTCCTCCCCTGTGTTACATGCTGGCCAATCCTCTGTCCTAGATGCAGGCCTGGATGACTCCCGCCCTGCAGCTGGACATTCCCAAGCACCATCAGCTAGCAAACCCACTTATGTGTCCAAGCACAGCGTACAGATGTCCATTGAACGCAAGCGCCAATACCCCACCCACAGGCCATAGTACTAAATGCGCACCTTTAAAAATTTGGAGCCATGGAAATGTTGCCATTTAGGCCTGTGTACACTGAGGCTTTACTCAGGCTCATGGCGGCGGACGTCCTTCGTTACTCAGTCCCCAGCCTCTACTATTTTTCTTGGTGTGCCATCCCCGCATTACACCAGCAATTGTGTCCCTTAACATCACCCGTGCCCTGAACAATGAAATTATTGGGAAGGTCCACTTAACGACGGACACACGGACATATGCTTTTGGCCGGGGATGCTATATTTGCGTGACGGCACACTGGGTGAACCTTGCGGAGGCCGGTAGCGAGTCGTACCCGGGGAAGTCATAGGTGCCACCGACGCCAAGGATCCTTCCAATCCTTCCAACAGGATTTCCGGCACCACCTACATTAGTGGCTGCAACCCCCCCTTCTTCTCCTCCGCCTTCACATCCTCCTCCACTGCAAACTCTGAATTCTCATGGGGACGCGGCAACAGGCCTTGCTGAAGTTAATTTGCTTGGGTGACAAACAGCACATGTCCGTAGAGCTATGGCAGGGTATAAGGGACCAGGTTGGTTGTGTCTGATAATGGCCATAACTTGTTGGCAGCTTTGTAGCTCGGCAAGCTCACACACATGGCAATCATACAGCATATATGTACCATGCACAACAAGCCTCCCAAACTTATACATTAATATAACTAAAAACCTAACACACAAGAGTGGAGGTAAACCAATGGCATGAACTTTTTAAGAACTCATAAATAACCAAATAACCATAACATATTTTATTTTACTGCCTAGTCAAAACTCAAACCATAACAATAAAATATCAAACCCTGGAACATAACAGGCCCAGCCCTCAGCGAATCAGGGCCATCACAGGGGCAGAAAACAACCTCTGCCCAGTGAAGAAGGGAAAACTGTACATGGGACAAATGCTCATATGGCCTTGTGGATTCCACCTTAATGTTCAGGATCCCACCATACTATGCCTAAGCCATGTGTTCTCAATTTTCTCCCAACCTACCCCATTTTGCCTGAGCTACTGGTGAAGAAGCCCCATGTGTGTGCCCATTTCCGAAAGTCATCTACAGCTGCCGTCGGTTTGGCAACGCTGCTGCAGCGCTTGCATTTGCTAGCTAACAGACTATTGTGTGACGTAAGCACGCGCTGGAACTCTACGTTCTACATGTTGTCCAGCAGCAGAGGGCAGTAGTGGAATACCAGCTGCAACATGGTCTTGCATGTCTCACCTCTGTGAGGTTTTACGCAACTTTAAGGGATGAACACAGATGGTGCGTGGCGATGCCTCTATTATCAGCCTAATCATACAACTTATGTGTCTAGTGAAACGCTGGCTGCTAACGATGAAGGCGGACGCTTCACATGTGGAAGAAGTGGAACTAGGGGAAGACATTACACAGGGTGATAGCCAGAACACCATCAGTTTGGCTTCTCAGTGTGAATTGGATGATGAATGATGAGGAGGAGGAGCAAGAGACAGTTGCCTGCGCTACAGAGAGTAGTAACAATAGCAGGTTTATTCCATCTGTTTTGAATAGATGGGCAGGAGAGGAGAAAGAGGATAAGGAGAATGAGAGTCATCCTCCTGATGACAACAGCGAAGTCTTGCCTGTTGGGAATCTGGCACACATGGCTGACTTCATGTTAGGCTGTCTTACCCGCGACCCGTGCGTTACACGCATGTTAGACAACACGGATTACTGGTTGTTCACCCTTATCGACCCCCCCCCCCCCACAAAGAGAACTTTGCATCTCTCATTCATGTGGTGGAGAGGACAAGCAAAATGATGCAATAACAGAATTTCCTTGTTTAAAAATTGCTTAGAAAATTTCCATATGACATCACTAGAGGCAGAGTACATAGTTCCTTGGGCAACCCAGGAGGGGAGATGAGGGGGAAACACCGCAGTTCCAACAGAGGCAGGACAACACTCTACAAGGCCCGGGACAGTTTCATGACACCCTGCCAGCACCCTCACCCTGATGTGCGACTTAGTGTCACAAGGAGGGAAACATTTTGGAAGATGGTGAAGGAGTACATAGCAGACCGTGTCAGCGTCCTCAGTGATCCCTCTGTGCCTTACAACTATTGGGTGTCCAAGCTGCACACATGGCACAAACTTGCACTCAATGCTTTTAAGGGGCTGGCCTGTACACTGTATTCACTAAAACCTTATCCAAAACTTACACATTACTATAAAATACAAACATAACATACAACAGTGGTGGCAAAACAATGGCATGGCCTGTTGAAAATATGGCACAACAGTGACAGTACCAAGAACTGGGTGTCCCCCCAAATTGATAAAAGACGATGCCAATTGATGCCAATACTGGAGCCTAAGGAGGTCAAAAGGTCCCTCTGCCAAATATGATGAGGCCAGTGTTAGCCCAGCGCTCCGTTCCAGTGCTGCTGGCTCTACGCGTGGGCACTGGCTGGTGCCGGGCTCCCTCATTCTCCCCTGCTGCCGTGTGCCGCGCTGACAAACGTGGGAAGCAGATAGCTTAAGCCCCCTTTCACAAGGGCGAGTATTTCATGCGGGTGCAATGCGTGACGTGAATGCATTGCACCCGCGCTGAATCGGGACCCTTTCACTTCAATGGAGCTGTGCAGATGAGCGGTGATTTTCACGCATCACTTGTGTGTTCCGTGAAAATCGCAGCAAGTTCTATATTCTGCGTTTTTCAAGCAATGCAGGCCCCATAGAAATGATGCGGTGCTATTTTCACGCATAGTGGCTAGGAGATGATAGGGATAAGCAACCCCGGACCCCATTAAAGTCTATTCACTGTATTATTTCCCCTTATAACATGGTTATAAGGAAAATAATAGCATTCTTAATGCAAAATGTGCCTTCTATCTTCATTCAGCAGGACCTGCGCTGATGTCACCACGATCACCACGTGGTGAGTTGTGATGAGCGCCAGGGGCAATATTCGAATTTGTTAGAATATTGTTTATGTATTCGCGAATATTTGTATTCGAGAATATTCTATTGATTGCGAAAAATTGGCAATGTAATATTCGCGTTATGCAAAAATTCTAAAACCAAAATATATAGCACTATGGAATATGTGCTATATATTCTTTTTTTAGAATATTTGTCATTTGTTCCCATCTGAAGTCATGATTCCTCCCTGTGTAAGTTGCTTTTGGGCCAATGACTGTTCACATTGGCACAATGAGAGCCGGGGCCCTGCTCTAACAGCCCGAACCGCAATGGCGCCCGCTGCATGTAAAGTGGTAACAGAGGGAGCGGACTCCCTCTGTCTCCCATCAGCACCCCGCAAATGCGATTGCGGGGTGCTGATGTGCTGGGAAGCTTACCTAGCTTCTGATCAGGGCCCCGAGCCTGTCTTCCGGCATCTCCAGCAGACTGTGCCTCTCTGGCGCAGCCTGCTGGTCAAAGTTGAAATAGCATTGCTATTAAAATGTAATGCATTATAGACATAATGCATTACATTTTAAAAGCAATCAAAATACTGTATATTATAGTCCCCTTGTGGGACTATTAAGTAGTAAAAAAAAAATAGAAAAAAATACACATTTATTAAATAAAAAAAATTCCATAAAATAAAAATATATGCTTTTTTTCCCCAAGAAAATATCCCCCATATGTTTGGTATTGCCGCGTCCGTAACGACCCGGACTACATAAATATTACTTAAATTATCCCCTATAGTGAACGCCGTAAAAAATAAATAAAAAAAAAAGACAGAATTTCTAATTTATTCTTAGTTTCCACCGAAAAAAAACGTAATAACAAGCGATCAAAAAGCGGCATTTACTCCAAATTGATACCAATGAAAAATACAAGTCTTCCCTCAAAAATAAAGCCCTCAATCAACTCCATAGAATAAAAAATAAAAAAGTTATGGGTCTTGGGAAGTGGCAATGCAAAATAATTTTTTGGGTTAATAAAAGGGGTTTTATTGCAAACAAAAGTAGTAAAACGTAAAAAAAATTATAAGTATTTAGTATCACTGTAATCGTACTGACCCAGAGAATAAAGATATTATGTTATTTGTACCGAAAAATGAACGCCGTAAAATTTATAATGTAAAAACGCAGTGGCAGTATTGCCATTTTTCCCCATCTCCCTCCCAGAAAGAGTTAATAAAAGTTAATTAGAAAGTTACATGTACCCCAAAATGGTGCCATTAAAAACTACATCTTGTCCCGTAAAAAACAAGCCCTTATAAAGCTATATAGACGAAAAAATAAAAAGGTTATAGCTCTTGGATTGAGACCATGAAAAAAGGACGTAAAACGCTTGGTCATAAAGGCCCAAACAGGCTTGGTCACTAAGGGGTTAAATTGGAAAAAATGACGAATATTCTAAAAAACTAATATATAACACTATATTGTATAGTGCTATATATTCGGATTTTAGAATATTCGCATTACGCGAATATTACATTGCCCATTTTTCGCATAAGAGAAAAAAATTATTCTCTTATGCGAAAAATCGTCAATGTAATATTTGCGTAATGCAAATATTCTGAAACAAGAACTATTCTATAGTGCTATATATTCGGGTGTTAGAATATTAACATTACGCAAATATTACATTGCCGATTTTTCGCATAAGAGGAAAAAAAATAAAATAATGAAGAATATTCTAATTCACTACAGACTACAATATTTCAGCCTTTTCACATTGGCCCACAAACAAGAAGCAGGTACGTAGGTATACTAGATAATGGGTTTAGATGGAAAAAAAAAAAAAAAATATATATATATATATATATATATATATCACTATATTCGAAATATTCTCAAATTTTGTGTGCTGATATTCGCGATGAAAATTCGAAATTCGAATATTCGCACTCAACACTAGTGGTGAGCGCGATTACGTCATCAAAGGTCCTTTTGCAGGTCCTGAAAGAAGAAGAAAGAAGACGATGCCGGCTGCGAGATCAAGTGGATGAGGTGAGTTAATTTTTTTTTATTTTTTAACCCCTCAAGGCACATTTTATTAAGCATTCTGTATTAAGAATGCTATTATTTTCCCTTATAACCATGTTATAAGGGAAAATAATAAAATCTACACAACACCGAACCCAAACCCAATGAAGAAGTTCGGTTCTGGGTACCACATTCAGTTTTTTATCACGTGCGTGCAAAATGCATTGCACTCACGCGGAAAAAACTCAACAACGCAATGCAATCGCAGTCAAAACTGACTGAAATTGCATGTGCACTCACGTGGGTTTCCCGCAATGAACCCGGGAGGCAAATCCGGGATGCCCGTCTGAAAGAGGCCTAACTATTGTATCTGTGCTCTGTGCCAGAGCTTACTTCCTGCTTGAGTCCCTTACTGTTTGTTAGGGCATACACACAGGAGTGTCTCTCCTTCCTTGTGAGGCAGCACGTACACACCCAGCCTATGCCTGGGTTGCAGGAAGTATTTAAGGGCACTTCCTGCCCCAGGAAGGTGCCTGAGCAATCTTGGTCACTATCTAGTCTAGTTCCCTGTGTGAAGGTGTTTGGAAGTTCCTGCTTTACTGTGTACCGGACCCTGCTTCTTGATTAAACTGGATTTTCTTGATTGTAGCCTGCCTCTGACCTTGAACTTCGACTACGGACTTTGCTTTATTGCTGCCTGCTCTGACTTCCTGACTACTTCTTTCCCCTTGGTGCTTGCACCGGTATCTCTGACCCCTTGGTCAGATGCCACTGACCCAGGGGCTGCTCTGAAGTGGTACCTGGTAACTATCCTAATGACCCAAGCCTATCCTCACCATCATAGGCTCTAGGAGTGACACTCCTCCAGGATATAGCCAGTCAGTGGCGCAGTGGGTCCTCACCCACTTGCATAACAGCCAGTGTTGCAAATGATGCTTGACATTTGGGGATCCGGGTACATATTGTGAATCAGGGGTCTGTACAGTTACATTATGCCTCTGTCTTATGCCTCTGTCTACAACTCTGTAAGAAATGAGAAATCCATCCCCATCAGAGGGTATTATACAACGGCCAATAGCTACAAAATGAGAAAAATATACAGAGTTTTATTTGCAGCAGACACATTTCTTTCTCATGTTGTATCCGTTGGCTCGGCACTAGCGGGATATAATCTGCAGTTTTACGCTGACATTCTTGCTGGCAGAGAATAATCACCGAACAAATTGTTTTTATGGCAGAACATGCAAATGCTTGAACTATCTGAGCTCGGTTATCGCAAAGCGTGGACTCTGGGGCTTATCACAAGACCCCGAGCAGGCTACCAGGGCAATTTCTGAAGTCCGTCCTCAGCTTTCCTCTCATTACTGCTATAAACCGAACATGCGTTTGCTGCCTTTATTTGTCAGGTATTAGATTCCTTTGGACAGGTTACCTGTCTGACAGACAGAAGCAATATTCTCTAGAGCAAGGCTGCTGTCTTGTAAATCTTCATAAAATTGCACAGCAAGGTAAACAGTTTTTGGTTTGATTTTCCAAAAAGTGTTTTTTTGACCTATCGCACATTGTATGCAGAGTAGTAATCCAATACTTTGACCATATACTATGAACTTTCTTAATAGCTGCAAAAACCGCAGTTGGGGCCTAAAGGAGTATCTCTATCCAGTGGCGTAGCTACCAGGGAAGCAGGGGAAGCAGCTGCTTCGGGGCCCGGGCTGACAAGGGGCCCAGCGCCTGGCAGAGTGTCAAGTTTCTTGATTAGTTAATAAGTTTTTCAGCCAGGCCCCTTCACATACAGGCAGTGCGCCTGTCCCTTCTCCCACCCTCTCTCTCCCATGCATCTTACTGCCAGCCAGGCACAGTGCAGGAATCCAGCCGATGTGTTCCTGTTGTAATTAGCCCCGCCCACCAAGTTCCAGGAGGAACAGCAGGCAGGAGGAACATGCGGCAGGCAAGAGGAGCACATTGCACTATTGCAGGCTTTTCAGGTATGTCTGTGCCCACTGCCTGTGTGCCCCCCTTGTCAGCACAGCCCCTGACCCCTGTCTGTGCCTCTCCCACAGTGATCAAAGCCTTCTGGCTAGAGAAGAAACTGCTTGTCAGAGAAATCAATAAATATTCATGTGAAGAAGTGTCCCGGTATGTTCCGTACAGATTCTTATCTATACAGAGCTGCTGCATACACTGACCTTGTACTGATAACACAGGCATGGCAGCCTCTGAAGTTAACCCTTCCTGCTCCTCACTGCTTGTCCTTATGTGTGCCAATACCATGTCCTGGTGGAGTCCTCCCTGACTCCTGTGTGACCCATCTGTGCTGGGCTCCATCATTCTCCACAACTGCAGTTCCCTTTCTCCTTGACCTCTCCCTCATAGAGTGTACCAGACTCACACCAGTCTGATAAATACCCCTGGCCCCTGTATGCGCCTCCCTGGCCCTTGTCTCTGTGCCCTGGCCTGTGCCCCCCCTGGCCCCTGTCTGCGCCCCTGGGCCCTGGCCCTTATTTCTATCCCCTCCATGACCCTTGTCTGCTCCCCTGGCCCTTATCTGTGCCCCCTTGGCCTTTGTCTGCTCCCCTGTGTGCACCTCCCTGGCCCTTGTCTGTGCTCCCTTGGCCCCTGTGTTTGCCACCCTGGTCCTTTCAGTGAAGCCCCTGGTCCTTATCTGCATCCCCCTGGCCTTTGTCTGCGCGCCCCTGCCCCTTGTCTGCGCCCCCCCTGCTTGCTGTTCTGCCATATACTACTGCTTGTTTTGTTACTCATATATGCAGAGAGTGTGCACTTATGCGTGCCATAATAAGCACTAGTACATGGCGGAACAGCGGGCAGATAGGGGAGGCTGCCATGTAGCTATAGACAGTATCATCCCCCTTCCCAATGTTTTATATAAAGAAGTCTTTACTATTAACACTGGATTTTGGGTATAGAGATGAGGACATGGGCTGCTAGATCACCGCCAGCACATCCGCAATATCCAGTCCCCATGTGCCAAAAAAGGATTTTAAAGATATGCAAATTAACCCTAGATGAGTCCTGCTTGAGAGAGAAGTCCAGCGAAGGAGCCCAGCACCGCCCCCATCCTCCGAATCACGAAGCTAGAGCTCCTTAATCTCGCGATGTGCGTGTGCTAGCTCGGCATGGTGTTCCTTCCCTGTGCTGGCATCAGCCTTTAGGGAACGAACTGCGCATGCGCTGGCTCGTGCATCGCAAGATTACGGCGCTCTAGCTTCGTGGCGTCGGGAAGCAAGGAGGAGATTCGGAGGATGGGGCGGTGCTGGGCTCCTTCGCTGGACTCTCTCTCAAGCAGGACTCATCTAAGGTTAATTTGCATATCTTTAAAATCCTTTTTGGCACATGGGGACTGGATATTGCGGATGTGCTAGCGGCCATCTAGCAGCCCATGTCCTCATCTCTATACCCAAAATCCAGGTGACAGGGCCCCCACAACAGTATTATACAATGACACTACATGACAGACAGTGTGTGTGTATATATATGTCTATAGAAAGAGAAAATTAAGGAACAACACACTGTTTTTAGGTGGGTGCAAAAATCCAGCCAAGGACCGACTACTCAAGTCCGCTGTAGTAGATGCTAGAAACCGACGGCAGCACTCCACTGGAGTGGAGTGCTGCCGTCCGTCTGCATATATATATATATATATATATATATATATATATATATATATATATATGTATTATATAGGAAAAGGATGGTGTGGCAGCCTAGTCTGGTCTAGATCGTGTCTAGCCAAAGGGGTTTACACAGGAGGAGGGAGTTGGGGGGGAGGGCCCATACAAAAATTTGCTTTGGGGCCCAGTCACTTCTAGGTACGCCCCTGTCTCTATCTTAGACATTGATAGTATATTGCTAGGATATGCCATCTTTGTTAAATAGGTGTCAGTACCACCTCTTTAAACGCCATGGATGAAACATTTAGGGGGTCATTTATTAAACAGAAATACACCTATATTAGCGCCACAATCTGCAACTTTTCCCCGCTCACGTCAGGTCTAAAAAAATAGCTAGGAAACTGTCTTACATTTAGTAGCGGCGGTGGTTCCGCCAAAGTTATGTAGAGACCGACACCTCTACACAACTTTGGCGGATCCACCGCCAGCGCAGGGCCTTATTGAGACCAGGGCCTAAAACGCCAGTCTTAATAAATGTGCCCCTTAATGCCTGTCCTAAGGGTCAATGAATTCACCCATCTCAGACATTTATGGCATATTGCTAAAATTTGCTACCAATGTCAGATAGGTGCAGGTTCTCTGGGACCCGTACCTATCTCCGGAATGTGCCCCTTTACCCCGAAGTAAAGGAGAATGCACAGCCCAAGCACAGCCACTTCAATTCATCACTAGGGAAGTTCCAAAAATAGCAATATGCCATCCATGTCTGAGATTGGCCAACCCCTTTTAAACATTAAAATAGGCATTAAATGTTTGATCCATGTGGATTGAATCCCAGAACCCCTGCTAAGGGCTCTTTCACACTTGCGTTTTTGTTTTCCGGCATAGAGATCCGTCTTCGGGTCTCTATGCCGGAAAAATCCTGATCAAGATTATCCCAATGCATTCTGAATGGAGAGAAATCCGTTCAGGATGCATCAGGATGTCTTCAGTTCAGGACCGGAACGTTGTTTGGCCGGAGAAAATACCGCAGCATGCTGCGCTTTTTGCTCCGGCCAAAAATCCTGAGCACTTGCCGCAAGGCCGGATCCGGAATTAATGCCCATTTATAGGCATTAATCCGGATCCGGCCTTAAGCTAAACGTCGTTTCGGCGCATCGCCGGATCCGACGTTCAGCTTTTTCTCAATGGTTACCATGGCAGCCAGGACGCTAAAGTCCTGGTTGTCATGGTAAAGTGTAGTGGGGAGCGGGGGAGCAGTATACTTACCATCCGTGCGGCTCCCGGGGCGCTCCAGAGTGACGTCAGGGCGCCCTACACGCATGGATCACGTGATCGCATGTATCACGTGATCCATGCGCATAGGGCGCTCTGACGTCAATCTGGAGCGCCCCGGGAGCCGCACAGACTGTAAGTATAACGCTCCACTGCTCCCCACTACTACTATGGCAACCAGGACTTTAATAGCGTCCTGGCTGCCATAGTAACGCTGAAAGCATACTGAAGACTGATCCATCTTCAAATGCTTTCAGGTCACTTGTGTTGTTACGGATCCGGCGGGCACTTCCGGCAAATGGAGTACACGACGGATCCGGACAACGCAAGTGTGAAAGAGGCCTTAGGTGAATGGGCTTTAGGAAGCTCCATATCCCTTTCAAAACTTAAACAGACGCAGTGCCATAATACAAGTGTGGCTGACTGTGCCTGGTACTGCAGCTTAGTTCCATTTAAGGTGCATTACCAGACAATTGTCTCACTAGAGTGCTCTTTCATTCTGCTGAAAGGCAGGGTCTCAGATGGGCATTTTCATTTTATACATGGAATATGCCATAAGTGCGTCTCATTTCTGGATCCTGAACCTTTGCCCTGTCTGGTGATGGAGATGGATGCCCATGCAGGGCTCTCTGCATTTACTTTTACATTTATTAATATCTCCTTTGGAGGAACCTTGATAAAAATCAGTCTTCTATTTAGTCTTCATAGCTATGGGACTCTAACGTCCATCAAAAGGGTTGAATGGGTTGTCCTCAGGATAGGTCATCGATATCAGATCGGCGGGGGTCCGACACCTGGAACCCCCACTGATCAGCTGTATGAGGAGACTGCGCGAGCAGTTCGCATGTGCCGTCTCCCTTCTCTCTTCATGTCCACTGTTGCTGTCTATGGTCTTTGACATAGACAGCAGCAGTGGTGAACAGGAAGAGAAGAGAGACGGCACATGCACACTCCGCTCGCCGTCTCCTCATATAGCTGATCGGCGGGGGTTCCGGGTGTCAAACCCCGCTAATCTGATATTAATGACCTATCCTGAGGACAGGTCATCAATAGTAAAAGCCCGGACAACCCTTTTAACAACAGTTTGTTGGTCCACTTCTATGTCAAGTGGGGCAAGAGCAAAAATTTTCTAAACAAAGATCTGTTCCATTCATCTGAAAGAGGCTGTTTTGGCGCCAAGTAGACAGATTTCTGCAAACCTTCTTTGGGCAGTTGCACAAATGTCTGCAATATCTGTTCACCTTTATGAACTATGATATGGCATATTATAGTTTCCTGCAGATATGCATACTCCTATCAGGTGATGATTTAAGTACTGTTAGTAAAGTTTGTGTGCCTGAAAATAAATTTGCAAAAACTATGAACCCCTACTGCACAAGAGCACCAAAACAGTCTCGAAATGTCAGTCACTACTATCGAAGAATATTCATGACCTGTAAGCACTGAACAAGACATTAAAATTTAAAAGTGTCATTATCTTATGTAACAGCAGAGGAGCATCGTAAATTGGGAGATCAGATTTTTTGTAGGATTGGTGTCAAGAGTTTTGGAGGATGTGTAATTTGTTTGACAGTTAATCATGTAAGGTTGGAATAACACTAATGCAGATCTCATCTCCTGTTGTTATCATCCATCAAAAAACAAAATGGAAGTAGAATCACCACAGGGAAGATTTTGTAATAACAGCTTGGAAGCTGCGCCGCTAATCTCTGCTTTGAAAGCACCATTTTGAGAAATGTTTTACCTTTTTTTGAAACGCTTTGCAACAGTAATTCAGGATATTAAACTTGGTACTTTTAGGGTTAACAACATCTAAAAAGTTTATAGAAGAGCCTGAGGAAAAGTTGGAAGGAGCTGGTCGACCAGAACACAATTCTGAGAGGTTGGGGAGGACAAGTAATCATAGCAGATGCTATTGCCCCAGTAGTTAAAGAGTTATTTTGGTACAAAAAAGTCTTCCCATGGACAAAAATAATTTAAAAATTAAACTAGCTTATATTAACACACTGATCCCCTACCGCTGCAGTTCTAATGGTGCTCAGGTCTACTTCCTGTTCTCAGCACGGTTGGAAATGGTTAGGAATGGCAATCAGCCAATCACTGACTGAGGGGGGTCATCACTGCAGGCTGCGATTGTCTAAGCAGCTGCACCATGCCTAGCTGTATTGTTGTGACAACGAACATTCTGGAAAAATAGACGTAACATGAATGAGAGTTTACTAAACTATGGAAAAAAAATTTCCTCATTTGGCCGACAGCTGTTTCACCAAATCCATAACTGTATGCCTGCATAATAAGCTTGGCTGAATAGGTATGTATTTTGAATAGGAAGATGGGAATAAGCTGCTGCCTGATCCTTCAATTCCCTGACACCGGCTGTCAGAGAAAAGTCAGAACACCCTTATACACATTAGGTGGTTGACTGGTCGCACTGCAGCTTTGGCTTACATTAATCTAATGTGTATGGACAACTAAATTGAATTACTAGCTTGGCTATCTTTATAACTCCCATAGTCTTCAGTGGAGAAGGCCAGGAGAATACCTATAATTCATAGGGCCCCATAGCAAAATAAGATGGGCCCCCACCACCTGGTCTAAGAAAAATAAAGCATCAGCATAAGTAGTGATAATTAAAGGTATATGTAAGAACACCATATATCAAAAAACACACATTATAGCAAAAAGCCACTTTATTATTATTCCCCACTAAAAAGTAGTGCACCTCAAGTTCTGGGTCCCATAACAAGTACTATGGCTGCTATGACTATAGTTACACCCATGAAGAGAGCCACGTGCATGCATGAGGAGTGACAAGAACACAGAGAATAAGAGGAAAAGAAGTTACAAAAAAGGAAGACTTTGTATGAAACAATAAAACCATATAGAAATAGCAGTGCTGAATTTGAAATTTAAGGTCTCATGCACATGGCCATGTCTGTATTCCAGTCGGCAAACCATGGATCCATAAAATACAGATACCTTTCTTGTGCACTCTGCATTTTTCTGATTCCATTACTAAAAATGATGGTTCACAAGATAGGGAATAACCATTAGATTGGTGGGAGTCCTAACTCCAGGACCCCCATCGATCATGAGAACGGGTACCCCTCACTGCTGCTGCTCTATTCATCTCTGGAGACAGAGTACAGTCCTTTGCTTTTTCTTTTTTTTTTTGTGATTGGTGGGGATCCCAAAAGACTGAGCAAAAATCACTTAAAAAGATAAAAAAACATCCTGCACTATGTGATAAATAAATATGTGGATGTGTATGGCTACATTTATAAAATAAAAATGTACTAATAATAATGCACTAACAAAATAGATGCAAATATATATGGACTAAGCCCTCACTCTGATATGATAAAATCTGAGACACTCATAAAATATATTTTGATCAAAGCACATCTGTGCCCACCTACCCGTGCCAAGGTGGTCTCAGTTAGGCAGGACCTACTCTAAACCTACCTATGCCATTGGTCATCTACAATCAGGAGAGCAGACCCTGCACATACAGTGTGCTGATCCTAGTTACCTCTCTGTGCACCAAGAAACCAATGAGAGGGGCAGCACACACAGCTATATGTACCACCTAATCAAGGTTGCCTGTGGAATAGGCAGGGCAAGACTATTCAAAAACTGCTACTCCCAAGGTGGAATAGGATTCCAAAAGTAAGACTGTCGTAACCCAGAGCGGGCACTAACTTTCCTACACCCTGCTACTACCTCTAATGCCTAACCAATGTGTGACACCACCATGCCTTGTGTTTGCAGGTCTGTTCAGAATGAGCTGTATGTTACGCACTGTGTCTGGTTTACCAGCAGGTGGCAGTATGTCTGGCAGTGAGCTATAGGTAGAGTGGAACTAACCATTCCATTTTCTCCCCCTCCTTGGAGGAGTGGGTTCGCCTAGATCTTCCAAAGGGAGGGGTGTCTTGCTTGTTCAGAGTGAGTTGGAGAGTTGGTTGGAGTTGTTGATGGTCCTAGTCAGAGGCTAGAGAAGCAGTGCAGTGCAGTTCTGGCCTAGAAGCCCGACAGGGAGCACAGCAGGGAATCTGCAGCCAGTCAAGTCAGCCCTAACCCAGGGGTTGTAAGAGTTGCAACCAAGACCCAACAGTCTATCAAAGTGTGGTCAGAAGCCGATCGGGCACTGAGCCTGCTATCAGTGGCATGAAGCCCAGATAAAAGAGGCCCTTACAAGATACCAGACAAGAGGGAGAGTTCAGCATAGCGGTAATAGGAGAAAGAACTTAGTTCACCCTAAAACCGACTGGAGCCAAGAGCTACTGTGATTCTGTATGAGCTGCTACACGTTTATGCCAGTATCGAGTAAATCAACTGACCTTACACCAAAGACTGGACCTTACTCATTTCATCTCCTACAAATTATGAACTTTCTGTGCAGCCGCTTCGTGGCCCAACCTCGGAGCACCAGATCCAGGTAGGAGAACCGCAACACTCCCCATAGCCACACCACCACACAGCATCCTAACCCTGGAACTAGTAGAGCCTCTGGGGACAGACTCGCATCGTGCCGCAAGACCCCAACCAATGCAATTGTTATTCTCTTTCCTATGGACAGGGGTTAACTTTTAACAATCAGAATATCCCTTTAAGTATTAAACCATCCCATAATCTGTACATATTTAGTATCACTGTAGTTATACTCAACCGCAGAATAACGCTAACATATCATTTTTTATGCATAGTGGGCGCCGTAAAAGTGAAACCCAAAAAACAATGTCGGAGTTCAAACTTTTTGATTTGCCACTAAAAATAGTTTTTTTCAAAGTTTCAAAATATATGACATGGTATGCTAAATGATGCATTAAGAACTGAAATATGTCCAGCAAAAAAAATCCTTCATATGGTTCTTTTGTCAGAAAAATTATAAAGCTATGGCTCCTGGTAGGCAGGAAGGGGTTAAAACTGTATAGGTGCAGTGGGGGGAGGGGGCAATAGAATTATTTCCTCAAATGGGCCTCCAACATTGTAAGTGTTACCAATGTTACTTTGAATATAATAATAATAATAATAATAATAATAATAATAATAATAATATAATTAGTCATTGTCTTGAAAAACAAATATAGGAATTTTTAAATAAAAAAAAGGAAAAGAAGTCTTGTGATCTATGAAAGAAGGCATGTGGATGATAAGCAAATAAATATTATAGTTTTTTCTGCAATTTTGAATGTAATTTCACACTAGTCACAATGAAGAAGTATTGTATAATGCAGCATCTGGCAGATCGCATGGACCTTATTTCTGATTCTCCTGTGGTGCAGTAGAATAAAGAGATTTTCTGAGTTTTGATACATAATTGATTCTGTAGGAAAGTGTGAAATAAAGCAATAAAAAAAAATAAAGAATTTTAGGCAAAACACATAAAACCGTGGCTCAGATAAAGGAAGATGCTGTTTCCATGCATATCTCTGGTTAACACCCCCCCCCCTCCCATCAGGAGGTAAGAGGTTATCACTACACTGTATTGTTTACAGCTCAGAGTCTTTGTTCAGTTATAGAGACGTTTGTAGCACATTCTGTCTGATGTTTGCACTGCAATATCTGACAATAATCAGTCCAGACCAGAGATTTTCTGCCATTTTAATCAAGTGTTCCAAAGATCTGACATTTCAGTCTGAAACAGAGTATAGAAAGACTTAAAAAACTAATATCAACATAGTGTCATAGTAGTTTTCTGTAAAGGAGTATGAATTTCCAAGATAAATAGATAGATAAAGAGATAGATAGATAGATAGATAGATAGATAGATAGAGCATCAAGATAGGTAGACCATGGACTCCTATACTCTAATTTTTCAAAAATTCGATTCAGAGGGTTCGCCTAATTTTCCAAATTTATTTGTGACAAATTGCATCAAAAACAGTTATTTCCTGTCTGCAAAGAGCCTGTATAGTGGTGAAGAACACTGTGCATTTCAGAAACATGTATAGGTGTGCGCCGCTGTTGTCCTGCTTAACGCCACAGTCCTGGGCGCCGTGTTCACCGGTCATCTGCTGCCTGTTCTTCCTCATGCAGTCCTGTGCTCTGTCCTTGCAGATACTATTTGTTCTGGGATCCATTCCACAGTTTCGTTTCAGCCCTGACCACAACATACTTGCTGCTTTTTCCCTGCAGCACTTCCTTAAGGGTCGACTCGCATCACTTCCCGGGCTTTATGGGTTAGATAATGTGACCTTGCTGACCAATCCTAGCCCTCCTGCATGTATATAAGTGGCTCAGCCCCCTTTCCCAGATGCCTCAGTATCAGATTCATTGTGTCCTGCAAAGGTTGCTGATTTCTCTGCTTGTTTTCCTGTGTTCCTGACCCGTGCTTGTGTTTCTGGACTCAGCTACCTGTTTGATCTCTGCCTGCTTTCATTGACTCTACTGTTGCTGACATGGACTGCATGACCTGTACCTGTGCCCCTTGCTATGACTCGAGATGAGTGAATTTTTTAAAAATTAGATTCAGCCGGTTTGCCGAATTCTCCGAAAAATTTGCTTAGATCCGAATTTATTTGTGGCGAATCGCGTTAAAATACTGTTATTTCCAGGCTGCAGAGAGTCTTTATAGGAGTGTAGAACACTGTGCCTTTCGGTAACACGCATGAGTAATCTGCTGTGGTAGTGAAATAATACTGCGAGTCAGTATGACATGTGGATGACAGGGGTCGCTCTTAGAATCACTGCACACTTCACTTATTTGGGCAGTCACGGGCCAAAACTGACTAAATAACTCAAGTATCAACTAAGCTTTACAGGTAGATGTTAGCGTCAAAAAGAAGCACACTCCTTTTACACCCTTGTCAGCTGATTCCATATAGATGTCTACAGAACCTGTTCTATTAAACGCTTATGCAAGATGAGCCCCCTGACAGAGTGGAGAGGGTGTCAGCAGTAAGTTTGAGTTGACGTCACTGATTAATTTTCCCCCTCCTCTGATCCGTCAGAACAATTACCCAGAAAAAATGGATCCTGTCTGTAGAGCATCCACCTTCACTCGGTCAGCATTTGCTCAATAATCCATCAGTATTGCTAAAAGCAAAAAAACTGGAGTGGATAAAACAGAGATGTCAGGTGAATGGATAATTTGCATGTCTTCTGTGTTTTATACCCACTCCTGCTTTTGGCTACCAAATCATAAGCCAATTCTGATGAGACCATAAGACCTTAAAGCTGCTAACAGACAGGATCCATTGTGCATCTCATTTTTCCTTCCTTCTGACAGAAGAAGTGTCAAATAAATGATGAAGTCAGCCAGGTTGAAAGCCAAAATAGTGAAGTCATGAAGTGGGGAGGGTGGGAACAGAATGAGTGGCGGCAGTATGAGGAGGCCATAGAGTGGCACAAAGACCAAGTCTGGAGGTGGCAGCAGCATGAGGAAGCCACAGAATGGCACAATGACAGAGTGGCGATCGACCAAGATACTTCTGGGGGAACCTGCCTGGCATTAACAGGCCTCTAGTAGCTACAGACAATGAGAAGACAAAGCGTCAAGATAACTTTGAGCCCGGAAGAGTCGCGAAGTTCATCAAGATGCGTCACGACTCACTAGAAATTTTACCGTATATAACCGCAGAGCTGACCGCAAAATAAATTTAGTTTTTTGACCGAAATACTTCAATTAAGATTTTACCACATATTACTGTGGCGCTGCACGCTGAACAAAATTTGTTTTTCTACCGAAATTAGTTCAAAAAGATTTTACCACATATAACTGCAGCGCTGAACGCTGAATAAAATTAGTGTTTCGACCAAAATACATCACTAAAGGTTTTGCCACATATACCTGCAACAGTGAACGCTGAATATATTTTTATTTTTCTACTGATATACGTCAATAAAGGTTTTTCAAGATTTAAGTGCAGCAGCGAATGGCAAATGTATATTCCTTTTTCTACTGATACACATCACAAAAGGGTTTTCAAGATATAAGTGCAGGAGCGAATGGCGAATGTATATTTACTGCAATACGCCAGTAAAGGCTTTACCTGATATAAGTGAGCTGAGAATATATTTTTCTTGTTGCACTGAAATAGGTCACTATACGCTTTCAACAGAAAACTATAAAAGAGTGAAGTGCATACATATTTTTCTTTTAGTACTTAAATACGCCCCTATATGCTTTCACCAGAAATAAAAAGCAACAATGCAGTGCGTATATATTTGTCTTGTTGGACTGAAATACGCCCCTATACGCTTTCACCAGAAATAACTGCAGAAGTGACCAGAGAATATATTTTGCTTGTTGGACTGAAATAGGCAATTATACGCTTTCAACGGAAAACTATTAAAGAGTGAAACGTCCCAGCCGATGTTGTCCAGCGGTTCCTGAAGCATTCCACCCATCTGCAAGACATCCTAAAAATGGCCAGGAAACTTTGCATGCACTTCAGCCATTCGTATACACCGCAAAGCACACCCTCCTTGAGTTGCATCTCCTAACATAGTCTGTTCTGCTAAGTTTCCACCCATTGGAATTCCACCCTCCATATGTTGGACCAACTATACGAACAGAGAAAGGCCATCAACGATTTCTTGATGATGCAAGCGGATGGGAGTACTCCACTGTGTAACTTCGATGTCAGCCAGTGGCAGCTCATGCATGACACCTGCCGTTTGCTCAGGCCCTTTGAGGAGGCCACGTTTTTTGTCAGTAGCCAGGACTACGGGATGAACGTCGTCATTTCCCTGCTTCATGTCCTGGAACATATGGTGGTAACAATGGCTGGTCAAGGGACAGGAGACGTGGCTCCTCAATCTCACGGCCACATGAGCCATGTGGGGGCTGAACTGGAGGAGGGGGAGGAGGACATTGGAGCACAGGCAATGTGTAGCCAAATGGGTGGTTTTTCTACTCAGCTGACAGAACAGGAGGAGTAGGAGGAGCTACAGGATGATGAGAAAGACGAGACAGAGGACCTGGAGGGATGACTTTTGGCTTTCCAACTTGTTGTACCCTCGCTACCGGTCCAGAATGGGAGCCTTTTTAGAATTCCCAATTTGAATATTCGCGCCAAACACTAATGAGGAATCGCATGAGGAGTTAACACAGTGGCCCAGTCACAGATGGGTGAGGGTGGGAATCATATGAGGAGTCAACACAGGGGTCCAGTCACAGATGGGTGAGGGTGGGAATCATATGAGGAGTCAACACAGTGGCCCAGTCACAGAGTGGGCCATGCTGACATCCTCAGACGGCTTGATGAAAAATTCCCACACTGCCGAGTAAGGCATTTTACCCCCACCACTCCTTGCTGACTGCCTGCTACGGCTGCCTCAGTGAATCCATGTACCGCTACTTCTTTCTGGACAAGTAGGCTCCTGTGTAGCAGGCGGTCTACCCTGGTCACGTTTGGCCTCTGTGACTGGGGCCACATTTTTTTCCTCTGAACCCATGATCCCTCCCTAAGTCTTGCTTGTGGGCCAATGAGAAGGCTGCAATGTCTTTGTCTGAGCTTAGCAACATCCCTAGCAACCAATAGAAAAGTTGCCTACCCCTTACTATATAAGAACCTCCGCAGCAGCCATTTTGGCTACAGATCTCACACTGCTGTCACCTTGCTGACTCATGGCCATGCTACCAGCCTGCTGGCTCAGTCGCTGCCTCACACGCAAGCTGCCACCCTCTTCTCCTGATGACGATGAAGACCCCTCTTCACTCAGCTCTCATGTGTGATCGGCTACATCATCATCCACTACTGTCTGCATGTCACTGATGTCACCCTCACGAGTCTCAGGGCCACCTGCCTGACCGCTGGCAACACCAGCTCCCACGCGACTCTTATCGCCGTTACTTTCCTGCATATCGGAGGAAGCAGTGGATCTCTCCTGGCCTGTCTGTCGGACATACTGTACTGTAACATTAAGGCCCCTTTCACACGGGCAAGTATTCCGCGCAGGTGTAATGCGTAACTTGAACGCATTGCACCCACACTTAATCCAGCCCCATTCACTTAAATGGGGCTGTGCAGATGAGCAGTGATTTTCATGCATCACTTGTGCATTGCGTGAAAATTGCAGTATGTTCTATATTCTTTAGAATAACCAGGTCCTATAGAAATGAATGGGGCTGCTTGAAAATCGCATTGAATCCACAAGCAAGTGCAACATGCAATGCGATTTTCACGCATGGTTGCTAGGAGATGATGTTAGTAAATTGATTAAAGTCAATTTACTGTATTATTTTCCCTTATAACATGGTTATAAAGGAAAATAATAGCATTCCTAATACAGAATGCTTACTAAAATGTGACTCGAGGGGTTAAAAAATAAAAGAAAATTACTCACCCCATCCACTTGATTGCGCAGATGGCATCGTCTTCTTTCTTCTTCTTTCTGGACCTGCAAAAGGACCTTTGATGACGTAATCGCGCTCACCAAGTGGTGAACGCCGTGACGTCAGTGCAGGTCCTGCTGAATGAAGATAGAGGAATCCTGCTATCTTTATTCAGGAGGACCTGTGCTGACGTCACCACGTGGTCACATTTTAGTAAGCATTCTGTATTAAGAATGCTATTATTTTCCCTTATAACCATGTTATGAGCGAAAATAATAAAATCTACACAACACTGAATCCAAACCCGAACTTCAGTGAAGAAGTTCGGGTTTGGGTACTACATTCAGTTTTTTATCACGCGCGTGCAAAATGCACTCGCATGGAAAAAACTGAACAACGCAATCGCAGTCAAAACTGACTGAAATTCCGTGCGCACTCGCGCGGGTTTCCTGATATGCACCAGGACGCCCATGTGAAAGAGGCATAACTGCAGGGGTAAAAAAGCTATAGTGTCAGGCCGCAATTTCGCATCAACTCCGGAACTACTGATTGATGCATCAAATTAAGTGTAAAAGAATTTGAACACCCTAAAATTTGTAGTATCAAACCAGGTTTGGGTCAAAAGAGGTGCAGATCTTTCCATTGTAACGTATCTCTGAGTAGGATGTTCTATAGGTTATTTTTTATTACACAGGCTGTACACTCCCCTATTGGACCCTGCTCTCTCCTACAGTGTGGATAATGCCTCCTTGTCCTTTCCCTACACTATGGGAAAGCATAATCCCTGAAATGCTCAAACCTTTTTTATGACTAATGTCTTTTTTAACACTCTCCCTAGCGCCTGTCACATCTCTCCCTGCACTAATGAAGGAGACCGAGCAGGCTGACACTTTTTATAGGGCTGTGACATCTCAGTGGCTGGCTAGCTGCATTATATTATGGGGAATTCCTCATTCTCGGGCTTCTTACTTCCTCATTCTATCATGTGCAGCAGCCATTTTAGAAAAAATGTGATTCGTTACCATGAAGCATGAGGAAATTTGACTTCAGGATGAATCAAATTTTTCCTGAAATTCGAATCGAATTTCACTTCATCAACTTTGATGATCTCTAATACTAATAGATAAAAATTAGATATATTTAGATTATAGATAGATAGATGATAGATAGATAGATAGATAGATAGATAATTGTATGATAGATGAATAGACATATAACTAGATAGATAGATAGATAGATAGATAGATAGATAGATAGATAGATAGGAGATAGATAGATAGCTAGATATGAGATAGATAGATATGAGATAGATAGATAGATAGATAGATAGATAGATAGATAGATATGAGATAGATAGATAGATAGATAGATAGATAGATAGACCAAAAATATAAGCGCAACACTTTCGGTTTTGCTTCCATTTTTCATGAGCTGAACTCAAACATCTCAAACATTTTCTACTTACAGAAAAGACCCATTACTCTCCTCAAATATTGTTCACAAATTTGTCTAAATCTGTGTTAGTGAGCGCTTTTTCTTTGCCCAGATAATCCATCCCACCTCACAGGTGTGGCATATCGAGGTGCTGATTAGACAGCATGAATATTGCACAGGTGTGCCTTAGATTGTCCACAATAAAAGGACACTCTCAAATATGCAGTTTGATCACACAGCTCAATGCCACAGATGACGCAACGTTTGAGGGAGCGTGCAATTGGCATGCTGACTGCAGGAATGTCTACCAGAGCTGTTGCCCATGCAATGAATGTTTATTTCTCTACTATAAGCCGTCTCCAAAGGTCTTTCAGAGAATTTGGCAGTACATCCAACCGGCCTCACAACCGCAGACCACGTGTAACCACACCAGCCCAGGGCCTCCACATCCATCATGTTCACCTCCATGACCGTCTGAGACCAGCCACCCGGACAGCTGCAGCATAACAAAGAATTTCTGCACAAACTGTCAGAAACCGTCTCAGGGAAGCTCATCTGCATACTCGTCGTCCTCATCGGGGTCTGGACCTGACTTCAGTTCAGTAACCGACTTGAGTGGGCAAATGTTCACATTCAGTGACATCTGGCAGGTTGGAGAGGAGTTCTGTTCACGGATGAGTCCTGGTTTTCACTGTTCAGGGTAGATCGCAGACAGCGTGTGTGGCGTTGTGTGGGTGAGCGTTTTGCTGACGTCAACGTTGTGGATCGAGTGGCCCATGGTGCTGGTGGGGTTATGGTATGGGCAGATGTATGTTATGGACAACCAACACAGGTGTAGTTTATTGATGGCATTTTGAATGCACAGAGATACCGTGACGAGATCCTGAGGCCCATTGTTGTGCCATTCATCCACGACCATCGCCTCATGTTGCAGCAAGGATCTATGCACAATTCCTGGAAGCTGAAAACATCCCAGTTCTTGCATGGCCAGTATACTCATCGAACATGTCACCCATTGAGCATGTTTGGTATGCTCTGGATCGGCGTATATGACAGCGTGCCTGCCAATATTGAGCACAACTATTGAAGAGGAGTGGACCAACATTCCACAGGCCACAATCAACAACCTGATCAACTCTATGCGACGGAGATGTGTTGCACTGCGTGAGGCAAATGGTGCCCACACTGGATACTGACTGGATAGATAAATAGACAATAGGTAGATACATGAGATACTTAGATAAATTAAGAAAAATATTCCTTTCCTGTTAATATCTTTAAAAAAAAGAAAAATAAACCTGAGAATGCTTGCTGATGGCATACGGCTATGATCATTCAAGAGACTACCTGATGTGTTAAATATAGACCAGCATATGCTGTATTTTATTGCATTTACAGAAAAGAAGCACATTTGAGAATTTTTTGATCTTGCATCTTGTGTTTCCCTGTGACTTAACACTCATTCTTTTGCATAATAGGAAGATTAATTTTTGAGGCATACTGTTCTGCATAAACGTGAGTATAAGTAGCCATCTGTTCTTACCCAAGCTCCCTCAAACTTCTGAAACTTTATTATTGGTGTAAATTGTGTGTGTGTCAAATATTAATCTACTTACAATATATATATATATATATATATATATATATATATATATATATATACATATATATATATTGTGGGGGGGGCGCTCTGGTAGACAGCGGTGCGGGTGCAGTATAGAGGCAAAGAGAGTCCAGGTAGTGCAGCAAACAGTGTTTTATTTCACACTTGCACAAACAAAACTCAAAACAGTCACTTAGTGTTACTTCACACACAGCAAAAACTTGAGGCAAAACAAAAGTCCAAGACTGAATCAAATTCACCTGTGTGGTTTAGGTGCGTGTTCACACCTGGCTGTCAGCCCAGCCGCAGGAAAGTCCAACCTCAGGCTTCCAGGCAGACTGCACGCCTCTTTGCAAGCTCTTGCTTCCAGCCCTGAGAGCTCCACGGAACACCAGCAGTTTCCAGGTTAAATCACCTCAAATCCTAGGTGTTAGTTCACACCTGGCTGAATGCTCAGCAACACAAAAAGTCCACTGACCGTCTTTAAATGGCCTGCTCTTCTGACACACAGGTCTCAGCTTTTCAGCCCAGCACAGGGCTCAGATCCCAAACACAGAGAGAGTTTGCATAAAACCCAGCTGTCTTTTAAAGGCACCTAGGCATTAACCCAAAAAAACCGGACCGGCACCTAAAATCCGGTCCAGTATTTGCCCTCACCTGGCTGCAATCAACCCAGCAGCACAGGCTGAGAGGAAAATACCTGTTTTTACCACCAAACCTCTCACTGTGTCACATACCCCCCTTTGTTCAACCCTGAGGGGTGAACACACGCCAGACAGTATACCCAGAACCGGGCACTCGCATTTCCCTGTAACTGCCCTGCTCTGTGTTCCACTGAAAATCTAAAGTTCTGAAGTCACCCGAACCCTCTGGTGACCCAGGACTTTCCTTCTTTGTCCAGATGGGGACAGGCTGCGGCCAACCCCATATCACTCTTTCAGAGATGGCTTGTCGCGAGCCACGGGCACCTGGTACGGCTTTAACCAGACTTTTGGCTGGGGCTCAGTGACAATATCACGGTGAGTTATGGAAGGGCATTCAGGGAAATCACAGAACACCTCTGTGTTCCGACTAACAAACTCCTTGGCTCTCCGAGTCTGTTTAGTGGAAAGGCTGCCAGTAATTTTATCTGTGGCAGCCGCTTCCCTGTTAGCAGACAGAGGGACCGGAATCTCTTTCCCTAGATAAACCGGCCGCGGGTTGTTCTCAATACAAGTCTCTCTAACCTTCCAAGGTTTCCGTAAATTTACATGGTAGACCGGCTCCGGCTTTTGCTGCCCTGGCTGGTGTACGTTGTAATTTGGGTCTCCAACTTTCTGTGCTATTTTATAGGTCCCCTTCCCCCTAGCGCTGTCCTTACTGTTCACAGGTGGCCCAACAACCAAAACCGGGTCCCTTTGGCTACGGACCCCAGACACTCGATTGCAGGTCCGGCTTTGGCCTGGCTGAGCCACCTTTCTATGTTTTCTACCTATCCTACTAAGGGGGACTGTCTTCCCCTCACCCAGCGGACCTACTGTGGGTCCCTCTGCCTTGGGTTTCTGGGGTTCTAACACCTCACCTGGGCTAGGCCTCACTACTGGAAGTTTTTCTACCTGTCTGGGAACTGTATGTACAATGGCCGGCCACAGGGCTGGGAACAATGGAAAGTCTTTTCCTATTATCACATCATAGGGCATACTCGTGGTTACAGCTACCTCATGGACCTGCCTGCCGGCACACATGTTTACAGACAACAGAGCAGTGGGGTATTCTTTTACATCTCCATGAATGCTGAAAACCCGACTCTCCGGCCTGTAAACTCTGTGGGTCGCACCAGGAAGCCCTCACCAGGGTCACCTGACTCCCTGAATCCAGCAGAGCTGCCACTGGAGTGTCTCCCACCTCCACCCGACACAAATGTTCATCATGGTTAACCTCTGACACATCGACCCTTCTGGCATACAATGACTGTCGATACCCAAAGTTCACATCCATGGGCTCACCCAGGAGGGGACAGTTGGCCCGTACATGGCCAGGCTCCTGGCACCGCCAGCAGATTATAGAGTCCTGATCCCCAAAGGGCACATCCCGTGCGGTCTTTCTCAGCTCAGGCCGCAGGGTCTGGGGAGGGATTTTCTGGGTTTTATTACTCCCTTCCCCAGAGTCCCCCCTTAAGTTCCTCAGTAGCCCCATAACGTTCGACCAGGTCCACCATCTCCAGGGCACTAGTAGGAGATGTCTGGCCAACCCAGCGCTGGAGGGGTAGTGGCAATGCCCTCCAGAATTTGTCAGCTACAATACGGTCCAGCATAGCAGTGGGACTAAAGTACGTCAGGCGGTAGCCATTTTTGTAAGAGTTTTAGCAAATTGTAATACTGGGGTCGTGCTGGCTCAGCTGGGTTAAACTCCCACTGATGTACCCGCTGGGCCCTGACCAACACATTCACCCCCAGTCTCGCCAGGATCTCACCCTTAACCACAGAGTAGTCTGCTGCTTGGTCGTCCGGTAAATCAAAGTAAACCTGTTGGGGTCCTGACGCCAGAAACGGAGCGATGACCTCGGCCCACTGGTCTCGGGGTAGTCTCTCTCTCACGGCCACCTTTTCGAACATCGCCAAGTAGGTTTCAACATCATCTGTCGCTGTCATCTTGGGAACGGCCGTGCGGACTGCTTTCCGGGCATCGTGCACTCCCTGAGGCATCCCTGACTTTTCTAGCACCATTACGTGTTGCAGCAGCCGCTGGTTCGTGTCCTGCTGTCGCTGATTAGCCTCTAGCAGTTGTCTGTTCGTCTCTTGCTGCTGTGCGATGGCCTGCTGTTGGACAAGTAAGGCTTCTTCATGTCTCTTTTGCTGTTGTGCGATGGCCTGCTGTTGGTTTAAGTTGGCCTGGACAAGCTGCTTTATCATCTCCTCCATCTTGTCCTGTGTTGGTGGTTGCAGCTTGGCAGGCTTAATCCAGGACATACAACAGTGCCCAAAAGAAAAAAATGCTACAAAAGTTTTGGCTTCCCGCCAGCCTCACTGCAATTGCCCGCATCCGCCACCAAATGTGGGGGTTGCTCTGGTAGACAGCGGTGCGGGTGCAGTATAGAGGCAAAGAGAGTCCAGGTAGTGCAGCAAACAGTGTTTTATTTCACACTTGCACAAACAAAACTCAAAACAGTCACTTAGTGTTACTTCACACACAGCAAAAACTTGAGGCAAAACAAAAGTCCAAGACTGAATCAAATTCACCTGTGTGGTTTAGGTGCGTGTTCACACCTGGCTGTCAGCCCAGCCGCAGGAAAGTCCAACCTCAGGCTTCCAGGCAGACTGCACGCCTCTTTGCAAGCTCTTGCTTCCAGCCCTGAGAGCTCCACGGAACACTAGCAGTTTCCAGGTTAAATCACCTCAAATCCTAGGTGTTAGTTCACACCTGGCTGAATGCTCAGCAACACAAAAAGTCCACTGACTGTCTTTAAATGGCCTGCTCTTCTGACACACAGGTCTCAGCTTTTCAGCCCAGCACAGGGCTCAGATCCCAAACACAGAGAGAGAGTTTGCATAAAACCCAGCTGTCTTTTAAAGGCACCTAGGCATTAACCCAAAGAAAACCCGGACCGGCACCTAAAATCCGGTCCAGTATTTGCCCTTACCTGGCTGCAATCAACCCAGCAGCACAGACTGAGAGGAAAATACCTGTTTTTTACCACCAAACCTCTCACTGTGTCACAATATATATTATATATATATATATATATATATATAAGTCTGTCCTGGGAAGAGGGGACAGCCTCTATATCTACAAGAAAGAAGGTTTCTACACCAACATAGAAGATGATTCTTTATGGTACAAGCAGTGAGACTATAGAACTCTCTGCCTGAGTAGGTGGTAATAGTGAATTAACTATGTTACTATGAAGCGCAAGGAAATTCGGCTTTGTGGAGAATCACATTTTTCCTGAAATTCGGATTGAAATCCACTAAGGATACTTCGATTAGCTGAACGCTAGTTATAGATTACTAGAGAAGGGTTGTTGATCCACAGAGCTATTCTGAATACCTGGCTGGAGTCAGGAAATAATTTTTCCCCCTAAAATGAGGAAAATTGGCTTCTACTTTGTGGGGTATTTTGACTTCTTCTGGATCAATTTGCAGGATAACAGGCTGAACTGGATTAACGGTTGTCTTTTTTCAGCAATACAAACTATGTTACTATGTAGCATGCTACGTCTTTCAAGTGTATCTATGCTGAAGTCATAGAAATACAGAAACAAAGGGGGACATTTACTAATGATTTTACCTCACTATTGTGGAGTAAAAAAGTTACAAAATATAGTGCACAGCATGTGTGCACCATAATTTGCAACTTTTGCAACTTTTCACCACTTTTCCAACGTGCCAAGAAACAGGGCGGGGCCTGGCACAAGGGAAAGTCACACTAGAAAGTGGCATAAGTTATAGCTGAAATCTACACCACAGTCTGGCCTGCGTAGACTTCAGTATCTGGTGCTCGGCAGAGAAGAGATGTGCATCATTTATTATATGTATATAATAAATTTATATACACATATATATACCTATCTATAAAAATTAGGAGCATATCACGCTCTGAAAAATGAAAAGGTAGAATCTGATTGGTTGCTATACACCACTTTTGATAAATCTGCGGAGAAAGGCTATAATGGCTGGCGATATTTGGCGCAGTTCTGTGTGTCTGGTGACAAAATGCGCAGTTCTTAGAGGCCGATGAGACTTCTGATCAGCCACTGGATTTGACCATGCAGTTTTAGGCCCCATGCACATGGATGTATCTGTTTTGCAGTCCACAAATCATGGATCGGCAAAATACGGACACAGTCTGGGTTGAATCTGCGTTGTTTTGCAAACCCATTGACTTCAGCAGGGCCATGGTCCACATTTTGCGAACAAGTATAGGACTTGTTCTATCAACTTGCAGAATGGACATACGGATGTGGAAAGTAAACAGATCATCTGTGTGACTTCTGCATCCGTATGTCTGTTCCGCAAAATGTCCGCACAATGCGGACCCAATGAAAACAAAGGGTGGAAAATTGCATCTGTATTTTGCAGATCCGCGATTTGTGGACAAAGTCTAATAGATCTGCCTGAAATCCTTCAAAGTCCATCAATTCACATTAATTGTGAACCATGGGAACCATTACCTGCAGTACAAAAGCAGGTGGGATTGGACCATTTGTTGCTCAGAGGGCCCCTGGTATGTATTCCCTACATCGTGGGAGGAGGCCTGGCATTGAACTGAATTTTCTCCTGTCTGAATACAATTTCATAGGTAGCAAAGAAAAGAACAAGGCAATGGTTAAATCAACCACTTCAAGCTACCAGGGTCAACAACATACAGAGCGCTTCCAAAAATTGCATTTCTACAATTTCAATGATTTGTGGCCTACAAATTGAATTTTCTAGAGGTCAAGCTAGAATAAATTTGGACGAAATCATCTAAAACAGCCATTGAGATGTCACAAATCACCTGCCGTAGATATTCTCATTTGCAGAGGAAGAAGGTAAGTTATTATTCGCTGGATATCACAATTGAAGAGTTACTCTACCTTCCATAGATTTTCAAAGTTAATAATGTGGACAGCCTCTCCCCAGTGAGTATTTGGTATCTTCATCTGCCCAAATTCATGCATAATACCTTAGTAGTTGGTAGATAGGAGCAGGCAGCACTGTCAGAGATTGCTCATCGACATAAAGTGTTAGAGGGCATTAGTGAGATGAGGTTTTCTCCTAATGTTCTTCTCGGTGAAACAAGGCTCTGTGTATGAAGAAGGATCTGATATTACATGAGAATTAGGTGGTTATAAGTTTGGGTCAGTCAGACTGGAAAATTGCAAGAAAAGATGAGAAAGTCAGTTCTACATAAGTAGAATTTGTTGCAAAGTTCCTAAAAAATGTTACCTTTGGCAACAAAGAAACTTTAGACAATTGTCCCATACAAATCACTCAAAATGGAGGTCACAATTTTACAGATCAGAAGACAGAGATGAAGATGTCTGCTATTAAAAAGGGATCATTTTTGGAGTGTTTTTTAATTAATTTTAATTGACAGTGTGTTATTAAAGGGGTTTTCCATCTTTGGGGGGGGGTGGCTGAGGGTTGGTAAAAAACTTCTTTTGACAGACATATGAAGGGAAGTAAAGTTACCTGCTTCCTGGCGCTGGCTCCCGACTCCTTCTCTTTTCGGCCACAGCTTCTCCGGCTTGGCTCACAGGTTTTAAACTTCTGTCTTCTGTCACTTATGTCACGTGACCATTTGTCGTGACGCAAGGGGAGCAAATCACCCCTGTGGCCAGCAATTGGCTGCAGAGGCGTCAAAACAGATGTCCACATCCTGGAAGCCAAGTGTAGATGGAACCTGAAGCCAGCACTGAGAATCAGGTAAGTATGCTTCCCATTGCAGGTCTGCCCAAAGAGAGGGAGTTTGCCAGCCATCCTGGCCACCTCCTCCAGAGGTGCACAACCCTTTTAAAGTGTCCAATAACACCTGCTCCTTTACCATCCATTTACCCATAGCTTTAGGTGTCACAGTCACTTTGATATTACTGATGCTGTCTTGGCGTTAGCGCTTGAAAAGGGGTTGGATACAGTCCTAGGAGACCTTAGAGTGTCGTACACAACTTTTCTGGGCAATCAGGGCACTTTCGACTGAAATGGAATCTGATACCTGATTCCAATGACCCCAAATGAATGTTGGGAAATTTGGGAAATCTCTAATAGTGATAAGCGGCATATCCAATATTCGAATTAGCGATATTTTGCAATTATTTGGCTGAATATTCACCATAAATTCGCAAACTTGAGAATTTATGATCTCCAGTCATTATTTACTTGATTGCGAAAATAGGCAATGTAATATATTCACGATAAAAATTCACGATTAGAATATTTGTGATCAACACTAAGGGGTAGACAACTTTCCTATTGGTTGCTAGGGATGTAACTAAGTGCCGATATTCGCAATAAATTTGCGATTAGAATATTCGCGATCAACACTATTCGCGAATACGAATATATAGCACTATATTCTAAACATTTGTGAATACTCGAAGATATTTGAGATATAAATTTGCGATTTGAATATTCACGCTCAACACTAATCTCTGACTGTAAGTCCAGCATTCAGGAAGTATAGACTAGAACAGTGTTTCCTAACCTATGTCTCAGGACCTATATGTGGCAGGTGACCACTAGCTATATGGCTTCCTACAGTAGTGGCCATATGCTCTGACCACTCTCTGGATTAGTGAAAGAAGTGTGCGTCTGCAGCCCATGCAGCAGCAAGAGGACTGTATTGTTCTGGGGTCACTAGAACCCCTGAACATCTCACAAGCATACAGAAAACAGACAAACAGATCAAGAGTAGGCCAAAAAGAATGCTTTATTAAACAAATGGCCAGACCCAGTGGCTTCATAGCAAGGATCTAACCAGATCCCCCCCCACACACACACACACACACACACAGAGAACAGAAGTGTTTCTGCCTAAACCCCTTTCAATGACCCTTGGGCCATTTTTCCACTGCCTCATTTGCTAAAAGTTGTTCCTTTAGAGGGGGGAGTACTGGTTAAGTTTTCACCTCCAGTAGAAGAGGGGATAATCCCAACTAAGACTGGGCCCCCTCTTGGCCTGGGCCCCATAGAAGTCATGTGGTCTGCCGCTATGGTAGTTACGCACCTGGCCAGATCCAAACAACCATAATAATCCCGGACAAACAGGTAGAAAAGAGTGGCAGATGTAGAACTACTGGGCCAAGTGACTGGTTTGACTTAGGACCAAACCCTAAAGGGTGTTATTCTGGTGCTCCCCTGGCTTTCACTCTTTAAACCCTACATAGGCATCAGGTCTTTGTTGCAGGGGAGCGACCAGACCTCTACCTCCTGGGATGGCCCCGGTCACTTGGCAAATGACCTGCAAGGAACAGGCGCTAGTGTAAAAGACCAGTGGTCCAGGCAAAACATAAATCCAGGAACACAGGCCAACAAGCAGGAAGTCAAACAAACATGCAACATAGGACACTGTTCAGACACAGACCAAGTAACAGGAACACAGACAAGCCACATTATCAGGAACCCATGTGGAACTGGATACATGGATCACAGCACTCACTGACAGACAGGAAAAACTCAGATACATACAGACATAGCTAGAACCCATGCGGATACGGATACAGGGAGCATGGCGTACACAGGCTTACCAGCAGACAACATACTGTAGTAACATGCCTGGACACCATGCAGAACTGGGTGCATGGTGATCACAAACAGACATACAAAATACTGAGACAAAGTAACATAGTAGAAACTCCCAGACAGATTAAGACATGCAGACATTGTACAAACTCCCAGACAGAGCAAGACATGGTGGCATTGATGAAATATCAGGCTGACCACACAAGTCAGGGGAGAATGACAAGCACACTGGTCAGTAGAATCTACGCTGCACACAGCATACCTGGACACACACTGACCTCAAGCACAGAGGTTTAAATAGCAGGGTGATTACAACACCTGACCAGTGACCACTAGAGATGAGCGAACTTTAAAAAAAAGTCCGGTGTTCGGCGTTCGGGTTGTGGTAAGTCGCGCATCCCGTTATGGATTCCACTATAGCGGCATATGGAATCCATAAGGGGCGGCTGCCACCAACCCGAACTGTTGAACAGCCGAAGGACCTGGGGTGACGTCACTGTCATGTGATCAGTGCAGGGGGCGTGGCTCAGCACGGGATCAAATCCAGTGCTGAGCCATGCCCCCTGCACTGATCATATGACAGTGACGTCACCCCAGGTCCTTCGGCTGTTCAACAGTTCGGGTTGGTGGCAGCCGCACCTTATGGTCTCCATATGCCGCCATAGTGGAATCCAAAACAGGATGCGCGACTTACCACAACCCGAACACCGGACTTTTTTTTAAAGTTCGCTCATCTCTAGTGACCACCTGATATTAGGAAACATATATATAGATAGGGGCAGCACTAGCTTGGCTTCTTATCTGCAAATTCTTGTGCTGGATCCTGGCCCGCCCCCTGTAACAGCAACAAAAAATGGAATACCGCGGCACTCACGTAGCAAAGGATTCTTCTTTTATTTCTCCCAAAGCAGCAACGTTTCGACTTTAACAGTCTTTCTCAAGCATACAATACATACTGATCACCGTGCACTTAAATAGCAGTATACACCCCACCTGTGGGTGTGACTTAGGGAGGATGTATCCTCCCCTTTGTTAATACCCAATAGCACAAAATTATCTAAACTAGTTTATGTGCTGACATATACATAAAATTACTAACCATACCGTGAGCTTTAATCTAACAGGAGGCTGTGGATAAGACCAGAGTGGGCCATGGCTTGATTCGTAGTACTCCACGTGTGTAGCGCTTTCTCGGCGTTCAGCCGGTACTTGCGACACTTCCGGTTCTCGAATGACATCACTTCCGGTCAGCGTGCCGTGATTTCTTCAGATTATTGAAAAACGTCCTAATCTTCTGACACAATATAATGGTGCTGAATAAAATCCATTCCAGCATTCCATATTTTCTTACTATATTCTTACTGATCCAAATAAAGAACACAGGCACACACCCACTCCCATGGTGTGTGTCCATGTCTATGGATCTGCCACGTACATACCAAGGCGGGTGAGTAAGGGGTCCATCATCCAAGGGAATCAACCCCAGGGTGGGGTTACTACAATTTAAACAAGGGAAACTACCTCCCTTGTTACGGGCACCATGCCCAGTCCTACTCATGTCTGCATGTATTAGAGAGAGGAGACGCATAATAGTGTTTGATCATAAGGTTTTTAAATGAAGGGAGAGAGTCCAACCATGGCCAATGTCACTGGGTCCACATAGTGGACGCCTTTACTACAATGGCGGTTTTCTTGTGAGCAGTCCTGTGATATGTATGAATGGGAGAGAGGGGGGAAGGGACCTCCACCCTGGGGTTGATTCCCTTGGATGATGGACCCCTTACTCACCCGCCTTGGTATGTACGTGGCAGATCCATAGACATGGACACACACCATGGGAGTGGGTGTGTGCCTGTGTTCTTTATTTGGATCAGTAAGAATAATAAATGTGTTATGGTCTTAGCTCATTTCCGCCGAAAATTTAATGACGAGGTCTATTATTGATCATTGGCATTGGGTATAGGACGATATCCCTAATCATTAAACTACGGACAATTGTCTGATTTACTGCACCTCCCTAACAATAGGAGCTCCCCTTAGTTGATAATTGCTTCTAATCCTTATGGATTCCTTATTCTAAATGAGAAATAATATAAGCGGCATCCTAGAAACATGTTATATTAGTTACTAACTGGTAACTTAGCAACAAAATGTCTAGCGATCATGTGACCTCATTCGCATCATGTGACCGGAAGTGGGGCAATGGAGCTTGCTATGGATATACAAGGCAACAGAAAAAAGGAGAAAAAACGTTTTACAAATATGGAATGCTGGAATGGATTTTATTCAGCACCATTATATTGTGTCAGAAGATTGGGACGTTTTTCAATAATCTGAAGAAATCACGGCACGCCGACCGGAAGTGATGTCATTCGAGAACCGGAAGTGTCGCAAGTACCGGCTGAACGCCGAGAAAGCGCTACACACGTGGAGTACTACGAATCAAGCCATGGCCCACTCTGGTCTTATCCACAGCCTCCTGTTAGATTAAAGCTCACGGTATGGTTAGTAATTTTATGTATATGTCAGCACATAAACTAGTTTAGATAATTTTGTGCTATTGGGTATTAACAAAGGGGAGGATACATCCTCCCTAAGTCACACCCACAGGTGGGGTGTATACTGCTATTTAAGTGCACGGTGATCAGTATGTATTGTATGCTTGAGAAAGACTGTTAAAGTCGAAACGTTGCTGCTTTGGGAGAAATAAAAGAAGAATCCTTTGCTACGTGAGTGCCGCGGTATTCCATTTTTTGCACCTGATATTAGGCTCACTGATCAGGGAAACATTAACCCTACGTGAACACAGAACATAAAATTCACAGGACACAGTTCACACACTAGAAGGCCACAGCCAGCACGCACTACCCACGCAACCAGCATAAACGGTTGATGCCCCCCCAAAGCCAGTACGCAAGATCTCATGCAGCCAGCCTTCACAACAACAAGTGTCAGAGTGAACCACACTGTGATACAGACACACAGAACCCAAGTAACCAGCATACAGGGTTATCAGCCAGCAGTCATTATGCAAGAGCGCATGCGTGTGTGTTGCAGTGCTGTGTGTGTGTGTCTGTGTATCTATCACAGCTGTGTGTGTATGTAGCATTGCTGTATGTGTGTGTGTATGTATTAGTGCTGTGTTTGTTGTGTCTATTTAGCAGACCAGTGTCTGTGTGTGTGCATGTAGCATAGCTGTATGTGTGTGTGTATGTAGCAGGCTTTTTTGTTGTATTCAACAGGTGTGTGTGTGTGTGTGTGTGTGTGTGTGTGCATGTAGCATAGATATTTTGTTTTTACATTTTTTGTTATCTAAGCCTGTCTAAACCAGCATCCAAAGTCCAGAAAATACAGTATACTGGCGGGATTGCTTAACAGCAGTGAAATGTCTCTTGGAATGTAGAATGTAGATTTTATACAAAGAAACTAATTAATGTAGGTGTGAATATTTGTCAACTAGGGGATACTGTGCATTTATGTAAAGAGTAATTGCTTAGTAACTAGCCGTAAAAATCCATCTTTCAGCTAATTAGAGAGAGATCAATACATGCAATGATATCATCAGAGATTGAAAAATGGCACTTAAAGTACAGAGACCAAAGGAAGATCAGGTTGTAATTAGAGATGAGCGAACTTCAAAAACTGATGTCACCATCATGTGATCAGTGCAGGGGGCGTGGCTCAGCACTGGATTTGATCCAGTGCTTAGCCACGCCCCCTGCACTGATCACATGACGGTGACATCACCCCAGGTCCTTCGGCTTTTCCAAAGTTCGGGCTCGTGGAAGCCGCCCCTTATGGATTCCATATGCTGGGATAGTCCGCGGTAGTGGAATCCATAATGGGATGCGCCGATTACCCCAACCCGAACGCCGAACTAATTTTTGAAGTTCGCTCATCTCTAGTTGTAATCCTTATACTGAATGATGTATTCATCAGTTGTATAGATGAGCGGACCTGTGGATGTTGGGGTTCGCCGGGTTCGGCCAAACTTCGGGAGTCGGGACCTGAACTTTACCTGAACTCGAACCTGAACCCCATTGAAGTCAATAGGGACCCGAACTTTGGTGCACTAAAATGTCTGTAAAATAGTTGTAGTAAGGGCTAGAGGGCTGCAACAGGAAGCTAAATGGGGGTAAGAGCAGGACAATTGGCCTGCAAACAAATGTGGATAGGGAACTGACTTAAAATGACATAGAATAGAAAAAAATATATATAATCTTGAACTAGGAGGCAGAGGTCAAAGTGGAGTAGGAGGTTGAGGAGGCAGTGTAGGTGGAAGCAGCGGTAGAGGAGAAGGAGGTAGCCAATACTGTTTTTGTTTCTTTTTTTATTTTATTTTTTCCTGTATTTATTATTTTTTTTTTTTATAAATTTGGGAAGGCCCCAAAACATTGGGAAATGGAAAAGAGAATGCAAAGAGAAAGTGTGCTGGAGTCTACTCAGCACAAGGTATGGACAAGTCCTGTGGGATCCATGCCTGGTTTATTTTAATAAACGTGAGCTTGTCCACATTGGCTGTGGACAGGCGGCTGCGCTTGTCTGTGATCACCCCCACCCACCGATTTAACAGACAGATTAACTATATTAATTTCCTGGTCACGTACGCAGTGCAGGTGTACCTCACACCAAAAATGTGTATATGTCACCCACCGATCTAACAGATAGAGATGAACTGGATAGGTAAATTTCGTGTTTGCGATATTTTGCTAATTTTGCACATAATATTCGCAATAAATTAGCAAATTCTAGAATTCACGATCTCCAGTTATTTTTGCAACTGTGCAAATCGGCAATAATGATGCGCAATATGTGCAACTTCACATTTTATCAGGTCTGAGTAGATATTACTGATTGGTGCACTAAGTATTGTACATTACAGCACTGTGTCTAACAGAGACACAAATCCCTATTACAGCACAGTACTTAACTATCACACTACCTAACACCCTGCACTGGAATCAGCTACACTATATCACTATCTAACCTACACTGACTATCTCCCACTAACTATCTGTATTATATATATAAGCTAACTATCTAATGAAATTAAATAAGGATCCAGATGAGTCTGCAAAGCACAGAGCACAGCAATGACACTGTTCTCTCTCTCTCTCTCTCTCTCTCTCTCTCTCTCTCAGAACTGCAAAAAACAGCAGAAAATGGCTGCTGGGGTTTCTTATGTAGTAAGAGGTAGGTAACTTTCCTATTGGTTGCTAGGGATGTTGCTAAGCTCTGACAAAGATATTGCCGCCCTCTTATTGGCCCACAAGCAAGAAGCAGTGAGGGTACTGATGAAAAAAAGAAGCTAGAATATTCACGATTACAAATATATTGCACTATATTCTAGATTTTCGCAAATTCTCAAAGTGCCAATATTCGCAATAAAAATTCATGATTAGAATATTCGCAATCAACACTACTAACAGACGGATTAACTATATTAAATATTAATTGTATCTTTGTGTCAGGGGTGCAATGATGGTGCATTGCCCACAAAAAAATCGCTATAGGTCACCCACAGAATTAACAATCAGATTAAGTATTATATTTCTGTGTCAGGGGTGCAAAGCTGGTGCATTGCACCTACAAACAAATCACTATAGGTCACCCACAAAATAGGTAGCTAGATGAAATTCCTAACACTGTCCCTCACTTCAGCTGCCTGCTTCCTGTCCCTGCACTACTCAGAGCTGATGGGCAGTGCTACACATGATCCAGCTTGTAGAGGGGCTGTGTCACATGATACACCAGCCAATTATAGCCATGCCATTACTAGGCATGGCTGTGATGGCTTCTAAGTGCCACAGCTTAAAAGCTCGTTGATTGGCTTTTGAGGCAAAGTTCAGGTTCGGATCTGGGTACCCAAACTTGCAAAGTTTGGTACGCTCAACACTAATCAGATGTTGTTAATGGGTAAAAAAAAAAAAAAAATCGAATCTTATATTAAATTCTACACATTGTAGTATTAAATTACCATAACATTGAAATACCTGCCTAGTATTGTGTACTGTAGCTCCCCCTCATGCTACCAAAATAAGACTGACCTGTTGAGGCATGGACTTCACATGACCTGTGAAGGTGTCTGCCAACATGTGCACAAAATTTCCTTTAAGTCCTGTAAGTTGTCCATGGGTCACATATTTTTCAGGCACATTTCATGAATGTTCAATTGGCTTGAGATTTGCAGACTTTGGAGACTAGAGTTAACGAAAATAAGTGCTGGGGAGCGGCATTTGTTAGGGGCCATGTTTTGTGTACTTTTCTTTATTCAATTTTGAGTTTTTTTTTTTTTTTGTACTTTTTTGTATGTTTTGTCCCTCAAAAATCAGAAAGACCATTGAGGGAATTAGGTGTATTTTATTGGCTGGAATAAAAATATTGAGACTAAGTACATTTTATTTAACTCCCAAAAATTTAGTTGAATGGTCATAGATAGAGATGAGCAAAGTTATGGAAAATTTTATTCAGCTACTTCACCGAATTTAACAAAGAAGTTTGTTACATGATAAATTACTTAGTCACAATGCTCATTTCTTTGTAAGTTGTGGGCGCAATGACGGGGGACTGCGATCTCGCTGTCCCCCGTCATTTAACCCCTCAGATACCACGTTTATCTTTGATCATGGCATCCAAGGCTACCATTGAAGCCTTTCATGGGTTAATCCGGGTAAAAAAAAAAAAATACTTACTCTATCCACTTGATCGCGTAGAGGCTGTCACAGCTATCTTGATTGAAGACACCACGCAAAATCTCGTACGGTGACTTGAAATCACGCTGGCTGGCGATATTTTGCATGGTATCTTCAATCAAGATGGCCGCAATGGCCTCTTCGCTGGAAATGGATGAGGTGAGTGTGTATTTTTTTTTTGTTGTTTTTACCGACATTTTCGAATTGTTCCTGAAATTCTGATCAAAGTCACTTTTGTTTAGATTCGCTCAACACTAATCATAGACTAGATCATAGAGGGTGGTCTTGTCTATGACATCCATCTGCTCTAATAGTCTTAATGTCGATTGGTTGCTTTAAATACTGTACCATGTTGGGCATTTACCGTACGTGTTTGCTCACTGAGATCAATGTAATGATAACCTTCTTTGGTTATTTCTACAAGCTCGTCCTTGGGGATATGCCATGCTTATCATCAAAGTCATCTGGATTCTGTGGTTTGAGTAGATAATTAAGACCTTCACTGCTCATAACTATCTTGTCCTTTTTATAGCATCTCCTTGACTATCTTCTTGAAATCCGCCTATTATTCAATCTACTGTGACATGTTATATAATAACATCCATGATTGTCCTAGAAGATAACTGGGCCTCTCCCTATAGTCTTCTAATCATGTTTCCTGATCACCAGCTATGCTCGGCTTCAGTTGTATTAACCTCTGTGACACATGTACTCTCATGTCAACCTGGAGATGTAGCAATCTCAACATTAAGCACTTAAATGGTCCAGTGGCACCATTTTATATATGCCTATGCTATAAAACATGTCACCAAGTGTAATTGCTCAGGCATATCCTTTGCCTATGCCAAAACTAGTGATGTAGTATTTATCTTGACTAGATATTATTTATTTGTAGGGAAGCTTTTTTTTGTTCCTGAAGACTAAGGTTCTGGAAAACATCAACAGTGATATGTCGAGAGAGAAAAGAGAAAATAATTCTTCTGACATTATTTAGACTTAGATAAATTAATTAATGAGTTCCTTTAGATAAAAATGTATTTGAGAAGATACAAGCAATTCTCCTTTGGTATCCCTAATATGTTTCTATTTTCTAGTACTCGACTAGTTGAACCTTTTGTGGTTGTCAAAATGGACTGAGTACTGTGAATAAGAGGTAAAAATCAAGGAGAAAAACTTCTTTTGTGTGAGTATGTAGGGTAAGTGTAGATGCCATAAAATAATGCTCACCGTGTTTTATGGTGCTTTTTGGGATTTTTCTGGCTGTTGCTGTAAACTGGTGCTCTTGGTGTTCTGGAAGTAGTACCATCTATTGCCCTTTGCCTATAATCGTGGTGACCTCTCCTGAGAACCCAAATGTTCTCCGTAAAGATTGATCTGTAGTGACACGCATAAATGCTAAAATCTTTACACACAGAATAATTTACTTTGGGCTAATCTTAAGAGCATTATCTTGTCAGCTCCCTGGTTTTCATCCTTTAATCCCTATACAGAAATCTGGACCTCACTGCAGGGGAGCCATCAGGCAGCTACCTCTTGGAGTAGTTCCTGTGTGGTTTACAGCTGACACCAAGGGATCAGGTAAAACTGTAGTCAGGGATAGGCTGAGATTGGGGCAGGTAGAGTATGTGCAAATCCATGAAACAGGTCTGAAGTCAGGGCAGACAGCCAATATGGTTTATGGTATTCAGGGTATGGTTGGTTCAGGCACCAGAGAGTCAGAATCCAGAATTCAGACAGCAGACAGTACATGGGCAGACAGAAACAGCACACCTTAGCAGGAAGTAGCAAGCTAATATACCTGTTGCTCAGGCACCCTCCCATAGATGGAGGTGCCTTAAGTACCCATAAACAGCCAGTATTAGGATGAAGAAGAATTAGGGTGCTCTGGCCCTTTAAGAGTCAGTAGGGGGCAGGAGTGCCCTATGGGCAAACTGGGGAGGCCTAGCTCGGGACTGCAGGCCACAAACAGAGAGGGACACATGGAACTCCAGTGTCCAGGCCCACTGTTAGAGCGAAGAGGAGAGCCAGCGGGTCAGGACCTCAAGAGCAGCAGGAGTTAGGTGAGGGAAGCCCTGTGGGAGATGCCATGGGCCACCGACATAACACAAGACAACAAGGTGAATGTACACATACTTCTGCATCATTACTACACAAAAGTTAGTACATTAGGAGCATCCTGTTTTCTCTTTAGCTTTCTTTCTAGCCATGTTACAGGGCTAGTTATAGGTGGCTCTAAAGGAAAATGTATACGCATACATTTTTAGATGGAAAACTACATTATCCATGTATAATGGACTAATGTTTTATCATAGGTAGAAGGCAAGCAGCAATACAGCAGAGCCATTATAAATGTATCTCTTGCCCTGCAATGACATTGAGATGATTCTGCTTAGAGATGAGCGAATCGAAGCTGACGAAGTGGAATTCGATCCGAATTTCAGGAAAAGTTTGATTCGCACCGAATCTGAATTTCCTCACGCTTTGTGTAAGGACATGGAACAAGGAACACTGGGAAGGTGGGATCACCCATAATGCCATGCATGCAACTAATCAGCAGCCAGCCCTGTGATGCCACAGCCCTATAAATAGCCTCAGCCATCTTGGATTCTGCCATTGTGCAGTGTACTTAGTGCAGGGAGAAACGTCAGCAGGCTCTGGGGACAGTGTTAGAAAAAACGTCATTGTGCTAAAAAAATGTTTACAAGTGCAGGGAAAGATAATTCAAGGTGTAGGGAAAGAATAGGGAGGAATCATTCCACAGTATTTATGTTAAAAGGGGTTCAGTAGGGAAGGGCATCCAAATTGCCATTAAACAGCTCTTTAATTTCAGCAAACCGTTCTTGTTATTGCGGTACAAATGCTGTTTAATACAGGCATTAACAGGGTTTATTACAAGTATATATTTATATGTCTTATTTGCCCTTGTGCGGTGCAGTTATATGTTCTAAAGCATTTTTTGTCTTGTATTAGTGGGAGAAAAAAGGGCTTATTAGCCATTCTGTGGTGAAGTGAGAAAATGATAGCCCTTTTTGTCATGTATTAGTGGCAAAAGTAAAATATATTTGCCAATCAGCGGTGCAGTCATATGTTCTAAAGCGGTTTGTGGCGTGTATTAATGGAAAAAGAAAAAATATATTTGCCAATCAACGTTGCAGTTATATGTTCTAAAGCCATTTGTGGCATGTATTAGTGGAAAAAGAAAAAATATATATTTGCCGATCAGTGGTGCTGTCACTGCCTTCCCTGTGAAAGATCTGAGAAGATCGGATAGACTTGCGGCATGTGAGTCTATCTTACAGGTCTCTCTATTTTTTATTTCTGTTTGCTATTGTTTGCAGTATTCCACCTCTCCACAGGTTCTGCTTGTTATCAGTGAGGAGGTCCTTTTTAAGTCCACCTGTCACTACTTACCATGCGGTTTATATTTCCTGCTGGAGTTCTATGCTAGTTGTTTGTGGATCATCTGCTTCCCTTTTGTCTCAAGCTAAGTTCTCCTGTTGTCTACTTGGTGCGTGTGTTTTTTCTAGGTCTCAGGGAGACACTGGTCCCTTGACGGTGGAAGGAACCGGCTGTCTCATCTCCACCTCCCTAAGGCTGGGAACACACCTAAGCGTTTTTGGAGTGGGCATTTTTTGGAACATTTTATCGCGCGACAAACGCGCGTTTTCATGGGCGTTTTTGCATTTAAGGAACGCGCGTTTTTGAGGCGTTTTTTGGATTGACAGGTTCCAGATCCACTAAAAATGTAGGCCCACCTATATGAAAGTTGCAGACTGTTAGCCAAATTGGGCCTTTTTATGCTGGGTCAAATGAGAAAAACGCGCGATCGTATGCGCGTTTTTTAAACAGAAAACGCGCATATCTTCAACTTGGAGCGTTCCCATGCATTCCAATGGGTGGAAACGCTTGAAAAAACGCCCCAAAGAAGCTCAAGCACTAGTGTTAAACGCGCTGTAAAACGCCCAAATGTGTACCATGCCCATAGGGATACATTGCATTTCACATGTTGTGCGTTTTTCAGCGCGTTTAAAACGCTTAGGTGTGTACCTAGGGTAAGGGTGTGCGACAGTACCAGCAGGGCATAGGTTCCAGTGTATGAGTTCCTTCACCATCAGGACTTGCTCTGGTTTCTGTCGCTGTTTGTGTATTTGGTGTTCCTCACATCCCCACCTACCCGTGACATTATCAACCGCCAAAAAACGTTATCATTTCACTTGCTCTGTGCAAATATGGATTCTGTTACTGCACTGGTTGATCACATGCAGGGATTATCTTTGGAGGTTGCTGACCTCTGTAATAGTGTTGCACAGTTTCAGAGTCCTCGGGCGTCTGGTTCTGTCAGTGAGATCGGTCCTCAAGCCCCATTGTATCGTCGACTACAATCGGTATATGGGAGGAGTTGATCTCTCTGATCAAGTCCTCAAGCCATATAATGCCATGTGCAAAACCCGGGCATGGTACAAAAAAGTTGTGGTCTACTTGGTACTTGGTACAGGTTGCCATGTACAACTCTTTTGTGCTGTCCCAGAGCGCTGGCAACACAGGGAAATTCCTTCAGTTCTATGAGGCAGTCCTTAAGGACCTGATTTTTTCTGACCGGGAAAGAGCAAGTAGGAGTACCTTGGGAACTGGAGGTGCCCAGATCGTCCCTGGCCAACACTTTGCAGGTGTGGTCCCCCATACTGGAAAGAAGGGACGAACCCCCAAAAAATGCAGAGTGTGTCACAGGAGGCGGATACGGAAGGACACCACCACTCTGTGTGACACGTGCCCCGATCATCCGGGCCTCTGCATTATTGGTTGCTTCAGAGAGTACCACGCTTCCATGGAGTACTAAATTTACTATCCCTTTTTCCATTTAGCCACAGACTTGAGAAAAATGATAGTTTGTAAAACTAAATAAATTTAAAAAGTAGACAAATTATGTATCGCCGCGTCCATAATAATCTGCTCTATAAAAAAAAACATGACCTAACCCCTCAGATTCACACAGTAAAAAAAACGCGTAATAGCAAGCAATCAGAAAGTCATATGCCCCCCAAAATAGTGCCAATAAAACCGTCCTCTCATTCTGCAAAAAATGAGCCCTGACCTAAAGATAATCGGGTAAAAACTTAAAAAAAACGGACTCTTAGACTGTGTAGATAGATACATTTTTAAAATGTATTTAATAGTATAATATAGTGTTTAACCTAAAAAAAAAAAAAGTTGACAAGTTAGGTATCGCTGCGTCCATAATAATCTTCTCTATAAAAATACCTTATGACCCTCAGATTAACACAGTCAAAATAATAAAATAAAAATGGTGCCAAAAGAGCAATTTTTGGGCAAATTTTCCATTTTAATCAATTTTTTCAAGTAACAAAGCAAGGGCTAACAGCCAAATATAACTTAAAATTTAATGCCCTGATTCTGCAGATTACAGAAACACCCCATATGTTGTGGTAAACTGCTGTACGGGCACATGGCAGGGCGCAGAAGGAAAGGAACGCCAAATGGTTCTTGGAAGGCAGATTTTGATGGCCTTTTTTTTTGACACCTTGCCCCATTTGAAGAACCCCTGATGCACCCCTAAAGTAGAAACTCCATAAACGTGACCCCCATCTAATAAACTACACCCCTCAAGGTATTCAAAACTTATTTTACAAACTTTGTTAACCCTTTAGGTGTTCCTCAAGAGTTTATGGCAAATGGAGATGAAATTTCCGAATTTCTATTTTTGGTAACCTTGCATCACAAGAATGTAATATAGTGCAACCAAAAATCATATGTACCCTAAAAATTGTCCCATACAAAACAGCCTCCTTATCCCGTAGTTTCCAAAATGGGGTCACCTTTAGGGAGTTTCTACTCCGGGGAGGAATCAGGGGGGCTTCAAATGGGACATGGTGTAGATAAACCAGTCCAGCAAAATCGGCCTTCCAAAAACCACACAGCACTCCTTTCCCTCTACGTCCTGCCGCGTGGCTATACAGTAGTTTAAGACCACATATGTGGTGTTTCTACAAACTACGGAATCAGGGCAATACATTTTTTTTTTTGGCTGTTAACCCTTGCTTAGATTCTGGAAAAAAGGATTAAGATGGAAAATTTGCCAAAAAATCTAAATTCTGACATTTTAGCCCCATTTCCCATTAACTCTTGTGAAACACCTAATGGGTTAAAGACATTTGTAAAATCAGTTTTGAATACCTTGAGGGGTGTAGTTTCTAGAATGGGATCATTTTTGTGTGGTTTCTATTATGTAAGCCTCACAAAGTGACTTCAAACCTGAACTTGTCCCTAAAAAGTGGGTTTTTGAAAATTTCTGAAAAATTTCAAGATTTGCTTCTAAACTTCTAAGCCTTGTAATGTCCTCAAAAAATAAAATGGCATTCCCAAAATGATCCGTACATGGAGTAGACATATGTGGAATGTAAATTGATAAATTTTTTGGCGGTATTACTATGTATTATAGAAGTAGAGAAATTGAAACTTGGAAAATTGCAAATTTTTCAAAATTTTGGTCAAAATTTGGTATTTTTTTATGAACAAAAATTATTTTTTTTACTCCATTTTACAAGTGTCATAAAGTACAATATGTGACGAAAAAACAATCTCAGAATGGCCTGGATAGGTAAAAGCGTTTTAATGTTATTCACACATAAAGTGACGCTAGTCAGATTTGCAAAAAATGGCCTGGTCCTTAAGGTGAAAATAAGCCCGGTCCATAAGGGGTTAATACCCCTGAGGGCCACTTTGAGAACTTGGTCATGCCTTTTGGGTTGACTAATGCTCCGGTGATATGGAGACTCATCAGGATCATTTGAGACAAGTATTACTGATCCTCCGGGAGAATAAGTTGTATGCTAAGTTGGAAAAATGTGTGTTTGCTGTTCAGGAGGTGATTTTCCTGGTTTACCTGCTTTCCTCCTCAAGTTTTCGTATGGATCCCAAAAAGGTCCGTGCAGTATTGGACTGGGATCAACCTGAGAATCAAAAAGCGCTGATGCGGTTTTTGGGGTTTACCAATTACTACAGAAAATGTATCCTTATTCTAATGTGGTCAAGCCTTTGCCAATATGACTTAGGCCTCATGCACACGACCGTTTTTTTATGCTGTCCGCAAAAAGGGGTTCCGTTGTTCAGTGATCCGTGTCCGTTTTTGCCTTCCGTTGTGTTTCCGTGTGTCTTCCGTTTTTTTAGCGGACATGACCCAAAAGATTTTACCAAAAGACAGGTTGACAATGTTTCCCAAGTGCCTGCCAAGGGATCCGCAAAAAAAACGGACACGGAACACGGATGACACACGGATGGCCATCCGCATTTTTCACGGACCCATTGACTTGAATGGGTCCGTGAACCGTTTTTCACGGACAAGAATAGGACAGGTTATATTTTTTTGACGGACTGGAATCACATACCACGGACGCGGAGGACAAACGGTGCATTTGCCGAGGTTTCCACGGACCCATTGAAAACCAATGGGTCCGCAGAAAATCACGAAAAACGGAGCAACGGACACGGAATCAAACAACGGTCGTGTGCATGAGGCCTAAGAAAGGTGTGGATTTCTCAGTCTGGTCTGAAGAGGCATTACATGCTTTTTCAGCTATAAAGAAATGTTTTGCTTCTGCTCCCATTCTGGTGCAAGCTGATGTGTAGAGATGTCGCGAACATAAAATTTTCCGTTCGCGAAAAGCGAACGCGAATTTCCTCAAATGTTCGCGAATGGGCGAACCGCCATAGACTTCAATAGGCAGGCGGATTTTAAAACCCACAGGGACTCTTTCTAGCCACAGTAGTGATGGAAAAGTTGTTTCAAGGGGAATAACACCTGGACTGTGGCATGCCGGAGGGAGATCCATGGCAAAACTCCCATGGAAAATTACATAGTTGACGCAGAGTTGGGTTTTAATCCATAAAAAAGCATAAATCACCTAACAATCCTAAATTTTTTTGAACAATGTTTGTTTAAAACATCCAGTGTGTGTATACGATCAGGTACGATGTTGTATCGATCAGGTAGTGTAAGGGTTACGCCCGCTTCACAGACATTGACAGACAAAACTCCCCTTTTAATGCACCGCAAACAACCGCAAACAGTCCATTTGCATAACCGCAAACTCCCCATTTGCACAAGGTTGGATACCAAGCTAGCCATGTCTCGGTGATGTAGTTGAAGGCTTTTTCCTCCACCCAGCCACGTACAACACCAAGGGTCCCCGAAAGGTGAATTGAATTGATTTTTCGAACGGGGAGATGGTTAAAAAAACGCTGGCTCCCTCCCCTTTGTTTTAATCCACGGTCACTGCGTCTGCTCCGTGCAATTTACTCTCACACCCGATATGAGTGTTATTTTCTGTAGTTCTCTTCTCATCAGTTTAATCCCTGTTATGTCCCCAATCTAGGGTCCATTTATTGAATTGATTTTTCGAACGGGGAGACGGTTAAAAAAACGCTGGCTCCCTCCCCTTTGTTTTAATCCACGGTCACTGCGTCTGCGCCGTGCAATTTACTGTCACACCCGATATGAGTGGTATTTTCTGTAGTACTATTCTCATCAGTTTAATCCCTGTTACGTCCCCTATCAGGACGTGTATTGAATGGATTCTAGACAACCCCAAACAGTTGTCAAAAGTTGACAAACTCCTTGTAGAAATGTGATGTATCTGTGTGCGTCCTTCTTGTTACTTCCAATTTGGGGCACTGCGCGTGTGCCGTGCAATGTACTCTGCCACACGGTATGAGTGGTGTGTTAACTAGTACTACTCTTATCAGTTTAATCCCTGTTACATCCCCAATCTGGGGTCCATTTATTGAATACATTTTTTGAACGGGAAGATGGTTAAAAAAACGCTGGCTCCCTCCCCTTTGCTTTAATCCATGGTCACTGCGTCTGCACCGTGCAATTTACTGTCATTATGCACAATTGGTCGGCACATCCATCAGAGATACAGGTGCACAGTGACGGGAGATATCCCCAATGAAGTGTAAAATATATTCACGGCACTCTGTGGTTGTTGATGCAAGGTTATTTATAAAAAAAAATTGCCATTGGTGTACAGTCGGCCAAATGGATATGCACAGCTGACATTGTAGAGTCACCAAGAAAATGAATGGAATTCAACAGGGGGTATGAAGGTATTGTTTATCTAAGTAACTAAAACATTAGAGTCTAAATTTGACCAGAAAAAATCGGAGTATCATAGAAAAGATAATTATGCTGATCAGTTATGAGACATGTAAAAGGATGAAATCGCTTACCTGAGAGGTATATATGGCATGTATGGCGTTTGCAAGCGATATGTGGCGTGCACGGCAGTTTAAATAGGATATGCGCGCCTCTGATAGGGCAAGCGATGACATCATTCAAGAGGACAGTCTCGGAGATTCATGTGTGAATCACATGATGCTCTGCGTCATCGATCACGTCACGCGCATGCGCAGAAGATAAATCGAGGTATAACAGGGCAAAATATGCCCTCAATGTAATATAGCGATATAAATGTTAAGTACAGGCGCATGGATGACGTGTGGATGTATGGTTATGTGCAATGTGAAAATCCAGACATATCTGGACACCAGATCAAATTACAACTTTCAAGGTTAAATAATATACACTTCATTGGGGATATCTCCCTTCACTGTGCACCTGTTTCTCTGGTGGATGTGCCGACCAATTGCGCATAATTACTTATCCTCGTGTGGTCTGAGCACCTACCCTGATGTCATCATCTATCTTTACATATGATTCAACCTACGGCTGATGGTATTGTTTCACAAGTAACTACATCCATGGATTTCCTACATGTATCTCATAATGAATATCGCAGCCAGGATTGGGAACGTGAATCTAAGAAATTAATATCCTCTGAACTCCACTGCGCCACCTTGGCTGAATATTATAAAAGTGGCCGCATCCCACGAGGCTTACGCGTCCATTTACACCCTAATCTATTCCCATCAAACAAAGAGTTTTGTGACAAATTTGAAACTATTATCAATAAATGCTCATTTGACATAATTATACTCAACATCGAATTCCTACAGAAGTCAATTGCTGAATCCAAGGAAAAACTACAGGCCATAGAAACACAATTGATCTCTACATCCTCTCCTCAGGATTGGTCTGAACTCAAGAAGAAAACTGAAAAAATCCTTGATGATCATCGTAGATATATTGAGCAAACGAAAAGATCAAAATTCATACGAGACACTGAAGATTATCAGCTAAAACACGTATACCACTGGCAATGGCGAGATCAAGAGGTATCCCATGGACAAAATTCTTATTATACGGATTATGCCTCTTCATCTTCTGGCAGCGAGAAGTCCTCTTACCGACGTCAACAATGTTTTTTTCCCAGACGAGGCCCCAGGATTCGACGTCATACATGCGGATACACAGAAGGGGGCGAAACCGTCACTCAAGGTCCATCAATTTAGACCAGATCTCAGGTACTGACCTAGTCGTCAATATCTCATCTAGGACTTTATCACCTGCCGAAATCAGTGTCTTATCAAAGGGTTTATCCTTCTGCCCTAATGAATCATTTAACCACTTTATGTTTGATCAGGATGTTAATAGATTCTATAGAACTTTGCGACTCAAAGTACATTTCTCTAGGGATGCATTAGATACTGGTTCCACTATCCCTTCCTCTAATCCCTTGTCCATCTCTAGTTTGGGCCTTAGGTCTAAGAGTAACTTTCAGCCTCCAAAAACCAAACATGGCATTGAAGCCTTTATTGATTTGGTGGACAAGGAATTACAGGACAAGATTAATCACCACAAAATCAGTGGTTTTCCTTCTAAACATAATCTCTCTAACATAGAAACCATGGGACTTAATACCCTGAAAAGTGATAAAACAATAACTATAAAGCCTGCTGACAAAGGGGGTGCCATCGTTGTTATGAATACAGCTGATTATGTGGAAGAGATCCGTAGACAACTCAGTGACTGTGATACCTATGAATTATCTCCTTGTAATCCACTGTTTAAGATACAGAAAAATATTATGTCAGTTCTTGATCATTATCTAACGATTGGGGTCATTGATTTAATTACGTACAAATATCTATACAACATGCATCCTGTCACACCGGTTCTGTACATTTTGCCCAAAATTCACAAAAGCCTAAACAGACCACCTGGCCGTCCTATTGTCTCTGCATCGGATTCAATATTTACTCCACTCTCTATATACCTCGAAAAGATTCTCACTCCCCTAGTACAGTCTACTAAATCATATTTGAGGGATACAAAACATTTTCTTTCGATCATAAGTGAGTTACATCAAATTCCATCACATTCATTGCTGATAACACTAGACGTTACAAGTTTGTACACTTCCATCACTCATTCCAAAGGCATACAGGCTACATCCTTCTACCTCAACACTACCACCCTAAGTGAGGTTCAGAAGAATTTCTGTCTGGACCTATTACAATTAGTTCTATGTAACAATTATTTTATGTTCGGTGACGAGTTTTATACTCAAAAGAAGGGAACCGCGATGGGGGCCAATGTGGCGCCCCCTTACGCGAATCTATTCATGGCTAGATTCGAGGATGATCACATTTACCAGAATCCACTATTTGTAAAGTCGATACTAATGTGGTGTCGCTATATCGACGATATCTTTTGTATATGGTCTGGTTCACGTGACTCACTTAATTCCTTTTTCCTTGACCTGAATAGAGTTGATCCCGACATCAAATTCACTATTCATATTGATGAAACCTCCATTTCCTTTTTGGACACTATTGTCCCGAAGGACATGGATGGCTTTCTATCAACTGACCAATATACTAAACCGACTGACAAAAATGCGTTACTTTTATAATCTAGTAACCACCCGAAAAGTACAAAAAACTCACTACCTAGATCACAATTTTCTAGGGTTACCCGCATAGTGAGTGATCCTGTTTTAAAACAACAGCGTCTACAAGAAATGTCTCATAAATTCAGTGCCCATGGTTATCCTGACCAATTAGTTAGGTCAGAACAAGAGAGCCTTACAGGGACCCTCCTCTACTATTAGATCCACTGTTAAGTGAATTCCTTTTGTAACGACTTATCATCCACTTGCATTGAAACTTCAGCACATCATCAAAAAACACTGGTTTCTCCTACACAGGTTTCATCCTGAAATCAAAGAATTTGCACAGCCACCTAGATTATGCTATAAGAGATCAAAAAATCTGAGAGATGTACTCGTGAAAGCTGACATAGGCCCACAAACAAAACGACTTACACAAAGCTGACTAATCATGGTACGTTCCCATGTCTTAACTGTGCCCAGTGCACAAATGTCACGAAAGGTAGCACATTCACCCATCCCTTGTCTGGTAAGGTGTATTCTATCAAGGCCTATTATACATGTTTTACCACACACATAGTGTATCTCATTAAGTGTCCTTGCGGTCTCGCATACGTTGGTGAGACGTTCCAATGTGTGCGAGACCGCATCAGTAAGCATAAATCGGATATTCACTGTGGCAAATCTGAACTCCCGATTCCACAACATTTTATTCAGGCTAAACATCAAATGAACCAATTAAAATTTCAGATCATTGATAACGTTCCTCCTTTACGTAGAGGTGGTAATCGGATACACCTTTTAAAACAGCGCGAGTCCTATTGGATTCATGAACTGAGCACTATATATCCCAATGGCCTCAATCGAGACTTTGATCTCATACTATGAGATGTATCCTCTTCATTTTTCATTATTGCTTTTTGTATATTTGCAATCTCTATATTTATTGCTCTTTTCAAATATCTCTTTTCAGACAAAGTGACTTCCTCTAATTTCCAGGTATATTCATGTGATGACTAATATAGTGTATGTCCAAGATGTTGAAGATTGGGTGTCCTGTGTAAGCCAGTCAACTATGTCCTCAGAATTTTTCAGGTTTAGGGTACGTGGCCTCTGAACACTTAGCATTATTCCAGGGCCAGTGAAAATCACAGCACCATGACCACGACGGCCCCTGCGGGGTGGCCTGCCTCTGCCTATCATTTTTTTTTAGATAAGTGGTACTACGCGTGCTAGGTACTGTGCCACTCGGTATGAGTGTTGGGCACTGGCAGAGGGCACACTACAGTCTGTGGGCCAGACACACACACACTGGCAGGCAGGCAACTGAAATTAGATTAAAGTGTACAGATAAAGTGCCTTATTTTAGGCAAAGTCCTGTGCCACACGGTATGATTGATGGGCAGCACTGGCAGAGGGCACACTACAGTCTGTGGGCCTGATACACACACACTGGCCGGCAGGCAATTGAAATTAGATTAAAGTGTACAGATAAAGTGCCTTATTGTAGGCAAAGTCCAGTGCCACACGATATGTGGTGGGCACTTGCAGTGGGCACAGTACAGTCTGTGGAAGTCGGACTGACACACACTGGAAGCAGGCAAGCAACTGAAATTAGACTAAAGTGTAAAAATTAAATGCCTTATTTATCGGCAAGCTACTGTGCCACCCGGTATGAGTGGTGGGCACTGGCAGTGGGCACACTACAGTCTGTGGAGGTGGGCCTGACACACACTGGCAGGCAACTAACCTTTAATTAAAGGGTAAAAAAGAAATGCCTTTTTTTAATGCAAAGTCCTGTGCCACCCGGTATGAGTGGTGGGCATTGGCAGTGGGCACACTACAGTCAGTGGAAGTCGGCCTGACACACACGGGCAGGCAAATAACCTTAGATTAAAGGGTAAAAATTAGATGCCTTTTTTTATGCAAAGTCCTGTGCCACCCGGTATGAGTTGTGGGCACTGGCAGTGGGCACACTACAGTCAGTGGAAGTCGGCCTGACACACACTGGCAGGCAACTAACCTTACATTAAAGGGTAAAAATGAAATGCCTTTTTTTGATGCAAAGTCCTGTGCCACACGGTATGAGTGGTGGGCACTGGCAGTGGGCACACTACAGTCTGTGGGCCTGCAGCTTCTCACACACGGGCAGGCCAGGCAACTGCAATATATATATGGAGAAAAATAAAATAAAAGCAGACTAATGTAGCAGCCCTAAAAATAGCTTTTTGGGGTGCTGTGACGCTGTCCTTAAAGCAGATGAGTCTGTGGACACAGAACACTGGCCTAGCTAACGCTTTCCCTGTGAATTCAGAATCATCAGCACGGCAGCAGCTGCAGTCTCCCTGCTCTCACTAACATGCAGCTTCAGACTGAATCTAAAATGGCTGCCCTTTTCATAGGAGGTGGTAAGGTGTGGGAGGGAGGGTGCTGATTGGCTGGAATGTGTCTGCTGACTGTGAGGTACAGGGTCAAAATTTGCTCAATGATGATGTATAGGGGGCGGACCGAACATTGCATATGTTCACCCGCCGTGGCGAACGCGAACAACCTATGTTCGCCGGGAACTGTTCGCCGGCGAATAGTTCGGGACATCTCTACTGATGCGTCTCAACCATTCATTGTGGAGGTTGACCGATCAGAAGTGGGAGCAGTTTTGTCGCAGGGTACTTCTCCTGGCAAATGGCGCCCTTCTGCTTTTTTTTTTTCGAAAAAGCTCTCTTCTGCTGAAATAAATTATGATGCTGAAAATAAAGAGTTTCTGGCCATTAAGTTGGCCTTTGAAGAATGGCATCATTGGTTAGAAGGAGCTATTACGATAATTACTGATCATAAGAATCTAGCTTACCTGGAATTGGCTAAACATCTGAACCCAAGGCAGACCAGATGGTCATTGTTTTTTACCAGATTTAAATTTGTGGTCACCTATCTCCCTGGGGTCAAAAACATCAAGGCAGATGCTTTGTTGCATAGCTTCCCTGGGGGGCGGGGGGAGGTATGGAGGATCCTGCTCCGATTTTGGCTCATAGGGTGGTTGTATCCGCCATTTTTCCCGAACTTGAGGCAGAGGTGTTGGAGGCCCAAGGAGAGGCACCTGATTCCTGTCATCACGATACTCTCATTGTGGCACACCCTGGGAGCAGATCCTCTGTGGATCTTATTGCCCGGTGATTCTGGTTGACAGGTTTACGTAAAGGTGTGGAGGGCTATGTGGCAGCTTGTGAGACTTGTGCACGTGTCAAGATCACTCATACTCGTCCTTCAGAATCTCTTCTTTCTTTGTCCATCCCATTACGTCCCTGGATGCATTTGTCCATGGACTTTATCACTTCATCACTGATTTGCCTTTATTGGTCCATACAAGATCTCTGCAATTAATTATCTGGTTGCTTTTCGTCTCGAACTTCCGCAGGCTTGAAAGATTCCTAATGTGTTTCACAAGTCATTGTTGAAAAATAAATGTCATGGTGGATGGTAATCTTGAGATTCAGATCTCCCGAATAAATAACTTGCGTACTCTTCGTGGATCCCTGCAGTACCTCATACACTGGAAGAGTTACGGTCCAGAAGAAAGAATGTGGGTTCCAGCAACCGATGTTAGTGCTAGTCGTCTTCTTAAGGCCTTTCACAGGGCGCGCCCTGATAAGTTCGGTCCTGGGTGCCAAGAGGTCACGCGTAAATAGGGGGGGGGGGGGTTCGGTCACTGCCTTCCAAGATCGGATAGGCACGTGAGTCTATCTGATAGGTCTCTCTGTTTTTCATTTCTGTTTGTTATTGTTGGCAGGATCCCACCTCTCCACAGGTTCTGCTCGTTTTCAGTGAGGAGGCTCTATTTAAGTCCGCCTCTCTTTTCTGACCATGCGGTTGATATTTTCTGCTGGAGTTCTATGCTACTTGTTTGTGGATCATCTGCTTCCCTTTTGTCTCAAGCTAAGTTCTCCAGTTGTCTCCTTGGTGTGTGTGTTGTTTCTAGGTCTCAGGGAGATGCTGGTCCCTTCACGGTGGAAGAAACCGGCTGTTTCATCTCCAGCTCCATAAGTTAGGGTGTGCGACAGTATCAGCAGGGCATAGGTTCCAGCGTATGAGTTAGTTCACTATGAGGACTTGCTCATACTGATAGCAGCCGTTTGTGGTATGCATTAGTGGAAAAGTAAAAATATATTTGCCAATCAGCGGTGCAGTTATATGTTCTAAATCCGTTTGTGGTGTGTATTAGTGGAAAAAGTAAAAATATATTTGCCGATCAGCGGTGCAGTTGTATGTTCTAAAGCCATTTGTGGCGTGTATTAGTGGAAAAAGAAAATATATATTTGCCGATCAGCGGTGCAGCTGTATGTTCTAAAGCTGTTTGTGGCGTGTATTAGTGGAAAAAGAAAAAATATATTTGCCGTTTAGCAGTGCAGTTATATGTTCTAAGGCATTTTGTGACGTGTATTAGTGGAAAAAGAAAAATATATTTGCCGATCAGCGGTGCAGTTATGTTCTAAAGCCATTTGTGGTGTGTATTAGTGGAAAAAGAAAAGCTATATATGCTGATCAGCACTGCGGTTATATGTTCTAAAGCCGTTTGTGGCGTGTATTAGTGTAAAAAGAAAAATATACTTGCAGATTAGAGGTGCAATTATGTTCAATAGCCGTCTGTAGTGTGTATTAGTAGAAAAAGAAAAATATATTTGCCGATCAGCGGCGCGGTTATATGTTCTAAAGATTTTTGTGGCGTGAATTAGTGGAAAAAGAAAAAATATATTTGGCGGTCAGCGCTGCGGTTATATGTTCTAAATAGAGTTGAGCGGATACCTGGAAGTTTGGGTTCACCGACTTCGGCCGAACTTCGCCGCAAAGTTCAGGTTCGGGATCCGAACTTGACCCTGAACCCCATTGAAGTCAATGGGGACCCGAACTTTGGGGCACTAAAATGGCTCTAAAAAAAGTCCTGGAAAGGACAAAGGAAGCAAAATGGGGGTAAGAGTAGGAGGGTAGGGGGTAAAAGTACCCTGCAAACACATTTGGATAGGGAAACAACTTAAAATAACATAAAATATATAAAAATTAAAAATGAACCTGAGCAAGTTAGTGACAGTGGCACCTGCCACCCCGCAAACAGAGGATGTGGCAGCAACGCCAGTACATCTTTCACCGTCACCAAGCATCTCCACACTATCCCATGGAAGTGCTGAGCTGTCCATCTCCCAAACACTGGAGAGAAAGAGAAATAGAAAAAGGAAGTTCCCCCCTACCCACCCGCGATCCCTGGCTCTGAATGCCAGGATTTCAAAATTCCTGGTTCTTTGAAATGCTGTAATTCTGTCTGGTGGAGATGGATGGAAACTTTTAAAAAACTTATGGTAGTGGCTGTCCCACAGTGCATGGTTCCGAGCCACCACTACTTTTACAGGCGAGCCATCCCTTCCCTGCACAACCAAGTGGCGGACAAAATCAGGTGTGCACTGCGCAATGCCATCTGTGGCAAGGTCTACATAACCACCAGTACGTGGACTGGAAAGAAAGGGCAGGGAAGTGATATCTCCCTAACAGCACACTGGGTAAATGTAGTGGCGGCTGGGCCAGAGGTGGATAACAGTTTGGCGCATGTTTTTCCGCCCCCGAGGATTGCAGGACATTTCTCTTTGCATTTCTCATTTCCTCCTGTTGCCTCCTCCTCCTACTCCGCTTCCTCCACCTCTACCACCTCCTCATCCGCTCAGCATAACACCTTCACCACCAACATCAGCACAGCCAGGGGGAAACGACAGCAGGCTGTTCTGAAACACATCTACTTGAGGGGACAAGAGCCACACCGCGCAGGAGCTGTAGACAGGCATGGAACAACAGGCCGATGAGTGGTTGGTGCCACTGAGGCTAAAGCAGAGGAGGAGGAGGAAGAAGTTGCCAATGCAGCTGGGTCACCGCCCGCACCTCAGAAGGCAGAGTTAGCATAGCCGAAATGTGGAAAAGCTTTGTCACCACGACACACCATCCAGCACCACCAGCAGATATGGAAGGTCTTAGCAAGAGGCAGCATTTCAGCAAAATGGTGGAATAGTATCTGTGAACGCGCCTACATGTACTGACTGATGGGTCTGTCCAGGGTCTTAGCTACTGGTGAAGCAGGGAATGCGGCTGCTTTGGGGCCCTGACCCAAAGGGGCCCATCCAGGAGTAGGAGGACTAAAAGACTTTGTCAGGGCCCCCCCAACAGTATTATACAATGAAATTATATACAGTTGCAGTTTAGACACGGATGGAACAGCTGCCGGGTCTGGTCTGAGAGAGCAATCTTTAGTAGCCACAGGAATGGGGGCGGCATGAAAGGAGAGGTTGTAAAAAAATAATTGTTGGGCCCAGTCATTTCTAGCTACGCTACTGAGTCTGCCGCATTCAACTTCTGGGTCTCCAAATTGGGGACATGGCCTCAGTTTGACCTTTTCGCCTTGGAGGTGCTGGCCTACCCTGCAGCCAGTGTATTGTCTGTACTTGTGTTTAGTACAGCCAACGTGGACAATCTCACGTTCATTAAAAAAAAACAGGCAAGGATCCCACAGGACTTGTTCGTACCATATGCAGAATAGACATGTATACCAGCCTCACCCAACCATTGCTATACTACAGCGCACTTACTCTTTGTTTTCTTTTTTATGTTTCCCAATGTTTTGGGTCTACCCCAATTTATAAAAAAAAAAAGAAAACAAAACACATTGTTGTTGGCACATTGTTGTCAGGCAACAATGTAACCGCCAATTGCAATGAATTAAGTTCCCTGTCTGTTATGCAGTGCAGGGGTACTTTGAAAGAAAGAAGGGGTACAGATCACCCAACAATCTAAAGGCCACCTAATTTACTGAATATATTTCCAAGTAAGGTATGCAGTGCAGGGGTACTTTATGGCAAAAAAAAAAAAAAAGATTTTTTTAAACCCAATGTGCCAGTTGTATTTACTGATTTTATTTCACATCAGATTATTTATCAGATTTGCAGTGCAGGCCCCAAAGGTACGTTATAGACAAAAAAGATGATTTTTTCACCCACAGTAAAACAGATGGATTTACTGATTATTTTTCACTATCAGAGTTGCAGTGCAGGCAGAAAAGGGAGTTTATTGAAAAAAAAATATATATGATTTTTTCACCCACAAATTAAATAGATGGATTTAAATTAATTTCTTTCACTATCACTAGTGCATTGCAGGGCGCAAATGTACTTTGTGCCCCAAATTAAGTGTTTCTTTTCACCAACAATGTCACTGTTGTATTTACTGATTTTATTTCACTATCAGATTTGCAGTACAAACCCCAAAGGTACTTTATAGGAAAAAAAAGATTATTTTTTTCACCCACAGTGAAACAGATGGATTTACTGATTATATTTCACTATCAGAGTTGCAGTGCAGGCAGAAAAGGGAGATTATTGAAAAGAAATATATTATTTTTCACCCTTCAAATGAAACAGATGGATTTACCGTATTTTTCGCTTTATAAGACGCACCTGATGATAAGACACACCTAGGTTTTTGATGATGAAAATAAGAAAAATAATATTTTGAACAAAAAGGTGTGCTTTTGGTGGGTTTTGAACTAATGGTGGTCTGTGGATGACACTATTATGGGGGATCTGTGGATGACACTGTTATGGAGGGGATCTGTGGATGACACTGTTATGGGGGATCTGTGGATGACACTGTTATGGGGGATCTGTGGATGACACACTGTTATGGGGGCATCTGTGGATGACACACTGTCATGGGGGCATCTGTGGATGATGCACTGTTATGGGGGACCTGTGGATGACACACTTATATGGGGGGGATCTGTGGATGACACTGTTATGGGGATCCGTGAATGACACTATTTAGGGGGATCTGTGAATGACGCACAGTTATGGAGGGGATCTGTAGATGATACACTGTTATGGGAGATCTGTGGATGACACAGTTATGGGGATCTGTGGGTGACACAGTTATGTGGATCTGTGGATGACACACTGTTATGGGGGCATATGTGGATGATGCACTGTTATGGGGGACCTGTAGAGGACACACTGTTATGGGGGACCTATGGATGACACACTGATATGGGGGGATCTGTGTATGACACTGTTATAGGGATCTGTGTATGACACTGTTATAGGGATCTGTGGATGACACTGTTATAGGGATCTGTGGATGACACACTTATACGGGGGTCTGTGGATGATACTATTATGGGGGATTTGTGGATGATGCACAGTGATGTGATTATAACCCCCTCATCCATAGGAATCCACCAATATACTGCAGGACCACAAAACCGCTCCAGGAGAAGAGCTTGGCGGTGGGAGCAGGGGCATTTCCTGCCATACTCAACAACAATCAGCCTAACGGCCAGGGTGTAGCGCAGAGGAGCAGGTGATTCTCTCTCTTATCTCACATGTCTATCAGCCCCCCCCCCCCCCCCATGTAACATCGTGCTCACCCACAGCCGGTCCTTGGTGACAGGGTAAAACCTCCTGTTGAAGCTGTCAGCGATTAGCACTGCCCGGAGCGTGGCCAGCTAATCGTCTCCCCCTGCACCGTGTTTCCCGCGAAACTTCTAAACTCCTTCAATAGTGCGGGACATGAAAAGGAGGTACGGACAGGCGGCTTCACTATATGCTAACGGCTGCGACCAGTCCGACTGGTTAATCGCGGAGCTCCTTCAATATTAAGCGGGATGGCAGCACAAGTTAGCCTTCACTGAAGCCCGCCAGCCCTCCCAACAGTTTAATCGCAGGCTCAGGAGCTGTTAGTAAGAGCCATCCTGCTTTGCGTCACCACCGCTTTATAAGACGCATTGACTTTTCCCCTTCACTTTGGAAGGGGAAAAAAGTGCGTCTTATAAAGAGAAAAATACGGTAAATGTTTTTCTTTCACTATCACTAGTACAGTGCAGGGTGAAAATGTACTTTGTGCCCAAAATTAAGTGTTTTTTTCACCAACAATGTCACAGTTGTATTTACTGATTTTATTTCACTATCAGATTTGCAGTACAGGCCTCAAAGGTACATTACAAAAAAAAAAGATGATTTTTTTCAACCACAGTGAAACAGATGGATTTACTGATTATTTTTCTCTATCAGGGTTGCAGTGAAGGCAGAAAAAGGAGTTTATTGGATAACAATGTATATGATTTTTTCACCCAAAAATGAAACAGATGTATTTACTGATTATATTTCACTATCAGATTTGTAGTACAGGCCCCAAAGGTACTTTATAGGGGGAAAAAAGATGATTTTTTAACCCACAGTGAAACAGATGGATTTAACTAATTTTCTTTCACTACCACAAATGCAGTGCACATAGCAAATGTACTTACAGAATCTAACAGAGGGATTTATTGATTTAATGACACTGACATATGCAGCGCAGGGGTACTTTACAGAATTATTTTTTTTTTAAATGTCACCCCCTAGGTCCCTAAAATTACAGATGGATTAAATATATTATTTTTCCCTTCCCCTGGCACATATGCAGTGCAGGTGCACTTAAAAAATGGATATATGTTGTTCACTGAAGTAAAAAAAATGGATTAAATTATTGTCCCTGGCACATCTGCATGGGCATGTGCACATCTGCATGTGCAACTTGAACAAAATTGCCGCCGACAACAACCTTACTCACAGACGGAATAAAGTCTTTGTCACTGGCCTCAGAGTCAGGAAAGGGTAAAAACAGTTGCATAGCACCCACAAGAAAAAAAAGAAAGGAGATCGCTGAGTGAACAAGTTCTGATATCAGATATTATTCAGCTTCCTTCCTATTCTTTCCCTCACAGCAGCAGCATCCTATCCATACACTAATAAGAGCAGAGTGACGTATGGCACTATGTTACTCCTGCTCATATAGAGGCTGGGTCACATGCTGCACTTGGCAGCATGTGTAGGCATGGCTGTGATGGCTTCTAAGGGCACACAAGTGAAATGCTTGTTGATTGGCTGCCCTGCAGCTTTTCAAAAAGTGCCAGGAAATCTCCGAACACTGAACCCAAACCCAAACTTTTACGGAAATGTTCAGGTTCAGGTACCAAAAACCCTAAAGTTCGGTATGAACCCGAACTTTACAGTTCGGGTTCGCTCAACCCTAGTTCTAAAGCCTTTTGTGGCGTGTATTAGTGGAAAAAGAAAAAATATATTTGCCGATCAGTGGTGCAGTTATATGATCTAAAGCCGTTTTTGGCGTGTATTAGTGGAAAAAGAAAAAATATACCTGCAGATCCGCTGTGCAGTTATATGTTCTAAAGCCTTTTGTGGAGTGTAATAGTGGCAAAAGAAACATATATTTGCCAATCAGCGGTGCAGTTATATTTTCTAAAGCCCTTATTTGTGTGTATTAGCGTGGGGGGGGGGTATTATTAGCCATTGTGTGGTGAAGTGAGAAAGTTAAAGACTTTTTTGGGATGTTTTTATTTCCTTTTTATTTATTTATTTATTTGATCTAACAATATGTCAGACAGAGAGAGAAGTGCCAGGCCCTGCACAGGGGAGTGGCAGAGGCCTACATGTTTCTGGCGCAGGCAGAGGTCGCAGCTAAGGGGCTGTGGCAGCAGGGGTCACTTCGAGAGGCCTGAGCTCCCAGTGTCAGCAAGAGGTCGTGCAGCGACCAGCAACCCAGCGGTTCTTGAATGTTTGATTCTATCTTCAACTTTGTCGCAAGTGACATCAGACACTCCTAGCCAAATGTCAGTGGGTTCGTCAGACACAACCCTTAGTTGGCATGGCCTGGGAGCAGGCCCTGTGCCCCCACCTGTCCTCAACTTGCCTCTGTCCTTTTCTGTTCCCTCAGCCAGAGAAGTATTGTATGATGTGGGCTCAGCTCCACTATACAGTGGGGTCGAGCTACTAGATGACAGTCAGCAGCTACTGGTAGGCCAAAATGTGGAGGAGACATCTGCTGCTTCCTCCATTAAGCGGGCAAGTACTGATGAGGAGAGTAGCATGGGAGCGGGTGTTGCAAGCGGTCAGGCTCCTGACCCAGAGACGGTTAAGGAGGACATCAGTGACATACAGACAGTACTCGATAATGATGATGTAGCTGATCACACTGGGAGCTGGTTGACAAAGGGGCTTCATCATCATCAGGAGAAGAGGATGGCAGCTTGCCCAAGAGCCAGCAAGTCGCTAGCGTGGCAGTAGTGGGAGGTCTGGAGACAAACTTGTCCGCAAGAGATGACCCACTTCGCAGGAGCCTACCTGCCCAGGAAGTAGGAGTGCAAAGGTTCACGGAGGTAGCAGTCAGTCAGTGCGTAGTGTACGGGGTAAAATAACCTACTCGGCGGTGTGGCAGTGTTTTGTTACCTGCCGAAGGAGGTGAACATGGCCATATGTAGAATCTGTGGGCAAAAGGAGAAGCGTGGCCAGGGTGCCAATGTTGGTACCACGGCCCTGCGTCAACATATACAGTATCACCATAAGGTGGCCTGGGAGAACCGTGGTTCCAATGTTGTGGTCCAGCCTGCTGAATCAACCAGTGGCATGCAACTGGTTTCAGACAGGCAAGGCTCCATCACTTTAGCTGAAGGGAGCTGTCTGTTCTTACAATTGTCTGCTGGTCCTGATGCTCCTACTCCTCCTAGTCCTTGTCAGTCATTCCGTCAGCAATCGATCACCGAAGCGATTGCCAAGAGACAACAGTATGCATGCACTCAGCTAACGGCGCAGAAGCTGAATGTGCTCCTGTCCAAGTTGCTGGTGCTGCAGTCCCTCCCTTTCTAAGTGCTGGACTCTGCACCTTTCAGAGAACTGATGGCTTGTGCTGAGCCATAGTGGAGAGCCAAGCCTTCATTTCTTTGCTGAAAAGGCAGTACCAGCCCTGCACACACATGTAGAACAGAAGGTGGGCCAGTCCTTGAGCCTGTCGGTGTCTGCCAAAGTGCATGGCAGCACTGACGTGTGGAGCTGTAACTAGAGTCAGGGACAATACATGTCCCTTACGGCACACTGGGTGAATGTGGTTTCTGCACAGCCACACCAGCAACTTCGCCAGGTGACGCCGCTTCCGCCTTCACGTTGTCATGTTGTTGGTTCTGTTACAATGTCTGCCTCAGCCTCCTCATCCTCCACCGTGTCCTCAGCCTCCACTGCAGGGACAATTCATAGTGCCCCTCCAGCATACCACATGTGCAGGGCATGGCGGTGTCACACTGTTCTGCACCTCGTTTGCCTGGGCGAACGGAGTCACACAGGGGAGGAACTGCTTTGTGTCCTTCATCAAGAAATCAAATCCTGGCTTTCTCCGCGAAAACTGAAAATCGGAACCATGGTGATCGACAACAGGAAGAACATGGTGTTGGTGCTGCATCAAGGACGGCTGAGCCATGCGCCCTGCGTGGCATACGTGTTCAATATGGTTGTCAAGCGGTTCCTGAAGTCTTCCACCCATCTGCAAGACATCCTAAAAATGGCCAGGAAACTTTGCATGCACTTCAGCCACTCGTACACTGCAAAGCACACACTCCCCCAAAATAGGCTGATATGCAACGTTTTCACCTGTTGGAGTTCCACCCTCCATATGTTGGACTGACTATTCGAACAGAGAAAGGCCATTAACGATTTCTTGATGATCCATGCGGACAGAAGTACTCCCCTGTGTAACTTCAATGTCAGACAGTGGCAGCTCATGCGTGACACCTGCCGTTAGCTCAGGCCCTTTGAATTGGCCACGTTATTTGTCAGTTGCCAGGACTGCGGGATGAATGATGTCACTCCACTGCTTCATGTCCTGGAACAGATGCTGGTAAATCTGGCTGGTCAGGGGACAGGAGACGTGGTGTCTACATCTCACGGCCACATGAGCCCTGTGGGGGATGAACTGAAGGAGAAGGAGGAAGACATTGGAGCACAAGTAATGTGTAGCAAATAGGTGGTTTTTCTACACAGGTGACAGGAGAGGAGGAGCCGGAGCAGCCAGAGGAGCTACAGGGTGATGAGAAAGAGGAGGCAGAGAACCCAGACACACTGTGGCAGTATGCAGTGGAGATGAAGGCAGGGAGTCACTTGCAGAAATGGCCTGATGATGCATGCTCACTTGCTTGCGTAGTGACAGCCGAATTTCCACCATTCGGCAGAGGGATTACTTCTGGCTCTCCTCCTTGTAGAACCCTCGCTTCCCGTCCATAATGGGGGCCTTTTTTACACCCGCTGAGAGGGAGGACAAACTGAACTACTATAGATCCATCTTATGTAGTCAGTTAGCCTCTGCCTATCTGTGTCATCGTCCATCCTCTCACAGGTCTTACTGGGGGGGGCCCTCTGCACTCACGTTCCTCTGCCATGACTACTGTGGCAGGGTGGGGGAGTAGGAGCAGTTCCAGCTCCATCAGCAGCAACATGAGTCTAGAGTCGCTGATGAGCAGCTTTCTTCACCCGCCTAGTGAAAAACCACTCCCCAAAAGCAGCAGCAGGTAGACCTGGAGCAGGACCTGAACCAGCAGGTGGTGGCATACTTGGATAGCACCTTGCCACCCCAAATTGAAGACCAGCTGGACTACTGGTCAGGCAAACTTGATTTGTGGCTGCATCTGGCAGAGTTTGCCCCGGAAAAGCTGTCCTCCCCGTCCAGTAGTGTGGCATCATAGTGGGTGTTTAGTGCGGCGGGGGTGAGTTTATCATTCCAACATTGCCCTGTGGTCATGCACTTAGGAGAAACGGATGCCTCACTACTGCCTTTCTAAAAAGGGTCCAACCGATGGTGTCCACAGTGATCAGACATTTATCATCTATCCTGTGCATGTTAGCACAACCCCTTTAAAAATTCAGTGCCTTGCATTGCATATGAAAGAAATTTATTGGCACATTCTTTGGGACATTTGTATATCATTGTTGGAAGCATACAGAGTATCATTGTAATATGAGGTTATGGAAATGATATTGGCTACAATTTACAAATAATCTGCATCATTCATGTCACTGCTCGTTTATGTCAACTGAATCATGTGAGCGGTACTAGAACCACGTTATATGAATGTCAGGAATTACTGAAAATTATTCATTAATTTACATAAGAAGTTGCAAATACAATTTCTTGGGATGATAATATTTTTTTTGCTCTAGGGGAAATCTCTCACCTACGCTTGTTCTTAAAACTATTACATACAGAGGATATTTGAAAGAAATGATTGCCATTCCCATTTCTTGCTCCTCCACTACCTATAATATTCTTTATTTATAAAAATATTGAAATATCCCAGTTTTTACACTAGACAAAAACAATATGCTGATAAATTTTGTTGTATCCAATTCACTTTATGCTTTCCTGTGTAGACTGAGGCAGATCAGCATAGTCAGTTCATTATAATTACATGGTGGGATCAGTAGAAAGTTCTTATTATTAAAGAATGCATATTTAATCACAGATGACAGTTTCTTTGCATTAGTGGAGGCCTTGATTAGAAAGGGTAGTAAGACAATATTTAGCTCCCATGCTACCCCCTGGTCTGAGGGATGGGCCATTACCTTGGAGCTCTTTCTGGTGACTGAATTTTGCACCCATTCATTACAGCTGGCATAAAGCACACTCACACAAATCCCAGAAAATCATATAAAAATGATTTTAAGCTAATACATGGGCAGGTTAAAATACCTGCTCAGTGGGATGCAGAGAAACCACAGTTATATGAGAGCGGACACAAACACAGAGTAAGGCGGATATACCCATCCACACTCTCCAGAGGCTGGTCTTTAAAAGAAGACACTTATAAAGTTGTCTGCTGTACACCCTGAGTCACACATTGCGGGCTATTTTATCAGAGGACGCTGTCACTGAATTTGTACTGTGCACTATTTGTGGCACCAATGTGGTAATACGCTACAAGTGACCACAGCAAAGTAATGCGTTATATGTGCCGCCAGTGTAATGGATGATAGGTAAAGCCAGTGACATTAATTGTTGCACTAGATTTGTATAGTATATATAGATCAGCAAAGTAATGCACTATACAGGGCTTAGCCCTTGTTGGAAGCTACAGTAGGTGGTGGCTGGATCCACCCATACTTTGGGAGTGTAGAGACGGAGTTCAGAGATAAGAATATTATGCCCCCAGAAGAGGTTCAGAATCATTTTAGATCATGTCTATTTCATTTCTAATTCATTCTGCTGCAATCCCTGTATTTCTGTACTTAAATTAGTTAGGTTACAGCACCATCTAGCGGTCTTAAAAATCTACTACTTTGTTTTTCTGTTAAAAAATATTATTCTATTTGTGGGTGGTGCATAGCATTGTGGGAGTGTAATGCATTCTGGGAAAGAGAAGCCCAGTCTTCAGTCAGCTAGGACACACCAGCAGAGCTGTCCTTCTTAAAATCCATCTTACTTGTATGAGCATATCTGGTAAGAGATTTACCTCTGTCTCAGGAATATTGTGTTATGCACAGCTGTCCAGCTAGTTCTAATCAGTACTCAGGACGTTGTTCTAACTGTTTATTAGCTGGGCAATTCTATGTATAGGAAGCCCTTTTGAACATAGTTTTATCAAACAATTGATCGATCACATACAATTTCTGTCGACCAATAAACAAGTTAGACTACAAAGAACAGTCCTCTTATTTGGAAGACAAGAATGGTTTATGCTGAATGTCAGACTGCACACTGTGTGAAAACAGAACAAGTAAGCTGTTGGCTAATGCTCCCTCTACTTAGGCCCAGAAGGCTTCAGAGACTCTGCAAGATATACAGAAAGATAGAGAAAGTGGAGAACTTAGAATCTACATTGGTTGAAGTCAGTAAGATATCCTGACACTTTAGCAATTTAGACTTTACTACATTGAGGGGAATACTGTTAAGACACCCTTCACACTTGGCCAGTCATAAAACCTTTAAAAAACCTAAACAGTTCAGTTGCGAATTACAGGCACAACATTATGCTGACTTGAAAAAGTTAGATTGCCAGCCATAGATTCTGCAGGAAGAGATTTCAAAAAGATAGAGAGGAAAGAGTATGATAATTTCCATCTTTGCAAAAATCCATACAAAACCATCTGGGGAGATTCATCCTGTATATTTTGTACTACAGTAAAGAGAGACGTTTATTTTGTTAACTTTATCCTGGTTACTGACTCTTGCACCATACGCCGACCATTGCACTCTACACTCCCTGACTTGCACCCATATAAATGCTTACAAAGAATGTGTCATCATAAAATGACCTATTTAATCAGATTTTTATGGTTAACATTTTTAAAGAATTTTTAATTATGTTATTTTTTCATTTTCCATGTCACTATCTATATTTAAACCAAAAACATCAAATCCTGCAGTTTTCACACTGACCACTAAGCCTAATAATTGGTGCCATGTCTTGGTCTGTACAGACTACTATACATATATATATTTCTAAACCTGCCTGTAATGATATCAACTCTGTGTATAGATAAAACAGAATCCACCATTCACAGCTTATCTACTCCCTCCTGACCTCTGCATAGGTCACAAAGCATGCCTAGAAGACTCTCTCATAGAAGTCAATGAGATCCCCTCCTGACCATTGTGTCTATGGACCATGGGGCTGCAGTAAAGCAATTAAAATTTTTTAATGCTTTGTAAACACTGTTAAGAACAGTCTAGGCCGCTCCCATATTCAGAAAATAGAATAGAAAATATACAATCAGAAAATAAAATTAGATTAGAAAGAAGGATATGTGCAGCTACAGTATCTGGTGTCAACTGGCAGATAAAAAAATTTGGTGACAGATTTCCTTTAACATCATGGACACCCCAACTGCCATCAGGCAGGAGCCCCAGAGTGTGCCCTGCAAGGTGAAAGGGTGTGCCCTCCTTTCAGCCCCAGGGAGCAATGGTGTGAGGAAAGCCACTGTGATTGTTACATCCAGTACCGCTACCACTCCCATCTTCCATCCTCCTCTCTAGCTCCTCCTTGGCTTCCTGCAACTATACTAAGCACCTGCTCAATAAATTACTATATGTGACACAAAATTCACTAAACCAGGGATGTACGGAATATGCAGCAGGTGCATATAGATTCTGAGTAATTTTATTTGTTCAGCCAAATAGGAGGTGCGAATTGAACACTACAGGTATTTTCAATATAATTTAGGAGCGGGTAGCATGTTAGAGTGTGGCCGGTAAGAAGTGGTCATAGTCGGCCAAGGGTTGAGAGTGGACATCATTTGTGACAATATACAGAAATTGGTGGGAAAGTTCCATTTAAAAAATACAGATGCTTCATACTGTTGATGTATTCTTTCTGGTTCTCATTCATGCCAGTTTCTAAATTACAGAAGAATTATTAATCCACATTTCTAATATATGAAAGATTTACAATGGAGACCGACTAGTTAAAGAGGATGTCCTATGAAAAAATAGTCTACATTTTTCAAACCAGCTCCTGGGTCTGAATACTTTTGTAATAGCATGGAATAAAAAATGTAGTATAGCCACTGCATTATTCACAAAGATGTATCTATATAGTGCCACCTGCTCTTTGCTCTATTTCTAATCTATCTGCCCTGTTCACTGAGAAGGAAGCACATGCTCAGTTCCATTCTTCAAATACCACCAGCTGCAGTAGAAAGAACACACCCTCTGAGAAAGGGCATGCCCCCGAAGCTTCAAACTTGAAATCAATCTAGCAAAATTAATGGAGATATCTCTGGATCCATCTGAGGTAAAGGGTTGGATCTAGCTTTGTTAGAAATAGATTGTGACATGCTATATAATATCGCATTTTTATTTTTTACAGTAATCATGGAGTAATCCTTTTAAAGGAAAAAAATTATAGCGTTATTTATTCAAGAGTTACTTAATGGCCGATAATGTATGATCAGTGGGGTCCTTTTCCTAGACCTTTACCAATCCACACGGTATCTTATATGGCTGTGTCTGGGACTGTATCTTATACTAGCCAGCTTGTTCATGTCATTGGTGGGGGACTAGGGTTCTAGGAGTTGGGGTGTAGTGATGAACGGCAGGGGCAATATTCGTCATAAATGTGCGAATTTGCCAATTCACGATTATTTTCTTGATTGCGAAAATTGGCCATGTAATATGCGCGTATTGCGCGTGCAATACAGGCGTGGGTCACTTTTGCTACATTTTTCAAGCTGCTAGAAGTTTCCTGAGACTGGAGAAAATGGTTGGCATGGCAGAACATTACAATAGCTTTATATTCAGATAGAGTGCTCCAATATATTCGCGATTGAGTAAAATGGCAATTAATGATGCACATATTTTGTCGCAATACGTGCAACTTCACATTTCAGCAGGTCTGACTACATATTACTGATTGGTGCACTAAGTATTGTTGTGAACTTGTGACATCACAGCACTATGTCTGTAGTATGTATGTATGGACAGCATCACACTACCTAACACCCTGCACTGGAACAGCTACACTATATCACTATCTAACCTACACTGACTATCTCCCACTAACAATCTGTATTATATATATAAGCTAACTAACTAACTATCTAATGTAATGACGCAGGAAACACAGAGCGCAGCAATGACACTGCTGTCTCTCTCAGAACTGCAAAAAACTGCAGAAAATGGCTGCTGGGGAGGTTCTTATATAGTAAAGGGGTAGACAACTTTCCTATTGGTTGCTAGGGATGTTGCTAAGCTCAGACAAAGACATTGCTGCCTTCTCATTGGCCCACAATCAAGAAGCAGGGAAGGATCATGGGTTCAGATGGAAAAAAAATCTAGAATATTTGCGAATACGAATATATAGCACTATATTCTAAATTCTCAAAGTGGGGATATTCGCAATTAAAATGCGCAATTCTAATATTCGCACCCAACACTATTGGGGTATCACCCTAACCATTCTGGCAATGATTGTTTATCTTAAGGAAAGGCCATCAATGTAACATTTCATAAAAACCCTATTAATATTGATGATCTTGTTTAAAGGGGTTATGCCATGATTGATGTACAAAATGATAATCAGACATCATACAGTACATGAAAATACCTTTCTAACAAAACTAGAACCAGCTTTATACCTCACATGGTTCCAGAGAGCTCCCCCTTCATTGCTCTGCTAGATTTATGTCAAGCTGAGAGCTCAGGGGAGTGTCTTTTCTCCAGCAGGTATGGGGGTGTGTCCATGCCCTCCCCATCACAGCTCAGGAGGCAGTTGAAGGATGGACCTGATGTGTGTCCATCTCAGTGAGCAGGTCAAAGAAATAAGAAAAAAACAAACAGCAGGTGGCGCTATGCAGATTTTATTAAATAGCTTAGTAGCTATGCTAAATTTTTAATTACATGCAATTACAAAAGTATTTGGATCCAGGTGCTGGTTTAAAAACTGAAGAATATTTTTCATGGGACAACCCCTTAGAATAGAATCCATAAAGTTATGGTAGATGGGAGTGGTTGGGCTCACATGGAAAGTGCTACACTTGACTTTAATGAAGTGCTCTGCCAGAGCTGCGACTCATAAATTTTCTTTTTCACAGATATAATTACTCACCTCTCAAAACCCAGCCTTCAGCTCCAGCAGTTGATTCTCTATACAGTGTAACACACAAAGTATGATTGCCTCTCTCAATAATGCAAATTCAATCCATATTTTTGGACATGCATGATGGATTTTGTATTATTAATGTAAACCACAAGATCATTTTATCTTCCAGCTACATAAAGTTATCACAATAGAACATAAAAATAAATGGCGGAATTTTCGATCTCGCTTCATCCGCCGAACGTATTCATCATCTTTTCCCCCTATTCATTGTCTGTGTAGCTGCAAATGTACCCAATGGGCAAATTTGATGGGTCTAAAGATTAATGTGAAATTCCTACGCGAATGTGTATCAAAGGAAAGTGCTTTTCTCAATCTTACTAAAGAATGGATTGGCTTCGCTGTTTCATTTACTCTACGCAGCATGTATGAATCTTATTATTGGAGGTTTCGTATGAGGAGCTTAATGTCAATAGAGTCCTAGCGGATTGCGTTGAGGGAGCTCATTCCATTATACATCCCTATCATTACAGCCTGGCTTCAAGCAACTCCTCCCATCCAATTCTAAGACTGCAACAATGTTACAAATTCATTTCCTAGTTACTTTGTAATTCAACATGAAAATATACATATACCCTCCACTTCTCAAATATTATTTCTTGTTCAGAGTCCTTTTCTTTTCTTTTTTTTTACTCCTTCAAGATCAGTCATTATCATTACAATTATAGTCCCATTTTTTCAGAGGACCGAAATGGCACTGCTAAAGGTTGACGACCATATTCGCAAAGTATTACTTAGCCAGAAGGAGACATTATATAGCCGCAAGAAACCTTACAGCCCATTTAATTGAATGTTAAATACGGCCCTGAATGTTTTACATAATAGAAGTCAATTATCTTAATGTTATCTTCGGGGACATTACACCAAGAGACATATGTACGGTATTATCTGCAGCGCACTGTCGGCACGTAATGTTTTCCCGCAATACGAGCGCCGCACATTCCCAGCTGTTTGCTGGATGCAAACAGTTTAGACACATTTTATGGCATAGCAATTAAGTCATTTGATGTGTAAACGTCTAATAGGAAGATGTCCTGAGGTTACTGTTACTTACAGTTTTGCTTTCTGCCACTGCCAAGTCTGCTGGTGCTATACGATCGCAATCTGTTGACATTTGCTGAATGCTATATCAAGTCATAAGATGGATTTGTTCACAGGGATAGGAAGTCTTGAGAATTTACGTTTACCTGGTTTGCCGTTATCAGCATATGCTTTTATTAAAGAAATGTGCAAACCAAGCATCTGTTTGCACTAAAACAGGCACTAAACATGCGAAGATACACATAAGCAAATCTAGTGCTTTATGGATGTGTAGATCTTTCAAAAGAAGATACTGTATATTGCCTTTTATGACATGTTGCTTATAGTAACTACTCTAGAAATAACAATTCTGGAGCATCTTTTCACATAATTCTATATTCGATCTGAAGTTTAGGAAAAATTTGATTCACCACAAAGCCAAATTTCGCGGTAATTAATCAATTTTTCCTAAAATGGTTGCCTCATGGAGAAGCCATCTGTTCCAATCTTGTTTGAAGAAAACCCACCAAAGTACCTGCGATGAGCGTAAAGACATCATCATGTGATCACATTGGCTGCGCACAGTGACGTCATTATGCTCGCTGCAGGTCCTTTCAAGATGGGAGCGGATTGCCTCTCCACGATCAAGTAGATGAGGTGAGTATAATTTTTTTTTTAACCCCCGATTAACCCCCTGAGTACCTGAATGTGAGTCTCAGATGCCGCAATAAGTGTTGAACGCGGCATCTGACGGGTTCGCCGTTCCCCATCATTGCGCCTGCTCCATACAATGAAAAGCAATTGGTGATAAAGCTATATATAATAAATTGAGTTTGAAGCTGCCAAACTGAATTTTTAAAAACTTTGCTTGTCTCTACTCTATGTTGAGGACTCTGAAATGTTTTCTTACAACTATTTGTAATACAAATAGCTTTTCTTAAAAGCTCGATTTGGCTTATTCGCCAAATTTTACAAAAAAAATCATTTAATGAAGAATGATTTAGTCACGAATGCATTTTTTTGTAAGTAGCAGGTGCAATGACAGGAAGCTGCGATAGCGCCGCCCCCTGTCATTGTACCCCTCAGATGCTGCATTCATACATAATCGAAGCATCTGAGTGTAAAAACTGTTCTAAAATTAACATAAAAAAAAATTTTCAATCAAACTTACCGCCTCTATTTGTTCGTGACGGGCCGGCTGCCGCCATTTTGTTTGCTGGCGCAAGATTACGGCATCACATCATACGTCACCACACACGGGGTTTCGGCCGAGATCTTCAATCAAGATGGAGGATGGCAGCCCGTCACATGCAAATGGAGGAGGTAAGTATGATCTTTTTTCCCTATTTCAGGTTTCATCGATTGTGCACAAGGAAATTTGGTTTCAAGGCGAATCGAATTTGTCCTGAAATTCAGATCGGATTATAATTTGTGGGATTTGATTCGCTCATTTCTAGCCTTTTTCTTAAGAGCAATGCATATAGCTTAATTTCTTTTACATAATGTGTCATCTGCTACCTGATCCCTGGTGCTCCTTCCTCTATTCTGCCTTAGGTTATCACACTTGAGCGATCTGTTCCTGGACCACTAGATGCTCTTTAAAACGATTAGGTCTGGTTAGTGTACATTGTATGTTTTCCACTGAGTATATCACACGACTAGAAATAAATCCCATTTTTCTATAAGAGTAATACTTCCCTCAGGGTCATGCATGTCTGCTATAAATCACTTGGTGGCGGGGGACACAGTTTTTGGAGGCATTTATCTGCAAGCAAGAAAACGTCACATACAATTGTCATCGAAGGCTTTTCTGTGCCTTTGAAGTGGAATTTTCAAGCAGTAATATTTTACAAACGAAACTTGAAAACCATATAATCTATTCACTAAGTATGTATAATTACTAATGCATTACATTACATTTATATTGCTCCCACTATGAATATACAGTATACACTGTCCATCACTATTAGCATACAGTATATTCTTTGTGGTTCCTGGACTTGATAGAAATAGCTATATGTTCCTGAGGATAATCTCACTTTAAAACACAACTCCTTGCCCCCCTGCAAGAGCACATAGTCACGTCGCAATATGACCTAGAAGAAAGGACCTGGAAGAAGAAATGAGGGGAATGAGGGGAGTGATCTGAGGTCTAATGGGGGTGTGATCAATATCATCAACATCTGATTGGCGGGGGTCCGAGTGCTGCTTCCTCTTCATTACACTACACGTCATTTCCCTTGCAGCAGCAGCATAGTGTAATTACAGGTACTCACTCCATTTAAATGACTGGATTGAATACTTATAATTACAGTGCACTTCTGAGGCGACGGCAGTGTAATGAAGAGGAAGTACTGCTCACATTGAGCGCCGCCTTCTCTTCAAAGAGCTGATCAGCAGAGGTTCTGGGTATCGGCCCCCACCGATCAGACATGTTGAATGCAAAACCCTTTTATTATTTATAATTTGGTTTTTTGCTCATAAGAATAGAATCTGGAATACACAAGTAAGAGCTCAACATTGAGCCCTGTCCAATTTTGAAGGTTGTTTCCAGCTAAAATATATATATTTTTTTATATCTGCTTCTCATTAGTGTTGAGTGCGAATATTCTAATCGTGAATTTTTATCAAATATCTAGAACATAGTACTATATCTGTGTAATTGCAAATATTCTAGATTTTTTTCATCACTATATAAACCTATAATCTTTTTTCACTTATTGTATGTAGCTGTTCTTTATCCTTATTATGCTATCTAATATCTATACTTTTTTTTACAGTTATTTTCTAACCTATTATTCTTTACTTCTTTTTATAGATGCTATATTATTTTATTTTTAAATTAAATTATTACCTATAACATACAATAGACAATCTCTCAAAGGCTGTATGCCAAAAGCCAGGTATGTGCAAGCCAACAACGTATCCATAAGACAGGTACAGCCAGCATACCTTACAATGGCAGCCTTGTGCACACAGACATTCAAAACCACCTCTCATCTGACTGGGAGCCAGCAAGCCTCAAAGTTGCTTGATTTAAGTTGGATACCCTGGGGGGATCTGTGCACCTAGATCATTGATATTAGGGTGACAAAAATTGTAAGTTTTCGGGGGGATACCAGCTAACTCTTTATGCAGCACTCATAAGCAGTGAGAGAAGACTAAGCTGGCATCCAAAATAATTTTTGTCACCCTATATAATAATGATCTAAGTGTGTAGGTCCCCCCAAGCCATACAACTTTTTGAACGTTTTTTAGTGCACAAGTCATTGTAAGGTATCCTGACTGTACCGGTCTTATGGATAGTTTGTTGGTTTGTACATACTTGGCTTTTGGCATACAGCCTTTGTCTGATTGTTTGTTTATTAAATATTATAGGTAATAAAATTGTGTGTGCAACGTGTGCATATTACATCCCCAATTTTGAATTTGCGGCCAAAAATTTGCAAAATATTGTGAATTTTGAATATTGCCTATGCCTCTCATTACTACTTCTGATAAGGAGGGGTGACAACCACTTTGTCTGCCATTATAAACACAATACTTGTTACTGTTTTTTTTTTGTTTTCGTTTTTTTAACTTAATTACCGGAGTGTTTGCCCCCTTCCTTACAAGGCTAAGATTTCCATTTTTGCAATGGGCCTATCTAACTGCAAATAATTACTTTTTATGGGACACTTTAGACCTTTATTTTGTGGCATTAAATGAAAAATATAATAATGTCTTTTAAATCTAAGGGAAAACCGTGAAAATTATGAAAAAAAGGTATATTTTTCCTTTCTTATCTTTTTTTCCTATCTGTTACAATAGATAAGACAAAACATTTCTAAATTTTAAACATTTTTAAGAAAGAATAAAGGAGTCCAATATACTATTGCCATTTTTTTTTTCTCCATGAATGAGGGGAATGTGTGTATTAGAAAAATGCATTACTATAAGGGCACCTTCACACTGGCATTTTTGTTGATCTGGCATAGAGTTCCGTCGGCGGGGCCTTATGCCGAAAAAAAAAAAACGCTTCAGTTAAGATAATACAACCGCATGCATCAGTTTGAACGGATCCGCTTGTATTAACTTTAACTATTTTTTTACATTTCCAAAATTTATCGGTTTTGAACTCCATTGAAAGTCAATGGAGGACGGATCTGTTTTCTATTATGGCAGAATGTGCCAGAGTTTTACTCCGCATCCCAGGACGGAAAGAAAACCACAGCATGCTGCGGTATTTTCTCCATCCAAAAAACGTTCACATACTGAACGGAAGACATCCTAATGCATCCTGAACAGATTTCTCTCCATTCAGAATGCATAGGGATAATCCTGATCATTTTTCTTCCGGCATAGAGCCCCGACGACGGGATTCTATGTCGGAAAACAAAAACGCTAGTGTGAAGGCACCCTAACTTTTTCATTTTTTTATTTTACTTCATTATTTTTTTATTTATTTTTTACCTTTTTATTTATTTTTTGTGACAAATACTGAATTAACCCCTCCCTGCCCCAGAAGGGGCAGGGAGGGGTTCATTCACAGCCTGCAGGCTCATACTTAATTTTATAGCCAGAAGGGGGCGCTCTCACATCAAGAGCACTCCCCTGCTCGCATTCACAATTTACACTGTGATGGATCGTTGTCGCAGGGTGCTACAATGATGCCACGCAAAGAGACAGCTTCTGATGGTCTCAAGCATACATATCGTCACTGCTGCTGTCTAATGACAGTGCGGTCAAATCAATCTGCAGCGTCAAGTGGTGCTGGCAGATTGCAGTGTAACCCAATGCTTATATATGTCTGGTTAGTGGTTACAGGTAAGAACCTATTGCCACAACATATAAAGTAGTGTGGTGGTAGGCAAATATTTAAAAACTACAATAAGCAATAACCACATTCTCTTTTAAGAATTTTAATCCCTCCTCCCTCTCATGCCTGGGCCTTTGGCTTGGTTCCCTAAACTGTGTATGATAAGCATTTTAACCAGGTATCCATATTATACTTAATCATGTTTTTGTTTTTATCCAAATATTGCATAGAAAGTTCTTTTTTCACTGAATCCAGAAGAGGCTACATCAGCTCTATCATAAGGGCCCTGAGACACTGTGGAACTGTCCCTACTGGCAATGTGGAACAGAGAGAGGAACGATGTTCCACACGTGGTGGAGCTGTGACAAACTAAGGTCATTGTAAGTGGGGATATTTCCACATAAACAAGAATTACTCGTAAGAGTTTGAAAGGTTTCCCACAAATTGTGCCATAGCCATTACTCCCTGGCTCCATTGGCTCTCAAAAAAAGAACCTCATATAATTCTATTTTATCTACTTGCATTTTCCAAATCTTGGGCATTCCTTTCAAAATATGTCTCTCAAATGGTATATTGAATGTCCTATAAGCTCTAAGCGCCAGCCTTTATTGCATTTCTCTCATAATCTTGGAGGTGACTTTCCATATTCATACCCAATCTTTTCATAAGCGACTCTCTAGATCTTCAGGGGGCAAGTTGGCTGTTTAGATCTCTTTCCCCTTCAATATACTCTCCACATGTGCTGTTATCTTTTTCTCTTTGAAAGAGATAGAGGGTCATTCAGAATCTTCTCTGATTGAAACCCAATAACTTTTTCAGGTCTTGCGTACTACTTGTACTGCTGTAAGTAGTGTGAAAACTGGACACTCTGTAGCAGAGGGTGCCTGAGCTTTAGGTTCACTGGTGACCAGCAAAGGTGTTTGAAAGTCTAATGCAGGCATCAGCAACCTTCGGCTCCCAGCTGTTGTAAAACTACAATTCCCAGCATGCTCCATTCATTTCTATGTAAGTTCTTAGAAGAGAAGAGCAACTATGCATGCTGGGAGTTGTAGTTTCACAACAGCTGGGAGCCAAAGGTTGCCTACCCCTGGTCTAATGCTATTGTGTTTTACCTGCATTTATCCTTCGTAATTTCCTGCCTGTTCCTGTCGAGCTTTTGCCTGTGTGCTTCTACACGTCAAGTGCATTTTCAGTTCAGTTTGTGTTTAAGTTCACCGAGTCTGTCTTCTCTGTCTGCACTCCAGTCAGGTTCCTATCCTGCCTACCTTGTATGTACCTCACCACTACATCACTTGCAAGTCTTTCCTGTGAATCTGGATCTCTAAAACCAGCCTTGGTGCCTGTTCAGACTGTACTAGTGGTTTCCTGTGTTTTCTATATCCAGAGCTCCCAGTACTTGCACTCCAGTGGGTCAATGTCCAACTACACTGAGACTATCCCAGGAGATAGCAGTCTGGTATACTTGTATAGGGATTAAAGCGTGAATACCAGGGAAGCGCAAAATAACACCCTATGCCAAACTGTTTAGTTGATACAGTGAGTTCACACTCACTGATCTGTAACATGAGGCCAGATTTTGACAATAATTACTTTAATGTGGACTGTACAATTCAAGCAACACTATGAGGAGTAACATCATTGAGTAGAATTGTAATATGTACCTTAGTTTTTCCAAAATTCTGAATTTATTTCTATACAACTTACTACTCATGGTTGACCTTCATTTTTAATTCCATGGCTTGGTTACACTGGGTTATTAGGACAATCAATACTTGTTTGGACATGTTTTAGCAGAAAATATACATCTTTAAAAATAGTTCAGATGAGCAACAGTGCATGCAATAAAGTAACAAATCATTAGGCATAGCCACGGAACAGGGTCAAGGTCAGTAGTAAGGGTCATTGTGGTAGTCAAAATTGAAATACAGCATAATATTGACATTGCTTATCTGAATATATATTTTAATGAAAGGATCTCTCTGAAGGTTCTTCATATTGCTTTAAGCCAACTTAAAAGGACAATGTTATTTCACAGATTAATGGAGAATTATATGGAAAACTGATCCCATGGTACGAAACAAAGACAAAAAGACAAATAGGCACATGCAGAGACTGAGTCACTTAAGGTTCCATTTGAAAACTATCTTGTACATGGAAAATGAAATATTCCTAATTCCTTAATCTCTTACAGATCACTATCTAACTACAGTGATCTCATTGGTAAATAAATGACAATATTTTTCAAAAGAATACGATAATAGTGAACACTAAGCAGAACACAGCATCCATACAAGTTTCAGACAGTTGATTGGCAGAGATGCCTTCCTGCCTTTTAAACATGCTTATGTAGCAAACCTAAGAAAATAGCTAAGCCAGCCTCACATCTGTACCTAGCTATTTCAGAACAAAGGCCCTGTATCAGAGAAAAGCAGATGAGAACAGCTTTTCTAGTTCCAAGGCCTTAGGGGGAACCTCTGGGTGGGTATTATTTCTATTATGGAGACCAGTTGATATATCTGATGACTATTGTAGGCTAGACAACACTCATCTTGATTTCTGCAGAAAATGTATGCAAATTATCATGTCTAACATCTGATGTTATCAGATAGATTTAGGAAAACTAATTTGAATATCTTGCCCATAAACCAAGAGGTGCATCACCTGGCCTATAATACTGTGCATATTTACTGGGCATACTAGGAGCTTTCCATAATAAGAAAGAGTAACCCTGAGACAACTCATATATATTGTTGAGAAGCACACATTTGTATACTAGTCTCTGTCTCGTTGGTTTGGGAGGAATTGATTTGTGTCTGAACCAAATTTTTTGAAAAATTTGGCAAACTTGAAACAAACTGAATCTTGCCAAGATTGCTCATCTCTAATGGTAACCTTAGTTTTTGGTCTTTTAATTCCCAACCAATAGGAGGTATTTTCATAGGTAAATAGGTCCCAATCAATTTGTATAGTCACATAGATAATCCCTTTAGGTAACTAAGACAACTCACCAGGAACTGTGACAGTACAAAATGACCCACTAAGTATAAAAGTAGTATAAAAACCAGAATGTTTGTAATTCATAATAAAAAAAAGACTAATAAGACTAAACTGTCTTCATTGACAATACGGACGAGACTCCCAGAGTCCCATCTTTCCTTTTATGATACCACTAACCTGCACTCAGCATTTGACATGATAGTGAAGGTTGATGCTTCTGTTTTACCCTCCTTACAATCCCTTCCACATTTCATATTTGGTTTCAAATATATCTCCCTCCTGTATGGTCTTTGTGACATCCACATGTCGGAGCTATTTTGTGACAATCTTTATCACTATTTAGAGTATTTAATCAATTTGTAAATATTAATTTTCCATAAGGACTCTTTGGAATACTGATCCACATGGCCGAATGACAAAGTAGAACCTGCAACAGTGAACACCTTGTTTTCCACTAATGAACCTGTAAGATCCTTTTTTAGATTTTTGTCACCAGTAGTGTTGACCAAGCAAGCTGCTACGCAGCCAATAAATGTGCAGGTAAGTACTACCCTCACTGTAATGCCGTAGCCATGTTGGTTACTGGCATTACAGTGATTGGCTGGCCGAAACACGTCATCGGGTGATATAGCACCCGATGACGCATGTTCGGCTCAGTCTTAGGCCTCTTGCACATGACCACATGGCTTTTTTAGTATTTTTCCGTCCGCAAGAAACAGATCCACAAAAATACGGATGACGTCTGTGTGCATTCCGATTTTTGTGGAACGGAACAGCTGGCCCGTGATAGAACAGTACTATCCTTGTCCATTATGCGGACAATAATAGTACATGTTCTATGTTTGAAAGGGACAGATATACGGAAATGGAAGGCATACAGAGTACCTTCCGTTTTTTCGGCAGATCCATTGAAATAAATGGTTCCGTATACTGTTCATATACGGAACGCAAAAACAAAAAACGGAATATAAACGGGGAAAAAAGAGCTGTGCTGAGGAAGAAACAGACAGTGTACATTTTCTGTAGACGGTGTCTGCTGCGGACAGTGACATTAGCTGCGCAATATCTCCTGTGTAAAGTGTGTGCATCCCTAAAAAATCTGTGACATCCAGTGTACTTTTTCCATAGACGTTGTCCGTTGCAGACAGTGACATTACCAGCGCCACATCTGCAGTGTAACGTTTGCGCTGAAAATTTTTCAATAGACGGTGTCTGCTTCTGACAGTTACATTACCAGTAGAGATGGCCCGAACTAGTAGCCGGCGAACAGTTCCCGGCGAACATAGCTTGTTCGCGTTCGCCTCTGCCGGGCGAACATATGCGATGTTCGGTCCGCCCCCTATACATCATCATTGAGCAAACTTTGACCCTGTACCTCACAGTCAGCAGACACATTCCAGCCAATCAGCAGCATACCCTCCCTCCCAGACCCTCCCACCTCCTGCACAGCATCCATTTTAGATTCATTTGGAATTTGCAGTCTTAGTGAGAGGAGGGAGAGTGTAATTGCTGCTGATTTAATAGGGAAATTGATAGCTAGGCTAGTGTATTCAGTGTCCACTCCAGTCCTGAAAGACTCATCTGATCTCTGTTGTAAGGACAGCGTCCTGACAGCACCCCAAAAGCCCTTTTTAGGGCTGCAACATTAGTCTGCTTTTTTTTTCCTTTATATGCATATTGCAGTTGCATGGCCTGCCTGTGTGTGAGGAGCTGCAGGCCCACAGACTGTAGTGTGCCCACTGCCAGTGCCCACCCCTGTCATCCCGTGTGGCACAGGACTTTGCATCAAAAAAAGGCATTTAATTTTTACACTTTAATCTAAGGTTAGTTGCCTGCCAGTGTGTGTCAGGCTGACTTCCACTGACTGTAGTGTGCCCACTGCCAGTGCCCTCCCCTGTCATCCCGTGTGGCACAGGACTTTGCATCAAAAAAAGGCATTTAATTTTTACACTTTAATCTAAGTTTAGTTGCCTGCCAGTGTGTGTCAGGCTGACTTCCAGTGACTGTAGTGTGCCCACTGCCAGTGCCTACCACTCATACCGGCTGGCAGAGGACTTTGCATCAAAATAGGCATTTAATTTTTACACTTTAGTGTAATTTCAGCTGCTTGCCTGCTGCCAGTGCGTGTCAGGCCCACTTCCACTGACTGTAGTGTGCCCACTGCTAGTGCCAACCACTGATACCGGGTGGCACAGTAGCTTGCCGATAAATAAGGCATTTCATTTTTACACATTAGTCTAATTTCAGTTGCTTGCCTCCTGCCAGTGTGTGTCAGGCCCACCTCCACAGACTGTAGTGTGCCCACTGCCAGTGCCCACCACTGATACAGGGTGGCACAGTACCACTTATCGAAAAAAAAATGACAGGCAGAGGCAGGCCACCCCGCAGGGGCCGTCGTGGTCGTGGTGCTGTGATTTCCACTGTCCCTGGAATAATGCCTAGTGTTCAGAGGCCATGTACCCTGAACCCGAAAAATTCTGAGGACGTAGTTGACTGGCTTAGACAGGACACCCAATCTTCAACAGCTTCCGCTAAGAACCTTGACGCACCATCTTCCTCCAGCTCAGCTTTGGTCACCTGCTCTCAAGTTACCACGCACCCGCCCGCCGCTGATAGGAATAGTACTAGTTAAGACACCACTCATATAGGGTGTCACAGCACATTGCTCTGTGCACGCGCAGTGCCCCAATTTGGGAGTATGAGGACCGACCAAGCTGCTTTTTCCATCTCCCGGTTCCTGAAATCAATTCAGTTTGGTGTATGAGAGTTTGGTCTGTCATTGTGAAGGCAGTCGAAGGTACCAGGCCTAAATTTTTTTTCACAAAAGGCAATCCCTGATATGGGATGTAACAGGGATTAAACTGATGAGAATAGTACTACAGAAAATACCACTCATATCGGGTGTGACAGTAAATTGCACGGCGCAGACGCAGTCACCGTGGTTTAAAACAGAGTGGAGGGAGCCAGCGTTTTTTTAACCATCTCCCGTTCGAAAAATCTATTCAATAAATGGCCCCCAGATTGGGGACGTTAGAGGGATTAAACTGATGAGAATAGTACTACAGAAAATTCCACTCATATCGGGTGTGAGAGTAAATTGCACGGCGCAGAAGCAGTGACCGTGGATTAAAACAAAGGGGAGGGAGCCAGCGTTTTTTTAACCATCTCCCCGTTCGAAAAATCAATTCAATTGACCTTTCGGGGACCCTTGGTGTTGTACGTGGCTGGGTGGAGGAAGAAACTTTCAATGACATCACCGGGACGTGGCTAGCTTGGTATCCAACCTTGTGCAAATGGGGAGTTTGCGGTTGTGCAAATGGACTGTTTGCGGTGCATTAAAAGGGGAGTTTGGTATGTCAATGTCTGAGAATCGGGCGTAACCCTTACACTACCTGATCGATACAACATCATACCTGATCGTATACACACACTGGATGTTTTAAAGCATGTTATTCCAAATAATTTAGGAATGTTAGTTGATTTATGCCCTTTATGGATTAAAACCCGACTCTGCGTCCACTACGTAATTTTCCATGGGAGTTTTGCCATGGATCCCCCTCCGGCATGCCACAGTCCAGGTGTTAGTCCCCTTGAAACAACTTTTCCATCACTATTGTGGCCAGAAAGAGTCCCTTTGGTTTTTAAAATTCGCCTGTCTATTGAAGTCTATGGCGGTTCGCCCGGTTCGCCTGTTCGCGAACATTTGCGGAAGTTCGCGTTCGCTGTTCGCGAACTGAAAATTTTATGTTCGCGACATCACTAATTACCAGTGCAACATCTCCAGTGTAAAGTGTGCGCACCCCAAAAAAATCTGTGACATCCAGTGTACTTTTTCCATAGACAGTGCCCGCTGCGGACAGTGACATTAGGTGCGCAAACATCTCCAGTGTAAAGTGTGGCCATCCAAAAATTATCTGTGACACCCAGTGTAATTTTTCCGTAGACGGTGTTTGCTGCGCACAGTGACATAACCAGCGCAATATCTGCAGTGTAAAATGCCCAATATAGTAAAAAATATGTTCACTTTATTGCATAAAAATTAATATACACAATATATGACATTATAGTAGTAATAGTAAAAGGAAAACCACAGATAAATAAAGGTGCCAGAATCAACTGACCTATGCTGCTACTCCCCCCAAAGAGATGTTACACATGTCCAGTGTCACGATATCCAAAATATCCGCACTATATGGCAAAGGGATCATATAACAAACCACCTAAAATTCCTGGGAGATGTAAACTATTACAACACCCACCACTGAGTTAGGGAGGCCACTGGTTGTGTGGCAAACAACTATCACAAGTAACCACAATATAGTGTATAATACATACCACAGGACATGATTGGGGGTACACAGAGCAGAGCAGGTCAGCAAGAATACCTTGACGCACGTTTCACTTCTGTTTCGTCAGGAGGTAGTGAACTGAAGCTCCAAACCCCTTTTTTATGTGCAGAGTTCTGCCAAATATTACAAAATTACTTACAAAAATCACATCAGCTGGTGTATTCTACATAGTGCATCTCCATCTGGTGATGCACGCCACGGTCAGCAAATGAGGACTGCAGGCTGGTCAGGAGGGGGGGGGTAGAACGCACGCCATGCGTTCCAGCCAGCCTCCTAAGGAGACACCTTGGCGTCCCCACGTGACCTGGCGCACAGCGCACCACGGCAATGCGCTGCAACAGCTGACAAGGTAACCAAGCAACCCTGTAAACATTAACTTGGTGCCCATTCTCTGTTACTATAATATCCAAATTAGGATGCTCTAATTTGAGAGGCAAAAAACAAACAAAAACATATAGATAGAAGGGGAAGGATGGCTACACAATAATATGGAATATGATCCGGCACAATTATAAATCAAATCAGAATAATATAAAGAAAGACAAAAGTGGCAGAATACATACCTGACTACATATAAAGTGCAAAAACGTACATATATGTGATGCAAAACATGATTATATACATAAGAATAAATATACTCTAAATAAATAAATACAGTGAATAAAAATTAATAAAAAACTACTGTAATTAAAATACATGATTATGAACAAATTCAATGGTGCATGTGTAATATATATAAATGTATACAAATATAATGAAAATCCATGCAAATATATAGTGAATATATAATGAGTGAGCATATTATCATAAACAATATATAATGACAAATACAAAAAAACTGAACCTAAAGATCATGATCAATTAATAAATGTGAATAAAAAAATAATAAAAAATAATAATTTAATATACAAATCCTACTCATAATAATATAGCTTAATAATTCATATAATACTATTCCCCATGATCGAACAATAGACTATTCTCTTATTTCCCCTTCCGATTAGTACGTCCTTTAGGTCTCATCAATTCCGTTCATAGTATAATTAATGTTCCAATATTCAGAGGGCAATTATGGCTACAGAAAAAAGAATAAAGAAAATTATATAAACAAGAATAGGATTAAAAAACATCATAAAATTGCCTATAAAAAGGATTTGAAACTAAGGGCCTCATTCATTCCATGAGGAATCACCGTATTGAGCAGAACCATCCATTTTGTATCTTTTTGAAGGAGACAACGTTTAATGTTTCCTCCCCTAATTCCTAACCTCACCCGGTCTATCCCTCTAAAGGAAATCCCCTTAGGGGTCACTTTTGTGAGTTTCCCAGAAGTGTTTCGCAATAGGTTTCAACTTAAGCTTTCAACTTAAGTTTTTCCTGTTCGGTAATCTCGTCTGCTGCTCTGATATCTCGAATGTGTTTAGTACTCGAGTTTTGAACGCCTTAGTGGTCATCCCTACATAAATGAGACCACATGGGCACTCCACATAGTATATGACCGACTCCGTTTTGCAGGAAATATGATGTACAATTTAATATTCTCTACTCCTGCCAGAGTCCACAAACTTGTCTGTTCTAACCATGTATCGACAGGCGGTACAATTACCACATGGGAAAGATCCCCATTGTGGACCCTTATCACCAAAAAGACCACCTCTCACAGGGGCCACATAGTGGCTTCTTGTCACCATACCGCTCAGATTTTTTGCTCTTTTCCAAGTAATTAGCGGTCTCTAAGTGATCACTCTCCTAAGGTCTCTATCCGTCAGGGGGACCAGCCAATGTTTCTGGAGAATAGCCTGCTGTTGTTTCCATTGAGCATTAAAAGTAGTAACAAATCTGGGGTAATCATTACCCACTCTTTTTTGTCTTGCAACAGGTACTCTCTAGAGAGGTTTTTGGCTTTTATATAACCCCTTTTTATTAATTTTTTATTATAACCCCTCTCTTGTGTGTGGCAGCAACAATATATATTTTTAGCGCAACCTGCGCTAAATTGCTAAAACTTTACAGACCAAAAAGTCCTTTTAAGGACTATTGTGTGTGGCAGCAGCAATATCTATTTTTAGCGCAAACTGCGCTAAATAGCGTTCAAAAGTTAGGCGGCTGCAGACAGCGACATTAGTTACGCCACATCTCCAGCCAAGGTTTGCGGCCCTTGTCCTGCTGGACAGAAACCCCTGCTAATCGTGCGATCAGCTGTGTTTCTTCCTGGAGAACAGCACAGGGAAGGATGACAGCTCCTGCTCCTGTACTGTAGCAGGAATCTGGGGCAGGATGGGTCCCTGGCTATTGGTGAGAGTGGGGGAGCCAAGGAGAAGCAGGCGCAGCTTATTAGTGCTTCTGCCTTCTCCTCAAGGAGCGCTTTGCAGCAGTGGCGTACTAAGGAGGGGGCGTGGGGGGCGGTCCACCACGGGTGCCGACTCTCAGGAGGTGCCAGAAGCAATGAGCGCTTCCATCAATACAGATGGAAGCGCTTATCAGGGCCATTTCTAGGACCGGGCGGGCCGGGTGGCCGCCCAGATCACTGTGAGAAGGGGGCGCCGAGAATGTGGGCAGCAGTGGGGGCGGCACTACACAGGGAGATGAGCGCTTCCATTGTGGAAGCGTTCATCTCCATAGTCATCTGTATCACTATCCTCAGGACAGAGATACAGATGGCTGTGCTTTGGGCAGGGGAGGGAGAGGCGTCCCTTCCCTGTTCCTTTGATAGGCTGCGGGCTTTGTGCCGGCAGCCTATCAGAGCGGTGCAGGCGGCGCGATGACGTCATCGTGCCGCCTGAGCAGTACAGAGCGGGAGACAGGCCGGAAGAGGCCTGCATCACATCGCTTCCAAGGAGGTAAGTGGGGGGGGGGGGCAGAGAGGAGACTGGCACATGATGGTGGGGGGGCAGAGAGGAGACTGGCACATGATGATGGGGGGGCAGAGAGGGGACTGGCACATGATGGTGGGGGGGGGGGCAGAGAGCCGACTGGCACATGATGGGGGGTTGCAGAGAGGAGACTGGCACATGATGGTGGGGGGGCAGAAAGGAGACTGGCACATGATGGTGGGGGAAATGGCACTTATTACTGGCACATGAGGGAGCAGAGAGGAGACTGGCACATGTTTGGGGGAGTGGCTCTTATTACTGGCACATGGGGGGGCAGAGAGGAGACTGGCACATGATGGGGGGTAGAGAGGAGAGAGGCACTTATTACTGGCATATAAGTGTGGGGGTGGAGACTGGCACTTATTACTGGAACAAGGGGAGGCAGAGAGGAGACTGGCACATGATGGTGGGGGGTAGAGAGGAGACTGGCACATGATGGGGGGGAAATAGAACTTATTACTGGCACATGTGGGGCAGAAAGGAGACTGGCACATGTTGGGGGGGAGTGACACCTATTACTGGCACATGAGTAGGGGGGGAGGAGACTGGCACTTATTACTGGCACATGATGGGGGAGAGAGGAGACTGGCACTTATTACTGGCACATAAGGGGGGGGGAGTTAGAGAGGCACTTTTCACTAGCACATGATTGGGGGGCATCTATGGGGGGCACTTGTTACTGGCACATTATTGGGGAGCATCTATGGGGACATTTACTGAGGCCACAAAGAAGGGGTATTTTATATGGGGGCTCTGTGTGGTACTAGTATTATCAACTTATTAACTAAGTTTTTTTTTTTGTCAAACGGCAGAGACGAAAACTGGTGGTCTGGTCTGCAGGTCTGAAAGGAGAAGATAAGGGCAGAGAACATCTACATCGAAGGAGACGTCACTGGATATAGGATGTAAGTGGGGCTGTATTTCTGTAGTGATCGGAGCAGGGGCATATTGATTTCCGGAAGTGCCCCTCCCGAGACCTGGGTCAGATCTGCCACTGAGCCAGACTGGCCTGTGCCCAATGGCAGGGCCAGTTGACATTAGGCAAGTCATAAAGTTTAGACTAAGTGAGCGGGGCCCTAGAAATTCTACTACATGGGGCCCATGTAGTAGAATTTCTAGGGCCCCGCTCACTTAGTGTAATCTTGCCTAACCTGAAAGTAGGCATAATAAAAATTATCTTTCATGCAGCCTGCCTAGGCAAGATTAAACTAAGTGAGTAGGGCCCCATGTAGTAAAAAAAAAAAAATATGGTGAGATGGTTACAAGTACTCCTCTGATATGATTTCATCAAGCAGTTTTGATGGGGGGGGGGGGTTTATTGAAAATTATGCAGTTACATACAAGCATAAGTTGTCCAATGCAACATGTTAAGAATGCAACGTATAAGAAAGCACTAGAGCACTAGACATAGTCACAGAGAACAAGGCTGGGTATCAAATTAACATAGTTAAAAGAACTAGGACATTGTCTCAGACATATCTCAAGAACAGTAGGTGCATACATACACTATGCAATTGCTCAATTAAGCCTTTAGGTATCTAAAACGTTCCCATGCTAGCCATTTAGTTTTGAATTTCGTGTGGGAGTATGTCTCCCAGGCTGCTATTTCCTCGAACCTATAGAGAGAATTAATCTTGTTGAACCAGTGTTCAAGGGACGGGGTGTCTGAGGTCAACCAGTGCCTTGGTAGTAGGAGGCGGGCGGCACATAATAGCTGTCTAAATAAGTAGGAGTGTTTAATGGGTGGGGGGGGGGAGGTGGCTGGAGTCTTTCGCGTTCTCGTGGGCTCACTAAAAGACTTCTAATGGTATGTAAGAATTCGGCAGATTCCATGTTGACCCAGGTTTTGTGGGAGGTATTACTAAACCAGTCTATGGACCTGGCAAGGAGAATAGCCTTATTATAAAGGTTTGCGTTTGGGAGGCCAATACCACCAAATAATCTGGATCTATTCAGGGTGGACAGTGCAATGCGAGGATGCTTGTTGTGCACAATAAAATATCCAATGAGCTTGTTTAGAGCAGTATAGAAAGCGTTAAGGATAGGTATTGGGAGGACTTGCTGAAGATAATTTAGTCTAGGAATCACCAGAGAGGTCACCAATGTTTTTGCGGCCGAACCATGAGAGGGTTGGTGTGTCTAGAGAGGACAATTGGTCACGTATAGAGTGTAATAAGGGGGTGTAGTTCATTTGAAAGAGTTTACTGGGATCTGAGCAGAGTTTGATTCCCAGATAAGTAATAGAGGGCGCTTTCCAGTTGAAAGGGGATTGTTGGGCCAGGGTCAGTTTTACCTTGGGAGGGAGACCAATGTCAAGGACAAAGGATTTATTCATGTTAATTTTAAAATTGGAGATCGTGCCGTATTGTTCAAATTGGTTCGTGAGTATAGTTAAGGACCTGTCCGGGTTAGTGGTCAGAACTAAAAGGTCGTCGGCGAAAGCCGCTATTTTATGCTCATGGCCACCCAGAACAAGTCCTCTAATATGGGCATTTTGCCTGATCAATTGGAGCAAAGGTTCCATAGCCAAAACAAAGATCAGGGGGGAGAGGGGGCATCCCTGTCTTGTCCCATTCTTAATAAGAAAGGGAGGCGAACATGTGTCATTCACCAGCACCGACGCCGAGGCATTATGATACATGGAGAAAAGTGATTTCATAAAGGCCTCAGGGAGGCCAAAGCAGTGGAGTGCACTTTTCATAAACTCCCAATTCACTCGGTTTTTTCGGCATCGTTGCTGTGGAGGACTAGGGGTAACCGGTGGTTGGTGACATATGAAATAGCATCAATAATTCTAGTGGAATTATCTTTACCTTCCCTTCCCACTACAAAACCCGTCTGGTCTTTAAAAATTAGCTGAGGCAATAGAGGGGAAAGGCGGTTGGCCAGCATTTTTGCAAGAAGTTTGAGATCTATATTTAGTAATGAGATGGGGCGATAATTGGCACAGGAGGAGGGATCTTTCGGAATGATAGTAATGTTTGCTTTGGTCATGTCTGGGGATAAAGGGGGGGGGGGGAGTTTTTTTGACACTCGCCCTGAGAAGAAATGTACTAGAAACTGCACTGCCGCTCCTTGCTGGAGCGCAGGGAGCTGGGTCCTGTCACTTACCACTCAGCTCCCTGAGCTCCTCCCCTCCTTCAGGCCAGCGGCACTCTGAAATGGTAGAGCAGGAAGACTTCTCCTTGCTTCACCATTTAGCCTGCAGACACGGATCTTGCTGCCGACCGGTGTGGGTGGTGCCTGCAGACCGTGGAATAAGCTCCACCCACACAGTGCTGCAGAGCGATCTGTGCTTGCAGGGGAGAGAGGACTGTGAGCTTCAGGAACAGGACAAGGTGAGTAGTTACTGCGTTTTTGTTGTTGTTTTTTTTAACACAGAGGGGGCACAATAGGCATTTCTAATATGAAGGGGGCACAATGGGCATTGCTAATGTGAAGGGGGCACAATGGGCATTTCTACTCTGGAGGGAGCACAATGGGCATTTCTTCTCTGAAGGGGGCACATAGGGCATTGCTATTTAGAAGGGTACACAATGGGCATTGCTAATGTGAAGGGGGCACAATGGGCATTTCTACTCTGGAGGGGGCACAATGGGCATTGCTAATGTGAAGTGGGCACAATGGGCATTTCTACTCTGGAGAGAGCACAATGGGCATTTCTTCTCTGGAGGGGGCACAATGGCCATTACTAATGTGAAGGGGGCACAATAGGCATTTCTACTCTGGAGGGGGCACAATGGGCATTGCTAATGTGAAGGGGGCACAATGGGCATTTCTACTCTGGCGAAGGCACGATGGGCATTTCTTTTCTGGATGGGGCACAATGGGCATTACTAATGTGAAGGGGGAACCATGGGCACTTCTACTATGGAGGGGGCACAATGGGTATTTCTACTCTGGAGGGGGCACAGAGGGCATTGCTAATGTGAAGGGGATACAATGGGCATTTCTACTGTGGAGGGGGCACAATAGGCAGCTCTACTCTGGAGGGAGCACAATGGGCATTGCTAATGTGAAGGGGACACAGTAAGCATTTCTACTCTGGAGGGGGCACAATGGGCACTTCTACTATGGAGGGGGCACAATGGGCATTTCTACTCTGGAGAGGGCACAGTGCACAGAGGGCACTACTACTCTGAAGGGGGCACAGAGGGCATTATTACTGTGAAGGGGGCACAATGGGCATTACTAGAACAGAGGGCATTATTGCTATAAAGGGGGGACCATAGGGGGTTTCTACTATGGAGGGCACAGAGGGCATTATTCAGGGGCATAGCTAAAGGCTCATGGGCCCTGGTGTAAGAGTTCAGCTTCGGCCCCCCTTCCCTCAGTGCTTTGTGTGTCTTCTTATGTGGCACAAGGCTCTTTGGGCCCCCTCAGGCTCCTGGGCCCAGGAGCTACTGCTACCTCTGCACCCCTATAGCTACGTGCCTGGCATTATTACTGTGAAGGGGGCACAATGGGCATTATTACTGTGAATGGGGCACAATCGTCATTATTACTTTGAGGAGGGCACAATGGGCAATATTACTGTGAAGGGGGACAATGGCCATTAGTGATATTAAGGGGCATAATTACTGTGAAGGAGGCACAATGAGGATGTTTACTGTGAGGGGGGCACAAATAGAGCATTACTAATGTGAAGGGGCACAGATAGGGCATTACTACTGTGAAAGGGGCACAGAGAGGGCATAACTGCTGTGGGAGTGGCACAATGAGGGCATAACTACTATGAAGGGGGCACAATAAAGGGATAAGTACTTTAAGGGGGCACAATGTGGGCATAACAACTGTTAGGGGGCACACATCTGTACAAAACTACTGTGAAGGTTGTAAAATGAGGCAATACTACTGTGAGGGGGTCCGATTTTTTTAAGTATTTTTTATTTTTTTATGGGGGGGGGGGGGGTTGCCAGGAAAGGACCTGCCCCTGGTACCAAACAACCTAGGCACACCACTGCCGCTGATCAGCTGATAAACAAGCGATCACTCGTTTGCCGGCTGATTTGCATGTTTTAGCAGGATGAAAGATTACAATTATTGTCAGCACATATCACTGTGTAATCAGTAAGCCAATTATCAATAGAACTCAATGAGGGAGCAGTGACTGTGGTAACGATCATTCCTCCCCATTCACTTTGCATTAGCCTGTGCAATAGGCTGATGCCAACAAGTACTGATTAACTTTTTTTTTTTCGACCCCTTGAAATAGAGCAATGTGATAATGCGGCCCCGAGACCAAAAAAGGTTGTACACCCCTGCTGTAGACCATTTCCAAACAATTAATGTAAAACCAAAGTCTACTTTTGATTAGTAATGAGCAGCATAGGCAATATTAGTTTTCGCAATATTTTTCGAATTTTTCGCATAATATTCACAATAAATTCGTGAATTCTAGAATTCCTGATCTCCAGTTATTATTTTCGCTATTGCGCAAATCAGCACTAATGATGCACATTTTTTTTCCGCAATACGTGCAACTTCACATTTTATCAGGTCTGAGTAGATACAGTATTACTGTTGGTGCACTAAGTATTGTTGTAACATCACAGCACTGTGTCTAACAGAGACACTAATCCCTATCACAGCACAGTAATTCCTATCACACTACCTAACACCCTGAACTGGAGCCTATCAGCTACACTATATCACTATCTAACATACACTGACTATCTTCCATCTATCTGCATTACAGTGGATATAAAAAGTCTACACACCCCTGTTAAAATGTCAGGTTTCTGTGCTGTAAAAAAATGAGACAAAGATAAATCATTTCAGAACTTCTTCCACCTTTAGCCTACATGCACACGACAGTTGATTTTTTTGGCTTCTGTTTTTTTTTGCAGATAGGACAAGAACCCATTCATTTCAATGGGTCAGCAATAAAATGCTGACAGTTCACCCGTTTGTGTTCCGCGTCCGTTGTCCGTGTTTCAGTTCAGCAAAAAAAGTAGTGCATGTCCTACTTTTTTCTGATTTGCGGATGAGGATAGGGATCTGTGAAAACAAAGGAATCCTCCCCAAAAAATTGATGGACCGTCAGTTTTTTTTGCGGATCCCGATTTGCGAACAGCAAAAAACAACTGTCGGGTGCATGTATCCTTAATGTGACCTATAAACTGTACAACTCAATTGAAAAACATACTGAAATCTTTTAGGTGGAGGGAAGAAAACAAAAAAAAACTTAAATAATGTGGTTATAACTGGGAATGTAGCTGTGTTCAGAATTAAGTAATCACATTCAAAATCATGTTAAATAGGAGTCAGCATACACCGGCCATCATTTACAGTGCCTGCGATTAACCCCAAATAAAGTTCAGCTGCTCTAGTTGATGTTTCCTGAAATTTTCTTAGTCGCATCCCACAGTAAAATCCATGGTCCACAGAGAGCTTCCAAAGCATCAGAGGGATCTTATTGTTGTTAAACAGTATCAGTGAGGAGAAGGGTACACAAGAATTTCCAAGGCATTAGATATACCATGGAACACAGTGAAGACAGTCAACATCAAGTGGAGAAAATATGGCACAACAGTGACATTACCAAGAACTGTATTTATTAAGCCAAACTTCGTGGCTGCCTGCATCTTTATGCTGTGGATAGGGTTCCCAACCCCTGATACAGTTAAATCAAGAATCACAGCAGATTGTTATGCTTCTTTGTTTCAATTTTATTATATGGTAATTTGCGGCATAAACGTGCGAACGTTTTCGGCCGAGTTGGCCTTCGTCAGGCACTGTAAAGGTAGTAATAGCATAATCATGCTATTACTACCTTTACAGTGCCTGGCGAAGGCCAACTCGGCCGAAAACGTTCGCACGTTTATGCCGCAAATTACCATATAATAAAATTGAAACAAAGAAACATAACAATCTGCTGTGATTCTTGATTTAACCATTACCAAGAACTGGACGTCTCTCCAAAATTGATGAAAAGACAAGAAGAAAACTGGTCTGGGAGGCGACCAAGAGACCTACAGCAACATTAAAGGAGCTGCAGGAATATCTGGCAAGCACTGGCTGTGTGGTACATGTGACAACAATCTCCCGTATTCTTCATATGTCCGGGCTATGGGATAGAGGGGCAAGACGAAAGCCTTTTCTTACGAAGAAAAACATCCAAGCCAGGCTACATTTTGCAAAAACACATCTGAAGTCTCCCAAAAGCATGTGGGAAAAGGTGTTATTGTCTGATGAAACCAAGTTTGAACTTTTTGGCCATAATTCCAAAAGATATGTTTGGCGCAAAAACACTGCACAGCACCAAAAAAACACCATACCCACAGTGAAGCATGGTGGTGGCAGCATTATGCTTTGGGGCTGTTTTTCTTCAGCTGCAACTGAGGCCTTAGTTAAGATAGAGCGAATTATGAACAGTTCCAAATACTAGTCAATATTGGCACTAGGGTTGAGCGAACCCGAACTGTAAAGTTCGGGTTAGTACCGAATTTTGGGGTGTTCGGCACCCGTGCCGAACCCAAACATTTTCATAAAAGTTCGGGTTTCGGGTCCGTTGTTCGGCGATTCTTCCCACCTTCTGAAGGGCTGCACAACAGCAAATCAGCAAGCGTTTTACTTCTTTGCCCTAAGAAGCCATCACAGACATGCCTACTAATGGCATGGCTGTGATTGGCTGAGTGCAGCATGTGACCCAGCCTCTATTTAATTTGGAGTCACGTAGCACCACACATCACTCTGCTCTTCTCAGTGTAAGGATAGGATGCTGCCGCTTCTGTGAGGGACAGATTAGGAAGAAATCTGCAGAACCTTTTGAACATTAATCCACAAGATACAGCAAATAGAGAGGGAGGGAGCTTCAGCAATCCTGCATTTCTGTACCCAGCCACTGCCAATGATTTTTTTTTTTAATCTATGTGTTACAGAGGTGGGGGTCGACGGCCATTTTAGCCACTGCAGTGTACTACATGTCTGCCAGCCTGGGAAGGACATCTGCTTAATCCTTTTTGGTAGCTCAGTGAAGGAGAAAATGTATTATTTCTGGCTGCTCAAGTCCCCTACATTACCTTTGGTAAAATTAAGGGGTGACATAGTCCATTTGTCTAGTCTGGGACCTGTGGTGCAACAGAGCACTTGTGTATACAATTCACTAAACCGTATATTCAATTTCTGCAGTATTTTTGTGATAAAAAGCTGTGATCCTGGTCCCCAAAGCAGTTTGAAATACACGCCCAAATACACATTTGACATTTCTGCAGTAAATAGTAAATACATTTTTTTTTTTGTGTGCGAAAAAAGCAATATTCTTGCTTCAAAAAGCAGTTGTGCATACAGCGTACAAATACATATTTAATATTTCTGCAGTGCATCAATGTGTTTCCTGGGAAAAACGTTATTCCTGGTCGAAAAAACATTTTGAAATTCCCTGCCCAAATACACATTTGACATTTCTGCCATGAAATAGAGCCTCGGTGTATTTTTGGGAAAAATAGAAGTATTCCTGGTCCACAAAGCAGTTTCAAATACACCACCTAAATACACATTTGACATTTCTGCAGTGAAATTCTGAATTAATTTGTATTTATTTTTTGTGGGAAAAAAGCAATATTCTTACTTCACAAAGCAGTTGTGCATACAGCATAGAAATAACAACGTTTTTCTATGTTTTATTCAAGAAAATCCTTGTTCTGGGTCCACAAACCACTTGTGCATACAGCGTAGAAATACCAACATTTTATTAATAGCAGTGAAATACTGGGCCTGCGGCCTCTCACACACAGGCAGGCAACTAAAATATATATATATAGAAAAAATAAATAAAAGCAGACTGATGTACCAGCCCTAAAAAGGGCTTTTTGGGGTGCTGTCAGGACACTGTCCTTACAGCAGATGGCCCCTTTCACACGAGCGATTTTTTCCGCGCGGGTGAAATGTGTGACGTGAACGCATAGCATCCGCACTGAATCCTGACCCATTCATTTCAATGGGTCTGTGTACATGATTGTTTTTGTTCACGCATCACTTGTGCGTTGCGTGAAAATTGCAGCATGTTCTATATTCTGTGTGAATGGGGCTGCGTGAAAAACACATTGCATCCGCAAGCAAGTGCGGGTGCGTTGCATTTTTCACTGATGGTTGCTAGGAGATGTTGTTTGTAAACCTTCAGTTTTTTTTTGCGGAATGGATGTGGAACTATTCATTGTGAATGGGGCCAGACGTGATGCGGAGAGCACACTATGTGCTCTCCGCTTCCGCATTTGTGGAGCCACGGCCCCGAACTTCCGGGTTTCGGCCCCGAAACATCTGACCGTGGCTCCGCAAAAGATAGATCACGTCCTATTCTTGTCCGCAGTCTGCGGACAAGAATAGACATCTCTATGGGGAGTGCCGGCATGGTGTGTTGCGGCTCCGCAATTTGCGGATCCGCAACTGTTTACGGACATGTGAATGGGGCCTAATCCGGACACGCTCGTGTGAAAGAGGCCGATGAGTCTTTGAGGACTGGAGTGGACACAGAACACTGGCCTAGCTAACGCTTTCCCTATTAATTCAGCAGCAGCAGCACTCTCCCTGCTCTAACTAACACTGCAGCTTCAGAATGAATCTAAGATGGATGCTGTCCTTGCTTTTTGATAGGAGGTGGGAGGGTCTGGGAGGGAGGGTATGCTGATTGGCTGGAATGTGTCTGCTGACTGTGAGGTACAGGGTCAAAGTTTGCTCAATGATGACATATAGGGGGCGAATTAAACATCGCATATGTTCGCCCGCCGCAGCAAACGCGAACATGCGATGTTCGCCGGGAACGGTTAGCCGGCGAATAGTTTGGGACATCTTTATATATGAACTAACTATCTAATGTAATTAAATAAGGAACCAGACGAGTCTGCAAAGCACATAGCACAGCAATGACATCGCTGTCTCTCTCAGAACTGCAGAAAATGGTTGCTGGGGAGTTTCCTATATAGTAAGGGGTAGGCAACTTTCCTATTGGTTTCTAAGGATGTTGATAAACTCAGACAAAGATATTGCAGCCTTCTCATTGGCCCACAAGCAAGAAGCAGTAGTACTGATGAAAAAAAAAACTCGAATATTCGCGATTACGAATATATAGCACTATATTCTAGATTTTCGCGAATTCTCAGAGTGCCAATGTTCGCGATAAAAATTAGCCATTAGAATATTCGTGATCAACACTAATTTTGATCCCATTTATGACAGGAACCTATTCATCAAAACCTCTGCTATACTGATATCTGATTTAAAGAAAATTGCTAACAATAAATTTGTGTAGTCTAAGGAGTCTCAACCAGGGTACCACGCCTATGGGTTGATGAATGTAGTACCTACCCTACATGAACTGTCCCTTGTTCACCCTAACTAAAGCGCAATAGCCACCGTGATAAAATTGATCACACTGTCTTCGGATCTAGCCCTTGATAGCCCTGACCTATCAAGAATAGGGGATGAGGAGAGTGGAATGTGCTATCATACTAGAATAGCTAGTGTAGGGTAGAGTTTGGTAATGGAAACCCTGGAGGAAGCTGGATATGGGGATCTAACTATAGATGCACTTTTATTGGTCAAAAAAAGTTCCACTATATAAGTATAAACCTTAATTGGATACCAAAAGCACTCCATACACAGAGAAGCTTACTGTGATACTGTAAACCTTGGTGCCATACTAAACTGAAAATAAATAGCCATGCCCAATGTGGTTCCCCCCGAATTATCATATCCAGGGTTCATCAAGGGCTACAAGTAAAGGGAACATATGATAACCGATGGTCCTGAGGTAGAATCCATATCTATATACATTAAAGAGGCTGTCTCAGCTCATAAAGTCATATCTATTGTGTGTATAATTGTATAATTGCATTTACAATCACTTACTAATATATTTCTATTTTCAATAATGCCTCTCTTCCCTATATTTTTTTTATTCATCCTTTTAGACCCTGCTCATCTCTAGGGGTTATGCAATTTACATGAGGTTGCCGTGCTTGTGCATTAAGAGAGAAATACCCTGCCTCCCTGGTGGCCGGGAATTGCGGGAGCGAGCGCACATACATTACAGGCCAGTGCATGTGCTACCATCCCTAGCCTCCTCTCTATGTATTGTAGTCACAGCTTAGCTTCTTGGATAAGCTCTTCCCCAGGCCACCTCATTCCTTCTATAGAACAGCTACAGGGCATACACTGCAGCCTTAAAGATGTGCTATACAGTTATGAAACCAGGGGAAGTATAACTGGTTCGGGGCTTGCACAAATAGCCCCAGACCTGTAATATGACAGCAGGTACTTGCAATCTGTGTCTGTAGAAAGCTTCAGGTTTGACCTGAAAGTTTCCTACAGTATGTGGCAGAGCGATAGTATCTTTCTCCTGGTAACCCTATCAGGAGACAGACATTACTCTTGCTGTTATCTCTATATGCAAATCTACAGAGATAACAGCACCAGCTGTATATGGGGCTGTATTATATAGGGCAAGAGTGGGGAAATGATAAAAAACAGCAAACAGATCTGCACAAAGGCAAAGGTTTGAGGTGCCGAGACTGCTAACAATTTTTAGATGCTTGCAGGCTCTGGAGCAAGCGCGCAGAGGCAAGTGGCATGTTTACTTGATCAAAGTCTTGCTTGCCTCTGCTGTCAGTCAGAAGAGAAGCCCCACCCCCGCTCAAGCTCAGAAACAGACCCACAGAGCAGCAGACATGCTGGGAAGCAGGAGGTGAGACAACCCCTTTAATGTATAGATAAAGTATTAGTAGAAGCAGACCAAAAGACCGCCTAGTAAGTCACATTTATGTTATAGACAAGCTGGATAGATAAATAGATACACAAACAGCGTGGTATGACACACCAATAGCTCTACTTGTTAGAAGACTATCCATTAGTTGATATATAAATATGGTAATCCTCCACTGGTATCATCAGGAGGTCAAGTCAATTTTATATATTGTACTACAGCATATGAATGTAGGATGGAGCCTACGTATCTCCATACATTGTACTGTATGAATGTAGGAAGGAGTCTTCTTATCTCCATACATTGTACGTTATGAATGTAGGAAGGAGCCATCTTATCGCCATATACCATCTGAGACACACAAAGGTACAGTAAGGAGTATGCCAGAGCTCTTATTCTACTAAAAAGTTCACCCAGAGATGGAATATTGACTGATTCCGACATCCTGGGAATATCTGTCCACATCTTCCCCAGTGGACTTAACCTTTAATAGCCATGTTCCTCTGATGGGTTAACCTTTTGAAATTGGACCTGTTCAATATAGTTTCAAATTAGATGTTGGTCAAATTATCTTTTAAGAGCTACTATACATTTAAGCCATTGGCAGCTCCAATTATTTTATATAAATATGGCAAATATTGTGTTAGAGGGGACATCCATCTTTTCCATCAGCCTCCTTCTATTCCTGGATTACTGTAAATGACTCCATAAAATGTCATTAGTGTCATTACCTTTTTTTGTTGTTGTTTGTTTCCCTTGAACATAGAAATCCATTCCCTAATTACGAGCCCCATGGAGAGGAACCTATAAAGCATCACTATGTAGCATTTGTTTTTTGTGCCTTTTGTTTATCATACAAGGCTAGGCAATCATTATCTCTAATAGAAGAGTACTTCATTTTGATTCCCTCTTTTGTGATCATTTTAATAAAGATTCACTTTATGAGTAATGTGAAAGGGAAATTACAGTGCTCTTTCTTTTCCAGCTTGTTTCATTTGTGTAATTAGTTTAATTATCATTTAAACCTTAATGGTGAAAGCATAGTCGGGAAATGGGAAATGCTACATGGGATGGATCATGCTGCGTCGAAAATTAACCCGTGGTTTTGGAAAGTTGGAGCAGCCATATTTTTTCTATATCTTGGTTTTTTATCATGTTGTTGATTTATACAAATTTTGTTGACCTTTATATAATTATTTTTATGCATTTTATTAATTATTTTTCTTTTTTGTAGCACTAATCACTAACAATTCGATTCAGGTTTATTTCAGTCTGCCCAATCAATTGTGATCCGAATCAATTTTACCTGAATTGATAGTGCTCCAATTGGCCTGAAAAATTGTGTATGACCCTTTGGGTTCTCTTTGAATTTCTCTTTTCTATTTTGTCTTTCTCCCTCTCTCTCAAACCACCAAAAACTCAGATTCAGATGAAACTCGAATTTAATTTGTTTAAAATCGATTTGCTCTTCCCTTCTTATTGGAAATGTTAAAGTTAATATTGACAAAGATCATGAAAATAAAGAACTCTTGAAATTATACAGATGTGACTACACTAAACTGTTCATTTATCTTGGCATGTCCTTATATGTCTGTCACGAGATGTAGTATTTAACTATTTTCAATACCATATCTAAATTGGATAAATATAATTTGACTATCAAATATTATCCATTATTTACAGTATTTTATTCTAGCCATTCTGCCTTTGCAATTGACATGGTACTCACTTTCCAGCATGCTGTTGTTCACCTTAGCCCTACTGCAGACTCTCTGTAAATCTTCAGAAACCTCCACAATCATCCACAAAAGTCTTTTTTCAGCAAGGCAGTAAAAGGTGAGATGAAGGAAGGAGGAGGGGGATGCAGTTGCAGTTTCTCTCTGTTTTTGTGAAACAAAATTAAACTTCTGCGCACAGCAGTAGGAACAGCAAGAGCCTTCTATTTAGCAGAGAGAAAGCATGTTTTCAGCCTCCCATAAAAAACACATCATTTTTACCTGCACTTCATCAAATCTACATTTACAACTGCCTAGCGATGACATCATAATAGAGACTGCTTTGGTGCCCAGAGGGAAGGGTCTGGCCACTGGGATGGTTCTATAGCTTCTGACATAGATTTATTGCCTTTTCCATCAGAAGCCGCTATGGGAAACTAAGTGGAAAAAAATTATTTACAGCTTCCATTCAAATCAATGGTAACGATATTTATCAATGTAATTATTGGTACCCCCATGGAACCTTGGAAACCTGCAACCAAAACACATGCTCTGCCAGACCCCCCCCCCCCCCCCACATGATTACAACTTGAGGAATGGTCGTGGATCCTGTTGACCATAAACTCAGGTAATGAAAACTAGTGTTGAGTGCGAATATTTAAATTGCGAGTCTTTATCGCGAATATCGGCACTTCGAGAATTCATGAATATTTCGAATAAAGTTATATATATTCGTAAAAATGAATATTATTATATATTCGTTTTTTAGAATATTCATAATTTTTTTACATCTGAAGTCATGATTCCTCCCTGCTTAAGTTGCTTTTGGGCCAATGACTGTTCACATTAAATTGGAAAAAATGATGAATATTCTAAAAAATGAATATATATAGCACTATATTCTATAGTGCTATATATTCGTGTTTTAGAATGTTCGCATTACGCGAATATAACATTGACGATTTTTAGCAATCAATTGAATAATCTCGAATATAAAGATTCGCAAATATATGACGTATATTCTAACGAATATTCGCAAAATATCGCAAATTCGAATATTGCCCCTGCCGCTCATCACTAATGAAAACAGTCGTCAAACTATTATTACTGAAGCAGCGAGTATTTTACTACTTCCCCTTATGACTGTATTCAGGGGTGGACAGGAAACTTAAAGTGGCCCTAGAAAAAATACCAAAAGCGGCCCAAAGACTGGTCCAAATTGATGGAAGGCAGGGCCAACACAAGTAGACAGGGCCAGCAATACCATATTGTGGCACATTATACTACCCCAACAGAACCAAAGACCACAGTCCATCAAATACTGCCAGCAGCATAAAATAAATCCCCAAAAACTTCCACTGGCCGACCATGAGGAGGGCATCGGCCCACAGGGAAATTTCACTGTAAGATCTATTGCCAATCTGCCCGTGACTGTGTTTTTTCCTGGGGCAGCAAAATTATTTCCTCTGCAAATGTTACATGTTTTCTATTGCCCAATAGACAAAACAATTCTGTGCAGCAGGAGAGGCACCGTATTGTACAGCAGGTATCATGTCTACCGAGCACTAGATAACCTAAAGGTGTCACAGCCTGCAGAGTACACTGAAAGAGAACCTCCAGAAGTAGCATAGTTATAGGTTTTACAAAAAAAATTAAAGAAGTGAAATAATATATGTAATTACTAAATAAATGATAATTTTTTCTGCATTTTATTATCAGTTGAATACTTATGGTTTTGTATGTACAAAGGCAACAGTAACCAAATAAACAGTTCAATAAAAAATGACAAAACCTTGAATATAATAGTCACAAGGTGACAACTTTGTTATGTCTTGCTCTTAAAGAAAGTCAAATGATTCTGAAGGATGAAATGAAAAGTACTTTTGCATCCAATATCGCAGTTACCCATTTTAAATTATAGTAATAATATTAGGAATATAGTAATAATATTTAGTAATTATATAATAACTTCATTGAAATAGACTTGTAGGTGTTGTTTTGACCATCTCGCCACACAACTTCACTCTAAGTAAACTTTCTTGAAGTATATGCTAGCCCTAAGCATATTGAATAACATGATATATATCTTCTCCCAATCAAAATCAATTCTTAGAAGTGTGTAGAGGCTTTTAAACTAATATTAGGTAATTGGGAAAATAATATTCTGTTTACGCGGCTACAGTGCCAGGCTGTAAAACGAGGCTTTGGCTTCTTAAAACGCTTCATTCGATACATTTATACTAATTAGCTTCGAACTCAATAATACTTTTCCTGCTTTGTCATTGATTGTTCTTTATGAATCTTTCTCTATAAAAGATAAAGCATTTTTATTTGCCGTCTAACTTTCCTAATCTATTACTGTCACCTAAAGAAAATCCAATCATACTGAGCCACACATAAAATAAAATCATGCATATTCCTGATGGGGGAAAATGGTTTCAAACAAAAGGCGGGTCGCTAATCAATATGGCTAGCAAATTGCCAAAAGAGGTTATGGCTAGTTTAGTTTTAGGTTGATAATTGTGATGCTAATGAAGTTGATAACCATTTTTTCAAAGAAAGTCAGCACTTCTAATAGTTGTGATCGCTGGGGGAAGCCCATTTCTAGGCATACATCACCACCTCCATGATGAGGGACGTGCGACAGGCATATGGATAGTGACTGACATGGTGGGACATCTTCTTTGTGATATGAGAAAACTAATACAGACACTGAAAGGGACTCAGAGATATTGTGGACAATAACTAGAAATGATCAAATTGAGAAAAATTTTATGAATCTCCAATTTTGGCGAATCAGAAATCTTCCTGCAAGAATTGCTTAAATTGGTGACCAACCACAGCAGGCGTCCCAGGGGGCTTGATGTCCCCTTTCGGGACCCTTGGGTTTGTACGTAGCTGGGTGAAGGAAGAAACCTTCAATGACATCAGTGAGGACAAGAGACGGGGCATGGCTAGCTTGGTATCCAACCTTGTGCAAATGGGGAGTTTGTGGTTGTGCAAATGGACTGTTTGCGGTGCGTTAAACGGGGAGTTTGGTCTGTCAGAGTTTGGTCTGTCACTGTAAAGCAGGCTTAACCCTTACACTACCTGATCGATACAACATCATGCCTGATTGTATACACACACTGGATGTTTTAAAGCATGTTATTCCAAACAATTTAGGAATGTTAGGTGATTTATGCCCTTTATGGATTAAAACCCGACTCTGCGTCAACTACGTAATTTTCCATGGGAGTTTTGCCATGGATCCTCCTCCGGCATGCCACAGTCCAGGTGTTAGTCCTTTTGAAACAACTTTTGCATCACTATTGTGGCCAGAAAGAGTCCCTGGGGTTTTAAAATTTCCATGGGATTTCGAGGAAATCTGCCATTTTTATATCTTATTGCGGGTGCACTTACAAATTGACATATGACAGATTTCTAGTGCAATTTGTGTTAAAAAAAAAGCTGGTATACTGCTTTACACATTTATTGATTTAGACAAATTTACAACCTTTTCATGACTTGTACGGCAAAGGACATTGCCTGCAGTAAAGAGGGTGTAGCTTAAAAAATAACAAAAATACTCCAACATTTTTGGCACACAAGTAAGCCGATTAATAGGTGGTATAAACTTGAAAAAGGATCCTGGACCAGAGCTTTCCAGATTAAGTTTGGACTTCCTAGTGGGACACCTCACCGTCACCTCTAGCCAGCGCTCTGGGCCAGAGGGCACATGCGCCACATGGAAAGCGCTGGTCCAGGATCAGTTTTTGCCTTCACTGTTCCACACATCCAAATACCAATGCTTGTATCTTACCTCGATGTCAGTCGATAGCAATTCACCCACTATTGCACATGAGTCAGGTATGACTCTATGCAGAGCTCTGCACCTTTTTCTTTATACTACAGTTCCTAAACTTAGACTAGCACCAGATTTATCACCTAGCATAAGATACTGTGATAAATCAGAGCATTTTCAGACTTCTTTGTCGCAGTTTAGACTGTCTAATTATTAGACAGGATTAGTAAATCTGCCTCACTGAGTTTTCTGTGAATGTGTACTTTTCATACGTGTTTTATTTTATAGATGACACATATGTTTTTAAAGTGCAGCTGTACTGGGGGGGCAACAGCCTTTAAGGGAGGCTGCCATGATGGGTTTTGGGGGACGAGGGGACGCAGGTTTAGTGGAGGGAGTATAGGGGTCAGGAGGGGGTTAAGTTTTAGGCGGGCTAAGGACTAGGTAAAGGGGGTGGAGTGGAGGTATTAAAGGGGAGGTACTGCGGGCAGGACAGCGCCATTTTGGTTAAGCAGCTCCCACCCACCCGCCCTGGTGTTGGTTTTGGTCTGGGGGTGAGGGTTGGGGAGTTGCGGAGGATAGTGGTTTGGTTTTTATCGGGGGGTTTGCGGCTAGTGGAATGGTTTTGTCACAGCAGTATGGGGGCTGTAGGAGGTCCTGGAAGCTGGGTTAAAATTCGGTGTTTTTGTGGAAGGGAGGGCCTCAATTGGTGGGGCTGGACTCCCTGGTTTTGGAATCGGCTGGTTAGGGGAAATTACAACACTCGGGGGTCTCCGAGCTGGTGTGGTGCGGCTGGAGGCAAGTTGTATTTACCCGGGTGTTTTTGGTATACTTCTTCAAAAAGTGAAGCTAGGGCTTTCAGGACCTCCTTCGTCAGGTTCATAATTTATTGTTCTATAATATGTTATTTAATAAAAGGCTGCTGTGGCCATTTAACTCCAACATCTGCCTCAGTGTCTTTATTGTCAAGTGGATGCGGTGGGGGATGATGACGGGGGGCCGGGTGTAATGGTTGAAAAGGACCCGAGCGAATTCCCCAATAACCACATCATGTGTTTCGCCTGTAAAAACCATAAGACCAAAAAATGCACAGAAAAACTACACCAGTTTCCAAAACGGCTTTATAGATATGGATACATTCTTTGTGACCTGTCATATAGTTATAAAATTGGCAAGTTTGCATGAAATCTCATGGAAGATTCTTAATAATATATCATGATGAGCTCTTCTACTCTGGCACAATCAGCTTTGCTACATCCAAAAGTCGGAATGCTACCTTTCTAACATCACCTGATCCTTTTGAACACTGTGACTATTTCACTGATGTTTTACTGCAAGGAACTTATTTTTTTATTTATGACAAAAGCTGAAGACTTCCAGAAATGATACATTTTGTGGTAGATGAAAAGTGACATGTTGATTTGCAACAAACTTTGAGGATTTCTCTTTTTCGCTGCTTGCCTGAGGCATTCTGCAGCCCCATGAACAAATTGCTTGTTCAAGTTCAATTTTCCAAGTTCCTCTGTTGAAAACTTTGTGTTTTTCTAAATATACTATAGCAAAAGGCGCATATTGGACACCAAACAGCACTCTAACGAAGAATGTAAGGGGCATATCAGGAAAGAACATTATATACATTCAGTGGTCCTTTTATTAAAATCACCGCTCCATTACAGTCTTGGACCCGCTTTGCCATTAGAACAACTTTAAAGTGAATTTCAGACTTTTTTCAAATTTTGTTTTAGGTCCGATGCTCCAGAGCTAGAAATTACTTTTATAGATGGAGATTTGAAAATGTCACATTATGGCTGCTTGCAGTCACCACTAGATGGAGCTTGCTGCATACTATTTTGTCATTGAGTTCAATGTTTAACAAATATGCAAAAAGCTACTAGGCTCCCTCTAGTGGTGGCTGTAGGCAGTCAGTACATTATTGTACTTTTATCGAACTAATGATCAGCATGCTCTGTCTGACAAGAATGCCCACTTTTTTTAAACATGGCAAATGCAGAGGAAAATTGCAAAAACTTTTCAGCAAATATGGCTAGCAGAAAACATTAATAACTGTTTTAAACTAGAAAATTTGTGCAAACTGATTGATAAACTTTGCTCTATGTTTTAGAACTATGTCTATGAAGGGGATGCCGAGGTCTGAACCAGGAAAATTCCTAACCAGTATAAAGATAATTGTTTGCTGGGCTCTCACCTGGTGAGATTGATCCACTCACCTGGAAAAATAGACTTGGAACACAAGGATAAGAGGCACTGATATAATAAGCTTGGAGAGCCAGTGTAGCAGAGTTGTAGACATAGTGCAGAGGAGTTTACAGGAGAATGCTGTTGCAGAGTTCATATGGCAAAGTTGATCAGTTAAGTACAGCAATCTCGGCAATCAATGTAGTGGTGTACTAGAATGGTGTAGTAGATTTGAAACAGTGTACTGGAGACTGTTCTAACAGAGTGATGTAGCACAATTGTAGCACTCAACTGGAGACTAGTATATCAGAGTATTGGTTTAGAGTTTCTGATCGCTAAAGACCGAAACAGAGGAGCAAGGCAGACACATTGGTGGCCATTACTGAGGATGCCAAAGACTAACCAGAGTAATCAAGAGACATCTCAATGCCTGAGCAGTTTTAACATCTTAAGTACCTTGTCATTTTTCACCTTAAGGACCAGGCCATCTTGACATGTGTCACTTTATGTGGTAATAAATTATAAATAATATGATAATAATTCGGAATGCTTTTACTTATCCACGAGATTTTGAGATTGTTTTCTAGTGACACATTGTACTTCATGATAGTGGAAAATTTTAGTTGCTATAAAACACCTTTATTTATTAAAAAATCCCAAATTTTCCAGAAATTTGGAAAAATGTGCAATTTCCAAAATTTTTATGTATCTGTTTTTAAAGCAGATAGTTATACATCATAAAAGAGTTATTACTTTACCCATATGTCCACTCTCATGTTTGAATCATTTTGTTAATGTAACTTTTTTAGGATCTTATAAGGTTTAGAATTTTAGAAGCAAATTTAGAAAATTTTGAAAATTTCCCAAACCCACTTTTTAAGGACCACTTCAATTCTAAAGTCACTTTGTGGGGCTTACATCGTGAAAACCACCCATAAATTACCACATTGTAGAAAATACATCACTCAAGTTATTCAAAACTGATTTTACAAACTTTGGTAACCCTTTAGGTGTTCCACAAGAATTAAAGGAAAAAGGAGATGAAATTTTAAATTTATTTGTTTTAGCAGATTTTCCATGTTAATTAATTTTTTCCTGTAACACATCAAGGGTTAACAGCCAAATAAACCTGCCCTGATTCTGTAGTTTACAGAAACACCCGATATGTGGTCGTAAACTGCTGTACGGGCACATGGCAGAGCGCAGAAGGAAAGGAGAGCCATATGGATTTTGGAGGGCAGATTTAACTGGGATAATTTGAAGTTGCCATATGCCATATGCACCCCTTGAGTAGAAACCCCCAAAAAATTCATCCCATTTTGGAAATTATAGGATAAGATGATACTTTTATTGGTACTATTTTGTGGTATATATGACTTTTGATTGCTCTATTGATTGCACTTTTTATGAGGCAACATAAGAAAAAAAAATGACTGTTCTGGCACAGTTTTTATTTTTTATTTTTTTATGGTGTTCACCTAACTGGTTAGATCACATGCTATTTTTATAGAGCATGTTGTTATTGAGGCAACTATATCAAAAATATATGCTTTTTCTGGCACTGTTTTTAGTTAAAAAAAAAATTTGTGTTTTCACCTGACAGGGTAAATCATGTGATATTTTTATAGAGCTAGTTGTTATGGACATGGTGATACCTAATTTGTCTATTTTTTTATATTTATTTTGGTTTTACACAATAAAAGCATTTTTGAAAAAAAACAATCATGTTTTTATGTCTCCATTTTCTGAAAGCCATATCTTTTTATTTTTTAGGTGATTGTCTTAATTAGGGTCTCATTTTTTACGACATGAGATGACGGTGTGCTTGGTATTATTTTGGGGTACATTCTACTTTTTGATTATTTGGTATTACACTTTTTGTGATGTATGGTGACAAAAAATATTTTTGGGTACGGTTTTTATTTTTTTATTTTTTTTACCAGATGGATTAGCTCACGTGATATTTTTATAGATCAGGTTGTAACAGACGATACCTAATATGTCTGTTTTTTTCAATATATTTTGATTTACACAATAAAAGCACTTTTGAAAAATAAACAATCATGTTTTTATGTCTCCATTTTCTGAAAGCCATATCTTTTATATTTTGTAGGCAATTGTCTTAGTATCTCATTTTTTGCAGGATGAGATGATGGATTCATTGGTATAATTTTTGGGTACATATGACTTATTGATCACTTGGTATTACACTTTTTGTGATGAAAGGTGACAATTTTTTTTTTTTTTATGGTGTTACCCAGACTGGGTGGATCATAGGATATTTTCATAAAGCAGGTTTTAACAACTTGCTTTATGAAAATATCACATGGTCCACCCAGTCTGGGTAACACCGTAAAAAAAATTAATAAGAACTTTGCATAAAAAGTCATTTTTTGTGACCTTTCATCACAAAAGGTGTAATACCAAGTGATCAAAAAGTCATATGTACCCAAAAATTATACCAATAAAACCATCATCTCATCCTGCAAAATGCACATGGCAATACCTAATACAGTGGAATGCGAAAGTTTGGGCAACCTTGTTAATCGTCATAATTTTCCTGTATAAATCGTTGGTTGTTACGATAAAAAATGTCAGTTAAATATATCATATAGGAGACACACAAAGTGATATTTGAGAAGTGAAATTAAGTTTATTGGATTTACAGAAAGTGTGCTATAATTGTTTAAACAAAATTAGGCAGGTGCATAAATTTGGGCACCACAAAATAGAAATGAAGTCAATATTTAGTAGATCCTCCTTTTGCAGAAATTACAGCCTCTAAACGCTTCCTGTAGGTTCCAATGAGAGTCTGGATTCTGGTTGAAGGTATTTTGAACCATTCCTCTTTACAACACATCTTTAGTTCATTCAGGTTTAATGGCTTCCGAGCGTGGACAGCTATCTTTAAGTCACACCACAGATTTTCAATTATATTCAGGTCTGGGGACTGAGATGGCCATTCCAGAACGTTGTACTTGTTCCTCTGCATAAATGCCTTAGTGGATTTTAAACAGTGTTTAGGGTCGTTGTCTTGTTAAAAGATCCAGCCCCGGCGCAGCTTTAGCTTTGTCACTGATTCCTGGACATTGGTCTCCAGAATCTGCTGATACTGAGTGGAATCCATGCGTCCCTCAACTTTAACAAGATTCCCAGTCCCTGCACTGGCCACACAGCCCCACAGCATAATGGAACCACCACCATATTTTACTGTAGGTAGCAGGTGTTTTTCTTGGAATGCTGTGTTCTTTTTCCTCCATGCATAATGCCCCTTGTTATGCCCAAAACTCAATTTTAGTTTCATCAGTCCACAGCACCTTATTCCAAAATGAAGCTGGCTTATCCAAATGTGCTTTAGCCCACCTCAAGCGGCACTTTTTGTGCTGTGGGCGGAGAAAAGGCTTCCTCTGCATCACTCTCGCATACAGCATCTCCTTGTGTAAAGTGCGCCAAATGGTTGAACGATGCACAGTGACTCCATCTGCAGCAAGATGATGTTGTAGGTCTTTGGTGCTAGCCTGTGGGTTGACTCTGACTGTTCTCACCATTCGTCGCTTCTGTCTATCCGAGATTTTTCTTGGTATGCCACTTCCAGCCTTAACTTGAACTGAGCCTGTGGTCTTCCATTTCCTCAATATGTTCCTAACTGTGGAAACAGACAGCTGAAATCTCTGAGACAGCTTTCTGTATCCTTCCCCTAAACCATGATGGTGAACAATCTTTGTCTTCAGGTCATTTGAGAGTTGTTTTGAGACCCCCCATGTTGCTACTCTTCAGAGAAATTTAAAGAGGAGGGAAACTTACAATTGACCCCCTTAAATACTCTTTCTCATAATTGGATTCACCTGTGTATGTAGGTCAGGGGTCACTGAGCTTACCAAGCCAATTTGAGTTCCAATAATTAGTTCTAAAGGTTTTGGAATCAATAAAATGACAACAGTGCCCAAATTTATGCACCTGCCTAATTTGTTTAAACAATTATAGCACACTTTCTGTAAATCCAAAAAACTTCATTTCACTTCTCAAATATCACTGTGTGTGTCTCCTATATGATATATTTAACTGACATTTTTTATCATAACAACCAACGATTTATACAAGAAAATCATGATGATTAACAAGGTTGCCCAAACTTTCGCATCCCACTGTATGTCTGTTTTTTATTTTTTTCTATTTTTTACAATTTTAAATGTCTCTTTATATGGGAAAAGGGCTTCTTTAGTAGAAACTTAAATTTTTTTTTATGTTAAAAACACTTTCATTTAACTTTTTTTTTTTTTTGTCCCACTATAAGACTTCAACATTTCAGGGTCTGATCCCTGTTTCAATGCAGCACAATACATCTGTATTGTACATGCATTGACTATCAGTTAATTGCATAGTGTAGGGGTGGGTTCACACTAGCGTTATGGTTTCTGTTATGGCTTTCCGTGATAACATGGTTATAACGGAAAATAACAGAATCCTTAAAACGGAGGACAGGTTCATTCTGGAGCCCATAGACTTGTATTATGACGGAATGTAAAACGGAAGCCTTTTAAAGGCATTCCGTTTGCTTTCCGCCATAATAGAAGTCTATGAGAAAACATAATGTATCCGTCAGGTTCCTGTTATGGAAGCTAGAAAACAAAGTCCTGTCGACAGGACTTTGTTTTCCGTCTTGCATAACGGGACCCAGACAGATCCGTTATGCTTTTCCATAGACTCCCATTAGGACGGAGCAAAACGGAATGCCTCTTAAAGGCTTCCGTTTTGCATTCTGTCTTATGGATTCCGTTATTTTCCATTATAACCATGCTATAACGGAAAACCATAACCGAAACCATAACGCTAGTGTGAACCCACCCTAATGCACTGATAGTTTGACTATGAGACCCAGCCTGGGGGCCTCTGTAGCTGTTGGGCCCCAAGGCCTTTGAATGGATTGGGGCTGCCATGGCAACCATCGAGTCCCCATCACAGCAGTACGGTGACCAGATGGATGAGGAGAGAAATTGCGAATTTCCCACATACAGCTGCCAGTGCTGACCACGGCATATGAGGGGTTAATCAACCATCATCAGCGTTATAACCAATGTGGGGGATGCAGCAGGGATCCAACTGTCAGTAACAGCCGGATCCCTGCCACTGATCGTGGCACATGGTGGAACAGAAGGACAGCAGGACGAGAATGCTCATCCTGGGGTACCTAGTACTGGCGATTTAGGACGAGCATTCTCGTCCTGGGTCCTTAAGGGGTTAAATAAATCTAGCGGAGGTACTCTGTGTTGGCATGGAAGCCAGATGGATAGATGAAAAGACTGGACCAGCCAGAAAAAGCTGGGAGAGTGGTAGCAGCTGGATTCAGGACAGGTAAGTTACTGAAGAGTAGATTCTCAATTTAATGGTGTTTTCCTACTATTAGCATGTGTCTTCAATTATTAATAGGTGGGTTCTGACTGCTGGGATCCCAATTGGGCCTTACAGTAAATGTGGTGTGGTTCTAATTAAACATGGCTGTTAGTTCACTGATTTTCCCAGTGCATCGGTGCTTCTGGCAACCTGATATCTTAGGAGCTTCAGCACAGTCCCATTTACTTGCAGGTGGCTAAAAGTGCTACCGCGCAGGAGAGATATCAAGAAGACTTCTTTATGTCTCTTCATTTTCCGGTTTGATGGGGCATACAAAAGACCCCACTGATCATAATGTCATGGCATATTCTTCAGGGGAGGGAATTGGTAAGTAAACAGAAGCCATAGATAAGACTAAGCATGTTCTGTGGATTGGGGAGAGCATGATACTGTTATTTTCTGGGTTTTTACCCAATTGACATTGAAAGGATTTTCCATGAGTGGACTGGGGATAGATGTATATCTGCATATTATACAGTATGTACATCTAGCTTTGTACAGAATATCTGGAAGCAGCAACATCAGACAAGTAAGATTGTATAGGACCCCATTCTCCCAAAAAATATGTGTTATACATGTGAGATCTCCACCTAGCAAACATTTTTGGAATATCTTAGTCAGTTTTCATGATAACAAGCAGGGTTTTGTTTTTTTTCATAATATTTCAATTCAAACCATGAGACCCAAGATATAAGTTTGCAATATTTTGACTCTGTTTCATCCACCATTAATCCACAATTTATAATTGCAAGCTTCTTTAGTAGAGATGAGCAAGTTTCTTAAAATTCATTTAGGGTCAGATTCAATTCAACTGCAGTGCTCTGATTGCCTGGAAAAAATCTTTGTTTCTCCTTCTCCTGTCCTCTACTATTTTTGATTCTTCCAAATCAAATCACTCAAAAATTGGGTTTGGTAGAATCAGAATGTTTTGTAAAATTCAGGTCAAATTTCTAAAACTTAGAATCACACATCTCTATTCTGTACCAATTTTTTTTTGTTTTTGTTTTGTTTTTATCAATAGAAACCAAACCCTATTATTTCAATATTCACATTTGCAATCATGAAGGCTTAGTAATGTTAACCTGACATTATATGCTTACATTTGGTGGATATAATATATACTGGAGAGTGAATCTGGATCGCACATCCTCAACACTATGCTTTTGATATAACGACTGTCTTAGCATAATTACGTGGCATATCCGCCCAATTTGTAATACATAGTATGCTGTGCAAAAGAGGCATTAGTATACAGTTTGATCAAAGAGCATAGGCCCACTTACCGCGACAAGGAAGCCTCTACAAGTGGGAAACTACTCTAACCTATAATGGCGCAGCCGTGCGCGGCGACCACCGGCGCCCCAGCAGCAGACGGCAGGACCCAGAAGCCACACAGCAACCCCACTGTGCAGCAAAGCCTCCTTGGCCCTTGGCCCCACCGCCCCACCAGCACAGCACTGAGGCAGCAATGGCAGACACGCAGTACTGCACCGGGTCCCGTCGTCTGCTGCGCCATTATAGGTTAGAATAGTTTCCCACTTGTAGAGGCTTCCTTGTGGCGGTAAGTGGGCCTATGCTCTTTGATCAAACTGTATACTAATGCCTCTTTTGCACAGCATACTATGTATTACAAATTGGGCGGATATGCCACGTAATTATGCTGAGACATTCATTATATCAAAAGCATAGTTTTGAGGATGTGCGATCCAGATTCACTCTCCAGTATATATTGTCATTATCTATTTTCTTTTTCCCCCCTCTGGTGTCTGCACTCCTCCCCATTTGGACTAGGTGTTTTTAATTAGCCTTAGTCTGCAAGGGGTTTATAAACTCCTACTATCTCTCAGATGCATTTCCTGGGGGTTGTGACTGGGTGAACTCTTTGCACCCGTTCACATGGTGCAGTACTGCGTGTCTGCCATTGCTGCCTCAGTGCTGTGCTGGTGGGGCGGTGGGGCCCAGGGCCAAGGAGGCTTTGCTGCACAGTGGGGTCGCTGTGTGGCTTCTGGGTCCCGCTGTCTGCTGCTGGTGCGGTGCTAGGGCGCCGGTGGTCGCCACGCAGGGCTGCCGCATTATAGGCTAGAGTACTTTCCTACTTGTAGAGGCTTCCTTGTCGCAGTAAGTGGGCCTATGCTCTTCGATCAAACTGCATACTAATGCCTCTTTTGCACAGCATACTATGTATTACAAATTGGGCGGATATGCCACGTAATTATGCTGAGACAGTCGTTATATCAAAAGCATAGTTTTGAGGATGTGCGATCCAGATTCACTCTCCAGTATATATTTTGGTGTATATAATGCAAAGGTGTCAAATGTATTCACAGACCCCACTCACCCAATGCCTAAACAGGGGCTTTTTGTCCTTCATCAGGCTGGTATGTGTCAGAACACCTCTTATAACTGTGTAGGAAAATGCAGCACACTGTACTTTCTTTTACAGTGCCCCCCCTAAAAAAACACATACCATGAAGTATACTTTTTAATGGGTGACCTAGAGCACTGTATATGGGAGTGAATGGCTATACAATGGCTCGTGTTAGAGCCTTTCAACAAAGGTATACATTTGTAAAAAGGCTCAGACGTGATGTGAAAATGACCTAACCAATATATCTGATTATCTGACGCAAAGTATAAAGCTACTGTAAGGATTTTCTCTAGGTAAAAAAATTGATTAAAATGATTTGAATTCAGTGACATACTACATTGCCTCAGAACTATATGCTAAATGATAGAATAATATGCGTGACTCCTGTATTAGCCTTTAAAATGATTGTAGTTGAAAATGACAGTAGAAAAGAAAGGTTATAGTGGGTTATTCAGCTTCATGCCTAAAGAAAGGAACATTATATAAAGGGTATTTGTGACTAAGGATAAATATTTTATGGTATATAAATGTATCAAATGATAACTTGACATATAACACATATAAATGAATTGTGTATTCAATACCTTAAATGCTAACATTTGAAAACTTAACAAAATGATAAACATTACAAGTGTAATACAAATGCACAGACTGCCACAGCAGAGGCATAACCAAGTGCATAACTAGAAGGTGATGGTCTCAAAGTGTTGCGCTGGCATCCCTTGCCCGTCACTACCCCACTCCATCTTGCAGGAAAAGGTGCTGTTGGTGTCTTCTGTAGGCTGTGGCCTGCGCTTCCATGCTAGGACACCTGGCCAGTCTCTTAGGGTGCGCATGCTTACTCCTGGCCTCTAAATGGCACGTGTGTAAAATTTCTCCCCAGGCCATGGCTGGCTCTTGATATCGATGTTAACGAAGTCGAATTTAATCCGAATTTCAGTTAAAATCAGATTTGCCACGAATGTGAATTTCTTGCTGCTTTGTAGCAATTAATAAATTTTTCCTGAAATGGCGCATTTTCTTCAAACAAGATGGCTGTGATGGATGAGGTGAGAATGTATTTTTTTTGTTTTAACCTCTGATTAACCCCCTGATTGGCTGAATGTGACTCTCAGATGCCGCGATCAGCGTTGAATGTGGCATCTGAGGGGTTAAATGACGGGGGCGTTATTAGGCCCACTCCATATGATGGGATGCGATTTGTTACGAAGTTATTCGTAATGAATCAAATTTCTTGTTGAAGTTCGGCAATGCAGCCAAATCAAATTTTTTAAAACTTTACTCATCTCTACTGGCTATCATTGTGTATAGAGGGAGAGTACCTGAGCTTTAGGTTCCTAGTTTCTAGTTAACCAGTGAACCAGTTATTCTGTCTGACTGCCAGTGTACTGAACCTCTGTCAGATAACTGACTCTGCTTCTCTGCCCTGAACTTAGCCTGTTACTCGTATTGATCCATTGTCACCTGCCCTGATCTGAAAGTTGTTTCTCGGATATGTTTGAACTGTACCAGACCCAACCACAGCCTGTCTCCTGACTATGAATATTGCCTGACCACTTAGTACTTCACACCAGTGTTACTGACCCCCATGGGCCAACCTCCAACTATACTGGGGATATCTCAAGAGGTATCGGCCTTGTGGCTCCTCTACAGAGAAGACCAGATTCCTGTATAGGGGTTAAAGGGTGAATACCAGAGGACTGGCAGGATAATGGCCTTAGTGATGGCCAAACTGGTTAGTTGACAAAGTGGCTCCACACCTACTGCCCTGCCAGTTACATGCAGGAAACCCCCCACTACTCAAGCATCTACCAGATCCTTGTAAAAGTGCAAGGTCACACTTGCCAGCTGAGACGTAGTAAAAGATAAAGCCTCTGAAAGCATGGGTATGAGCATTCAAGGGCAATGGTACCATATACCACATCATCTACAGACCAGATCCTAAAATCAATTCAGACTCTAGATCAGCCAATAAAGTTACTTAAGATGATCAGCCATTAAAATTGATGACCTGATGTCAGGATAGGTTATCGATATCTGATCTCGGGGGGTCAGATAGGTCATCAATATTAATGTCTAAACAACCCCTTTAAAATTAATTTAGACTCCAGTACAGACCCTAAAATTAATTTAGATCCCTAACTATGAACTAGACCTGACCCCAAAAGTAAATTCAGAATCCAGACCAGACGTAACGCTAATTCAGATAATTCAGGCCACAAAACTAATTCAGACTTCAGACCAGACCTCCAAATTACTTCAGACCCCAAACCAGACCTTAAAATTAATTTAGATCCCAAACCAGAAATAAATTCTTACTCAAGTCCAAACCCCCCACCAAAATCACCTCTTATGATAAAATAAATAGGAAATCTATTGTGGATTACAGGACCCTTGAGATTATGCCTTTTGACAATCTGAAGGGAAGGTATAACCTGCCAGAGTCCTCCAGATGGCAGCATCTGCAGTTACAACATCTGCTTAGATCTTTATTTCATGACACGAAGGTATCGACTCCGACATTGTTTGAGCGTTTATGTAAACTATCGACTTCTACCAAAGGCCTCATTTCTGACATATATACCTTGCTTTTGACTCCAGAATCCCCGCAGATTACGCGTCATAATTATATGTCTAGATGGGAGAGTTATCTGGGGAGGGAGATACCGCCAGATGATTGGAGCGTATATGGCAAAGGACGGCGATGACATCTATTTGCGTGACATACCGAGAAAACTCTTATAAGCTACTGATGCTTTGGTATCACACGCCCCAGATGCTCAAACACTTAAATCCGGCTGTCTCAAATGTTTGTTGGAGGTGTGATGCGAATCTAGGGTCTCTATTTCATATTTTTGGGACTGCCCACTTATATTTCCCCTTTGGCGGAGACACAACATCTTATATTGCAATTGACCTCTGTAAAATTTTCCTTAGACCCATACATGTATCTACTGAACATGCCGCTCGGGTTTTGAGTAAACATGTGTTTTGTCTGGTGTTACATGTGTTGACCGCAACCAGACGACTCATTGCTAAGTTTTGGAAAAGACAGGACAGACCGTCCCATTCTGACCTACTTTCTTGTGTAATGGATATTAGACGAATGGAATATATGTCTGCACTTGTCAATAATACTACAGATAAGTTTCATAAAGTGTGGGGACCCTGGGATGAGCTCATGGAAAAACTGCTTAATTTTTTCTTTCTCCCCCTCCCTCCCCCGTGACCCCTCTTGTGTCTTGTTGTGTCTTTGTACTTCTGTCCTCTCCTTCGTTCGTGTTAGATATTACTATGCGAGGAGTATGCCTCTGTTTTGTAGTTGCCTTTTTGTACATTCAAGTATTAAGGGCTTTAGATAGGACCATCAGTCCGTTACATGTCACGATTCGTTTCACTTGGTGTATCTATGTAAGTGATTATTTTTCCAAACCCTGTATTTTTTTGGATTTATGGATACCGATTGTCTTTTCAAAAATTCTGTATTTGCTTTCTACCTCTGTATGTTGTAATTATACCAATAAACAGACAATTATTCAAAAAAAAATAAATAGGAAATCTAATGAACATAAGAAAAGTGTGTACACAGAACCTGCATAGTGGCACATAGAGTACCAACTATAGATCCATAGGCACTCCAGTATGGTGTCTCTTTATTGGGTTCTTTATTGCACCATATTTAATCTCTAAAGGAAAATATCTCTATAAAATAGTAAGAATTAAAATAGGTTAACCTCTAAATGTATAAAACTACATTATGGCCTCATCGAGTTTTATCATTAGCTCACTTCTCTAAATGCAACTTCTACGAACCAAACTTGCTGAGATCCTGAGACGTGGATATCTTAGGGTCTTTTTGGTCTGCTTCATGGTCTGCTTAGATGTCATTCCCACTAATCACATAAGAATGAATAAATACTGATCAAAGCGAGATAATACAAGTTCCAAAAGAGGAAGAGTACTGTACATGAGAGATGGTTCAGGTCATAACACCAGCCCAGAAAAAGAGCTTAATTTAGAGTCAGGAAACAAGAAGTAATGCAAAGACCTCCACATTTTGGAGTTCAGTTAGAGAAACGCTCTAGGAAAAGCAGAAGCAATGTGTCTATATGCTGAATGGAATAGTAAATTTTTTTAGGCTATACAAATTTTAATTCATCTCTTGTGAGTTATATTTTTGACAGGTTGACCACTGGAAAGAGCAATACTCATACAAACATCATTAATCTTGTTCAATAGACAGTGATGCAGCTTTAAAAATTGAAACAGTAATTGTGCTTGAATGGAAGGAAGTAGAATAATATCTTCTTAATGACGGAACAGTCTAAAATCATGAAAATGAGAATATATATATATATATATATATATTATAATCAGACTGGCCCACCAGAATACCAGAGAATTCTCCTGTGGGCAAAGGTTTTGATACCATAGTGGGCCTCAAAGGTCCATGTGAAATAAAAAATATTTAGAGCTGATTTTGGAGATAATCACTTGCCACTAGTGCAGAGATGGCCAACCTCCGCCTGTTTAAAACTACAATTCGCCACATGCCCTGCTGTAGGCTGATAGCTGTAGGCGGTCTTTGCATGCTGCGAGTTGTAGTTTTGCAACAGCTGGAGAGCGCAGGTTAGCCATCCCTGCGCTTGTGTCTATTACTTCAATTCAAAACTTATTAGACTGTACTGATAATAAACTGTTCTGCTCTGAGAATAATTTCCTATTGTGGGACCAAGGAACTGCTATGAAAGTTTATTATAAAGAAATGGTAATACAATAAGACCTCTCCTACAGACCAAATCTTTCAGAAGATCATACTCCTTTCCAGTCCATATTTCTTATGACAGATTTTCAGTTTTGCCTTATATTATGCATACTGCCTATCTTCTTTGAGAAGACTATTGGGGAGATTTATCAAACTGGTGTAAAGTAAGTAGAACTGTCTTAGTTGTCCATAGCAACCTATCAGTTTCCATCTTTCATTTTTGACAGCTCCAGTGGAAAATGAAAGGTGGAATCTGATTGATCTCTATGGCCAACCAAACCAGTTCTATTTTACACCATAGTAACATAGTATATAAGACAGAAAAAAGACATTTGTCCATCCAGTTCGGCCTGTTTCCTACAAGTTGATCCAGAGGAAGGCAAAAAAAGCGTGTGAGGCAGAAGCCAATTTTCCCCACTTAAGGGGAAAAAAATTCCTTCCCGACTCCAATCAGGCAATCAGAATAACTCCCTGGATCAACGACCTCTCTCTAGTAGCTATAGCCTGTAATATTATTACGCTCCAGAAATACATCCAGTCCCCTCTTGAATTCCTTTATTGTACTCACCATCACCACCTCCTCCGGCAGAGAGTTCCATAGTCTCACTGCTCTTACAGTGAAGAATAATTTTCTATGTTTGTGTAGAAACCTTCTTTTCTCCAGACGCAGAGGATGTCCCCTCGTCACAGTCACAGTCCTGGGGATAGTTTTATAAATATCCCTCTATGTCTCTTGAAACCCCTTTTCAATGAAATGTTGGGGAGGTTTCATTTTATCTTATCAGAGGCAATTGCATGTAAACTGACTAATCCAATTTTAATTGCATAGTCCTGTTATTTTGAGGGGTTGCCCGTACTAAAATGTTTATAGTCTAAACTGAAAAACTTTCTGCTCTACACATAGACTCATGCTTTACAATTAGTGTTGAGCAAACATGCTCGGCCGAACACTAGTTCGGCTCGAGCATCGCTATGCTCAGCACATCGCGGTGTTTGGCCAAATACTCAAGTCAGTGTATTTAAATCTAATTTAGCCTCTATATCTGAAAAGTTTCTGGCGTAATTTGAACTCACAACCTTCTACATTACAGCTAAGAATCTTAACCACTACACTATAGAGCTGCATGTTAGTTAGTTAAAAAAAAAAAATGCTGTATAGGAATACTTACTGGTAGTAGGCAAAGACGAGGGAAGAGATGTAGGGTGGTGCAGCACTGTGGAGAGCTTTGTGGTTGAAAACAAGCAGTTTAAATTAGATTCTATACTGTATGGGCAACAAGTGCAATGACTGGTACAGAGTGGAGGCATCGGAGTAGCGGGCTGCATTAAGGATAGATTGGAGAGGGGAAAGTCTGATGATGAGGTCAATTGATAGTGAGTTACAGCAATTGAGGCGGGAATAGATCTGAGCAACAATGAGAGTTTTTTGTAGTCTCCATAGTGAGAAAGGGGTGGATTCTAGAGATGTTTTGAGGTGCAGGCAACATAAACAAGAGAGATTGAATATAGGGGTGAAGTAAATATCAGAGTCAAACATAACACTGAGACAGCGGGCATGATACCTTTGTGTTATGGTAGTGCCACACACTGAGACAGAGATATCAGGTTTAGGTAGGTTAGTACATGGAGAGAACTCAAGAAGTTCAGTTTTTGACATATTCAGTTTAAGATAAAGAGAGGAAATGATGTTAGAGATGGCAGAAAGACAGTCACTGGTGTTCTGTAATACAGCTGGGGTGATGTCAGGGGATGAAGTGTATAGTCACCAGCATAGAGATATTACTGTAAACCAAATCTGCTGATGGTCTGTTCATTTGGGCTGAGAGGAGAAGAGGAGCAAGGAAATTATTCACTGAAAGAGCGGTCAGAGAGATATGAAGAAAACCAGGAAAGGGCAGTGTCCTTTAGGCTGACAGATTGGAGCATGGTTAGTAAGAGATGGTGATCTACAGTGTTAAAAGCTGCAGAGAGGTCAAGGAGAATGAGTAGAGAGTAGTCACCATCACATTTTGCTGTCAGGAGGTCATTTGTCACCTTGGTGACGGCGGTTTCTGTAGAATGTAGGGTGCGGAAACCAGATTATAATGGATTACGTAGCCAGTAAGCAGAGATAGCAGATAAGGGCCAAAGTAGACCAGATGCTCCAGGAGTTTAGAGATGATGGGGAGATTGGAGACTAGTCTGTATTTAGTTGTGTAGCATGGGTAAAGAGAAGGTTTTTTAAAATAGGAGGGGAAGATACAGATGAGAAAAAGAGTGTGAAGATATTTGTTAGGTGAGTCGTGGAAAGAGAGATTGTAGTAGGTGTAAGGGAAAGGGGTCAGAAGTGCATGTGGTAGGATGAGAAGGGGATGAGGAGCCTTAAATATTTCTTCTTCAGTGACTGGGTCAAACACGGACAGTGAGTCAGAGGAGATTGGGGGGGGGGGAATTGATGATGGATGTTTTTTAATTCCTCTGTGAAATAGGTAGCCAGATCATCTGCAAAGACGTCTGTGATAGGTGCCTGTACTTTAGGACTGAGGATGAAAGAATCATTTTTATTTTTTATTTATTTAAAAAAATCCAACATTACAGTATGTTACCACAGGCTCCAATTTATTTATTCATAGTCACTGTCACTTTGTGTAATGTCTGTAGGTGGGACAGACACAGATAGTGAGCCCTAACCTACAACCCAGCCCGATTTTCCTACCTACTTGCAGTGCAAACCCTAGGTAGCAGGACCGCAACCGGTCGAAAGTCCCTATGCCACTAAAGTGCAGAGACAGACAAACACCTAGAGACAGACGACACAAAGACAGAGTTGTATGTAAATGGGTCAGAACCAGGAGGACTAACTAGAAAAACGAGAGACAGAGAGTGGTCAAAAGATGAGCTGAGGTCAGTACCAGATGGGATGCACAGTACAAATCATGAGAGACAGAGAGTGGTAAAAGGACAAGCAATCCGACACTCAAGCAATCCAAATCAGCACAGTAACAAGAACCAGGAACCTAGCTTGTGACTGAGCCCAAACAAGACTATGACTGGTACTGGTGTATGGTCAGGAAGGGGTTTATATAGAGCACTGAGTCCCTAGATCAGCACCTGATTATTCAGAAACACTAGCACACAGGAATAGAGCAGCTGAGCAATCAGCCCACTGCTAATTTCCTCCAGCACACCCTTGCTGCAAGGAGAAAAATAGTATTGCGCCTGTTGCTAAGGATGCAGTTGTGTTAACAGGGGGTATTGCTCACCAGTTTGTCTCTCCTGGCGGTGCCATGCCGAGGATTGCACCGCTGGAGCTCATACAGGTAATTTTATGACACTTTGACATTACAAATGCTGTCATGGCACTAAAGAGCTCCAAAGAGGTTGGATATAGTTCTTGGAAACTTCATGTGTAAATATTCACATTTTCTCTTGTGTGAAAAATCGGCAATGTAATTTTCGCGTAATGCGAATATTCTGAAACACGAATATATAGCACCATAGAATATAGTGCTATATATTTTTTTTTTAGAATATTCTAGTCTTAGTTGTAGAAATTGAAAGAAGGCAGTATGTGGAAGGGCAAACTCATCCCTAAATTGTTCAAATGATTTAAGCGCGCCATCCCTCTGAAGCTGATATAAGAACAACACCTGTCTCTTTTCCCACAGGGAGAACACTTCCAGGCTCAACACTTGCGCCAAACCTTACATATTAGGTTAAGTGTAGGGAGTCCCGCAACCTGAGCAAAGAAACCACCTTGTTTCAGTAAGGCTATAGGGAATTTGTGTTCTATAATGTGGGCTATTAGGTGTGCTGACGCATTGTCCCCAGGGGTCTGCCCCCATCCCCTCAATTGTTGTAACTAGGAAGCGATTAAATAGAGGCAGGAATTGGGAATAGATAGACTCCCTGAATCCTTCCCCCTCTGCAGCATGTCCAACTTTATCCTAGCCCTTTTTCTGGTGCCAGATCAAGCTTCTAAATAAACATAGTTAATAAGGATGAAAAAAGACATTTGTCCATCCAGTTCGGCCTGGTATCCTGCAAGTTGATCCAGAGGAAGGCAAAAAAAAAAAAACTGTGACGTAGAAGACGATTTTCCCCACTTAAAGGGAAAAAAATTCCTTCCCGACTGCAATCAGGCAATCAGAATAACTCCCTGGATCAATGACCGATCTCTAGTAACTATAACCTGTAATGTTATTACCCTCCAGAAATACATCCAGGCCCCTCTTGAACTCTTCTAGTGATCTCACCATCACCACCTCCTCAAGCAGAGAGTTCCATAGTCTTTCTGCTCTTACCATAAAAAATCCTCTTCTATGTTTGTTTACAAACCTTTTCCACAGATGCAGAGGATGTCCCCTCGTCACAGTCACAGTTCTGGGAATAAATAGATGATGGGCGAGATCTCTGTACTGACCCCTGATATATTTATACATAGTTATTTGATCACCCCTCAGTCGTCTTTTTTCTAAAGTGAATAACCCTAATTTTGATAATCTTACAGGGTACTGTAGTTGTCCCATTCCAGTTATTATTTTAGTTGCCCTCCTCTGAACCCTTTCTAGTTCTGCTATGTCTGCCTTTTTCACAGGCGCCCAGAACTGTACACAGTAGTCCATGTGTGGTCTGACTAGTGATTTGTAAAGTGGTAGGACTATGTTCTCATCACAGGCATCTATGCCCCCTTTGATGCAACCCATTATCTTTTTGGCCTTGCCAGCAGCTGCCTGAAACTGGTTTTTACAGCTTAGTTTGCTGTTCACTGAAATTCCTAGGTCCTTTTTTATGTCAGTGTTACCTAGAGTTTTACCATTTAGTATGTACGGGTGACTTGCATTATTACTTCCCATGTGCATAACCTTACACTTGGCAGTGTTAAACCTCATCTGCCACGTTTTTGCCCAAGCCTCCAATCTATCCAGATCCCTCTGTAGCAGTATACTGTCCTCTTCCGTGTTAATTACTTTACACCTTGTATTTTAAAAATACGCTGGCTGCCCGCCCTAATGTGTGTGCTCACCATCGCCTGATGAAGGGCATTCATACTGCCCGAAACATTGTGTTATTGAATTGCACCACCATGTCCAGCTAAATGAATAAATTCACCCAGCATACAAAAATTGGAGTGCTGTTTCATCTGTCTCAGATTCCATTTAAAAAAAAGATCTGTTGCAGGATCGATACAGGAGAATTATGTAATACATACAGTACATTAGCTTTGGCATAAGTATCATTTTTAGGAGATTGCTTCTGCCCACTTTGGTCATTGGAAGTTTAAACCATGCATTCATTTTTTCAGACATACAGGGAGTGCAGAATTATTAGGCAAGTTGTATTTTTGAGGATTAATTTTATTATTGAACAACAACCATGTTCTCAATGAACCCAAAAAACTCATTAATATCAAAGCTGAATATTTTTGGAAGTAGTTTTTAGTTTGTTTTTAGTTTTAGCTATTTTAGGGGGATATCTGTGTGTGCAGGTGACTATTACTGTGCATAATTATTAGGCAACTTAACAAAAAACAAATATATACCCATTTCAATTATTTATTTTTACCAGTGAAACCAATATAACATCTCAACATTCACAAATATACATTTCTGACATTCAAAAACAAAACAAAAACAAATCAGTGACCAATATAGCCACCTTTCTTTGCAAGGACACTCAAAAGCCTGCCATCGATGGATCCTGTCAGTGTTTTGATCTGTTCACCATCAACATTGCGTGCAGCAGCAACCACAGCCTCCCAGACACTGTTCAGAGAGGTGTACTGTTTTCCCTCCTTGTAAATCTTACATTTGATGATGGACCACAGGTTCTCAATGGGGTTCAGATCAGGTGAACAAGGAGGCCATGTCATTAGATTTTCTTCTTTTATACCCTTTCTTGCCAGCCACGCTGTGGAGTACTTGGACGCGTGTGATGGAGCATTGTCCTGCATGAAAATCATGTCTTTCTTGAAGGATGCAGACTACTTCCTGTACCACTGCTTGAAGAAGGTGTCTTCCAGAAACTGGCAGTAGGACTGGGAGTTGAGCTTGACTCCATTCTCAACCCGAAAAGGCCCCACAAGCTCATCTTTGATGATACCAGCCCAAACCAGTACTCCACCTCCCCCTTTGCTGGTGTCTGAGTCGGACTGGAGCTCTCTGCCCTTTACCAATCCAGCCACGGCCCATCCATCTGGCCCATCAAGACTCACTCTCATTTCATCAGTCCATAAAACCTTAGAAAAATCAGTCTTGAGATATTTCTTGGCCCAGTCTTGATGTTTCAGCTTGTGTGTCTTGTTCAGTGGTGGTCGTCTTTCAGCCTTTCTTACCTTGGCCATGTCTCTGAGTATTGCACACCTTGTGCTTTTGGGCACCTTAGTGATGTTGCAGCTCTGAAATATGGCCAAACTGGTGGCAAGTGGCATCTTGGCAGCTGCACGCTTGACTTTTCTCAGTTCATGGGCAGTTATTTTGCGCCTTGGTTTTTCCACACGCTTCTTGCGACCCTGTTGACTATTTTGAATGAAACGCTTGATTGTTCGATGATCACGCTTCAGAAGCTTTGCAATTTTAAGAGTGCTGCATCCCTCTGCAAGATATCTCACTATTTTTGACTTTTCTGAGCCTGTCAAGTCCTTCTTTTGACCCATTTTGCCAAAGGAAAGGAAGTTGCCTAATAATTATGCACACCTGATATAGGGTGTTGATGTCATTAGACCAGACCCCTTCTCATTACAGAGATGCACATCACCTAATATGCTTAATTGGTAGTAGGCTTTCGAGCCTATACAGCTTGGAGTAAGACAACATGCATAAAGAGGATGATGTGGTCAAAATACTCATTTGCCTAATAATTCTGCACTCCCTGTAGTACTCAGGAGCAGATCTATATTATTTTTCACATAGTGTCCCATATTTAATGAAACCGCAATACCTAGGTATTTAAAACTTTGATCAACTTGCAGATGGGTGGACAGCAGGGAGAGACCAGAGTGAATCGGATCTAGTGGAAATAAAATAAATGTATCCCAGTTTATACAAAGGCCAGACTGATCTCCAAAATCGTGTATAAGGGACATTATTGGACCCACATGCCCTTTGTATATTAGCATGTCATCCGCATATAGGGAGACACGTTCCTCTCTAACCTCACAATTTGATTAGATGATCTAATCAGGCATGAAAGTGGCTCGATTACAATGGTGAAAAGGAGAGGAGAGAGTGGGCAGCCCTGTCGGGTACATCTTTCCAGTTCGAAAGCTTCCAAAGTACCGCCATTAGTGCTAATCCTCGCTATAGGGCAATGGTACAGCAGTTGAACCAGGAAATAATATCTCCAAAGTAAGAAATTGTATCTCCAAAGACCATTACTCTCAGCACCCCCATAGATGTTGCCATTCAATACTATCGAAGGCTTTAGCTGCATCAAGGGATAGTATAGGCCGACTACCGGTCGTTTCCGACCGCCCCTGGATATTAAGAAATAACTGTCTAAGCATGGGCGTAGCTATAGGGGGTGCAGAGGTAGCAATTGCTATCGGGCCCAGGAGCCTGAGGGGCCCCAAAGACCCTTGTGCCGCATAAAAAGACACACAAAGCACTGAGGGAAGGGGGGCCCAAGCTGAACTCTTGCACCAGGGCCCATGAGCCGTTAGCTACCGCCCCTGTGTCTAAGGTTAACTGAGTGAGATTTATTAGGCATAAAGCCTGCTTGGTCACTATGTATAATAGTCAAAATTACGGTTTGCAGCCTTTTTTGCCAGGACTTTAGCTACTGTAAGATCTTAACGTCAGAGGTCAATAAGGCAATAGGTCTGTGTGTGCGAATCTGAAAGAGTAGGCTATTTCCCGGGTTTCGGTAAGATGATGACTATTACCTCTTTCATTAAAGCAGGCAGTGTTCCCCTCTGGAAAGCGTCATTAAACACCGATAGCAGTTGTGGTAGTTACAGGGTGCTATACTATTTAAAGAACTCTACCGGTAGTCCATCTAATCCAGGGGCTTTTTCATTTGGGAACGATTGAAGCACGGCTTCTAATTCTGTCAGCATTAAAGGCTGTTCAAGATAGGCCGTGTGCTCTGTCGAGAGCCTTGGGGTAGATATCCCAGCAAGATACTCTGCAATATTACTTGGGCCCACTGCTAACTAGTGTTGAGCGCGAATATTCGCATTGCGAATTTTTATCGCAAATATCAGCACTTCGAGAATTCGTGAATATTTAGAATATAGAGATATATATTCATAAAAACAAATATTTTTTTCTGAACCCGTTACCTGCCTGCTTTTTGCTTGTGGGCCAATGTGAGAAGGCTGCAATATCGCAGTCTGTAGTGAATTTGAATATTCTTCATTATTTAATTTATTTCATCTTATGCGAAAAATCGGCAATGTAATATGCGTGTTAATCGAGTAAGGGCGGGTTATAGGCAACTTTCCTATTGGGTTGACTTGCTAGAATTCGCGAATATGTAGAATATAGTGTGATATATATTCTTAAAAACGAATATTCATCTTTTTTTTTTCATCTGAACACATAATGGCTTTAGATGAAAAAAAAAAGACGAATATTAGTTTTTAATCATATATATCACACTACATTCTACATATTCGCGAATTCTAGCAAGACAACCCAATAGGAAAGTTGCCTATAACTCACCCTTACTCGATTAATGCGCATATTACATTGCCAGTTTTTCGCAATCAAAAGAATAATGTTGAATACGAATATTCACGAATATATGATGAATATTCTACCACATATTCGCGAAATATCGGAAATTCGAATATTGCCCCTGCCGCTCATTACTACTGCTAACTTGGGCGCACTATTCTGGCCAGCAGCTTGCCAGAGTTCTCCCCTGCCTCAAAATATTTCTGCCTAAGAAAAAAGCATTTGTCATCAGTGGTGTGAAGTAAATGTTCCTTTAAATCTGCCTGCGCCACTGTCCATGAGGTCTCATTTTCACATGTGGGGGACTCAACAAACCGTCTTTTTGTCTCCGTAACTAGGTTTTGGAGCTTTTTCAGAGTATCTCTAGACTTTGTTTTATGTCGGCTGATCCCCTGGATGTATAACTTTCGGATAAAAGCTTTGCAGGCATCCCACACCACTCCTTTAGGCACGACCCCACATTTTTAGTAATGAATTCCTGCAACTCTCCCCTGATACCCTCCACACTGTCTACCAACTGCAGCTAAAAAGGGTTAAGCTTCCATGTTCCAACACCGTAGGATTTTCTATCACCCAATTTAAGAACTACATGAATAGGGGTGTGATCAAATAAACCCCTAGGCAAATATGTAGCATCTACTACCAAGGATAGTATATCTGAGGAGCCTATAGCTAGGTCAATCCTAGAGAGAGAGTGGTGAGAGCTGGAAAAACTGGAGAATTGACGTATGTCCGGGTTTCTCACTCGTCGCCAAACATCATGAAGATCTAATTCCCGTAGTACTTTAGCAAAGTAAGTATCCCTAGCTGCTCCATCCGTTCTCGTCACCCACAGTCTGTCCACCCGCAGCGAGGGGCAAGAATTAAAATTCCCAATTAATAAGATTGGCACGGAGCGAACGCTTCAACAAAGGCCATTGCCTCTTTCAGGACCACCACTATAGGGGGGGCAGAATGTATACAGCAGCAAGGATAAAGGAAAAGTGGTAACAGGTACTGTATAATGTAAGTACACATATCTGCCCATAGGTTCAGTCGGGAAGAGTGACATACCAATGGTACAGATTTGTGTATGAGAACACTCACCCCCCTAGAGTGCGTGGACAGCGTAGAGTGATACGAGTGTCTCACCCATGATTTATGTAGCAAATGTGTAGTGTTGGGCACCAGATGCGTCTCGGACAAGCATATCACTGCGGGCTGACAGTGCTGAAGCGCAAGAAACACCGCAGCGCGTCCTGGCTGCAATTCTAAGTTTTTAAGCCATAATCCGCGTAGCAGAAAGATACGCTAGGATAGGCAGCTCGGGAACAATGGTACGGTATCCACCGCAGCTCCCAGAACCAGACTTGTGATGTAACCGTCTCTTTGCCAGACCCGCCCAACCCCCATAAACAAATATGCATTACAAACATAGAAAATTTTTCAAAGATATGACCCACAAAAAAAATTGAAAGGACATGCTTGGGACAAATACCTTTCCTGTTACCGAGCATCGGCGTAAAAAAAAAAAAAAAAAACAATCAGTAAAGCATTTTGATTAAACATGCTTCAGGCTGGCTCCTCTATCATTCCTCCTATAGATTACAATCTGCAGTATGCACCATATTAACAAAAACTGTACTAAGCTTAATGCGCCCCCTCTTCAGGATAGTCAGAGACATGCTTATACTATCTAGCGGAGGTACTATACCCCGCAAGAGCAAGTAATAGACATTGTAACAGCCCTATCACAAGCCCAGGCGAACTAGAAGAAAACTAGGGAGAGAAATAACACCTCATTAAGGTAGAAAACATAGAGCACTTATCGGACACGTCCTTTGAGCAGAAGGGCAGCCATAAAAGTTCCATGCCATTTCAGGAGGGATTTGTCTTCGTCCTGTGCTTGCCGGAGTTTTAAGGGGGCGTTCGCTGATCTCCAACCATTGTGCTGCATATAACGGTTTTTAAATATGCAGACTTCTCCATGGGCAGAAGTCAATGGGGGAGATTTACTTAAGGCTACTTTCAGACTCGCATTTTGTGCGTTTTCTATTGTGCCAGATTGTGTCAGTGAAAACGGATCCATCCCAATTGGCTCAATTTTATCAGGCGGACACCAAAACGCTGCAAGCTGCAAGCAGTGTTTTGGTGTCCGTCTTCAAAGCGGAATGGTGACTGAACTGATGCATTCTGAGCGGCTCCTTTTCCATTCAGAATGCATTAGAATGCAAACTGATGCATTTTGGACCTCTTGTGAAAGCCCTGAACGGATCTCACAAACGGAAAGCCAAAACGCGAGTGTGAAAGTAGACTAAGGATGTTGCACCAGAATTATGGTGTAAAATGCACCAAAAAGAATGACGTTTTGATTTGCATCAAATATATCAACTGTTTTCTCCATCATTTTCACCATAAAGAATGCATCACGCCAGAAATGAGTTATAAATGTCAAAGTGGGCGGGGCTATCAAACTGGTGCATATTACGCCTCATTTATAATCCTCTTATGGGCAGAAATGGCTCAAATTGTTGCCGACAATTAAGTCAGCTTATGTAGTGTTGCTTTGTGTAAAAAGTCGCATTTATGAAAAGTTAAACCAATTCCGTGGTGGACACAAATGATGGGTAAGTATTAAAACAGGGTGCAATTAATTTTTCTAATATGAGCTAAACAACAGTGTTCTATCAGTAAACTGACATCCAACAAAAACAAAACAATAACAAAAACGTCCCAAGTGTGAAACAAAAGTGGCAATTTACCAGTGGAAATGTCGCAAATTTGCTTCAAGAGTCGCAATTATGTTTCAAAAGTCACAAGTGTAGTCTGGCAGGGGGCTGGCTGAAATGGCTCATTTCGAATAAAGAAAAGTCGCATTTTAGTGCTGTTGGTGTTAAAATGTCGCAAATCGAGAAAAATATGCGGATAATCAAGTTGGCATTTTAAAAAGTCCCATTTTACAAGTAGTGTGCGCCTTTTGATATAGAGGTGAAACAAATCACCAGTTTTGATTTGTAACTTCAGTACTGTATTTTTTTTAGTGAAAATTACGCCATTGTTGATAAATGTCCCCCAATGAGTTCTCTGCACTCATTGACACTATCCAATCAGTGCTGTCAGACTGTGCAGGAACACGTCCCCACCCCCCAATCTGGTAACACCCAGATGGACCTTTATTGCAGACTGCTGGCAACACATTCATAAACTTCTAGTATGAATAACAGGGGGAATGGTACAACATGTAGTCAGACGAAAAGATGCTTCAGAATTGTTATTACCTGGGAAATGCAAGTGCAGTAATTTATTAAAAGAGACCTGTCAGGAGAGGGGGCAGGTCCCCTTTAAGGGCTCAGGGCACGCTCATTCCAGTCACAGTGTTAAATGCCGTTAGATATCGATCATCATAAAACTCAGTTGAATGTTTCTTTTGATATTGGAGTTTGAAAATTCCAACAAACGATCAAAATCCATTGTTGTATTGTAAATACCTCAGCGCTTAAAACATTCAGGGATGAGAGTGATTTCTCTCCCTGCGCATTGTTCTTATGGATCAGTGTCAGCCCGGTGACAGGGCTTTTTAAGGAAGATGAAATGCAATTCTATTCACGGTTTCCTCAACTGTATCAGCATCAGTCACCTTACCAGTCTTTTCATTGAACAAAGAGCGCGGTTCTGGTAGATAGTGAGTTATGATGACAGTAATGTATGACCATTCCACAGACCTGCCATACAACAGGAGGCAGCGTTTCTGTTTGAAACCTTGCATTTATATGTTTGCTTAAAGGGACTGTCCAGGATTTTAATACTGATGACCTATCAGACCACCAATATCTGATCATATGAAGGTCCGAAACCCAGTACATTCGCTGTTATTCTATATTCTATATTTTGTGAACCAGTGCCTTGATCTGAATACTTTTGTAACTGCATGTAATTGAAAATTTAGTATAGCCAGTGAGCTATTTAAAAAAATGTATCTATAGCGCCACCTGCTGTTTGTTCTTTTCCTCATATCTTGTCCGTGTCACTGAGCTGGTCAAACATGCTCAGTTTAATTCTTCAATTGCCATAAGCCATATGTTCTGTTAGAAGCTGTGGCAGTTACAGGGAGAGAGCTGCAGCAGAAAGGACACACCTCCTGAGCTGCCACGCTGAGGATAATCTAGCAGAGCAATTGGAGCAGTGAATGTGGAGATCTCTGGATCCATGTGAGGTACAGGAATGGTTCTAGCTTTGTTAGAAAGGTATTGTCATATACTATATGATGTCTGATTTTCATTTTTATATTAATCATGGCAGAACCCCTTTAATAACATTTATTTTGCCTATAATTTCAATTGGGCATAAGACGGATATCAAAAATAGCCAGTTTTGTTGAAGTATATAGGAGTTATGGAAAAAGGAGGAAGCGTGTGGAAGACTGTGGACACCTCTTTACTGAAATGAATGCAGGTGGTGGCCCCTTTGCATTAGCTTTATGATTGGTGGGGTCCCAAAGGTAGGACCCTAGCCTATGGGATATTTATGACGTATGCTGCATATATTAAAAGATTTCTATTTGGTAAAAAGTATAGTGATAAAAAAGTACGGTGATATAAGGTACTCCGTATGCCTTCCGTTTCTGTATTTCCGTTTTTCCGTTCCATTCAAAGATAGAACATGTCCTATTATTGTCTGCATAATGGACAAGAACAGTACTGTTCTATCAGGGGCCAGCTGTTCCATTCCGCAAAAAACGGAATGCACATGGACGTCATCTGTATTTTTTGCGGATCTGTTTCTTGCGGACCGCAAAATACTGAAAAAGCCATATGGTCGTGTGCAAGAGGCCTTATGCGGACAATAATAGGACACGTTCTATCTTTGAACGGAACGGAAAAATAGAAATACGAAAACGGAATGCATACAAAGTACCTTCCTTTTTTTTGCGGATCCATTGAACCTAAAAGGAAAAAAAAAGAGGCCTCAAAGGGTAAGTGGAGTGAAGTCTATTCCTGCTGAAGCAGTAGGCCCAGGCTGCCAACATAACAGAATGCAGTAGTTTTTACCTTTTTGGTGGTGACATGCCTAATAGAGTTGTGAAGTCTATGCACTCACACGTTGGTATAGTTAGATGAGTGCAATAAAATAGCGTAATATTGGTTACTTTCACTGCTCCAATCACTTTCCCAACAACAAGTGAGATTATGGGATATTACTATTCAGTATTGTTTGAAAGGCTGTACACAGCAAAAGAGGGTACAGTAGCTTGATCTTCTGATCCTGACAGACAAGGGGCCCTTTGATATTTACCCACACGCCATTGTATTGTAAGCAATCATCAGGTTCTGGATTTCAGTGTTCAATGCTTCTACAGTAATCATCATACAAGATGAATGCTGTCTGAGAGAATAGATAACCAGCAAGGTAAATATGTAGAGAAAATCTTGAACGTCCTTGTGAATTACTGAAGAATAAATCATAAAGGTAGACACAGTAAGTATTCTCTACAAGACAGTACATAACAATGAAAGTGCATAAAATGAGCATCTTAAGTGACTCCGGTATAATCCTCAAGAATGAGATCCTTAAATATGCAAACAAATGATATTGAACAGATGTTGATTAACATTTTTATGTCTCTTGTAGCCATTGTGCAGAATGAAATTCATCCCATGCCTTTGTGTGAATTTTCTGCATACTGAGGAAATGCAACATAAAAAGGTAAAAAATAATAATAACACAGCGAGCGAATAAATTCAAGCCGGGATCTTTGTATCAGTGACCAATTACCAATTCACTCACTCTTGATGAGATGTGAAGTGAAACCTTTTGGCCTCCAGGGAGACTTTACCTTAATACCGTAGTTTTATCCCTTTGGTTTTTCTGCTGTGTTTTTTACATCTGGCACTGTAGAGTAATGACCTCAGCTCAAAGCTATGTAAAGCTTCATAAAGCAAGTGAAATCTTCTGCTCCAAAATCACTACTTCTCATCTACCTCATCACAACATGAAATATCCAGGTTTAATATTCGGTGGGGCCATAGACACACACTGGCAATTCTGAATAGGCCATTTGTCTGGGGTAAACTATTCTTCTTTTCGATAAAATAGAGAAAACTTTAAGAGCTATACCTCTCAAGTCGCCATAAAGAGCTTGGAAGATGCGCATGAAAGGCTGGACTCTTTCATCTGAGATGTTGTATCTTATAAAAGCAACATTTATATAGCGCCACTGTTTCCTTATGTTATTTTATATGTGCCGCAACCCAGGAGGAGCGGAGCAGAGGATGGAAGTGGTAGTGGCTCTGGCTGTAACAGTCAATCACAGTGGCTATCGTCACACGATGCTCCCTAGGGCCAGAACAGTGATAGGAGGGAGCAACCTTTCTTGCCCTGGGGCACACCCTGATGTTGAGACTTTTGTCTGATGGTGGATGGGTGCCCTTGATGTCATAGGTTTGGTGTGGGTGCAATGCAGGAGGTTTACGGTGCAACAGCCCGTGTATAGTACAAGAAACAAGGCCAGATGTAGAAAACAAAAGTCTCTCTTTACTAAAGTGCAGAATGGAAGTTGAAGTGCATCCAACGGTATTAAAACACAGTTCCAATTCAAAGTGCAAATCTCCCTAGATAGCAATATATGGGTTTGAGCAAGGATGAGGATGGTAGTACTTGCAGTGGCCGGGTTTGGGCTGGCCCCAACACTATTCTGGGTCTCCCAGACACCGTCAAAGTCTCACCACGTGCTGATGCTCTCCAGAAGGGATGGTAAGGTGTGGTGCACCCCAATGGGAAATAGGTTCAGGGAGTCAGGGTCTGCAGTAAACCAGTATGCTGGAGGAACTCAAGTGCAAACCAATACAGGTTGGCCTCTCCAGTCTCCTCCCTGTCAGAAGAAGGGTTTGATTCTGAGGAAAGGCCTGAGCTAGCTGTCCCTCTCTCAGAAGGCTGGTATCCGGGACAAAGGCTGGAGGCCCATGGGCTGTGGCTCAGTAGTCTGACTGACTCCTTGGTCACAGGGCTGGTGACCCATGGTCTGTGACTCAGCATCCCCATATCTGCATCTCCTTCCAGTCACTCATGCAGTCCAGCAGAGTCTCAACTTCTAAGCACTGATCCCTAACTGCAGAACACTAGGGTCTCTGACTGCTCTCCTTATATGCAGATTCTAGCTGAACTTGAACCTTCTAGAACCTTCTAGTGTGAGGGATGGAGTGGAGAAACTCATTGCAAACAATTATAATGTTACAATTCTGGTCTCTCATAGACTTGTATTAGAGCTTCAATAATACTCAACTGCAAAAACAAGTCTTTAGACATATTAACATAGCAGTACTTAATATATATGTCATAACATATGTATAAAATGTAGTTACAGAGTATTAAACAGTATAAGTCAGTGCAAGTTAACCCTTTAAAGTGAAATAAAATATTGACTTGATGACTTTGCGTAGGGGAAACAGGCAAATGTCCACAAATGTCCTGACATCAAAGTATTTCTGCTACAGGGCACTACATAATTTCTACTCTCTATCCTCCCTAAGTTTCTTTCTGCAGACTTCAAGAAAGATTGACAATATTATTCTTGCAATGCTGGCTGTAATTTTCAACTAAGGAATACAGGGTTTAAGATATTACTGGGCAAGAGGTGTCCCAGTGTGAAGGTTGTCAATATGTCAATGTCAACAATGTTTAAATATACTTTTTCTGACAATCAGGAAATTAACACAGGTACTTGCACTGCTGCAGGCTCCTCTAATGCTGTGGGTCTAGCATCCAAATCAAACGTTCAAAAAATTGGAACCGCGCTGCTTTTAAAATCGCTTCTCAAGATATCCGCACGTTTTGGATCCTTTCCTGGTGTGAGACTTCCAGCGTCCTGGACACCGAGCACAAATCTCCCGTCTCCAGTTAAGCTGAAATGAAGATACACATCGTGCAACACCTTTTTGGTAAAAACACTCAAGTTATTTATTGCACTTACAGGATTTCAGAAGTTAAAAGGCATGTCATCGATTATAAAATCATCATTGCCCGACCCGGGTTTCGCTGACCGGAGCTTCGTCTGGGGCGAAAATCTACCTCATATCCGGGGTGGTGCTTTTTATACACACCCCGTGCATAATCACATATTTCCATACACATGCATTACACCATAATTTGATCATCACCTTTGCTGTCTCCTTAATTCTATTCGGGACCCGACCAGATAGCCCGCATTCAGAATCTCTGTTTTCTTTCATAAATAGATCGCAAACCACTACTATCTTTCATTCATAGATCTCGGATAAACAGCATCACCTGGTAACCACCCCCCTCTACTACATCATAGTCACATGTTGTTTCTGACCATTCACAAAGAGTATAGTAAATCCTTATTTCACCAAGCAGGGTTTTAAATCGAATTCAATATTAACTCCCCCTGGCAGCAGTGTTCCCAGATTATAAATCCATTGCACCTCCTTATGATTAATCTGGGCCGTCGTATCACCTCCGCGCCAATGCGGGCGGACGCTTTCTACCCCTACAAATTTTAACCCCTTCGGGTTTTTGTTGTTCTGCAACTTGAAATGGGCCAACACGCTATGTGTCATTAATCCTTTCCTTATATTCCGGATGTGTTCTTGTACCCTAATTTTAAGATACAATATGTAGGAAGAACGACGAAAAAACTTAAAATTAGGGTACAAGAAGGGGTTAACAGGAAGTCGCCGTGAAGTGGCATTTGGGCCCGACATACTTTTGATCAAAAATGTGCGCAAAGAACTTCCTTCATTCCTATTTCTGGAATGAGCCCCTTTTTTGTTTTTTTCTGTTAGTTTGAGATGTATTGTGCGGCCATCTTTTAACCTACTTAATTTGCCTTATGGTCATGCACTTCTGAGTGTAGAAATATAGGTGCTTAGTCTGAACTTTGTCTTATAGTATATTGAGGGTGGCGCCTCTTTTGGACTGAGACCCGCCCAAGTTCCTGGGACTTCTCAGCACAAAAGCAATTTAGCTGGTTCCTACGGTGCCCTGAAAATAAGGAGACTGGTAAGTCCATGAGAGGCAGTATCTGTAGTGTTAGGGACCCATGTGCGGAAGTCGCCGTGAAGTGGCATTTGGGCCCGACATACTTTTGATCAAAAATGTGCGCAAAGAACTTCCTTCATTCCTATTTCTGGAATGAGCCCCTTTTGTTTTCTGTTAGTTTGAGATGTATTGTGCGGCCATCTTTTAACCTACTTAATTTGCCTTATGGTCATGCACTTCTGAGTGTAGAAATATAGGTGCTTAGTCTGAACTTTGTCTTATAGTATATTGAGGGTGGTGCCTCTTTTGGACTGAGACCCGCCCAAGTTCCTGGGACTTCTCAGCACAAAAGCAATTTAGCTGGTTCCTACAGTGCCCTGAAAATAAGGAGACTGGTAAGTCCATGAGAGGCAGTATCTGTAGTGTTAGGGACCCATGTGCGGAAGTCGCCGTGAAGTGGCATTTGGGCCCGACATACTTTTGATCAAAAATGTGCGCAAAGAACTTCCTTCATTCCTATTTCTGGAATGAGACCCTTTTTGTTTTCTGTTAGTTTGAGATGTATTGTGCGGCCATCTTTTAACCTACTTAATTTGCCTTATGGTCATGCACTTCTGAGTGTAGAAATATAGGTGCTTAGTCTGAACTTTGTCTTATAGTATATTGAGGGTGGTGCCTCTTTTGGACTGAGACCCGCCCAAGTTCCTGGGACTTCTCAGCACAAAAGCAATTTAGCTGGTTCCTACAGTGCCCTGAAAATAAGGAGACTGGTAAGTCCATGAGAGGCAGTATCTGTAGTGTTAGGGACCCATGTGCGGAAGTCGCCGTGAAGTGGCATTTGGGCCCGACATACTTTTGATCAAAAATGTGCGCAAAGAACTTCCTTCATTCCTATTTCTGGAATGAGCCCCTTTTTTTTTTTTCTGTTTAGTTTGAGATGTATTGTGCGGCCATCTTTTAACCTACTAAATTTGACTAAGTTGTAATCGCAATGCGATTAATATAACATGAATTACTCGCATTGCGAATTAAACTTAGAGCTGGGTTCCTAATGGTTGTATTGCTAGAATATAACAAAGATGACAAATATCACGAATTCACGAATATAGCACTATATTCTCAATCTTCATTATATTCTAGCAATACAACCATTAGGAACTCAGCTCTAAGTTTAATTCGCGAAGCGAACATATACTCGCATTGCGCATTCAACTTAGAGCTGAGTTCCTAATGGTTGTATTGCTAGAATATAATGAAGATGACGAATATCACAAATTCACGAATATAGCACTATATTCATTCTCAATCTTCATTATATTCTAGCAACAACGATAAGGAACTCAGCTCTAAGTTTAATGCGCAATGCGATTATATGTTCGCTTCGCGAATTAAACTTAGAGCTGAGTTCCTAATGGTTGTATTGCTAGAATATAATGAAGATTGAGAATATAGTGCTATATTCGTGTGTGACGGAACCAATCTGGCCACTGTGCATTGGAGGAGCCTGGTTGCCGCCTGCTGCCTTTAGACTATGGCCCCATGTTGAAACGCTTGATTTTTCCCTGCAAAGACAGAAAAGCCATGCTTCATTTGGTCAGAAAGGACTTTGACCTAACTTTTAAACCCCTGAACCTATTCAAGTGAATTTTGGATATGTTTATCTCCAAGTTATACTAGTAAAAATAATATAAGTTTTATGTGTGTACAATGTAACTTTTCAGCTTGGAGATAATTGAGCAGATATAGTAATTGACTTAATTATCTACTAAGCAGAGGGGAGGAATATGCTGGGGGTGTTTCTATTGTCCCATTGTTTGTGATTGGCTGCTGTATCTCCTGTGTCTCAGTCTTCCTTCTGGTCCCCTAGGGGAGTGTCCACCAGGTGGGAGACCTGCATAAATACCGGGCAAGTAGCCCTCAATAAAAGGGATTCCTGATTAACCACCAATACGGAGCCTCGTCTCGTACTTGGGGGGAATTGCTACTTCAGAACGTTCTCTTGCCTGTTCCAGGAAAGAAGGACTTCGTATGGTTCCAGTTCGGTGTATTTGAGGGTGTGGGTTGCTGTGCTCTTCGCCAGGGGAATCTCCCAAATGGTATTAACCCTGACTATACCGGGTTATACCGTAACATCGTGAATTTGTGATATTCTCAATCTTCGTTATATTCAAGCAATACAACTATTAGGAACTCAGCTCTAAGTTGAATGTGCAATGCGAGTATATGTTCAATTCACAATTTAAACTTAGAGCTGAGTTCCTAATGGTTGTATTGATAGAATATAACGAAGATTGAGAATATAGTGCTATATTTGTGAATTCGTGATATTCGTCATCTTCGTTTTCTTTGTTATGTTGTTGCAATGCAGCCATTAGGAACTCAGCTCTAAGTTTAATTCGCAATGCGAATTTAAATTCGCGTAACATTCGCAATATATAGAATGACGAATATTCGATTTCGACGAATATATTGACGAATATTCATTCGAATATTTGCGAAATATCGCGAAATCGAATATGGCACCTCCCGCTCATCACTACCTCTCACAGCAGTAACGTCTATACGGTAGCTTTGATCAGTAAATACCTTACTGACTGACTCCAATGCTCGGCCATGAAGATTCTAGACCTTCTTGGCTCTCTCCTTTATCTCTCTCTCTCTCTCTTCTTGAGCACTGTACAAATAGTGAAATCTTTCTCACAGTAGATAATCTTCAGAGAGGGTTATTCTCTGGATCTTTGGTCCAGTCACGTTAGTTGTGGTGCACATGTAGCTTCCTCTCTCTTCCTCCAACTCTAGACTCACTTGAACTGACAACTTTAGACTAAGCTAGGGGCAGAACCAGGCCCACCCTAACTTCCTGCAGGGGCTGAGCTAGAGGGTTGGTTAACCATGTCACTTACATACAGATGGAGTAGAGTTAACACACACTTAACTAGACGCGTTGACTAAAATAGTTGTGTTAAGCTGACAATTTCAATTGCTTTTCGGTGGCTTTTTTTTTTTTTTACAAGATGTCACAATGAGTTAAGAGTTTGAGCGTTAACTCTACTAGATCTGTACATAACCATACTGGGAATATACCTGGCATTAAATGACATTACATTAAACAAAACAATTTTGCAAGTACAGACGTTCTGGGGTACTGCACATTTTCAGTCTAAATATTTGTAGTGCTGAGCGAACAGTTCGAGCATAGTTCGGGTTCGTACCGAATTTTGGGGTGTCCGGGACACGGACCCGAACCCAAACTTTTTCAAAAAAGTTCGGGTTCAGGTTCGTTGTTCGGCGATTACTTCCCGCTTTCTGAAGGGCTGCACAGCAGCCAATCAGCTAGCGTTTTACTTCTTGCCCTAAGAGCCCATCACAGCCATGCCTACTAATGGCATGGCTGTGATTGACCAAGTGCAGCATGTGACCCAGCCTCTATTTCAGCTGGAGTCACGTAGCACCGCACGTCACACTGCTCTGATTAGTGTAGGGAGAGGACGCAGCTTTTGTGAGGGCGAGATTAGGCAGGGAAAAGTCAGCAACAGCACCTAATGAAGTGATCGATCTCCAGCTGTGAATGATTGAACTTCTGCTAGTTACTTGCTCACTGGTTTTTAGGCTGAACAGAGCGTTTTTCTGACACTTATTTTCTGGGGTGATCGGCGGCCATTTTGTGACTTGTGGTGCACCAGAACAAGCTGCCACCAAGTCCATCAATCCATCAATACTAGTTTTTTTTTTTTTTTGCTATATCCTACATCAGGGGCTTGGCTGTGCTAATTGTCACCCCTAGAAACTCAGGATAGCAATTTCTATATTTTATTAAGGGGTTAAATACAATTGCCCAAATACCAATCCCCTAAATTTGGTGTTCCAGCTTTGGCTAGCCAAGTATAATACTGTCTGCTGTCTGGCAAAGGATAGATTATTTTCTGTGGTGAAATTCAATTGCCAAAATAGCAATACCATAAATCAGTGGTTCCAGTTGTGGCTGGCCAAGTTTCATAGTGTCCGCCAAAACATATATTTTGTTCTGGGGTGAAATTCAATTGCCAAAATAGCAATACCCTTAATCTGGTGTCCCAGCTGTTGCAGGCCAAGTGATAATCTGTCCGTAAAAGGGTATATTTTGTTTTGGGGTGAAATTCAATTGCCAAAATAGCAATACCCTTAATCTGGTGTCCCAGCTGTTGCAGGCCAAGTGTTAATCTGTCCGTAAAAGGGTATATTTTGTTCTGCGGTGAAATTCAATTGCCAAAATAGCAATACCATAAATCAGTGGTTTCAGCTGTGGCTGGCCAAGTTTCATAGTGTCCGCAAAACATTTATTTTGTTGTGGGGTGAAATTCACTTGCAAAATAGCAATACCCTGAATCTGGTGTCCCAGCTGTTGCAGGCCAAGTGTTAATTTGTCCGTAAAAGGGTATATTTTGTTCTGCGGTTAAATTCAATTGCCAAAATAGCAATACCATAAATCAGTGGTTTCAGCTGTGGCTGGCCAAGTTTCATAGTGTCCGCAAAAACATATATTTTGTTGTTGGGTGAAATTCAATTGCAAAAATAGCAATACCCTGGTGTCCTAGCTGGTGGGTGATATGAGCTGGAAATAAGGTACTTTATTGAACATGGAAAGGTGGCAGCCTCAATTGATTACATCAGGTGACAGATTCCTTTTAATGGTAGCCTTACTACGCGTTTCGGGACCAAACTGGTCCTTTCGTCAGGTAATAATCAAGATAATGGTTATTACCTGATTAATGGACCCATTCAGTTCCGAAACATGTTGTAATAAAGCTTATCAACTGTACAGCTGTGATCGTGCTGCAGTCAAGTCCCTCTTCTCCTACTGTATTTCCAGAGGGTTTTAGGTGCCACAGTTTCCCTTAGTCCCTCTATAGCTACATGAGCCATTGATATTCTGATCAAACTTAATGTTTAAGTGAGCCCTATACCAGATTTTGCTATGGGTCCCAATGGCTGTGCACTGGTTATACCGCTGCTATGTGTTAGTAACCACAAGACACTGTAATATTAGAGCTAGGATGAAAATGTATTTTTTTTCCTTAATAAAGGTAAGCCTAGCTATGCCACTGCATAGGATCTTCACTTAAAGTGGTTGTCCGGGATTGGGAAGATTGGAGTATGTGTAAAATAATGCCCTAAAGGTTACAATTGTGCCTGTCCTACATTTACCCGACATTTCTAATGCCCAGTTTTCAAAGCTCCAACTCTCAGCCGGAAGTGCTGTGTTTCCAAGACTCAGTGACGTACCGGGTCCCTTTCTGCTGAGCGAAGCCTCTTCTTCCGCTTCGCAGGGAGCCCGGTGACGTCACCCTCAGCCACATGAATTATTCAAAGTGCCTGGGTGGGCGGTAACAAGGCGGCAACCAACTGGGCTAAGCCACACCCCTCTGGTCTGTTGACGTCACCGGGCATCGCGTTTTATTATGAATGAAGGAGGCATGGAGGAGGTGGCGATGTGTGGCAGGAGGCTGAATATTATTGAGGGGGTGAGTCACTGTGGAAATAAAACCACATGATGCCGCGCTGCGCTGGGAACCACGGTGCAGTGCGGCAGGAAGTTAGACAAAAATAAACATAGATGTACACAATGCGTAGGGGACAGTCGGAGCCATGTAGAAATGCCGAAAATACCTAAAAACATATGGGGGACCTTAATTCAGCTGTTAATAGTGAGTACACTTAAAAAAATAAAACTTTTTTTATGACTTTCGGTTTACCATTAGAGATGAGCGAATTTTTCAAAAGTTCCATTCGCCAGTTCGCCAAATTTTTGGAAAATTTTTGTTTGACCTGAATATATTCGCGGCGAAATACATTACAAAACGGCTATTTTCTGGCTGCTGAGAGCCTTTATAGTGGTGTAGAACACTGTGCCTTGCAGTAACACACATAGGGAATCTGCTTTGGTAGTGAAATTATACTGTGAGTCCATATGACATGCAGATGACAGGCATCGCTCTTAGAATCACTGCACACTTCAGTTATTTGGGCAGTCACGGGGCCAAAACTGACCAAATAACTCAAGTATGAACTCAGCCTTACAGGTCAATGTTAGCATCAAGAAGAAGTGAACTCCTTTTACACGGTCAACAGCTGTTTCCACATAGATGTAAACAGAACCTGTTCTATTAAACGCTTATCAGTAGAGCCTCCCAACATAGTGGAGCAGTAAGTTTGTGTTGATATCACTGATTATTTGGCCCTTCCTCTGATCCGTCAGAACAATAACCCCCAAAAAACGGATCCTGTCTGTTTAGGATCCGCCTTCACTCGGTCAGCATTTGGTCAGTAATCCATCAGTATTGCTAATGTAAAAAAAAACAGGAGTAGATCCAAAACAGAGATGACACATGAACGGAATATTTGCATGTCTTCTGTGTTTTGTACCCACTCCTGCTTTTGGCTGATGAGACCATACAGGCCTTACAGCTGCTACACAGAGAGGATCTGTTGTGTGTCTAATTTTTCCTTCCTTCTGACAGAGCAGAAAAGAGGTCAAATAAAATAGAGCGGCCCTATGACAAAGTGTGGAGGTGGTGGCAGCATCAGGAGGTCACAGAGTGGCATAATGACAGAGTCTGGAGGTGGCAGCAGCATGAGGAGGCCACAGAGTGGCACGACGACAGAGTGTGTAGGTAGTGAGGAAAAAAGATAAAGAGAAAATAGAGGGTTAGTCACAGTCCCTCAATGGGATCTGGGAATAACTGGCGGAGTGCCAGAGGAGGGACCACTAGGATCAGAAAGGAAAAAAAAAAAAAAGGGGAAAGGCCTGTAGGTTGTAAATAATAGAGGTTAGGCTGCCCAGGGGCATAGAAACCATCAGGAGAGAACCTGGATGGATGTGTACAAAAAAAGGGTGTGTGTATATAGGGATGATATACACTAAAATCAGATGATGTCCCTTAATGTCGGCGCCAAAACCCGAAGGTGCTTAATGGGTGGTACAGCGTGAAGGGAATTAGACGTAAAATATTAAATATAAAATATAAAATGTTCCCGCAGAGTCAGAAGATATAATGTATAAGGTTAAAAGTAATTAAGTAATTAGGGGATAATAAGATATATATATATACATATACATATAGTAGAAACAACAATGGCACTCACTTCACCCAGGAGGTGCCGGATGGCATAAACTTAAGACAACCACAGGAATCCCTCCTGCGACTGGGTCGCCTGCAAGATCTATGGGAGTGACAGCAGTTTCTTCTTGTCAATCGCCTTTATTATACCACAGGGTAGGGGTGAGGGACAGCTCAATGCATTTCGGGGTCTGGATTCCCCTTCATCAGGAGCAAAAAATTAATAATATAGCATCGGGTATTTAAAATATACAGAAATGGCGCCAAGAACGGGTAAAGGACGTCACTTCCGGTTTGTGCTCCAGCGTGGAACACACCGGAAGTGACATGGCGTCCGTAGTGTTCGATTTAAATTTATACATGTATGGCGTTATACATAAACATATAAACGTGGATGCAAATGACATAATAGGGAGTGAGAAAAGATTATTACATACAGATAGTGTGTGGAGGTGGCAGCAGAATCAGGAGACCACAGAGTGGCACAATGACAGAGTCTGGAGTTGGCGGCAGCATCAGGAGACCACAGAGTGGCACAATGACAGAGTCTGGAGGTGGTGGCAGCATCAGGAGACCACAGAGTAGCACAATGATAGAGTCTGGAGTTGGCGGCAGCATCAGGAGACCACAGAGTGGCACAATGACAGAGTCTGGAGGTGGCCGCAGCATCAGAAGACCATAGAATGGCACAATGACAGAGTGTGGAGGTGGCGGCAGCATCAGGAGGCCACAGAGTGGCACAATGACAGAGTGTGAAGGTGGCGGCAGCATCAGGAGGAGACCACAGAGTGGCGCAACGACAGAGGGTGGAGGTGGGTGGCAATAACAGTACCCGCTGATGATGGTGGGTATAAGAAGGAGCAATTGGCATCAGATGTGTGGTATCAGGCGGGTGCCAGCATCAGAATAGTAGCTGTGGCAGGTAGCCAGAAGAATCCGGTCTCTTTTTTCAAGGTTTGTGTGAGGCAGCATGGATGATCTAATCTGATGCATCAGGCATTGGTGGGTGGAAATCCTGGCTGATCCATGCCTGATTCATCTTGACAAAGATCAGTCTCTCCACATTTTGGGTGGATAGGCGAGTTCTTCTGAACATCGCAGCACTAAACACCCGCTCTGATGTCACCTAACTGGACGGGCAGGACAGATTTTCCAGGGCGAGTAGTGGCCACAAATCCAGTTTGGTTGCCCATTAGTCCAGCGGATCTTCAATGTGGGGTGGCAGGTATTGATGAGCGGCAGGGGCAATATTCGAATTTGCGATATTTTGTGAATATTTGGGTGAATATTCGCCATATATTCGAAAATTCGCAAATTCGTAATCTCCAGTCATTATTTTCTGATTGCGAAAATTCACATAAAAAATGTGCATACATTTGCATAAAAATTTGCATATAATTTACATAAAAATTCGCATAGACTGGCGTTTAAGATACCTTTTAAATACTAGTTTATCCACCTGCCGACTACTAACGCAGGGATGCATCCAGGCGGCGGCAGGTCTGTTCCTCCTTGATGCGGCGGCGCGCCATCTTGCGAGAGGCGAGATTTGCTGTAAACGCGCGTGAGCGTTCGCAGCAAGTTGAAGATCGAAAGTTATACTGCAGCCTGCCAGCGATGATCAATCACTGGGAGGCTGTAGATGCGAAATAAATCGCATCAAACAGGTATATCAGATGCTGTTTTGTTAACAGCGTCTGATATACCTGCTACCTAGTCCTCTGATGGTCCCATTTGCTGGGATCGACCACCAGAGGACCAGGTAGCTATGTAAAGTAGCACCAAGCACCACAATACCCCCCTCCCCCCCTGTCACTTATTAACCCCTTGTTAACCCCTAGACTCCCTGATCACCCCCTTGTCACTGATCACCGCCTTGAAGGGCTCCATTCACATGTCCATATATGTTTTACGGATCCGCAAAACACTGACACCGGCAATGTGCTTTCCGCATTTTGCAGATCCGCACATTGCCAGAACTATATAGAACATGCCCAAATTCCAATGAGTACCTTTAGGATTTCACAGGGCATTTTTACGCATTTGGATTCTCATGCTTTAGGGCCCCTAAAATGCCAGGGCAGTATAAATACCCCACTAGTGACCCCATTTTGGAAAGAAGACACCCCAAGGTATTCCTTGAGGGGCATGTCGAGTTCACAGAAAAAAAAAATTTTTGTCACAAGTTAGTGGAAATTGATATTTTATTTTATTTTAGTTTTTCACAAAGTCTCATTTTCCACTAACTTGTGACAAAAAATAACATTTTACATGAACTCACCATACCCCTCACGGAATAACTTGGGGTGTCTTCTCTCTAAAATGGGGTCACTTGTGGGGTATTTATTCTGCCCTGGCATTTTAGGGGTCTCTAAAGCGTGAGAAGAAGTCTGGAATCTAAATGCGTAAAAATGCCCTGTGAAATCCTAAAGGTACTCATTGGAATTTGGGCCCCTTTGAGCACCCAGGCTGCAAAAAAGTGTCACACATGTGGTATCTCCGTACTCAGGAGAAGTAGGGCAATGTGTTTTGGGGTGTATTTTTACATATACCCATGCTGGGTGTGAGAAATATCTCTGTAAATGACAACTTTTTAAAAAATTTTATACAAAGTTGTCAGTTTACAGAGATATTTCTCTCACCCAACATAGATATATGTAAAAATACACCCCAAAACACATTGCCCTACTTCTCCTGAGTACGGCGATACCACATGAGTGACACTTTTTTGCAGCCTGGGTGCGCAAAGGGGCCCAAATTCCAACGAGTACCTTTAGGTTTTACAAGGTTGTTCAAAATTTAGCCCCGTCCAAAATGCCAGAACAGTAAACAAATGACCCCATTTCGGAAAGTAGACACCCCAAGGTATTCACTGAGGGGCATAGTGAGTCCGTGGGAGATTTTATTTTGGAAACTTTATTATTATTTTTTTTTCCTCAGAAAGTGTAATTTTCCGCTAACTTGTGAAAAAAAATGAGATGATACATGAACTCGCCATGCCCCTCCGCGAATACTTTGGGGTGTCTTCTTTCTAAAATGGTGTCATTTGGGGGGTATTTATACTATCCTGGCATTCTAGCACCTGAAGAAACATGACAGGTGCTCAAAAAACTCAGAGCTGCTTCAAAATGCGGAAATTCACTTTTTTGCACCATAGTTTGTAAACGCTATAACTTTTACCCAAATAAATATAAAAAAATTTTACCCAATAAATATACACTTATTGAATTTTTTTTTTATCAAAGACATGTAGAACAATAAATTTATAGAAAAATTTATATAGAAATGTAGTTTTTTTTTTAAATTTTACAACAGAAAGTGAAAAATGACATTTTTTTGCAAAAATGTCGTAAAATTTTTATTAATAGCAAAAAAAGTTAAAAAGTCATCAACAATGAAATACCACCAAATGAAAGCTCTATTAGTGAGAAGAAAAGGAGGTAAAATTCATTTGGGTGGTAAGTTGCATGACAGAGCACTAAACAGTGAAAGTAGTGTAGTGCAGAATTGTAAAAAGTGGCCTGGTCATTAAAGGTGTTTAAGCTAGGGGGCCTGAAGTGGTTATGCAAATTTTATGCACATTTTTATGCAAATTTTCGCAATCAGAAAATAATGACATTATTTTCTTGCTTGCGAAAATATGCATATAAAAAATTCGCATAAAACGAATATTCGCAATTGCGAATATATTTTGCGATATTCAAAAAATTCGTGAATTCTCGAAGTGTCGATTTTCGCGATTAAAATTCTCAATTCGAAAATTCGTGATCAACACTAGTTCTTTCCAAGTATGCCGCCACCTGCTGGTTCAGGTCCTGCTCCAGGTCTAGCTGCTGCTGCTGGTGAGTACTTTCTTCACTACGCAGATGAAGAAAGCTACACATTAGCGACTCTAGACTCAGACTGCTGCTGATAGAGCTGGTACTGCTCCTGCCCCCCACCCCTCCCCAGCAGCCATGGCAGTGGAATGTGAGCGCAGAGGGCCCCCCTAGTCGGACCTGTGAGAGGACGGACGATGGCGCAAATAGGCAGAGGCCAACTGACTACATAGGATGTCTCTATAGCAGTTCAGTTTGTCCTCCCTCTCAGCAGGTGCAAAAAAGACTGGTAGCGAGGGTCCGACAAGGTGTAGAGCCAGAAGTCATCCCTCTGCCGAATGGTGATAATTCGGCTGTCACAACGCAAGCAAGTGAGCATGCATCGGGCCATTTGTGCAAGTGACTCGGAGGGACTTCCTACCTCCATTTCCACTGCATACTGCCACGGTGTGTCTGGGTCCTCTTCCTCATCCTCCTCATCGCCCTGTAGCTCCTCTGGCTGGTTATGCTCCTCCTCTTCTGTCACCAGTGTAGAAAAACCACCCAATTTCGCTACACAATGCTTGTGCTCCAATGTCCTCCTTCTCCTCCTCCTCCAGTTCAAGCCCAACGGGGCTCATGTGGGATCTAGGCGCCACGTCTCTATTCCCCTGACCAGACATATTTACCAGCAACTGTTCCAGGACATGAAACAGTTCAATGACATTGTTCATACTGTAGTCCTGGCCATTGACAAATAACGTGGCCTCCTCAAAGGGCCTGAGCAAATGGCAGGTGTCACGCATGAGCTGCCTGTCACGCTCTGCCCTGTGAATGTGCGGAAGTCTGTCAGACTGGCTGCACATGTCTGACTTCTCTGTTTGTTTGGGTTTGAGCTGGATCCACTTTCCCTCAGGTGTACTGAGTTTGATTGTTAGTGAGGCTATTTATCCCTCCTTCTCTAGGCCTCTAGGGAGACGCTTGCTTCTTCTGGGTTTGAAGAAGCAGGTTGCCTCTTCCCTATAGTTGAGCGAACTTCTGTTTTAAGTTCGGCTTCCAAAGTTCGGGTTAGGGTTATCCAAGCATCCCGTTATGGATTCCGCTACCACGGACCATAACGGCATTTGGAATCCATAAGGGGATTCTTCAATGAACCCGAACCTTGGACAACACGGAGGACCTGGGGTGACATCACCGTCATGTGATCAGTGCAGGGGGCGTGGCTCGGTACTGGATTAGATAAGAGGTGGTAGCCTATGACCTCTTATCCAATCCAGTACTGAGCCACGCCCCGTGCACTGATCACATGATGGTGACGTCACCCCAGGTCCTTCACCCCGTGTTCAAAATGCCGTTACGGTCCGTGGTATGGAATCCATAACGGGATGCTTGGATAACCCGAACCCGAACTTTAGAAGCCGAACTTAAAACAGATGTTCGCTCAACTTTACTTTTCCCTTTTCCCTACTGCTTAGAGTTTGCCCAGGGTGTACAGATTTAGGCACAAAGGCATGTGCATATCCACCATTAGGGTATGCACATGGGCACAGCAGTTTAGGGATTGCTAGGATGTGAATCTTTTCTCCCTAGCTTTTGGGCCTAGTTATTTGTTCTGTTTGTTTTACTGTGTTCGGTTATTTCCTCGCTTACCTACCTATCATGACACTGCCACTGGCTGACATCAAAGTTACACAGGGGAGTACTCCTGTTCGCTTGGTTCATTAAGAAATCGTTTATGGTCTTTCTCTGATTGTATAGTCGGCCTGTCTAACATATAGAGGGTACTCAAACAAAACAATAGCTAATCTCAGGGAGACCAGCCACAAAAACACCACGGAGCCTCAGTTAAGAGTCTCAACACAGCAATCCAAAGTGCAAAGCTCCCTGGGTAACAGTAACATGCAAAATAAATGTCGAGCCCCAACATTGGGTCTACAACACAATAAAAGCCAGATATCCCTCAAAGGAAGGAAAACCGGTGCAAAGGGATGTCTCCATCAAAGAGATCACCAAAACCACCATATCAAGTGGCCCCTATGTCAAGATCCCGCTTTTTTACAAGCTTTAAGGATGTGACAGGGAAAACCTAAGCCAGTTATCCACCTACAGACAGCTGTTTCGGGGTGTTGCCCCTCATCAGTGTTGAGTAGGATTCTGTCTAACCGGGAGCAATGCCTTGGAGACTACTCAAACAAAACAATAGCTGATCTCAGGGAGACTAGCCACAAAAACACCGCTGGTCCTCGCTTTCATTGTGCTGTAGACCCATAGGTGCACTATGAATTGTCCCTGCAGTGGAGGCAGAGGACACGGTGGACAATGAGGATGCAGAGGCGGACATTGTAACAGGACCAACGACATGACAACGTGAAGGCGGAAGCGGCGTCACCTGACCAAGTTGCTGGTGTGGCTATGCAGGAACCACATTCACCCAGTGTGCCGTAAAGGACATTTGTTGTCCCTAACTGTAGTTGCAGCTCCACACCTCAGCGTGCCATGCACTTTGGCAGACACCGACAGGCTCAAGGAATGGCCCACCTTCTGTTCTACATGTGTGTGCAGGGCTGGTACTGCCTTTTTGGCAAAGAAATGACGGCTTTGGACTCTCCACATCGGCTGAGCACAAGCCTTCCGTTCTCTGAAAGGTGCAGAATCCACCACTTGGAAAGGGAGGGACTGCAGCACCAGCAACTTGGACAGGAGCACGTTCAGCTTCTGCGCCAATGGATGAGTGCACGCATACTGTTGTCTCTTGGCAATCGCTTCGGTCATCGATTGCTGACAGAATGACTGAGGAGAAGGAGAAGCAGGAGCATCAGGACCAGCAGATGATGGGAAGGACAGACAGCTCCCTTAGGCTGAGGTGGTGGAGCCTTGACTGCCTAAAACCGGGCGCGTACCACTGGGTGATGCAGCGATTGCTGCAGCAGACTGGACCACCCAGATCGGAACCACAGTCCTCCCAGGCCACTTTATGGTGATGCTGCTTATGTTGACGAAGGGCCGTGGTTCTGTCCACATATTCTACATATGGCCATGTTCACCTCTTCCGGCAGCTTAACAAAAAACTGCCACACCGCTAAGTAGGTGATTTTCCCCCCAACACTCTGCACTGACTGACTGCTACCGCTGCTGCCTCCATGAACCCATGCAGTGTTACTTCCCGGGCAGGTAGGCTCCTGCGAAGCGGGTGGTCTACCCTGGGCACGTTTCACTCCCGACCTCACACTGATGCCATCCCTGCTGACTCCCGGCCACGCTAGCGACTTGCAGGCTCATGGGCAAGCTGCCACCCTCATCTCCCAATGATTATGAAGCCCTTTCATCACCCGGCTCCCAAGTTCGATCAGCTACATCTTTATCATCTAGTACTGTCTGCACGTCACTGATGTCCTCCTCAACTGTCTCTGGGTCAGGAGCCTGACCACTCGCAACACCAGCTCCCACTCCACTCTCCTCATCACTACTTGCCCGCCTAGTGGCAGAAGCAGCGGGTGTTTCCTCCAGATCTTGGCTTGGCAGTAGCTGCTGACTGTCCTCTATTAGCTGGTCCTCGCTGAATGGAGCTGAGCCCACAGCATATAATACTTCTCTGGCTGAGGGAACAGGAAAGGACAGAGGCAGGTTGAGGACAGGTGGGGGCACAGGGCCTGCTCCAGGGCCATGCTAACTAAGCGTCATGTCAGATGAACCCAGGAACCCACCGACTCTTGGCTGGGGGTGTCTGATGTCACTTGTGGCAAAGTGGATGACCAAGTCAACCATTCAAGAACCGCTGGGTTGCTGGTAAAGACACGACTGCTAGATGACACCAGGCGCTCAGGCCTCTTGTTGCGACCCCTGCTGCCATGCCCCCTACACTGCTGTGACCTCTGCCTGCGCCAGAAACATTTACGCCTCTGTCAGTCCCCTGAGCAGGGACTGGCACTTCTCTATCTGACATATTGTTACACTAAACAATCAAATGTTAGAGCAAATATTTTTCATTTCGCCCACTAAAACACAGCAAACTGGGTTTTAGAATACATCACTACACGGCAGAATGGCAATTAAGCCCTTATTTTTTTCAACTTTTACACAAAAGGCTTTTTAACAGATAAGTGCAATGCTAGACGGCGAATATATTTTTATTTCACCACTAATATACTGCAAACAAGGCTTCAGAATACATCACTGCACTGCAGAATGTCAATTAGGCCCAAATTTTGTTCTACTTTTACACAACAGGCTTTTCAAAAGAGAAGTACAACGCTGGACGGCGAATATATTTTTCTTTCGCCACTAATACACTGCAAACAGGGCTTCAGAATATATCACTGTACCACAGAGCGGCAAATATATTTTTCCTTTTTCAACTAATACACAGAAAAAAGGGCTTTTACAGAGCTGTATAATGGCAATTTGGATCCTCAGTCAGTGTAGCAATGTGTAATAGGATTGTTTCTATTGTGCAGTCTGTCACCTCCCCGACTGAACCCTGTTCGACACAATTGCTGGTGAAATAATTCCTCCCTATCCTTTCCCTACACCTTGAGTAATCTTTTCCTGCACTTGTAAATCGTTTATTTTTTTACCACAATCAAGTCTTTTCTATCACTGTCCCTAGCGCCTGCAGACACGTCTCTCCCTGCACTAAGCATGCTGGTGAATGGCAGAATCTAATATGGCCGCAATTATATAGGGCTGTGACATCACAGGGCTGGCTGGCTGCTTATTGGCTGCATGCATGGCATTATGGGTCATCCTGCCTTTCCAGAGTTCCTTTCTCCATGTCCTTACATGTGCAGCAGACATTTTAGGAAAAATTGCGATTCGTTACCACGAATTGCGGGGAAATTCGGCTTCTGTGCGAATTTTTTCTAAAATTTGGATTGAATTCCACTTCATCAGCTTCGATTCGCTCATCTCTATTTACCACCATAAAAAAATGTTATTATTTATGTGAAATAATATGTTTTGCCTATACAACAGAATACATGAATCATATAAAATATGGTATAATTGGACTGTTAATTCTTAGGCGGCCATGAAAATAGAGAATGAGGAGAATAGTCTACAATAAATTCTAATTATTTAGTCATTTTTAATTTCCCTTGTTTCTTGAGCTATTTTCCCTTCTGAAATTGATTACCTTGCACTTATATCTGGCTCATGTATAGTGCTCTAGCACAGCTTGCAGTGGATATTGCAACTAAAAGCTCTAACTGTCTTATATTATAGATTGTACACAGAGGCGGATTGGCCATAGACCTTACAGGGAAATTTTCCGGTGGGCCGATGCCCAGGGGGGCGCCTGGCCTCTCTTCACGGCCTGCCAGTGGAAGTTTTTGGGGGTGTATTTTGTAATGGACTGTGGTATTTGGCTCTGTCGGGGGGGTATAATGTGCTACAAGTTGTTTTCTGCTTTAGACATTTTTTTTTGTTAGTAGGGTCTACAAATGATGAGGTTATCCCAGGGTGTTACGTTAGTTGGACCCTAAACAATCAGCTTCAATCTTTGAAGGAACACATTAGCAGTGCTGCGGAATATAGTAGCGCTATATAAGTGCATAAAATAAATAATAATAACCTCATGTATTTAAATTTTCTTTCCTATCTGCCTCCCTTCCAGAACACACACATGAAATCAGATGAACTCTTAGTTTGATGATGATATATATAACAAAATACTTTATTTACTCCTCTACCACAAAGACTAACTCAGCTCTGCTATGTCTGCTTTAATCATACAGAACTACTGTATAATATATAGGGATATAAAAGGCAGCAGGCACAGAGAATCAGGCCTAGGGCAGCAGGTAATGAAATTCTAGCTCTGATGTGTTGCTTGGTCCAGCATTCAAATTATTCGATCTATCCACATCCACACATGTTTCTGGAAACAGCTATTGATGCCTTTGATGTACAGCATGATCACCCATATACGACCTGCTCGTGAAGAACATCTACAGGGGTGCATGAATATGTCTACATATTCAATCAAAACTGTCCTGAGTAAAATGGATTGAAAATTGCTTTTAAAGCCATATACCGAACGGATGCACTTAGTATGCCAACAAAACTGTGAGAGGGCAGAGATGTCTGCAGATACTATTTTACAACGATATTGTATAACGGGCCAGCTTTTCATTGGAGGGTGCCATGTGCGGTACATTCTGTTGTTATCCTACCCCTCGCAGTGTTGTTCTGTTCTACAAAAAGTATTACCATACTGTACAGTGCTCACTTCTAAATTAGCCATAAGAGTGTCATATACTAATAGTATCATAGTTTGTAAGGCTAAAAAAGACATGCACTGACGTGCAAAAGGGAAACAATGTTTAGAACTTTTGACTTTCAGGCTCCATATCTCACCATCCATTACCGCTTCAACGTAAAGCTATCATCATTTTATACACAATGATCTTGGCTATCTCATACATAAATCGGACTTGCAACTATTTAGCATATGATTAGTTATGCAGATTCTTGTCAAGTAACTGCATTGTTACTGTCCTAAAAATCGAAGTAATATTTTTTTAATATTTTGTATTTTTTAAATCCACCTCTGGCTTTCAACACTGCCTAAATCCTTCTGGACATGTACACGATCAGATACAAGCAAGTCTCAACCGAAATCTGTTCGCAGGTCTCTTCTACACGTTCCCAGTGTTGGTGCATACTGGTCGACTCACTTGGGTACGAATACAGCTTTTTCTTCAACTCTGCTAGTAATGAGCGGCAAGGGCAATATTTGAATTTGCTATATTTCGCGAATACTCAACATAAATTTGCGGATTCGCGATTATTTTCTTGATTGCGAAAATCGGCAATGGAATATTCTCGTATTGTGTGTGCAATACAGGCGTGGGTCACTATTGCTACATTTTTCAAGCTGCTAAAAGTTTCCTGAGACTGGAGAAAATGGTTGGCACGGCAGAATATTACAATAGCTTTATATGCAGAAGAGTGCTCTGATATATTCGCGATTGCGCAAATCGGCAATAATTAATGCGCATATTTAAGCGCACTACGCGCAACTTCACATTTTAGCAGGTCTGACTACATATTAGTGATTGGTGCACTAAGTATTGTTGTGAACTTGCCTGTAGCATTTATGTATGGACAGCAGAACCAGCTACACTATATCACAATCTAACCTACACTGACATTTCCCACTAACTATCTGTATTATATATATAAGCTAACTAACTATCTAATGTAATGTGACATAGTAAAGCACAGAGCACAGCAATGACACTGCTGTCTCTCTCAGAACTGAAAAAACTCGAGAAAATGGCTGCTGGGGACGTTCATATATGGTAAGGGGTAGGCAACTTTCCTATTGGTTGCTTGGAATGTTGCTAAGCTCAGACAAAGACATTGCAGCCTTCTCATTGGCCCACAATGGATTCAGAGGAAAAAAACATCTAGAATATTCGCAAATACAAATATATATATTATATACACTATATTCTAAATCTTTGCGAATTCTCGAAGTGGCGATATTGACGATGCAAATATTATATCCCAACACTAAACTCTACCCACAAATGTTCGATTGGGTTAAGGTCTGGGGACTGTGACGGCCAATCTAACACCTCTACTTCATTGTCATTGAACTATTTCTTTGCCAATCTTGGCATATGCTTCAGGTTGTTTTCCTGCTGGAACACTATGTCGTCCTTTTCATACCCATAGTACTAGAGTGTAAGAAGTAACTTGTCTTGGAGGATACTGACAGGTAGCTCAGCATTGAGACCACCATCAATGCTGGTCAAGTATCCAACGCCTTTGGCTGTGAAACAACCCCATGTCATCAGGCTTCCTCCACCGAACATGACAGTTCCTTTAATTTCTCAATCCATTAGTCCCCTTTTCCCTTGTTTCTTCCAGACCCATTTGCACTCTTCAGAGCCCAGTCTATGGACTTTCGTCTCATCGCTCCAAATCACCCATTTCCAATCTTCTACTGTCCACTGTTCATACTTTTTTGCAAACTGGAGCAGACATTTCTTATGACAATGATGAAGTCAAGGCTTCTTTCCCTTTTATAAGGCCACCATTCTAGACTTGCGTAATGCTTGTTGCACGATGCTTGCATGGACGTCTGTAATCTCACTATTACGAAACATACGAGCCACCTCCACTGCCGTGCTTATTGCACCAGAACTGGCAGACTTTGTGATGAGCCGACTTGTTGACTTTGATTTTTTGCTGAGGTGTCCACCTCTTGGCTTTGGAATAGATGAACGGACTTCATTTCATACTTTTCCAACTGTATATGGCACTCATATGAAGCAGTTCGGAAATTTTCTTGCCTGAGATACCGCTATCGAGCTGGATGATGATGTTTCTCTTTTATTGGGAAATCGTCTTCATGGCTGCGTCTGGATTCAAACCAGTGACCTTTCACTTGGCAATCAACCAAATAACACACTGTGCTATTAGGGAATGTGAGAACAGGATGTAATTTGTAGTATACAAGAAGAAAAAGATTGTTCCATCATCAGGAGCAAAACCTTAACAATGCAGTTACATGACAAGAATCTGCATAACTAATCATATGCTAAATAGTTGCAAATCCAATTTATGTATGAGATCGCCGAGATGATTGTGTATAAAATGATAGTGGTATCACGCTCGAAGCTGTAGTGGAGGGTGAGATATGAAGCCTGAAAGTCAGTGTGCGTCCATCCAATTCAGGTTATTATCCTGCAAGGTTGATCCAGAGGAAGGAAAAAACATAATCAAGTAAAAGGTAATTTTTCTAATCTTAGGGGAAAAGTACTTTCTGACTGCAAATCAGTGGTGTAACTTCAATATAGGAGCACTGTGGTATTTGGTTCTGCTGGGGCAGTATTTAGTGCTGCACTGTGGAATTTGTTTCTGCGCTGCACTGCACTTCTGTACTGCCTTATGGTATTGTGGTTTTCTTTGGACAGTAGTCCATGCTGCACTCTTACATTGTGTTATGGATCAGCCAGTGTGGGCCCACTGCACCAACTTACTCAGTTGGATACTCAGGGACCCATTGGCTGGGGAAGGATTTTTAAATGCGCGCACTTGCCCTTTAAGAGGCCGCAGATGAGCACGCACATGCCTGGAGTAATAGAGATAGCAGCTTGCAGAGGATGCCAGACAGCATGGTCGGTAGCCCAGATCGCCAAGTTAACATTGCTAGCCCAGTGTACTTGTGTTGGCTACAACTTTTTGTATTTGGTTCTTAAGTTCTCAATCCACCCCTGACTCTCTGGGAGATTGCGATGGTACCAGATGTTGGCAGAGTTGGTTCCAATAGCAAATAAGATCAGCAGGCATTATGAATTCAAGAACTTTATAGTATTAAAGCTGCATCTGCCCTTGAGGTCTTCTTATGGTCGCTGGTTGTGAAGTAGTGAAGACAGAGGTTTTGCAATTTTTTTTTTTTCAACAAGCAGTCTGGGCTGAGAAGCAGAGAAGTCAATGGGTTCTGCAAGGCAGCCCCTGATTTTTTCCCAGTTGGTATGTAACATTATCTATTTATGAATAATAGAAGACGAAGATGCTAGTGATAGCTCACGATGGAAATAGAAGCAAGTTGTTTCGGAGGTCTTTCATGATCTTTAAATGTCAGAACTCGAGGTGCTAAATATAATGATCTAATATAAGGATACAGGAGACTCCACAATTCTAGGCCATGACTTCTGCAGGTCAGTAGGCCTCAATGGTGCACTTGATCCAGGACTGCGATTTACCCCTCAAAATATTGATGGTGAGTGACCTAGGCAGTGTGGTAATGACTCTTGTCTGGTTTGTAAATTAGGAGGATTGAGCTGGATTGCTCATTGCAAACTGGGAGCACTTTCCCCAAGCTATGACACCCCAAATGACTATTGTATGCTAATTTGTCCTCACGTGGGGCAAAAGATTAGTTCACTGTCCTCATCCCATATTTAAATACCCTGTCTGGCCCAGGCAAACTGGTTTGTTGATGTCCTCTTAGAAACCAGCACCCAGAACATATGCCCAGTGTCCACTCTGGCTGACCCCCTGCTTGAGTCCCACTACAAGGAATTAGGAATTGCTACATTCAGAACTTCTCTAATGTCTTGGTACTTTGACATGTGCAAAACTTACAATATGCCCCTTTTCACTAAAAGGTGAGGCTTAGGGCTCATGCACACGACCGTAGCCTTTTTTTTAGCAGTCTTCAAATTGCAGATCTGCAAATCACGGATACCAGCCGTGTTGATTCCGCATTTTGCGGAACAGAATCTCCGGTCCTTAATAGAACAGTCCTCTTCTTGTCCATAATGCAGACAATAATAGGACATGCTCTATTTTTTTGCGGAACAGCCCTGTGCCAAGTACTGAGCTGGAAGGCGCAGGCGCGAGATTTTCCTAGCGCACAGGGCCAGCAGGAGGAGGTGAACGCTGCTTGGCCCTGTCAATCAAGGATAGCAGGAGGGGATATGAGGTGGGAGAACGGAGTTTCTAGGAGCAGGAGCAAAGTGCCCCCTGCTCCTAGGGGCTAATTTGCATATAATAAAATGTTAAATTGCACAAAAAACGGGGGCATACCTTAGAAAGAGAATAGCACAGTTAGATTCAGCTGACATTTGCACATGTATAATGTCAGCCTGTTTAATAGGGATAATTGTAGTGTCAGAAACCCTTTTAAGATATCTAAATCTACAGTATAAATTCACAAAAAATGTAAGCCTTACAAACCATCAATTACTCATATCCCTAAAATCCCTAATATTTTAGGTAGCAGAATAATTCATACCGAAGCTAATGGCTGAACCAAGAGAACACACTTGGTAATCTACCATCGACAATTGTTTAACATTTGTCCATTTCGCATTGTATCGCAGACAGAACATTATGTCAGAGGGATTTATCAGCTGACAAGTTATCCTGCTCTTCAAAGTAATCTTACATCTTGTATCTGTGCCTCACATCTACAGTAGGTCTAGTATTTTGTCATTCCAAAATCCCAACAGTTCAGCATCAGCAACTAAAAAAGAAAAAAATGATAATAATGAATACAACAAATAATATAAAATAAAATATAAAATAAATATAAACACACACACAATATACAGGATTTAGACAGAGAGATTAACAAAAAATACTATCATTTACAATTTGTATATACAGTATTCGCAGAAGGTTAATGGAGGAAACTGGAGATGAGCAAAGTTTAGAAAAATTTGATTGAATGTTTCGCCGAACTTTAACAAATTTGATTTGTTACAAATTAATTTGTCAAGGAGCAATAAATCAGGTATAGCCAGGCCACTCTGCCTGATCATATTCATCCCACTTGGTGGCCCAACCTCAGTGTGAAGGCTTGGAAGTTAAACTGCAGGGAGAGTGCAAAGGAAGTGTATTGCCCTGTGCATTAGGTTCTAGTGCACCCACATTCATAATAAATCCATAATGTAAGTACTATGCCATCAGTATTACATGTGTAATTTATCGCCATCTACATCACTGTGCTTTGCGCCAAGATTCATAGCTAATCCCTTCTATTAACTGTGGAATTACTATGCGTTAGTATTACAAGTCAATGTTACCATCAGATCTAATTTATAGCTGTGGACTTAAAGTGTAACTAAACTTTTGTAACAAAACAAAGACGTGGAGGCAGCACCAATAAAGCAGTAGATAAAAAAGGTTCTTTTAATTCATGTTGTGGCAGTGCAAACACATGCTTTAGAATCCCTTCTGTTAGATGTAGAATGGCTGTGTGTCACTATTAGGCTCAGTTCACACTTCAGTTAAATTCAGTCAGTTATTCTCATCATTTATTGTCAGCCAAAAGCAGGTGCCGTTCAAACCCACAGAACAGGTGCAGATCTATTGAAGATACCTAATCCAAGAGTAGGTTTGGCTCCTGAATTTGGATCACAAAAACTAATGGAATTAACTGACCAAATAACTGAAGTGTGAACTAAACATTACAACTTAGCACCAGGTCTAATTTATCAGCATGGACTAAACCATGTAGTGGCCCAAGATTCAAGTAGTGGCACCATGATAGAGTGGGGAGGGTATCAGCAATAAGGTTGTGGTGATGTCACTGTTTGTTTTTCCCTCCTTCTGATCCATCAGAAGAACAGCCAAAAAAAGTGGATTCTATATTTGTGAGCATCCTCCTTAACATGATCAGTATTTGGCCAATAATTGATAAGTATTTGTAAGGCAAAAACAGGAGTGGGTCGAAAACTGAGATAAATTGTCATAATGCAAAATACTGAACTTGTGATAGAGGCCTTATGGACACAACAGGACCATTTTTTTTCTTTTCTTCTGACTGATCATAAGAAAGGAAAAATAGATGGTGTTGTCAACACGGCCAAAGAGGGACACTAGTCACCCCATAAGAGACTAGGGAGGGTGGCAACAGTATGAAAAGTCAGAATAATGGCCCCATAACAGAGTGATGAGGGTTGCAACAGCATGAAGAGTCACAATAGTGACCTCGGAACAGACTGGTGAGGGTGGCAACAGCATGAAGAGTCACAATAGTGGCCCTGAAATAGAGTGGTGAGGGTGGCAACAGCATGAAAAGTCACAATAATAGCCCCAGAAAAGAGTGGGGAGCAGAGGCAAAAGCAGTGGCAGTAACAGCGCAAGATGGTGGCAGATCACAGTAAGAGCAGGGGCCTGAGCAAACGGCAGATGGCACGCATGAGCTGTCACTGTCTAACGTTGAAGTTGCAACGAGGAGTAGTCCTGACCATTTGCATTATCAAGAAATCGGTAATGGGTTTCCTCTGCACATACAGTCCGTCCAACATGTGGAGAGTGTAGTTCCAAAGTGTGGAAACGTCACATATGAGGCGATGTAGGGGAACATCATTCTGCCTTCGGAGGTCAAGGAGGGTGTATTTTGCACGGTAAGAGTGGCTGAAGTGCATGTACAGTTTCCTGGACATTTTCAAGACATCTTGCATTTGCATAAAAGACTACAGGAACCGGGTGACATCAATATTGAAGATCAGCACCTTGCAGGGTGCATGAGTCACCCCTACATGGTTCCTATCTCCAGTTGGCGAGGAGACAACCAGGATTCGATTTCTTGGTCGATGATGCCAAGCAGTTCCTCCCCGGTGTGACTCCGTTCAATCATGCTGACCAAGTGCATAAAGCTATTCTTTGCATAGGTGGTATGCTGGGGGAGCATTCTGAACTGTGCCTACAGTGGAGGCTGAGGACAAGATCGAGGATGAGGAGGCAGAGGAGGACATTGGTGCAGCAATCCCACGATTACAACGCAGAGGTGGCATTGCCATAACTTGGCAAAGTTGCTGGTGTGTCTGGGCTAGAAATTCGTTTACCTAGTGGGCTGTAAAGGACATATATTGTCCTTGACCATAGTTATAGCTCCACATGTCAGCGCTGGCATGCTCAAGCTCTGGCCCACCTTCTTCTGCTAAACATATGTGTGTAGGGCTGGTACAGCTTTCTTAGAGAAGTAATGATGCCTTGGGACTCTCCACCTTGGGTGGGCACAAGCTATCAGTTCTCTGAAATGTTAAGAGTCCATGATGTGGAAAGGGAGGGACTGTAGTACCAGCAACTTTGCCATGTGCACGTTCAGCTTTGCAATCGCTTCAGTGATCAATTGATGGATAAACATGTGGAGTAGGAGTAGGATCAGGAGCCATAGACAAAGGGAAGGAATGACAGCTTCCTTGTGCCGGGGTTGAGGAGCCCTGACTGCTGGAGAAGGGGTGCAGGCCACTGCGAGATGCAGCGGTTGCTGTATCAGGCTGTACCACTGCATAAGTGCCACAGTTTTCCCACATCATTTTATGGTGACATTCCATGTGTTAATTCAGGGCCGTAGTGCCAACATAAGCACTTTGACCGAGCTTCACCTTCTGCACACTAATGTCCTCCAGCGACTTTATAAAAAATACCCATACTGCCATGTATGGCATTTTACCCTCACCACTCCGTGATTACTGCCTGCCACTGCCTTTATGAACTTATACACCACTAGTTGTCTCCTGATAGGTAGGCCCTGTGTAGCAGACAGTCTACCCTGAGTGGGTTTATCTCCAGATGTCCCACGGCTTCCACCCTGCTGGCTAATTGCACACTGCCACCCTGCTGCTGTCTCAAGGGCCTGCTGTAACTCTCACCCCCTGATGACAATGATGCCCCCTCTTTTCCTGGCTCTCACATGCAAACGGCTACATCATAATCCACTACTGTCTGTTCGTCACTTATGTCACCCTCATGAGTTTCATGGCCATATTCCTGACCACTCACAACCCATGCTCCCACCCAACTGTCATCATCGATAGTTACATATCCAAGGGAGAACGCAGTGGACCTCTCCTCCAAGTATTTGCTTGCCTGTAGCTGCTGACTGTCCTCACTAATCTCGTCCTCCATGAAAAGCGTAGCAAAGCCAGCAGAATAAATTACTTCCCAAGCAGATGCTGCAGCATAAGAAAGAGGCAGTTGCAGGACCGGTAAGAGCACAGAGGTTTTTCCTGGGTCATGCCAACTAAGTGTGGTGTCGGAGGAATGTATAACAGAACAGATTAAGTATGAATTGTGCAGCAGTTGAACAAGATGCTCAGGACAATTACACTGAGCCTGTGCTGTACCTGCAGTCTCCCTTTGCTCTCATTACAGTGATTACAAACTCTCCCTATGTTCTCCCTACGCTGTCCCTGCACTCTCCCTTTCCAATATTCTACAATTAAAATCTTTGTGAAACACTGTCCCTAGTGCTTGTCTTGTCTGCCCCTATGCTCAGCTCACAGTAAAATGGCGGTATGAGGCTTTTATAGGGGTGTGACACCACAGGAGATGGCTATCTATAGATTGGCTAGTTGCATGGCATTATGGGTAATCTCATGTTCCAGAGCTTCTTACTTTCACTTTGTAACATGTGTAGTCGCCATTTTAGGAAAAACATTTGCTACCATGAAGCGCAAAGAACTTTGAATATGTTGCAAATCAAATTTTTCCTAAACTTTGGATTGAATTTCACTTTGTATGCTTTGATTCAGTCATCACTAATGACAACATTTGCAGTGCGACTATTTGTCACAATAATGTCGCCCAACATTTTTATCTTAGGCACTATATAAGTTCCCAGCCAGGATCTGCCATGTTTATCTGCCTTCTGTTAGATATAGGAAACAATTGTAAACACAGCTACAGAAGTTTAGGGTGAGACAGCTTATTTCACAGTGAATAGAAAACAATTATTTGCCAAATGAGAGGACTTTCGATTGAGAAAAAATTTATTCGAACCTGAATCAAATCAGAAGGTCAACATAAATTAGACGTGAATAAAATTTTCGGAAAATCTCTGTCCTCTAATGGTTATGCGTATCACAATTATAGTGGATTTTGTCCAACTGACCATTTAATTTTTTTTAAAAGTAAATATAGAAAATTCATAATTTTGAAAGAGCATGCCTGCTTTATGATGTATTGTTCTTGAGCATCATAGTAGATTGCTCAAATTGGCCGCATCTTAAGTAGTGATGAGCGGGAGGTGCCATATTCGATTTTGCGATATTTCGCAAATATTCGATTGCATATTTGTCATATATTTGTCTAAATCGAATATTCGTCATTATTCTATTTATCACGAATAATATGAGATGCTATTTAATTATTCGCTTATTGCGAATTGAACTTTGAACGGAGTATAAAGGCAACTTTCCATTGGTTGGCTATCTAGAATTAACAAAGTACGCAGTACGCAAATATTATATTCACGTACTGCAATTGAAACTTTGAACGGGTTTGACTTTCCTATTGGTTGGCTTGCTAGAATTAACGAAGATAGAGAACATAGCGCTATATTCTCTATCATCGTTAACGGTATCTTGGGTTCAGATTGAAAAAAATAATAATAATTAATATTCGTATTTTACGAATATATAGCAAAATATTCGCAAATTACCGAAGTGCTGATATTCCGTAAAATAAATTCCCTATTCGAATATTGGCGCTCAACACTAGTCTTAAGCCCGTTTCAAAGTTCAATCAGTTGCATGAAAGCCTTACATCACTAGAGATGTCCCGACTCCCGAACTGTTCGACAACGAACAGTTCCCTGCGAACATCGCTTCTGCCAGCGAACATTGTCGATTCGCCCTGCATTCTTACACTCAGCTTACCTTCCTACTAGAGATGAATGAACTTTAAAAAAAAGTTTGGCGTTCGGTTTGTGGTAACTCGCGCATCCCGTTATGGATTCCACTATCGCGGCATATGGAATCCATAAGGGGCGGCTTCCACCAACCCGAACTGTTGAACAGCCGAAGGACCTGGGGGTGACGTCACTGTCATGTGATCAGTGCAGGGAGCGTGGCTCAGCACGGGATCAAATCCAGTGCTGAGCCACGCCCCCTGCACTGATCACATGACTGTGAAACACTAAACAGGCAATTTTCCTTTTGGAAAAACTGGTTAAAACTGAGGCTGCCTTGCTCAGGTATGCTGATGATCTGTATGATGGATAGATTGTTGGCCCTGCATATACCTGGTGCTTGGCGGCCATAAGGGAGAACTGTTCTGTGTTGTCAATTGAATGTTTTATGTAATAATACAAACAATAATAATAATAAGATTTTATGATAGGTAGGTTAGGGTGTATGTCTGTCTTTGTGTTTATCTGTTTTATAAAATGCAAAAATTTGTTTTTTTAATCAAATACCGTACCATATGTTTGATTGAGTATTACACCTTAAAGGGACATGGACAGGCTGTTTTACCCTATAGACCTATATATATATATATATATATATATATATATATATATGTTTTCCTGTATTAGGCTCCTTTATCTCAGTAAAACTATGCTATTATCATCCAACACTGCCTTTGCATAATGTCTATAAAACGTTTTTATTCATAATTTACCTCTGATTGTCAGGGATTCCGCTGGCCGTGCTTGACTCATCATTTCTCCTGTCTGTACCATGTGCGGTCCTGAACGTGCATGCAGCAGCTGCGCATGCACTATGGTGACTTATTCCTAGTGAAGAATAAACTTCCTAGGCGCATGCGCAGCACGGCAGAATTATACACTTCAATCAAACAAAACTAAGCCTGCCACCAGCAAATACCAGGAAGTGGATGGCACAGCAGGAAGAGGTAGTCAGTATCCCTTTAAGATGTAATAATCAAACATATAGTAAAATAATTAATGAAGCCCTAATTTTTGTCCTTTATAAAACAGACAAAGACAAAATTATTTTTATTGTTGCTTGTATTATTACATAAAACATCCAATTGACAACACAGAACAGTTCTCCTTTATGGCCACAGAGCAACAGGTATATGCAGGGCCAACAATCCATTCATCTGACAGATCATCAGCATACCTTAGCAAGGCAGCCTGGGATTTAACCAATTTTTCCAAAAGGAAAGAAATTGCTCAGTGTTAGGTATCTAGGTGGACCTGTGCACATAGATGAATATCATTAGGGTGACAAAAATTTTTTTTTTTTTTAAGATGCTACCTAGCTCTTGTCTCAATGATTAGGAAGGCTGCATAGTTTTGTTTTGTTTTGTAATTGTACCCATAATAATTTAATAATCCTTCTATATTGTTTTGTCATATAAACTCATTTACATAATACGGGACTATGGGAAAGACATGCAAATAGTGTTTCATCTTACAAACAAGGCAGATACTGCTATATTGCTCATTAGCATTTCTTGGCCATGTGTATGCAAATGAGTTTTTATGACAATCCAAGTCTTATGGATAGATAGTCAGCCTGCACGTACCTGGCTTTTGGCATGGTATAGAGTGATTTTTTTTTTTGATTTTACAAATAATAAGGAAATGTTAAATAATTAAATTAACAATTAAAAATAGGTTAGGAAAAGGAAATAAAATGTTAGAGTAGTTTTAGATGTTATAAAATAGGTTATTCTAAACCATTTAAAAATATTAGGTGATTTATGCCTTTTAACCCCTTAAGGACACGGCCCTATTTCACCTTAAGGACCAGGCCATTTTTTCAAAATCTGACCATTGTCACTTTATGTGGTGATAACTTTAAAACGCTTTTTCTTATCCAGGCCATTCTGAGATTGTTTTTTCGTCACATATTGTACTTCATGACATGGTAAAATGAAGTCGAAAAATTTCATTTTTATTTATAGAAAAATACCAAATTTACCAAAAATTTTGAAAAATTTGCAATTTTCCAAGTTTCAATTACTCTACTTCTATAATACATAGTAATACTGCCCAAAAAAGTTATTGATTTACATTCCCCATATGTCTACTTCATGTATCGATCATTTTGGGAATGCCATTTTATTTTTTGGGGACGTTACAAGGCTTTGAAGTTTAGAAGCAAATCTTGAACTTTTTCAGAAATTTTCAAAAACCCACTTTTTAGGGACCAGTTCAGGTCTGAAGTCACTTTGTGAGGCTTACATAATAAAAACACCCAAAAATGACCCCATTCTAGAAACTACACCCCTCAAGGTATTCAAAACTGATTTTACAAACATCATTAACCCTTTAGGTTTTCCACAAGAGTTAATGGCAAATGGAGATAAAATTTCAGAATTTCAATTTTTTGTAAAATTTTTCATTTTAATCCATTTTTTCCAGTAACAAAGCAAGGGTTAATAGCCAAACAAAACTTAATATTTATTCCCCCGATTCTGCAGTTTGCACGAACACCAAATATGTGGGCGTAAACTGCTGTATGGCCAAACTGCAGGGCGCAGAAGGAAAGTAACGCTATATGGTTTTTGGAAGGCAGATTTGCTGGACTGGATTTTTGACACCATGTCCCATTTGAAGCCCCCCGATGCACCCCTAGAGTAGAAACTCCATAAAAGTGACTCCATCTAAGAAACTACACCCCTCAAGGTATTCAAAACCAGTTTTACAAACTTTGTTAACCCTTTAGGTGTTCCACAAGAGTTATTGGCAAATGGAGATGAAATTTCGGAATTTCTATTTTTTGTTACCATGTCTCAAAAAAAGTGTAATATAGAGCAACCAAAAATCATGTTTACCCTAGAATAGTACCAACAAAACTGACACCTTATCCCGTAGTTTCCAAAATGGGGTCACTTTTTTGGAGTTTCTACTGTAGGGGTGCATCAGGGGGGCTTCAAATGGGACATGGTGTCAAAAAACCAGTACAGCAAAATCTGCCTTCCAAAAACCATATGGCGTTCCCTTCCTTCTGTGCCCTGCCGTTTGGCCATACAGCAGTTTAAGACCACATATGGGGTGTTTGTGCAAACAAGAGAATCAGGGCAATAAATATTGAGTTTTGTTTGGCTGTTAACCCTTGCTTTGTTACTGGAAAAATGGATTACAATGGAAAATTTTCAAAAAAATAGCTGTTTTGGGACCGTTTTTATTTTTTGTTATTTACATAGTTGAACTGACAGGTTAGATTGTGTGCTATTTCTATAGAGCAGGTTGTTACGGACGCGACAATACCAAATATGACTACTTTTTGTGGTTTTTTGTTTCAGTTTTACATAATAAAGCATTTTTGAAAAAAAAATTTTTTTTTGTGTCTCCACATTCTGAAAGCCATAGTTTTATTTTATTTTTTTGGGCGACTGTCTTATATAGGGGCTCATTTTTTGCGGGATGAGATGGCGGTTTGATTGGCACTATCTTGGGGTGCATATGACATTTTGGTCGCTTGCTATTACACTTTTTGTGATGTAAGGTGACAAAAATGGCTTTTGACACCGTATTTATTTATTTTTTTGCTGTGTTCAGCTGAGGGGTTAGGTCATGTGTTATTTTTATAGATCAGGTTGTGACGGACGCGGCGATATATAATATGTATACTTTTTATTTATTTATATAAGTTTTACACAATAATATAATTTTTTTAAAACAAAAAAAAATCATGTTTTAGTGTCTCCATAGTTTGAGAGCTATATTTTTTTTTTTTTTGGGCGATTTTCCTATGTAGGGGCTCATTTTTTGCGGGATGAGATGGCGGTTTGAATGGTACTATCTTAGGGTGCATACGACTTTTTGATCGCTTACTATTACACTTATTGTGATGTAAGGTGACAAAAAAATGGCTTGTTTGACAACGTTTTTATTTTTTATGTTTACAGCGTTCATCTGAGGGGTTAGTTCATGTTATATTTTTATAGAGCAGGTCCTTACGGACGCGGCGATTCATAATATGTATACTTTTTTTTATTTATTTTGGTTTTACACAATAATATCCTTTTTGAATAAAAAAAAAATGTTTTAGTATCTCCATAGTCTGAGAGCCATATATTTTTCAGTTTTTAGGCAATTGTCTCAGGTTGGGTATGATTTTTGCGGGATGAGGTGATGGTTAGATTGGCACTATTTGGGGATTCATATGACTTTTTGATCACTTGCTATTACACTTTTTGTGATGTAAGGTGGCAAAAAAATGGCTTTTTGACAAAGTTTTTATTAAATTTTTTTTACAGTGTTTACTTGAGGGGTTAGGTCATGTGATATTTTTATAGACCAGATTCTTACGGACGTGGAGATACCCAATATGTCTGAGAGGCATAGTTTTTTTATTTTTTGGCCAATTGTTTTAGGTAGGGGCTCATTTTTTGCGGGATGAGATGGCGGTTTGATTGGTACTATTTTGGGAGGCAAACGCCTTTTTGATCGCTTTGTATTACACTTTTAGTGATATAAGGTGCCAAAAAATGGCTTATTTACACCATTTTTGGGGGGGGGGGTTTATGGCGTTCCCCTGAGGAGTTCAGTCATGTTATATTTTTATAGAGCAGGTTTTTACGGACGCGGCGATACCTAATATGTGTAGTGTATTTTTATTTATTTATTTTTTATTCAGTGATATGTGTTTTTTTCATTTTTACTTTTTTTCACTTTTTTACATTTTTTTTTTGACCCAGACCCACTTGGTTCTGAAAGATCCAGTGGATCTGGTGTCTGTATAATACAGTACAGTACACTATATAGTGCACTGTGCTGTATTTTGTACTTTACAAAGTCTGAATAGATCTTTAGCAGGTCTATTCAGACTTTCAGCACCATGGAGAGCAGGACGCTTCTGAAAGCGTCCTGTCTCCATGGCAACCATCACCCGCAGCCATCAGAAAGAGGAAGTGTAGCCCCCTCCCTCTGTGATCCCATCCTGTTGGGGGGCTGCAAAGGCACAGCAGCCCCCGATGGGAGAGGGAGGGAGCTCCTCCTGTTAACCCTTCCATACCGCGGTCCGTACGGACCGCGGTATAGAGAGGTTAAACGGCTGGCATCTGATCAAGCACAGATGCCAGCCGTTTCTATCAGAGTGTCAGCAATGTGCTGACACTCTGATAGACCCACTAGACACCAGGGAAACATATCAGAGGAAGCGGGCGGGGATCGCACCGCGATCCCGCCCGCCGCACCGCCCGCCTCCCGCACCGCCTCCCGCCGCCCGCAACCACCCTCTACACCCCCGCAGCCAAAATATGATTGGGGGCTGCAGGGGGTTAAAGATCAAGAATTTGGGGGCATTAACTCTCTGATCCCCGCGGTCACAGACCGCGGGGATCAGAGATCGCACAGAAGCGCTGCAAACCGCAGGTCTGAATTGACCTGCGGTTTGCAGCGATCGCCCATATGGGGGGGTCACAGGACCCCCCTGGGCATTGTAATAAGGTACCTGCTGAATGATTTCTGCAGGTACCTTGTTCCGATCACTGCCAGCTGAGCAGCAGTGATCGGAACAACTCATGACGTACCGGTACGTCATGTGTCCTTAAAGACTCGGGAAACATGCCGTACCGGTACGTCATGTGTCCTAAAGGGGTTAAGGATTAAAATTTGACTCTGCATCATTTAAATATTTTTTCATTTTTTACTCTGGCATAACACAGTCCAGGTGTTAGTCAACTTAAAACAACTTTTCCATTACTATTGTAGCTAGAAACAGTCCCTGTGGGCTTTAATATTCGCCTGCCAATTGAAGTCTATTGCGGTTCGCCCTGTTCGCCTGTTCGCGAACATTTGAGTAAGTTCGGGTTTGCTGTTCGCGAACAGAAAATTTTATGTTCGTGACATCTCTATACATCACCAAGAACAATACCAAGCATCAGATGGAGTGGTGTAAAGCCCACAGAACTGGACTCTGAAGCAATGGAAATGTGCTCTGTAAAGTTCTAAATCACGCTTCTGTAGCAGTCTCATGGACCAGTCTGGGTCCGGTGAATGCCAAGAGAACTTACCTGCCTGAAAGCATTTTGCCAACTTTCAAATATGGTGGAGATAGGATTTATTTTTCAGAGGTTGGCCTAGGCCTTTTAGTTCCAATAATTGGGAAATGTAAATGCTTCAGCATACCAAGACATTTTGGGCAATTGTATGCTTACATAGGGGAAAGGCCCTTTTCTGTTCCACCATTCCACCATGCCCCAGTGTACAAAGCAAGGTCCATAAAGGCATGGTTGGGTGAGTTTGATGTGGAAGAACTTGACTGGCCTGCACAGAGCCCTGAACTCAACCCCCTTGAGCACCTTTGAGAGGAACCAGTTCCTCTCATCCGACATCATTGTCTGACCTCACAAATTCATATTTGGATTAATGGGTGAAAAATCCCACAGACACTTTCCGAGATCTTGTAGAAAGCCTTCCCCAAAAAGCAATGGCGTGGTGAGGACTTCATATTAATGCCCATGGATTTAGAATGGGACATCATAAACACTCCTTAAGGTATAATGTGTTGGAATCCCAATACTTTTTTCACACGTAAAGAGTCATTTTCATATGCGGTTGGTTTTGATTGATGGAAATGCATTTCCAAGATTTGACCCAGAACATAAGAGTGCATCCAAGTGATTTGATCTACAGCTTCCTCTTATTTTTATTCCGATAGAAGTATTTTTTTTTTACTTCACATGAGTGTATTTCATGTTCAGTTTAAAAAGACCAAAAGATGAATCCTCTGCAGCTTGCCAACAACAGCTGGCAGGATGAAATGTGAGGGTCTTTTGTATGCAACCGTTGACTTATGGACTGTAATGCCTCTTTGTGCAGCAAGATTGAGAATGAAAGTCACATTTGTAGTTTTTCTTTTTCAAGCTTGTTTAATCTTTACAATGTTTGGAGATGAAAATGCAGCATAAAACCTTTCTTCAGAGGTGACGGTGACCATATTTTGCCAGTTAGTTCTTAAGGGCTAAGAACGCACAGGCAGGTTGTTAATTTTTCCGACTTTTCTTTTCTTTGGTAATTGAAATGCACATATCAATTGTGTTCAGTAGCAGCTATTAAATCTGTGTGGTTTTTTTTTTAGTTTTGTTTTTTAGTTTGGTACTGCAGCTCATTGAAAGGTGTTGGGTGAGGTTGAGCTGCAGTATCAGGCAGGACCATGGCCCTCCTAATCTAAAATTCCAAAAATTCCTGTGGACTCTGTAACTGATCTCCTGGCACCCCAACTGGGTACCCTCTTTTGATGGATGCTCCTAGTACTTCCCGAGGGCTCCAAGCACTCCCCTTGACACCGTAATCATTGCCGACCCCACGAACCGCTGTAGCTTGTTTGGAATCTCGCCATCTTCTACCCACCCTGGACCTACAACAAGGCTTCCAGGTTCCAGTGGGGGAACCTCTCTTCCTTTAGAGAGTGTTGCAGGAACAAGATCTTAAAAGAGCTCAGGGATTATAGCCAGGGGAGTAAACAGTGTATAGCTTTCCCCAGTGGAGATGCAGCCTTTTCACACATGAGACGAGGCTCTATGTTAAAGGTAAAGCAGGAACACTTTATTAGGTCTACATGTCAGCCTTTTATGCAGGTCTTCCAGCAAGGGACCTTGTGGAAGACCTAGACCGTTTTTACATTAGCCAATCACATCCGGTTACAGGCAAAAAACACCCATCTGTGATACAATTAATCAACACAATGGGGTAACGTAATCACTCACAATATTTTTCACAGCGTGCAGTCCCAGCCTTACATCAGCATGTGTCCCATAACATCACCCGTGCCCTGACCAACGAAGTTATTGGGATGGTCCACTTAACGACTGAGACATGGATAAGTGCTTTTGGCAAGGGACTCTACATTTCCCTGACAGCACACTGGGTGAATGCTGTGAAGGCCGGGAGCGAGTCGTACCAAGGAATGGCACAGGTGCTACCGATAGCAAGGATTGCGGGCCCTACTTCCATCAGGGTTTCCGCCGCCACCTACGTTAGTGGCAGCAACTCCCCCTTCTCCTCCTCCTCCACATCCACCTTTGAATCGTCATCTTGCAGTACCAGTCAGCCATCAGTCAGTAGCTGGAAGTAGTGTTGATCACGAATATTCGAATTGCGAATTTTATTCGCGAAAATCGGCACTTTGAGAATTCGCAAATATTTAGAATATCTTAAAATATATTCGTAATCGCGAATATTCATTTTTTTTAATAGTAGTCTATGCAAATTTTTATATGAATTTTATGCGAATTTCTTAATGCGAACTTTCACAATAAACAAAATAATGCCTGAAGATCAGGAATTTGCGAATTTGCGAATATATGACGAATATTCACCAAAATATTCACGAAATATCGCAAATTCGAATATTGCCCCTGCCGCTCATCACTAGCTGAAAGCACTGCAGTGAGGAAGCGACAACAGGCTTTGCTTAAACTGATCTGCTTAGGTGACAAACAGCACAACGTCACAGAGCTGAAACGGGGTATAAGCGACCAAACTGAGCTGTGGCTCACGCCACTTAACCTATAGCCAAGCGTGGTTGTGTCTGATAATGGCCATAACTTGGTGGAGGCTTTGGAGCTCGGCAAGCTCACACACATACCATGCCTAGCCCACGTGTTCAACCTAGTAGTTCAGAGGTTTCTCAAAAACTACCTCAATTTGCTGAGCTACTGGTGAAGGTGCGCCGCGTGTGTGCCCATTTCCGCAAGTCATCGACAGCTTCCGCCGGTCAGGCAACGCTGCAGCAGCGCTTGCAATTGCCAGCTCACCGACTGTTGTGTGACGTGAGCACGTGATGGAACTTGACGTTCCACATGTTGGCTAGGCTTTGTGAGCAGCACAGGGCAGTGGTGGAATACCAGCTGCAACATGGTCGTCGCCTTTCTAGTCAGCTTCTGCTATTGACAAGCGACGCGTTGGCATTGATGTCTGACCTCTGTGAGGTTATACGCAAGTTTGAGGAATCAACACAGATGGTGAGCAGCGATAACGCTATTATCAGCATAACCATCCCACTTCTGTGTCTACTCAAATTCTCCCTGCTTACAATTAGGGCGGTCGCTTTGCATGGGGAAGAGGTGGAAATGGGGGAAGACAGTACACAGGGTAATAGCCAGCCCACCCTCAGTTCGTCTTCTCAGCGTGAATTGGATGATGATGAGGAGGAGCAGGAGACTGTTGCTTCCGCTACAGAGGGTAGTACCCATGGAAGTTATCTTCCATCTGTTCAGTGTGGATGGGTAGAAGAGGAGGAAGAGGATGAGGAGATTGAGAGTCATCCTCCTGATGAAGACAGCAAAGTCTTGTCTGTTGGGACTCTGGCACACATGGCTGACTTTATGTTAGGCTGCCTTTCTCATGACCCTCACGTTGTACACGTTTTGGCCAACACCAATTACTGGTTGTTCACCCTTCTCAACCCCTGCTACAAAGAGAACTTCTCATCTCTTATTCCTGTGGTGAAGAGGACGAGCAAAATGGTGCAATACCAGAAGGTCCTTGTGGAAAAATTGCTTCAAAAATTTCCAGCTGACAATGCTGGCTGCAGAGTACGTAGTTCCTTGGCAACCATGGAGGGGAGATGAGGGGAACACATAGCAGTTCCAACAGAGGCAGGGCAGGGCACTCTCCAAGGTCTGGAAAACTTTTGACACCTCGCCAGCCCCCTTAACCTGATGCGCAGCCTAGTGTCACACATTTTGGAAGATGGTGAAGGAGTACGTAGCAGACCGTGTCAGTGTCCTCAGTAATCCCTCTGTGCCTTACAACTATTGGGTGTCCAAGCTGGACACGTGGAACGAACTGAGGATCTACACCTTGGGGGTTCTTGCCTGCCCCGCCGCCAGCATTTTATCAGAGCGTGCTGCTGGGGTCATAATAACTGTTATGCGCATTCGCCTGTCAACTGACAATGCTGACCGGTTGACTCTTATAAAAATTAACAAGGCCTGGATTGTCCCTCCACCAGAGGAAAGCGGCTGAACATAAAGGCACTTTAATGTACTGAATACACTGTATTCCCATGCACCTCTTTCACCACTAAAAAGGGTATATGGTTCAATCTTCCTTTTCTTGTCCTCCTACTCCATCATATGAACATGCTTTTTGGGCTGCCCTCGCTCCTAATGTTTTAGAGGGTCAGCTTAGCAGCGGGCCCTCACCCATAATGTTTTTGAGGGTCACCAGCAGGCAATCACCCCTAATGTTTTAGAGGGTCAGCTTAGCAGCAGACCATCACCCCTAATTTTTTAGATGGTCAGCTCAGCAGCCAGCCCTCAAACCCCTAATGTTTTAGATCAGGGATGGCCAACCTGAGGCTCTCCAGCTGTTGCAAAACTACAACTCCCAGCATGCCCATACTGCCTACAGCTATCAGCCTACAGCAGGGCATAATGGGAGTTGTAGTTTTACAACAGCTGGAGAGCCGCAGGTTGGCCATGCCTGTTTTAGAGGGTCAGCTCAGCTGCAGACTCTCACCCCTAATGTTTTAGAGGGTCAGTTCAGCAGCAGACCCTCACCATTAATTTTTTAGATGGTCAGCTCTGCAGCAGACTGTCACCCATAACATTTTAGATGGTCAGCTCGGCAGCAGGGCCTCCCCTCTAATGGTTTAGATGGTCAGATCAGCAGCAGGCCCTCACCCCTAATGTTTTATATGGTCAGATCAGCAGCAGGCGCTCGCCCATAATGTTTTACATGGTCAGCTCGGCAGCAGGCCCTCGCCCATAATGTTTTAGATGGTCAGCTCAGCAGCAGGCCCTCACCCCTAATGTTTTATATGGTCAGATAAGCAGCAGGCACTCACCCCTAATGTTTTAGAGGGTCAGCTCTGCAGCAGACCCTCGCCCATAATGTTTTAGATTGTCAGCTCGGCAACAGGCCCTCGCCCATAATGTTTTAGATGGTCAGCTCAGTAGCAGGCTCTTGTCCATAATGTTTTAGATGGTCAAATCAGCAGCAGGCCCTCGCCTCTAATGTTTTAGATGGTCAGATCAGCAGCAGGCACTTGCCCCTAATGTTTTAGAGGGTCAGCTCTGCAGCAGGCCCTCGCCCATAATGTTTTAGATGGTCAGATCAGCAGCAGGCACCCACCCCTAATGTTTTAGATGGTCAGCTCTGCACCAGGCCCTCGCCCATAAGGTTTTAGATGGTCAGCTCGGCAGCAGGCCCTCGTCCCTAATGTTTTAGATGGTCAGATCAGCAGCAGGCCCTCGTCCCTAATGTTCTAGAGGGTCACCAGCAGGCTATCCTGTATGATGCCCTCCTTTATGTGTAATAAAGGGTGTGTTGTAGTGCCGGTTCCTTGTAATTTTTGGCAGCGCTTTCACTTAGTGCAGAGGCTTTATGAGTGTGAGGTAGTGAGGTAGTGAGTCCCACTACCTGAAAAATTGTACCACAATGTGAATGATTCCCTCCTTTATGTGATATACAGGTTGTATTGGACCGCCTCTTCCTTGTCATTTTTGGTAACACTTGCATTTTATATACAAGTAAATATACAGGAAAGAATGTTTCCTAAATTTTTTTCCTCTAAAAGTGATTTTATCCTCAGTTTTGTGCGTATTATTTTCAGTCTGTAAAAGTGGTGTACTTCTCGGACAACATCGTTCCCAGCACATCCAGACATCCTCCCCATGCTGTTCCCTAACCATTTTAGTGGTGTTTCCTTCGATTTATGACCTTTTCCTGTGAACCAGACACCCTCCCCTCTTCAGAGCAGGGGGTGCCTGGTTGAATGCTTGGGTTCTCCCATTGACTTCCATTGTGCTCGGGTGCTTGGTAGAGCACCCGAGCATCCCGAGGTGTTCCACTCGAGCACCCGAGCACTTTGGTGCCTGACCAACACTAGTGATAAACGTAACAAAAAAAAACATAAATCACCTGCTAAATCCTTTGCCGATCCAATGCTGATGCCCTGGTGGTCTTTGTTTACATGCAGTTATTGGCCTCAGCAGTCAAATGGATATACATGATGTCATCACGGCAAGACAAGTAAACAAAGAAGTCAAGGACCACTGGAGAGTCTTAGTAGGGGATTTGGTTATTTTTCCGTGATGGAAAAGGTGTAAACAGACAGCATTCTACTAGAGAATCTCAAGACTGTACAGCTTAAAATGAGTACAATGCAATAATAATAAAAAAATGCCCCCAAGGGTGTCCATAGCCTTTAAAACTCTTTTTACTCACTTATCTGTTTATCCATAGAACTTTTTTTCCCCATTCTGTGGGTGGGCAGCAGCCCCACACATTAGACCATAAAGCACCTCCATCTCTCAGGATCCATTGCAATTAAGTTTTGTTAATGCATCCCCTGCAGAAAAAAAATAGTCTCTCACATATAGCCTAAGAGAGACATGATACGTAATGCCCCCACAATTTCCCTCTCCACTGTCTAGAGAGAGATGTAGCTGGATTTTACTATGACTGTAGACGAAGGGTTGAATGAAATGTGCCTGGATTAGTGTTGATCGCGAATATTCTAATTCGCTAATTTTTATCGCGAATATCGGCACTTCGAGAATTCGCGAAGATGTAGAATATAGTGCTATATATTCGTAATCACAAATATTCTAGATTATTTTTTTCATCAGTAACCTCTCTTCTTGCTTGTGGGCCAATGAGAAGGCTGCAATATCTTTGTCAGAGCTTAGCAACATCCCTAACAACCAATAGGAAAGTTGCCTATCCCTTCAGTATATAAGAAACTCCCGAGCAGGCATTATCTGCAGTTTTTTTTTAAGTTCTAAGAGAGAGAAAAGTGACATTGATGTGCTCTGTGCTTTCATCTGGATCCTATTCCTTATCCAATTACATTAGATAGTTTAAACAGAAGGATAAACAGAGAAATGTAATGCACATAAAAAAACAACAGAACAATATTTTTATTGCATGTATTTTGTAGTAATACTTTATTTACGATGTCCTGTTCATTGCATAATAACACTTTTCATGGAATAACCCCTATAAATGTATTGAATTTATTAAATTAATATAATAATTAATTTAGGTCAGTGATCAACAGAGAAACCAGAGTGCATGTATTGTAAATGGAAAGAGCCTGACCCTTCTTTCCTCCTGTAATCCTGCTAAAAAGCTCCACAGTACCTCCAGCCAGGGGCGTAACTATAGGGGAAGCAGGGGAAGCGGCTGCTTTGGGGCCCTGACCCAGAAGGGCCCCATCCAAGAGGAGGAGAAGTACTAAAAGATTTTGTCAGGGCTCCTCAACATTATTACACAATGAAATTATATACAGTGGCAGTATAGACGGATGGAACAGCTGCCGGGCCTGGTCTGAGAGAGCGATCTTTACTAGCCACAGGAAAGAGGGCAGCATGAAAGGAAGGCGTTGTGAAAAAATTACTGGGGGAGGGGGCCCCATTCAAAAATTTGCTGTGGGGCCCAGTCATTTCTAGTTACGCCACTGCCTCCAGCCTTCATCTTCTCTGGTCATTGACTTCTAAAATTCCTATATTTAAAATGAGGGATATATAATGCCACACATAAATTGTAATTTGTAATCATAATATGCCACATACTGAATAACAGAAGAGTCATTCCTGTAAATTCTTTGGCAATGATTTTTTTTACCTAGCGATCACACCTGCTTTGGCTGTGCTTGCAAACTGTTCGCTGTATAAACATCCTACATAATTAACAGCCAACAACAAAAAAGGCTGCAATATAAATCAGGAACTCAGGAAGCATAATTATACATGAAGCGAAATGTTCCCTTTAGCAAACTCTTAATTTTCTTCTGCTGAACTAACTTTCTGGCACATGCGGAACAAGCATTGGTAATTGAAATAAAACGAATCCTAAAGATTTAAAGACGCTGCTGAGATCAATGGTGTGAAATTCCTAGTTGTCCAATCTCCAGTGAAAATAGACCCCTAAGGTCTTATTTCGTGTCTGTTGCTCCGTTTTTTGTGATTTTCTGCGGACCCATTGGTTTTCAATGGGTCCGTGGAAAACTCGGCAAATGCACCGTTTGTGCTCCGCATCCGTGGTCCGTGATTCCAGTCCGTCCAAAAAATATAACCTGCCCTATTCTTGTCCGCGAAAAACGGTTTGCAGACCCATTCAAGTCAATGGGACCACGAAAAAATGCGGAGGCACATCCAATTGTCATCCACGTCCGTTTTATTTCTATCTTTTGACCTGCATATATACCAGTATCCTGGGTGGAGATATTAAAATTACACTTTTTTCCCCCTTCCTTGTTTTCTGACGGTCCGCCAAAAAAACGGAAGACACACAGAAACACAACGGAACCAAAAACGGACTTCGATCACGGAACAACGGAACCCCATTTTGTGGACCGCTAATTACAACTGTCGTGTGCATGAGGCCTAAAACTTGGAATATGGTAAACTGCTCCAAGGTTCAACATCAGGAAGCATCGGGCTATTCTGGTAAAACACAACAGATTTAGAGAACTTTTGAGTAGAGACCCAAAAAGTCAAATTTAGTGGAGTGTTAAGCAATATCTACTCCACTCATATTAGAGTGGTATCTTAGACACCGGACTAATGGAATTTTGCTATGGTCATGTCAAGCTTGACTTTTCACGCTTCAAATGTTTAATTAGCTCTGGGCTTCTTGAGGATGTCAGTTCAACTACAAGTCTTGACCACAAAATCTTAGACTCATGAGAGTGAAGATGATCCTGGTGTGTGGATCATTCACTGGCCATGATTTATCATACCTTCACTCCAGAATTCTGGCATCAAAAAGTCCCAAAATAGGGCATTTGCGACTTTTCACACTCATTTGCGCATAATTTAGTGACTTTTTTACATGTGTATACCACTCACTCCAGTTTTGTAAAAATGGGCGTGGTTAGCCATGTTAATGAGTTTCACTCCAGATTTATCATTGTAACTTTTTAAAAAAGTCGCAAAAAAGTTCCAATTTCACTCCAGTGAGGACCATGCTTATCTTATGTGACTTTTTAATAGAACATGCGACTTTTTTGTAAATATGTGCGACTTTTGTAAAGCCGTTTACTGAAGGATGAACTGCTGCCATCAAACCACATTTATCACAGTATTAAAGGACCATTAATAAATCTGACTGAGCCAAAAGTGACTTCGGACTTATGTGAAATTGGAGTAAGATGGAAGTGTAATGATAAATCTGGCCCGTTGTGTAAAAAGCTACCAATACAGCTCTGTGCACCTCAGTAAATTATGAAGCAGACTTTTGAAGTTCAAATGAGTTTCTACCATTGGGCTATGGGTTCACAAAGTATAATTGTGATAACATATTCTAACAGCTGAAAGTGACTAGTAATTACTTGGTGGGCTGCTCATAAATTAGGTAAACTTGGTAGATTTTCCAGTGATTTTCTAAACCAAATCTGAAATCAAAATCTGCATGTGTTACTTATGGATTTGCCACAGATTTTGACACTGGTTTGCCCCAGATCTAACCCTTTGCATTGCAAAGGATGAAATCTGCACTGAAAATTCACACCAGCAATTGACCTCTTTGCCAATTTCAAAATTGACCTCTTTGCCAATTTCAAAATCTGCACTGCAGGTGAATTTCCAAACTGAAAATTTTGCATGTCAATGACGTTTTGAAAATATCATCTAATTAGCTGTTACCACATTATTCTGCAGGTTTTCTGCAAGAAAATCCATTCAGGAAATCCATGCCTAATGTACGCTGTGTGCATGTGGTGTGGGGAGTCGCTCTGGTAGATAGCGGTGCGGGTGCAGTACAGAGGCAAAACAAGTAGTCCAGAATGTGCAATAAACAGTGTTTTATTCACACTGACACAAAACAAACGATAAACAGTCTCTTGGTGTTAATTCACACTCACATCAGAGGTCATGAGGCAAAAACAAAAAGAGTCCATAGCAGGATCCAATCACCTGTGAGGTTTAAGGTGCGGGTTCGCACCTGGCTGTCAGCCGAGCCGCAGGACAAACCATCTTCAGGCTTCCAGGAAAAACCCCACTTTGCTGAGCTCCTTCCTCCAGGTCAGAGAGCTCCACAGCACTGTTAGCAGCTCCAGGACAATCACAGCCTCACTCTCAGGATGGAAGACAATCCACCCACCTGACAGTGCTGCCTGAGCTTTATAGCCCAGTCAAAACCCGGCCTGGAACATGGGGAGTAGTCACCCACCCAGCACTTTGACTACTCCCAGTAAAAGCCGTCCCGGATAAGCTATAGTAGCCATGCTACCTATAAAAAGTGTCAAGCAGCTACTGCTGCTGACATGAAAAAACGGCTCTTACTCCACCGAGGCCAGGAACCTCGGTGACACGTATCTATCGTCCACAATCATTCCCCGTGCCTTCTTACATACCTCCCCCCTTTGTTCAACCCTGCGGGGTTGAACACACGTCAAACAGTGCACTCGGGACAGGGCATCCGCGTTTCCCTGCAAGCTGCCTGCTCTGTGTTCTATGGAGAATTTAAAATTCTGTAAGGCCAGGAACCACCGGGTGACTCGGGCATTTCTCTCTTTGGCCTGGCTCATCCACTTGCGAGGGGAGTGGTCAGTCACCAGACGGAACTTCCTCCCCAACAGATAATAGCGGAGAGACTCGAGTGCCCACTTGATAGCCAGGCACTCTCTCTCCACTATACTGTACCTAGTCTCAGCTGGGGTGAGCTGACGGCTGAGGAAGACAACGGGATGCTCCTCCCCGTTGACTTCCTGAGACAGTACAGCACCCAGGCCAACCTCAGAGGCGTCGGTCTGAACTATGAACTCCTTCTTGAAATCCGGTGTCACCAAAACCGGGGACCCACACAGGGCCGATTTCAAGGCGGAGAAAGCCTTTTCTGCCTGCTCATTCCAACGGACCGTCACTGACTTCCGCCCCTTCAAGAGGTCTGTCAATGGTGCCGCTAAAGTGGCAAAATGGGGAACGAACCTCATGTAATAGCCCACCATGCCCAGGAATGACTTTACCTGCCTCGTGGTGACAGGTCGGGGCCAACTCCGTATTGCCTCTATTTTGTTTACTTGGGGCTTGATGACCCGCGCCCAATGACATACCCAAGATACTTTGTCTCCTCTAACCCTATGGAGCACTTCTTTGGGTTAGCGGTCAGTCCGGCCTTCCTAAGGGCGTCCACTACAGCCTGTACTTTGGGTAGATGACTTTCCCAGTCGCCACTGTGGATTATAATGTCATCCAAGTAAGCCGATGCGTACCGACGATGTGGACGTAGTACAATGTCCATGAGTCGTTGGAGCGTTGCTGGGGCACCATGCAGGCCAAAGGGTAACACTTTATACTGATACAGCCCCTCAGGGGTGATGAAAGCAGTTTTCTCTTTGGCAGCCTCCGTCAAGGGTACCTGCCAGTACCCTTTGGTGAGGTCCAAAACAGAAAAATACCTGGCTTGGCCTAACCTTTCAATCAGCTCATCCACCCGCGGCATGGGATACGCATCAAATTTGGAAACTTCGTTTAGTTTGCGGAAATCGTTACAGAACCGTAACGTCCCATCGGGCTTTGGTATTAAGACTATTGGACTAGCCCATTCACTTTTAGACTCCTCAATGATATTAAGTTTCAGCATTAGCTGCACTTCCTCCGAGATGGCTTGTCGCCGAGCCTCGGGTACCCGGTATGGTTTTAACCGGACTCTTGCCTGAGGCTCAGTGACAATGTCATGCCGGATTAGGGAAGTGCGTCCAGGGAGGTCCGAGAACACATCAGTGTTCCGACTAATGAATTCCCTAGCTTCCTGAGCCTGTTTAGAGGAGAGGGTGTCAGCAATTTTTACTGTGACCACCGCTTCTTTTGTATCATATATAGGGGCTGGAACTTCTTCTCCTAGAAAACTCGGCTGTGGGCTATCATCTGAACTGGTCTCCTTAGCTTTCCAAGGTTTAAGTAAATTCACATGGTACACCTGCTCCGGCTTTCGCCACCCTGGCTGGTGTACCTTGTAGTTTACTTCCCCAACTTTTTCGAGTACTTCGTAGGGTCCCTGCCACCTAGCCAGGAACTTATTGTCCACCGTCGGAACCAGAACCAAAACCCGATCTCCCGGGTTAAAGTTCCGGACCCGAGCCTGCCTATTATAGACCCGACTCTGAGCTTGCTGCGCTGCCTCCATATGTTCTTTAACCAGCGGTACCACGGCTTCCATGCGTTCCTGCATCTGGGTGACATATTCCACAACACTTTTATAGGGTGTGGGTTGCTGCTCCCACGCCTCTTTGGCTATGTCCAACAGCCCGCGAGGATGCCTGCCATATAGCAGTTCGAAGGGCGAGAACCCAGTAGAGGCCTGGGGCACTTCTCGCACTGCAAACATCAGATAGGGGAGAAGGAGGTCCCAGTCCTTCCCATCCTTAGCCACCACTCGTTTTAACATATTTTTAATGTTTTATTAAACCTTTCAACCAGGCCGTCAGTTTGCGGATGATAAACGGACGTCCGTAGCTGTTTAATGTGCAGCAACTTACAGAGTTCCCTCATGACCTTGGACATAAAAGGAGTCCCCTGGTCAGTCAGAACCTCTTTAGGTAGGCCCACGCGGGAAAACATCTCCATCAACTCCTTCGCTATCAGTTTGGCCGATGTATGTCGCAAGGGCACCGCCTCAGGGTACCGAGTGGCATAGTCTAGGACGACCAAGATATGTCGGTGCCCTCTAGCGGACTTCGGTACGGGGCCTATAAGATCCATAGCTATTCTCTCGAACGGAACCTCGATAATCGGGAGAGGTACCAGGGGACTACGGAAATGTGGCTGGGGGCTAGTTATCTGGCAGGTTGGGCAAGAGGGGAAGGGGAAATAATAGCATTCTTAATAAAGAATGCATTGTTAAATAAAGTGGAGGGGGTTAAAAATAATAAAAGTTAACTTACCTTAGCCACTTGATCGCTTAGTCGCGATCTCTCCTCACTTTCCCTGCAGCATCTATGATCTACAGGACCTGTGATGACGTCACATCACATGGTCCAATCACATGGTCCATCACCATGGTAAGATGGACCATGTGATTGGTCCATGTGATGTGACGTCATCACAGGTCCTGTAGATCATAGATGCTGCAGGGAAAGAGAGGAGAGATCGCGACTACGCAATCAAGTGGCTAAGGTAAGTTAACTTTCATTATTTTTAACCCCTTCCTCTTCATTTAACAATGCATTCTTTATTAAGAATGCTATTATTTCCCCTTATAACCATGTTATAAGGGGAAATAATCAATTCTCCAGTAGACCCGAAACCGGACTTCAGTAATGAAGTCCGGCTTCGGGTTGGGTACCAAGCATGGCGTTTTTTCTCACGCGCGTGCAAAACGTGTTGCAAACGTTTGCACCTGCGCGGGAAAAATGCGCATATTCCCGCAACGCACCCGCCTCTTATCCGGGCGTCAAACATGACGCCCGTGTGAAAGAGGCCTTAAAAGGGTTGGTTGTCCTGGTTCAAAGCTGAACCCAGACATACCCCCATTTTCACCCAGGCAGGCCCCCTTTTTCACACAGACAGGCCCCCGTTTCATGCTCCGATACTCTCCCTTGTCCTGTGCTGGATCATGCAAGGCTAGGGCTTTTTGTTTATATTTTTACACTGCTAGGCGAAGGCTTCTGCCCAGCAGTGTATTCGATGACATCACCAGCTCTGATGCGCAGGCTTGCAGGCTTTAGAGCTGTCCTAGCAATTTTACAGGCTAGGACAGTGTTTAAGCCGCCCATAGTGCCGGTGATGTCCCCGCGCTAACTGCTGGACAGAAGCTTCCGCCTAGCAGTCCCTATGGAGTCACCGGATCATCTAAAAAATCCTTTTCCCTGCATGTTTCAGCACAGGGCAAAGGAGAGCATCAGAGCATGAAATGCTCTGATGCTCATATTAGGGGGGCTGTCTGGGGGAAAATGTGGGTATGTCGGTGTTCAGCTCTGAACCTGGAAAACCCTTTTAAAAAGTGACCACACATTTCAGCTGTACTACTCAGACAGCACCCTACACAATACTCTCTGAGACTCACTCACCCAATCACTATGCAGCAGCTATTATTTTGTATTTTGTATAGTCAATGCCTAGACTATTATGCTGGATTTCGTAGCCCAATCAAGTGAAGTTCCACCATCACACCACAAATCCCTGTTATGGATTCCGTCATTGTTTTCCATTATAACCTGTTGCCAGGGATTCTGTCTCATCACCAGGGGGCATGGCTTCACAGCACGTCTCTCCTGACGCAGTTATGCCGAAGCTGGAGATCTCACTGCTGGAGCTTGGACAGGTAAGTTAGTGACAATACTATTTTAGGACATGCAGACTATGGGCTTGTTCACATCAACATTATGGATTCCGTACTTGTTTTCCATTATAACATGGCTATAACGGAAAATAACGGAATCCATAAGACAGAAATCAAAACGAATGCCTTTAAGAGACATTCCGTTTTGATCCTTCATAATACAAGTCTATGGGCAGCATAACGGATCCGTAATGGTTTCCATTATGCAGTAGTCAAGTCCTGCATAAAGGAAAACCAGGATGGATCTGTTATGCTGCCCATAGACTTGTATTATGACGGAATGCAAAATGGAAGCCTTTGAAAGGCATTCCGTTTTGCTTTCTGTCATAATAGAAGTCTATGCGAATCTTAATGGATCTGCCTGGTTCCTGTTATGCAGAACGGAAAAAAAAGTCCTGTCGACAGGACTTTGTTTTCTGTCTTGCATAACAGGAATCAGACGGCTCTGTTATATTTGCCATAGACTTCTATTATGCCGGATCAAAACGGAATGCCTCTTAAAGGCTTACGTTTTGACTTGCGTCTTATGGATTCCGTTAATTTCCATTATAACCATGTTGTAACGGAAAACAATGATGGAATCCATAACGGTATTATGAACACGCCCTTAGTCTGCATTTCCAAAAATAGTATTGTCACTAACTTACCTGTCCAGGCTCCAGCAGCGAGATCTCCAGGCTTCAGCACAACCACGTCGGGAGAGACGTGCTGTGAAGCCATGCACCCTGGTGATGCGACAGGATCCCCAGCAACAGGATGCAATGCTCAGTTTCTCTCCCCAGTTTGCATGTGCTGAAGGAAAACTAGCAGTGCTTGATTATTCAGCTGTTCTGTTCCTGTGTGCTGTGTCTGACTAATGGACACTGAGTCATGGACCTATCAGATTCTGAACCTGGGACTCAATGCTCTATTTAACCCCTTAGTGACCACCGGTACGTGTTTTATGGTGGTCACTAAGGGGCCTTAGGCTGGGCCGCCGCTTTTTTACTTGGCCCAGTCTAAGTGCTGCATGGTTTCTCCGTGTAGCGGGGACCCGGCTCTCACATGAGAGACGCGGCTCTGCTCTAACAGCCCGCAATGGCAGGAGTGCCTATCCGGGCTGTTTAACACTATACATGCGACTCGGACTACATAAATATCACAAAAATTATCCACTACGGTGAACGTTGCAAAAGAAAAAGAAAAAAAAAAACAGAATTGCTAATTTATTCTTAGCTGCCACTGAAAAAATGTAATAACAAGTGATCAAAAATCGCCACTTCAAAATGATACAACAAAAAATACAAGTCGTCCCACAAAAATCAAGTCCTCACACACAACTCCATAGAGAGAAAAATAAAAAAGTTATGGGTCTTGGGAAGCGGCAATGAGAAAACATTTTTTCTTTTAAAGAAAGGGGTTTTATTGCAAAAAAGTAGTAAAACCTAAAAAAAACTATATGCATTTGGTATCACTGTAATCGTACTGATCCAGAACATAAAGTTATTATATAATTTTACCGAAAAATTAACGCCGTAAAATTTATTAAGTAAAAGTGCCGTGGCAGTATTGCTGTTTTTCTCATCTCCCTCCCAGAAAGAGTTAAAAAAAAGTTAATCAGAAATGTATGTGTACCCCAAAATTGCCACATTAAAAACTACAACGTGTCCCTCAAAAAACAAGCCCTCATAAGGCTATATAGACAGAAAAATAAAAAAGTTACAGCTCTTTGAACTCGACGATCAAAAAAGGAAGAAAACGTTTGGTCAATAAGGCCCAAAACAGGCTGGTCACTAAGGGGTTAAATCCCTTGCTGACAATTCACCCTTGTCAGTTATAAGTTTACTCCCTTGCTGTGCTCCTGGATCTGTCTGTGAGTGTGTTGGATTGTGTTGGTTTGGCTATTTTGACTACCCCCCATCCTCTGATTTTGCACTGTATTGTCCTCCAGGTTTTGACCTATATCCGTACGACTCTTCTTTGTCTGGTTGCATCCTTATGTTCATGCCTGGCGCTAGTACCCGGCAAGGCCGGGCAGCTGCCGGGGCACACTGCTTCTGGGGGGGCCCACTGAGCTGCTATGAGCAGTTCCATCAATACAGATGGAAGAACTCATTGCTGGAGCTGCTGTCATATTACTTACGCAGTACCCATTGTGGTGGGCCTTCTGGTTGTCAAATTAGGCTACTGCAGAGACTTAGACATGCCCCCTCTACACATTTTTCCTGAGGAGAGAAGACCAGGCTGGAACAGAAGTGTGAACACAGTTTGTCAGTGAGTAGTGAGTCTGCACTGAACTGACTGTCCTAGTAATTTACAATTAGTCAGTTCTGGTCAGATGAGACATGCGGCTGACACAAAGATTATGTTTCCTGGGATGATCACAGGCGTGTGAATTGGCCCTTCCTACATGTAAAATGAGAAATACTGAGTTACTCAGCGTTACTTTTTGTAGGTGAAAATCAGCTTTAACTGCCATGCAAAAGCAAACAAACGTAGAAATGCAAGTGCTGCGAGCTCCAAAGGAGCAGGTGCAGAGGAGGTCACTGGTAGTGGCTCTGATGACATGCCGTACCTTTCGCTGTTGTTCCCTGGAGTTCGGTGTAGTGAAAACGGTGATTAAAAGGAACCCAGCAAGAATTGTAGAACAAAGAATGCAAAAACAAATAGCAGCATATACAACAGCAGTTCATACAAAGAACATTTTCTCCTCCCAGATACTGACAATGCCTCTCTCTCCTGACTCCCTTCCCTACAGCTCAACTCTGGCACCTAAAGGTGTCCACTGTATGATGCAGGCTTTTAGCTATGCCTGTCCTGAACTGCGGTCATGGCGTCTCAACGTGTTTTCCACCACTTTGCACCAGAGTCTTGATACCTTGATTGATTGATCACTCTCTTGATGCAAATACGCTGTAGCTCGCAAATCCTGTAGCCTAGGACCCTGCCGGCTCTCTGGGGCAATCTTGTAATCATAGATGAGCCGCCCTTGTGGTCCAGATGGCCTAGTAAAGTGGGAGATGGATCACATGCTCCCTCACTCCTCGATTTCCTTTTTGCTTTCTAACTCAATCAAAGTGGATTTGATAAAAAATTCTAGCAATATTTTTTTAACAATGTACATTTCAGGAACATTCAATTGGTTCATTGGCTCCTTCATAAATAAATCATTTTGCATATAACTGTTTACTTTCTCATCCTAAAAATATTATTCAATCATTGTGAATGCTGACCCTGCATAAAACGTTACTATTTTATACAGAAATGCAATTCTTTTTACTTGGAGCTCTGCTAGGAAGCATTTGTGGAAATGCATTAAAGTTTGTCCTGAAAATGCTTACAACAAAGTTCTTACTGCTCATTAGATAAAAGCAACAAACACATCATTGTTAAATTATAAAAATGTTGCCAACGATGTATATACATAGATAGTTCTCACAGCCAAGAAAACAAATGGCCTTGGCACATACTCAGCTCTTGTTTTTTATACTGTGCATAAGGGCTCATGCACACAAATGTATTTTCTTAAGGTATCCGTTCTGTTTTTTTGTGGACCGTATGCAAAGCCATTCATTTCAACAGCTCTGCAAAAAATAAACTGAAATTACTCCATGTGCATTCCGTTTCTGTATTTCTCTATCTACGTTCCGGAAAAACAAATAGAACATGTCCTTTTATTGTCCACTTTACGGAAAAGGATAGGACTGTTCTATTAGCGGCCAGCTGTTCCATTCCGCAAAATATTGAATGCACACGGACGTCATGCGCTATTTTTGTGGATCCGTGTAGTGCGAATCGCAAAATACGTACGGTCGTGTGCATGAGCCCTAATAATAAAGATTGCCTAATGAATCCTTAGGAACAGGGGCAAATGTGTACAATCTGTGCAGCTGTGCAGGGGCCCTTCTGGTAAAGGGACCCACTGCCATATCAAAACCATTGACTTCCCGCTGTATATTAGATTGCATATAAGGGGCTAAGCTAATTTCAAAGCTCACAATTGGAGGAGTGTCAGAGAGTTTGTGTGTAGTGTTGAGCGAACAGTTCGAGAATAGTTCGGGTTCGTATCGAATTTTGGGGTGTTCGGGACATGGACCCGAACCCGAACATTTTCAAAAAAGTTCGGGTTCAGGTTTTTTGTTTGGCGATTTCTTCCCGCTTTCTGAAGGGCTGCATAGCAGCCAATCAGCTAGCGTTTTACTTCTTGCCCTAAGAGCCCATCACAGCCATGCCTACTAATGGCATGGCTGTGATTGGCCAAGTGCAGCATGTGACCCAGCCTCTATTTAAGCTGGAGTCACGTAGCGCCGCACGTCACACTGCTCTGATTAGTGTAGGGAGAGGACGCAGCTTCTGTGAGGGCGAGATTAGGCAGGGAAAAGTCAGCAACAGCACCTAATGAACGGATCGATCTACAGCTGTGAATTATTGAACTTCTGCTAGTTACTTGCTCGCTGGTTTTTAGGCTGCACAGAGCATTTTTCTGTCACTTATTTTCTGGGTTGATCGGCGGCCATTTTGTGACTTGTGGTGCACCAGAACAAGCTGCCACCAAGTCCATCAATCCATCAATACTAGTTTTTTTTTTTGCTATATCCTACATCAGGGGCTTGGCTGTGCTAATTGTCACCCCTAGAAACTCAGGATAGCAATTTCTATATTTTATTAAGGGGTTAAATACAATTGCCAAAAAACCAATCCCCTAAATCCAGCTTTGGCTAGCCAAGTATAATACTGTCTGCTGTCTGGCAAAAGATAGATTATTTTCTGTGGTGGAATTCAATTGCCAAAATAGCAATCCCCTAAATCTGGTGTCCCAGCACTGGCTGGCAAAGTACAATAGTGTTTCCTCCAAAACATATATTTTGTTCTGGGGTGAAATTCAATTGCCAAAATAGCAATGCCCTAAATCTGGCGTCACAGCTGTGGCTGGCAAACTATAATAGTGTCCACCAAAACATATATTTTGTTCTGGGGTGAAATTTACTTGCCAAAATAGCAATACCCTGAATCTGGTGTCCCAGCTGTTGCAGGCCAAGTGTTAATCTGTCCTTAAAAGGGTATATTTTGTTCTGGGGTGAAATTCAATTGCCAAAATAGCAATACCATAAATCAGTGGTTTCAGCTGTGGCTGGCAAAGTATAATAGTGTCCGCCAAAACATATATTTTGTTCTGGGGTAAAATGCAATTGCCAAAATAGCAATACCCTGAATCTGGTGTCCCAGCTGTTGCAGGCCAAGTGTTAATCTGTCCGTAAAAGGGTTTATTTTGTTCTGGGCTGAAATTCAATTGCCAAAATAGCAATACCATAAATCAGTGGTTTCAGCTGTGGCTGGCAAAGTATAATAGTGTGCGCCAAAACATATATTTTGTTCTGGGGTGAAATTCACTTGCCAAAATAGCAATACCCTGAATCTGGTGTTCCAGCTGTTGCAGGCCAAGTGTTAATCTGTCCTTAAAAGGGTATATTTTGTTCTGGGGTGAAATTCAATTGCCAAAATAGCAATACCATAAATTAGTGGTTTCAGCTGTGGCTGGCAAAGTATAATAGTGTCCGCCAAAACATATATTTTGTTCTGGGGTGAAATTCAATTGCCAAAATAGCAATACCCTGAATCTGGTGTCCCAGCTGTTGCAGGCCAAGTGTTAATCTGTCCGTAAAAGGGTTTATTTTGTTCTGGGGTGAAATTCAATTGCCAAAATAGCAATACCATTAATCAGTGGTTTCAGCTGTGGCTGGCAAAGTATAATAGTGTCCGCCAAAACATATATTTTGTTCTGGGGTGAAATTCAATTGCCAAAATAGCAATACCCTGAATCTGGTGTCCCAGCTGTTGCAGGCCAAGTGTTAATCTGTCCGTAAAAGGGTATTTTACACTCAAGGTGTATATACAAGTGCTGAGAGGGTCATCCTCATTAACTGCACACGCTACCGTGCATCTCCCACTGTATTTCTGTCCGTTAAAGGGTATATTACACAAAGTGTTAAAATACAATTGCTGAAGGCATAATCCTACATATTTTTTCTCACACTACTGTGCATCTCCAAGTGTAAATTTGTCCATAAAAGGATACCTTTCATCCAGGGCCTAAATACTAGCCCTAAAAGAGATATTCCCCTAAATCAGTGGTTACTGCTGTGCCTGGATTAGTGTAATACGGTACATAAATAAATTGGCAGATAGTGTTAGGTGCCTGTAAAAATAGGCCTGAATTTGAAATCAATACATTTGGCCAAATTTTTTATTTCTTATTGTGGTGCTTGGTGAACGGTAACAATGAGGAAAACATCTAGTAAGGGACGCGGACACGGTCGTGGTGGTGTTAGTGGACCCTCTGGTGCTGGGAGAGGACGTGGCCATTCTGCCACAGCCACACGTCCTAGTGAACCAACTACCTCAGGTTCCAGTACCCGCCAGAATTTACAGCGATATTTGGTGGGGCCCAATGCCGTTCTAAGGATGGTAAGGCCTGAGCAGGTACAGGCGCTAGTCAATTGGGTGGCCGACAGTGGATCCAGCACGTTCACAACATTATCTCCCACCCAGTCTTCTGCAGAAAGAGCACAGGTGGTGCCTGAAAACCAAGCCCATCAGTCTGTCACATCACCCCCATGCATATCAGGGAAACTGTCTGAGCCTCAAGTTATGCAGCAGTCTCTTATGCTGTTTGAAGACTCTGCTGGCAGGGTTTCCCAAGGGAATCCATCTAGCCCTTCCCCAGTGGTGAAAGACATAGAATGCACTGATGCACAACCACTGATGTTTCCTGATGATGAGGACATGGGAATACCACCTCATCGGAGTCCGCACGTCTCTGATGATGACGAAACACAGGTGCCAACTGCTGCGTCTTTCTGCAGTGTACAGACCGAACAGGAGGTCAGGAGGGAAGACTGTGTGGAAGACGATGCAGGGGACGATGAGGTCCTAGACCCCATATGGAATGAAGGTCGTGCCACTGACTGTCATAGTTCAGAGGAAGAGGCAGTGGTGAGACCGAACCAACAGCGGTTGGTCAATCAAAAGAGAGAGCAGGGGGAAAAAGCAGACCAGCCGCCGCCAAAAGAGTTCGCCTGCTACTGGCCACCGCCACCAGGGACCGAGCACCCCAAAGGCAGCTTCAAGGAGTTCCCTGGCATGGCACTTCTTCAAACAATGTGCTGACGACAAGACCCGAGTGGTTTGCACGCTGTGCCATCAGAGCCTGAAGTGAGGCATTAACGTTCTGAACCATAGCACAACCTGCATGACCAGACATCTACATGCAAAGCATGAACTGCAGTGGAGTAAACACTTTAAAAGCAAGGAACTCACTCTGGCTCCCCCTGCTCCCTCTTCTGCTGCTGCCTCGGCTTCTTCTTCCGCCTCGGGAGGAACGTTGGCACCTGCCGCCCACCAAACAGAGGATGTGCCACCGACACCACCACCTGCGTCACCAAGCATCTCCACCATGTCACACGGCAGCGTTCAGCTCTCCATCTCACAAACCTTGGAGAGAAAGCGTAAATTCCCACCTAGCCACCCTCGAGCCCTGGGCCTGAATGCCAGCATTTCTAAACTACTGGCCTTTGAAATGCTGTCATTCAGGCTGGTGGACACAGACAGCTTTAAACAACTGATATCCATGGCTGTCCCACAGTATGTTGTTCCCAGCCACCACTACTTCTCCAAGACAGCCGTGCCTTCCCTGCACAACCAAGTATCCGATAAAATCAAGTGTGCACTGCGCAACGCCATCTGTGGCAAGGTCCACCTAACCACAGATACGTGGACCAGTAAGCACGGCCAGGGACGCTATATCTCTCTAACTGCACACTGGGTAAATGTAGTGGCGGCTAGGCCCCAGGCGGAGAGTTCCTTGGCACACGTCCTTCCGCCGCCAAGGATCGCAGGGCATCATTCTTTGCCTCCTGTAGCCTCCTCCTCCTACTCGGCTTCCTCCTCCTCTGCTTCCACCAGCTCATCCAGTCAGCCACACACCTTCACCACCAACTTCAGCACAGCCCGGGGTAAACGTCAGCAGGCCATTCCCCCTGTTTGGGGGACAGGCCCCACACCGCGCAGGAGTTGTGGCGGGGTATTGAACAACAGACTGACGAGTGGTTTCTGCCGGAGGGCCTCAAGCCCGGCCTGGTGGTGTGCGATAATGGGCGAAATCTCGTCGCAGCTCTAGGACTAGCCGGTTTGACGCACATCCCTTGCCTGGCGCATGTGCTGAATTTGGTGGTGCAGAAGTTCATTCACCACTACCCCGACATGTCAGAGCTGCTGCATAAAGTGCGGGCCGTCTGTGCGCGCTTCCGGCATTCACATCCTGCCGCTGCTCGCCTGTCTGCTCTACTGCGTAACTTTGGCCTTCCCGCTTACCGCCTCATATGCAACGTGCCCACCAGGTGGAACTCCACCTTGCATATGCTGGAGAGACTGTGCGAGCAGCAGCAGGTCATAGTGGAATTTCAGCTGCAGCACACACGCGTCAGTCGCACTGCAGAACAGCACCACTTCACCACCAATGATTGGGCCTCCATGCGAGACCTGTGTGCCCTCTTGCGCTGTTTCGAGTACTCCACCAACATGGCCAGTGGCGATGACACCGTTATCAGCGTTACAATACCCCTTCTATGTCTCCTTGAGAAAACGCTTAGGGCGATGATGGAAGAGGAGGTGGCCCAGGAGGAGGAGGAGGAGCATTTTTAGTACTTTCAGGCCAGTCTGTTAGAAGTGGCTCAGAGGGAGGTTTTTTGTAACAGCAGAGGCCAGGTACAAATGTGGCCAGCCAGGGCCCACTACAGGAGGACGAGGAGGATGAGGGGGAGGTGGAGGAGGCTGAGGATGAAGCAGGTTCACAGCGGGGTGGCACCCGACACAGCTCAGACCCCATCACTGGTGCGTGGCTGGGGGGATACGGAGGACGATGACGATACGCCTCCCACAGAGGACAGCTTGTCCTTACCTCTGGGGAGCCTGGCACACATGAGCGACTACATGCTGCAGTGCCTGCGCAACGACAGCAGAGTTGCCCACATTTTAACGTGTGCGGACTACTGGGTTGCCACCCTGCTGGATCCACGGTACAAAGACAATGTGCCCACTTTACTTCCTGCACTGGAGCGTGATAGGAAGATGCGCGAGAACAAGCGCACGCTGGTAGACACGCTCCTGAGAGCATTCCCAAATGTCATAAGGGAACAGGTGGAAGCCCAAGGCGAAGGCAGAGGAGGAGCAAGAGGTCGCCAACGCAGCTGTGTCACGGCCAGCTCCTCTGAAGGCAGGGTTAGCATGGCAGAAATGTGGAAAAGTTTTGTCTCCACGCCACAGCTAACTGCACCACCACCTGATACGGAACGTGTTAGCAGGAGGCAGCATTTCACTAACATGGTTGAACAGTACGTCTGCACACCCCTCCACGTACTGACTGATGGTTCGGCCCCATTCAACTTCTGGGTCTCCAAATTGTCCACGTGGCCAGAGTTAGCATTTTATGCCTTGGAGGTGCTGGCCTGCCCGGCGGCCAGCGTTCTGTCTGAACGTGTATTCAGCACGACAGGGGGCGTCATTACTGACAAACGCAGCCGCCTGTCCACAGCCAACGTGGACAAGCTGACGTTCATAAAAATGAACCAGGCATGGATCCCACAGGACCTGTCCCTCCTTTGTGCAGAATAGACATTTATAACTGCCTCCCCTCAACCATGTATTCTTGTACTCCGGGGCACTTCTTTATTGAATCCTCATTTTTTTAACTTTACCATGATCTTGCGGTGCAACCCAAAGTTGAATGAACCTCTCCTCAATCTGGGCGCCAGGGCCTAAATAACTGAAAGTGTCCTTCTCCAGTGGTGGGTGATATGACGCATGATTCCTTGCTGTGGGACCTCTCTCCTCTGTCTGGGTGCTGGGGCCGAAATAACTGAAAGTGGCCTTCTCCAGTGGTGGGTGATATGACGCATGATTCCTTGCTGTGGGACCTCTCTCCTCTGTCTGGGTACTGGCCGAAATAACTGAAAGTGGCCTTCTCCAGTGGTGGGTGATATGACGCATAATTCCTTGCTGTGGGACCTCTCTCCTTTGTCTGGGTGCTGGGCCTAAATAACTGAAAGTGGCCTTCTCCAGTGATGGGTCATATGACACCTTATTCCTTGCTGTGGGACCTCTCTCCTCTGTCTGTGTGCTGGGGCCGAAATAACTGAAAGTGGCCTTCTCCAGTGGTGGGTGATATAACGCCTTATTCCTTGCTGTGGGACCTCTCTCCTCTGTCTGGGTGCTGGGGCCGAAATAACTGAAAGTGGCCTTCTCCAGTGGTGGGTGATATAACACCTTATTCCTTGCTGTGGGACCTCTCTCCTCTGTCTGGGTGCTGGGGCCGAAATAACTGAAAGTGGCCTTCTCCAGTGGTGGGTGATATGACGCATGATTCCTTGCTGAGTGACCTCTCTCCTCTGTCTGGGTGCTGGGGCCCAAATAACTAAAAGTGGCCTTCTCCAGTGGTGGGTGATATGACGCATGATTCCTTGCAGTGGGACCTCTCTCTGCAATTGATATTGGTTCATTTTTATTTATTTTATTTTATTTTAATTCATTTCCTTATCCACATTTGCTTGCAGGGCATTTACCTACATTTTGCTGCCTTTTGCAGCCATCTAGCCCTTTCCTGGACTATTTTAGAGCCTTTTTAGTGCCTAAAAGTTCGGATCCCCATTGACTTCAATTGGGTTCGGGTTCGGGATAAAGTTTGGGTCGAGTTCGGATCCCGAACCCGAACATCCAGGTGTTCGCTCATCTCTATTTGTGAGCAATTGGAGAAGAAGGCCCCCATATATAATTCTTGCATGGGGCCCTGTGCTGCTTGTGTCGTCTGACGCTATACCATAGAGCTATTTTCTCTATATGTGGATTATACTGTACATAAAATAGCTTGGGACCAATGTTGGCTCTCAGGGGCCCCTACATGTGGCCTCCTAGCTGCTGACAGCAGCATGTACTATTGCACACTGGCAGAGGTGTAACTTGATGCTCCTGGATTCTACTGCAGAAAAACAGAACTCCTCACCTAGCATGTGCTGGTGGGCCCCCTCAAATACAATATCCTAAGACAACCCCTATAGCCATGTCCCTGATTGGAGGAATGCAATCCTGCAGGCAAATATTTTGCTGAATTTTGCCTTAGTAATTCCTTTAAAGAGCAGTGCACGTATCTGTTCCTGAGCTTTCAATGGGAACCATAGATCTGTAATATCCCAGAGTGGTATTACCTTTCCTACACCCTAAACTGTCTCTAATGGGCTAACCATATCATCTGTGTATTTATTCCAGGTCTTCTTACACTTTGCAATAATTGTTCTGCTATATAACTGTTATTTGTTGCATTACATATTCTATGCCTGGTTCATCAGCAGGTGGCAGTGTATATGGCAGAGATATCTTTAAATAGAATGGAACTTACCATTCCATTCTCCTACTTTTGGACAGAAGGGGGCCAGTCCCATTTCCTACCAAGTGAACTGCTGCAGGAAGTTTTCAGTCAGTCTTAGTCTAGTCTAGAGTCGAAAGGTACAAAAACAGCCCCAAAGCCCAGCAACGAGAATAAAGCCAAGTTTATCACAGCATAGAGATAAAGCAGAATATTTAAGTGTGCCTGCCAGTTTATGCCAAAAACCTGCTGGAACCAAGAGAAACACCACTTCTTGTATGGTTGCAAGTTGATTCAAGTAGAGCTGTTGAACTTTATAAAAGTCTGGACTCGCCTATTTCTCCACCTCCACCATTACTCTCTCCTTTATTGCTTCGGAGCCTAATCCTGGGGAGCAATGGTATCCAGGTAGGAGCACCATGACACACACAGAAAACTATTGAGACTGTACCACAACACTCGGCATTCTGATAAATCTGGGACATGATCGGCCCTGGCGGGCGGCACGTTTCAGATCTGCTTCACAGTGAATGGGGTGAGTGTCACTTTAGCCTGTGAGTGGTCATGTCATGCTGGGAGTTACAGTGTTACAACAGCTGGAGAGAGGCAGGTTGGAGACTACTGATTTAACCAATTTAAGAACTACTGCATGTGGGTAATCTGGTTGACAACACAAAAGAACCCTTAAAATAATACATCCAATACACATGTTGTGAACTTAAAGGGGTTGTGTCACTTCAGCAAATAGCATTGATTATGTAGAGAAAGTTAATACAAGGCACTTACTCATATATTGTATACATTAGTAAGTGCCTTGTGTTAACTTCTACTACATAATAGGTAAAATTTGTTGAATTGAGACAACCCCTTTAACTCAATCCTTTAAAAAAAAAAAAAAAAAGTTAGGACATGTTTTCACATTTACCGCAGAACCATAAAGTGTGCACTTTCTATAGCAGCCAAGTGACCTGTGTCAAGTCACTGAAATGAAGCACCTATTATATATCTCCCTCTCCAAGCATGGAAGTCTCAGCAGAATCTCAACCAATAATCAGCATCTACATACATCCAGGCAAACAGTAACAGATAATAATCATTTCCTACACCTTCTGCATTGAGGGAACATACTGTAGCAATTTATATGCAACTGTTTCTGGGGTAAATTGCTTGAAAATGTGATGCAATTCAGCACAGTTTGGCAAATCTAGGTTAAATGGGTTCTCCAGGAATCTAGAAAATGAAAATGCTTAAATATTACTTTATTGTAAATATATTCCTATATAACTTTCATTATTTATAATGGCTCATTTTGTTTAGGGAGCAATTTTTAGGAGAAACAAAATGGCCGCCGTCTTATTAATACCCGCAAATCCTGTCCTAATCATACAGGAGGACATGTTACTTCCAAGCACTGAGGTAAAGAGCTGCCTCATCCTCTTCTTCTACTTGTCAGGGATTATGATCTGAATACAGATTATAAGAACTTTAAAGTGTAATTGCAGTTTCATTTTTTTTTTTTATACCCTAATGGTATAGTACAACCTGATGTATAAGTGCTTTTGTACTTTAAAATTTAATTAATTTTAGTTTTACCTGCAAATAACTCCCACAAATGTGTGCTACTTTCCTATTCTGCAGTCCTCTCCTCACTGAAAACTGGGGAGAGCACTGGGAGGGGGAGCACAGCCCTGAGTACTAGGGAGAGCAGTGGAAGGAGGAGCACAGCCCTGAGTACTGGGGAGAGCACTGGGAGGAGGAGTACAGCCCTGAGTACTGGGGAGAGCACTGGGAGGAGGAGCACAGCCCTGAGTACTGGGGAGAGCACTGGGAGGAGGAGTACAGCCCTGAGTACTGGGGAGAGCACTGGGAGGAGGAGCACAGCCCTAAGTACTGGGGAGAGCACTAGGGGGAAGGAGCACAGCCCTGAGTACTGGGGAGAGCACTGGGAGGAGGAGCACAGCCCTGAGTACTGGGGAGAGCAGTGGGAGGAGGAGCACAGCCCTGAGTACTGGGGAGAGCAGTGGGAGGAGGAGCACAGCCCTGAGTACTGGGGAGAGCACTGGGGGGGAAGGAGGACAGCCCTGAGTAATGGAAGGAGCACTGGTAGGAGGAGCACAGCCCTGAGTACTGGGGAGAGCACTGGGAAGAGGAGCACAGCCCTGAGTGCCTGGGCTCGGACACAAAGAGGAGGGGGAGGGCTGTGGTAGTTGCTGCTATCTCCTGAATGATAGCAGCTAGAAACATGCAACTGGTCTTGTTTGAAAGCTGATTCCAGGCAATAGAGGCTAGAAATTGGGCCGGCAATAATCGCGAGTAAAATCTGATTTTATTTTCCCTTTCAGGTGCATTCAAACCGATTTCTATCAGTGATCTCTTCCCCTGTACTAAAGATATTGCTGTCATTCTGGTAAAGTCTCGAAGCTTGGATTTACAGCTTTCAAGCAATACAAAGCCCATATCGCTAGTTGGTACCAAACCAGAGATATGAGCAGCTAAAGCAGACCACCCCTCTCCTTATCAGTGTGGAGGAGAATGGGGGCGAGAGCTGACAGGTGACTATTAAGAGGCTAAAACAAATGCTTACTGATTTCATGTAATTATGTAATTGCAGGGCTTGTCTCTGGTTAGCTGTATGTGAGAGGATACACACTGATTTGGGGTACTGGGGGAAGTTATCTGCATTCTGGTTGGTCTTGTCTGTCTCTGGTCAGCTGGATGTGAGAGGATACACAAAGATCTGGGGTAGTGGGGGAGGTTACCAACATTCTGATTGGTCTTGTCTGTCTCTGGTTAGCTGTATGTGAGAAGATACAAAATGCTCTGAGGTAGTGGGGGAAATTATCTGCATTCTGATTGGTCTTGTCTGTCTCTGGTTAGCTGGATATGAGAGAATACACACTTCTCTGGGGTAGTGGGGGAAGTTATCTGCATTCTGATTGGTCTTGTCTGTCTCTGGTTAGCTGTATGTGAGAGGTTACTCACTGCTATGGGGTAATGGGAGAAGTTATCTGCATTCTGATTAGTCCTGCTAGTTTATGCGAGGAGAGCAAGGGCTTATGGGAAGTGAGGGAAATACAGGATGGCCTCAAGGACAGAGCAAAGATCACCACAGGTACAGTAGTGCAGCAGAGGCCATCTTAGGAAGATACTACAATAAATGTGCTGATTGGAATTCTATATCTGTGTCACCAGAGAAAAGAGTCTAAAATGATTTGGAGAATATAAAACAACACAATTTATTAATATATCCCACAATGTGATGGGTTTACAATATATATAATGTAGAAATAAAATACAAATAAAAATAAAATACCCACATAAAATATCAAGAGGGCCCTCTAAAGACAATAATCAATAATCATTAGTCCATAATCGATATCAAAGTAAAAAGTCTCAGTCCAATAAATAAATGTTATCCTCCTTGAAATAAAATGTAGCGTCTTATTAACGATCCAATATATTGTAGTGTGCTCCTTGGGGTATAGTATAGCGCCTTAATTCGTGATTCCATAGATAACAAAGTTCATTCTATTCCGCTCTATCTCTTAAGCACTAGAGACAGAATTGAGGAGTTAGAATCTATTGTCCGATATAAATCAATACAGCACTAATAAGGAAAGTGTGAGATATGCCGGCAGTATGTAGTTGCGGTTATGAGTAGTAATGTGTTGTGGCTAATCCTTAACCTACAGTGGCAGAGAACACAGGTTTACCTGATGTAACGCTGGCAGGGTTGATCAACCTCCTGGTCCAGGCCGCAGCGTCCCACGTGTCAGACCGTAGTGGGGAGGGATCTTACCTCTCGCCGCGTACTCTGCTGCATGTGATGTACCAGGATGCCGATTTCTTCAGTCTCTCTCCTGCTACTCACTCGCCGTACTCCCTTCAATCTTGCGCTGTTTGCATATTCCAATTGGTCTGGTGATTCTCTAAGGGTACTTTCACACTTGCGTTTGTGTAATCCGGCAGGCAGTTCCGTTGTCGGACCTGCCAGCCGGATCCGCCGTTCAGCATGACAACTGACAGCATTTGTAGACGGATCCGTCTACAAATGCATTGCAAGAACGGATCCTTGTCATGCGGATGGACACGAATATCGGCACTTCGAGATTTTGCGAAGATGTAGAATATAGTGCTATATATTCATAATCGCAAATATTCTAGATTTTTCATCAGTAACCTCCCTTTTTGCTTGTGGGCCGTATTTTTGTTAGAGCTTAGCAACATCCCTAGCAACCAATCGGAAAGTTGCCTACTATATAAGAACCTCCCCAGCAGCCAGTTTCGGCTGTTGTTTTTGCAGTTCAGAGAGAGAGAGAGGGAGAGAGAGAGCAGTGTCATTGCTGTGCTCTGTGCTTTTATCTGGATCATATTCCCTACCCAATTACATTAGATAGTTAGGCCCCTTGCAGACGAGCGTGAGCGGATTAGGTCCAGATGTGTTGCGGGTGCGTTCAGTGAAAACTGAGCTATTTCGCAAGCAAGTCAATTCAGTTTTGTTTACGATCGCGTTCAGTTGTTCAGTTTTTATCGCGCAGGTGCAATGCGATTTGATGCATTTTGCACGCTCGTGATAAAAAACGGAATGTTTACAAACAACATCTCTTAGCAACCATCCATGAAAAACGCATCGCATCCGCACTTGCATGCCGATGCGATTTTCACGCAGCACCATTCACTTCTATGGGGCCAGTGCACAAGTGATGCTTGAAAACCACCGCTCATTTACACAGACCCCTTGAAATTAATGGGTCCGGATTCCATGCGGCCGCAATGCGTTCACATCATGCATTGCACCCGCGCTGAATACTCTCTCGTGTGAAAGTAGCCTTAGTTAGCTCATATATATTATATAGATAGCTAGTGGGAGTTAGTCAGTGTAGGTTAGATAGTGATATAGTGTAGCTGATAGGTTCCAGTGCAGGGTGTTGGGTAGTGTGAAAGGAATTACTGTTTCTCTGCTGTCCATACATACATGCTACAGACAAAGTGCAGTGATGTCACAACAATACTTAGTGCACCAATCACTAAGGCTGGGTTCAGACTTGCGCATTTTACAGCGCATTCAAATGCGCTGTAAAACGCTCAACACATGAAAACCAATGCTTCCCTATGGCCCTGGTTCTCACTTGAGCGTTTTACAGCGCATTTGAAGGCGCTGAAAAACGCCCTACGCTCAAAAAAGTTCTCGAGCTTCTTTGGGGCGTTTTGTCGCGCTTATTGTGATTGACGCCACAGTAGTCAATCACACGAACGCGCGTACGACGCACGTTTCCTATTTGCAAAAACACGCTGTAATACGCGCGACAGAAACGCGCGTTTTACGCGCGTATCAAATACGCGCAAGTCTGAACCCAGCCTAACATCTACTCAGACCTGATAAAATGTGAAGTTGCATGTATTGTGCAAACAATATGCACATCATTAGTGGCGATTTGTGCAATCATGAAAATAATGACTGGAGATCACAAATTCTAGAATTCGCGGATTAATTGCGAATATTATGCAAAAAAAAAAAGCTAAATATTGCGAAAACAAACATTGCCTATGCCGCTCATCACTAGTAAGCTACTGTGAAGAGGCACAGAGGTGGAGATAACCACCGTGAAGGGGCACAAAAGTGAGAATAACTACTGTTAAGGGCACAAAGGTGGGCATAACCACTGTGAGGGGGCACAAAAGTGAGAATAACTACTGTGAAGGGGCACAATGTGGAAATTAGTACTATGTGGTAGCACTCAGGGGAAATGCCCTAGATTACCCTGTTATTCATTGGGATGACTGGACCTTACAGTTCTCCTCGCTGGGGATTTCACAGGGGCAGTTAAGATGTCTCTTTTTTGGTCTATCACCACAGGCACCTTGTTCGTGATCCAGCGGACATCACGCTGACATGCCAGCGACACCCTGGATGAGGTAGCAGCAGTTGGCTCTTTAATTTATTGCAAGGTGTATTGGTACTGGCGTGTACCCTATGATAGATTTTATTAGTTGGGAATGGGAGAGTATAGTTATGCATTGGGCAAAGTAAGAGGAGCAGCTTAGTGTAACGAAAATAGCCTCTTTTCCCTCTTTATGTGAATTTGAGTGGTGGTGGTGGTGGGGGTCACAATGCTGATTCCTTGCTCCATGTGAATGAAAGCCTTGCTACATCTCTGGGCATCACAATTAGATGGGGCCAGCAATGTCATCACAACGTCAGCACAAAATACCTCCATAGAAACCCCACTGTGGTGGCCAGTGCCAGCTCCCATTTTCTGTCATCCTACTCCAGTTGATTCAGGATGGCACTTCTGTTGAATTCAGGAGTCAGGAGGATGCCTGGTATATTGTTTTTTGACACTACCAATGTTAATTAACATTACTTACCTGATTGGCAGCTGTGAGTGGGGCCCAAGCAGCCCTTTGGGCGTCAGCCAAACAGGAAGTTTCCCTTTAGGGTCTATGGCCAGTCCACTCCTGTAATATTGTGAGCGCCAATTAGGGGAACCTATGTGAGTAATGAGTGATGACAATCTCTAGGACTCTGTGGAACATGATTTTACTATCTAATTGAAAAGAAATAAAACATTTTTGGCATCTAGCCCAAACTTTGAAAATATAACCCTACATACGGTAAATAAGCACACTTTTGATAGCATACCCTAAATCTCTGAATATTTTGACTTATAGTAGTGATATTCATTACTCTCTTGATATAGGTCCAGGGAGATCTGGTGACTGAAGGTGATTTGTCCACATTTAGCTTCTTCCTGTGTTGTTTGACATGTTATCTGGAACATATGAGCAATAAATCACCTGTTCTGACCCTCTCACATCACCGACCCCTTATGTAGCACAGATGCCGTGTAAATGAAACAAATATGTCATGGTCCTTTAATGAAAATGAACAAGCAAAAAATAGCACAAGCAAGGTAGTGGGGGCACGGATGAATAAAGAAACAACTGAGAAACATCCTACGGGGAAATCCATGAAGCAGAATTCTCTAAGAATTGAAATATTCCTAGCTTTCTCCACTGTGAATGATGGAATTGTCAACAGGAGGAAGTTTTGAACTTTTGCACATATAAAGTTGATGCATAGAATATTTATGAACTTGGATTCTTCCAATACAGGCTGGTGGAGCATTTCATTTTTTCCCTTTTCTGTTCTACCACCTGCAACGACAATGACGAGGTGAAGTAAAGCCTGGAAGGAAAGAGTGACATTTTGTTCATTATTAGCAGGGAGAGGCAACAGAACAGGAATGCAGCCAGAATACAGAACTTTCTGGGGAATACAGATCTAAAGAGGAACTTAACAAGAGAAAAGCTGCAGATCTTACAGTGAAAACCTGTACTGTGAGCACAGCTTCTGAGCCAGATGTGCTGCCTAGAAATTAGATGAGTGAATATCGTAGATAAAAATAGAATAAATATAAAAAAGAAAGTAAATGTAGATGACAAGTAATATAACATAGGCACAAGTAAATGCTGAGATTGAGTTCCTATAGGCTTGAATAGAGAGAAAGTCACAAGCAATAATCTCTCCATTACGGGACCACCTAGGCTGGTGGAAAGATGGTCATGAAATCCCCATTGTTTGCAATAGGCAATTGAATGCCCGTTAAAATATCTATGTATTCACCAGATTGTCAGGCATCTTATATTAGACTAGACCCATCTGGACAACCCAACCTTATGTGTTTTCTGCTTTTACTAAATAAAGTAGAACATTTTGGTACCACCTTCCTCTGCAGACTCCCTGGTTTCCTCCTCTTAGTCCTCTTAGCTGTGAATGCCATATACAGTGCCTTGCAAAAGTATTCACCCCCTTGACTTTTTTTGTATTTTGTTACATTACAGCCTTATATTCAATGTTTTGTTAATCTGAAATTTATGTGATTGATTGAGAACACAATAGTCTAAATTGACATGATATCACCTGTGTGCAATCTAAGTGTCACATGATCTGTCATTACATATACACACCTTTTTTTGAAAGGCCCCAGAGGCTGCAACACCTAAGCAAGAGGCATCACTAACCAAACACTGCCCTGAAGACCAAGGAACTCTCCAAACAAGTAAGGGACAATGTTGTTGAGAAGTATAAGTCAGGGTTAGGTTATAAAAAAATATACAAATCTTTGATGATTCCCAGGAGCACCATTAAATCTATCATAACCAAATGGAAAGAACATGGCACAACAGCAAACCTGCCAAGAGATGGCCGCCCACCAAAACCAGGCAAGTAGGGCATTAATCAGAGAGGCAGCACAGAGACCTAAGGTAACCCTGGAGGAGCTGCAGAGTTCCACAGCATAGACGGGAGTATCTGTACATAGGACGACAATAAGCCGTACGCTCCATAGAGTTGGGCTTTATGGCAGAGTGGCCAGAAGAAAGCCATTACTTTCAGCTAAAAACAAAAAGGCACGTTGTGAGTTTGCAACAAGGCATGTGGGAGACCCCCAAAATGTATGGAGGAAGGTGCTCTGGTCTAATGAGACTAAGGGTACTTTTAGACTAGCGTTAAAGTTTTGCGGTATTGCTTTCCGTCCTGATTAGTTTTGTCCCAGTGCATTCTGAATGGAAAGCAATCCGTTCAGTATGCATCAGGATGTCTTCAGTTCAGTTACTTTTGCTGTATTTGGCCGTAGAAAATACCGCATAATGCAGCATTTTTTCCTCCGGCCGAAATTCCAGAACAGTTGCCTGAATGCCAGATCTGGCATAAATTTCAAGTGTTCCAGTAAAATGGACCTGGATTTCCAGTCTGCGCATGCGCAGACCTTTAAAAATGTGAAAAAAATAAATACCTGATCCCTTTTTCCAGATGACACCTGAAAAACAGATCAGGTACTTCAATGCATTTGTCAGACTGATCAGGATCCTGATCAGTCTGCAAATGACATGCATTTGCATACAGTTTTCCTGATCAGGCATGAAGTTCAGGCAACGGAACTGCCTGCCGGAATCCAACAACACAAGTGTGAAAGTACCCTAAAATGTAACTTTTCGGCCACCAAAGAAAACGCTATGTCTGGCGCAAACCCATCACATCACCCAAAAAACACCATTCCCACAGTGAAACATGGTGGTGGCAGCATCATGCTGTGAAAATCGCAATCATTCGCAAGCAAGTGCGGATGTGGTGCAGTTTTCACACATGGTTGCTAATGAGATGAGGGATGAGTTACCTGGGACCCCATTTGCTTTATTATTTTCCATTATAACATGGTTATAATGGAAAATAATAGCATTCTTTCATTCAGAATGCTAAGTAAAAGATCCATTGTGGGGTTAAAAAAATAAAAATAGAAATGTAACTCACCTCATCCACTTGATCGTGCAGCCGGGCTCGTCTTCTTTCTTCTTCTTCTTGCAGGACCTGGCTGGAAAAGCACCTTCGGTGACATCATCCTCTCACCACGTGGTGAGCGTGGGGATGTCAGCACAGGTCCTACTGAATGAAGATAAAAGAAATTTTATTTTTTTAACCCCACAATGGATCTTTTACTTAGCATTCTGAATTAAAAAATGCTATTATTTTCCATTATAACCATGTTATAATAGAAAATAATGAAATATACAGAACACCGATCCCAAACCCGAACTTCAGTGAAGAAGTCTGGGTTCGGGTCTGGGTACCACATTCGGTTTTTGCATTGCACTCGCACAGAAAAAAATGAACAGCGCAATCGCAGTCAAAACTGACTGAAATTGCGTAGGCGCACTCGCACGATTTCCTCGCCACGCACCCACATCTTATCCGACGCCCGTGTGAAAGAGGCCTAAGAGGAAACATGTAAATGTGTTGGAATAGCCTACTCAAAGCCCAGATTTCAATCCAATAGAAAATCTGTGGTCAGACTTAAAGATTGCTGTTCACAAGCGCAAACCATCCAACTTAAAGGAGCTGCAGCAGTTTTGCAAGGAGGAATGGGCAAAAATCCCAGTGGTAAGACGTGGCAAGCTCATAGAGACTTATCCAAAGCGACTTGGAGCTGTGATTGCTGCAAAAGGTGACTCTACAAAGTACTGACTTTAGGGGGGTGAATAGTTATGCACATTTACTTTTTCTGTTATTTTGTCCTATTTGTTGTTTGCTTCACAATAAAAAAAATTAAAAAAACATCTTCAAAGTTGTGGGCTTGTTCTGTAAATTAAATGATGCAAATCCTCAAACAATCCATGTTAATTCCAGGTTGTGAGGCACCAAAATACAAAAAAAGTCAAGGAGGCTGAATACTTTTGCAAGGCATTGTACATGTATCTAGAGATGAGCAAATCGAAGTTGACAAAGTGGAATTCGATCCGAATTTCAGGAAATATTCCATTTGCACCGAATCCGAATTTCCTCATGATTTGTGGTAACGAATACATTTTTTTCCTAAAATGGATGCTGCACGTGTTAGGACATGGAGCAAAGAACTCTGGGAACGAGGGATCACCCACAATGCCGTGCATGCAGGCAATCAGCAGCCAGCCCTGTGATGTCACAGCCCTATAAATACCCTCAGCCATCTTGGATTCTACAATTTTCCAGTGTGCTTAGTGCGAGGAGAGACGTCAGCAGGCACTAGGGACAGTGCTAGGAAATATTTTATTGTGCTGGAAAAATGATTTACAAGTTCAGGGAAAGATTAGTCAAGGTGTAGGAAAAGGATAGGGAGGAATCATCTACACTATAAAAAGAAAACAGGGTGCAATAAGAGAGTGTACAGCCTGGGTAATAGGAGCAATCCTATTACACCTTGCTGTACTAATTGGGGATCCAAATAAGGCCTCATGCACACGGCCGTTGTTCGGGTCCGAGTCCGAGCCGCATATTTTGCGGCTCGGCCGTGGACCCATTCACTTCAATGGGGCCGCAAAAGATGCGGACAGCACTCCGTGTGCTGTCCGCATCCGTTGTTCCGTTCCGTGGCCCCGCAAAAAAAATAGAGCATGTCCTATTCTTGTCCGTTATGCGGACAAGAATAGGCATCTTTATAATGGGCCGCGTTCCGTTCCGCAAATTGCGGAACGGAACGCGGAGCAGCTTCCGTGTTTTGCGGATCCGCGGTTTGCGGACCGCAAAACACCAACGGCCGTGTGCATGAGGCTTTATGCTGCTTTTAGGTTGTTTGCACTATATGATATATCATTCCAGCAAACCTTGCTTGTGATTGGGGTGCAAGTTCTATGTGATACAGCCATTTATGGAGTGTATTAATAGAAAAGATACGTATGTCCTATTAGCCGTTCTGTGTTGATTTTACATTGTTTAACTTTTTTTTGGGGGGGGGGTTTATTAATAGGAAAAAAAAAGGAAAATATATGTCATAAATGCTGTTCAGCGGTGAGGTTACATTGTGCTACAGCCCTTTACATGTTGTATAAAAAGGAAATATACGTACATCCCATTAGCGGTGAATTGTGATTGTTATATTTCTTTTTTTGCGGTGTAGAAATAGGAAAAAGACTATGTCTTAATTGCTGTTCTGCCGTGAATTTTGTTTATTTTTTTTTGGGGGTGAGTTTATTAATCAGAAAAAAATAAATAAAATTGACATTAATTTTAATTTAATTATTTTATTATACAGTATGTCAGACAGACAGGTGACAGGCCCTTCAAAGGGAAGTACCCAAAATGTTTCTAGGGGGGGGCGAGAGGCCTGAGCTCCCAGTGTCATCTAGCGGTCGTGTCTTGACCAGCAACCCAGTGGTGCTTGAATGATTGACTAGGTATTTAACTTCATCACAAGTCAAATCAGACACCCCCAGCCAAGAGTTGATGGCTTCCTCTGACTTGACACTTAGTTGGCATGGCCCAGGAGCAGGCCCTGTGCCCCCACCTGTCCTGAACCTTCCTCTGTCATTTTCAGTTCCCTTAGCTAGAGAAGTATTATATGCAGTAGGCTTGGCTCCACTTTTCATCGAGGACGAGCAAATAGAGGACAGTCAGCAGGTACTGCCCAGCCAAGATCTGGAGGACATATCCGTCAATTCCTATGGTAGGCAGGCAAGTAGTGACGATGAGAGTCGTGTGGGAGCTGGTGTTGTGAGCGGTCAAGCTTCTGTCTCTGAGACTGTTGAGGGGGACATCAATGACGTACAGACAGAAGTGGATGATGATTAGTGCTGAGTGAACCCAAACAGTAAATATCGGGTCCGTAACAAACTTTGCAAGTTCGGGTGCCCGGACTCGAATCCGAACTTTGCTGGAAAAGTTTGGGTTCGAGTTCGGTGTTCGGGCATTTAATAAAGGTTTTGAAAGGCTGCAGGGCAGCCAATCAACAAGCTTTTTTGGATCCAATATAATTTTTATTGTAAAAAATTGTTTTCCTTTTTCTTGTTCACAAACAAATATAACAAACAGGAGGTTGTACATCATCAGTCTCAATTTTCTTTACAGCACACAATAAGCAGAATAACTGATACCAGCAGGAAGGTAATTATAGAGGCCGGTTACACAATAGAGACATAATCTAATCAGGCATCCAGAAAAAAGCAAAGTAGAAATTACTCAACATGTACCTCCCAATAAAACATTATAGACCCCCTCCCTCATCCCAACCGTGACCCTTGGGGAAGACACTGCATATATTTTAACTGCAGACCACATATTGTTCCAGACATAGGATAGCTGAAATTGTGTACAATAGGGTTGTCAACCTGTCTCTCAAACATTCCCTCAATAGTACCGCAGACACCATACCAGGAGCATTCAGCCAGTAGTTCCATAATGTCAAGAATTTTTTAAGACACTTCCTCCTCATATAAATTCCCCTTTCAAAACGTATAACAGTATTTATCCTATTTATATACTCAGTGACAGTGGGGGGGCCAATCCTGAATCCAGTGCCTAGCTATTAGGACTCTTGCCTGGAAAAGCACTTAGAAGCCATCACAACCATGCCTAGTAATGGCATGGCTGTGATTGGCCGGTGCATCATGTGATTGGTAGAGATGGCCCGAACTATTCGCCGGCGAACAGTTCCCGGCGAACATAGCTTGTTCGCGTTCGCCTCAACGGGCGAACACATGCGATGTTCGGTCCGCCCCCTATACATCATCATTGAGCAAACTTTGACCCTGTACCTCACAGTCAGCAGACACATTCCAGCCAATCAGCAGCATACCCTCCCTCCCAGACCCTCCCACCTCCTGCACAGCATCCATTTTAGATTCATTCTGAAGCTGCAGTCTTAGTGAGAGGAAGGAGAGTGTAGTTGCTGCTGATTTAATTGGGAAATCGATAGCTAGGCTAGTGAATTCAGTGTCCACTCCAGTCCTGAAAGACTCATCTGATCTCTGCTGTAAGGACAGCGTCCTGACAGCACCCCAAAAAGCCCTTTTTAGGGCTGCAACATTAGTCTGCTTTTTTTTTCCTTTATATGCATATTGCAGTTGCATGGCCTGCCTGTGTGTGAGGAGCTGCAGGCCCACAGACTTTAGTGTGCCCACTGCCAGTGCCCACCCCTGTCATTCTGTGTGGCACAGGACTTTGCATCAAAAAAAGGCATTTAATTTTTACACTTTAATCTAAGGTTAGTTGCCTGCCAGTGTGTGTCAGGCTGACTTCCACTGACTGTAGTGTGCCCACTGCCAGTGCCCACCACTCATACCGGCTGGCACAGGACTTTGCATAAAAAAAGGCATTTAATTTTTACACTTTAGTGTAATTTTAGCTGCTTGCCTGCTGCTAGTGTGTGTCAGGCCGACTTCCACTGACTGTAGTGTGCCCACTGTCAGTGCCCACCCCTGTCATCCCGTGTGGCACAGGACTTTGCATAAAAAAAAGACATTTAATTTTTACACTTTAATCTAAGGTTAGTTGCCTGCCAGTGTGTGTCAGGCTGACTTCCACTGACTGTAGTGTGCCCACTGCCAGTGCCCACCACTCATACCGGCTGGCACAGGACTTTGCATAAAAAAAGGCATTTAATTTTTACACTTTAGTGTAATTTTAGCTGCTTGCCTGCTGCTAGTGTGTGTCAGGCCGACTTCCACTGACTGTAGTGTGCCCACTGTCAGTGCCCACCCCTGTCATCCCGTGTGGCACAGGACTTTGCATAAAAAAAAGACATTTAATTTTTACACTTTAATCTAAGGTTAGTTGCCTGCCAGTGTGTGTCAGGCTGACTTCCAGTGACTGTTGTGTGCCCACTGCCAGTGCCTACCACTCATACCGGCTGGCAGAGGACTTTGCATAAAAAAAGGCATTTAATTTTTACACATTAGTCTAATTTCAGTTGCTTGCCTCCTGCCAGTGTGTGTCAGGCCCACCTCCACAGACTGTAGTGTGCCCACTGCCAGTGCCAACCACTAATACCGGGTGGCACAGTAGCTTGCCGATAAATAAGGCATTTCATTTTTACACATTAGTCTAATTTCAGTTGCTTGCCTCCTGCCAGTGTGTGTCAGGCCCACCTCCACAGACTGTAGTGTGCCCACTGCCAGTGCCAACCACTGATACCGGGTGGCACAGTAGCTAGCCGATAAATAAGGCATTTCATTTTTACACATTAGTCTAATTTCAGTTGCTTGCCTGCTGCCAGTGTGTGTCAGGCCCACTTCCACAGACTGTAGTGTGCCCACTGCCAGTGCCCACCACTGATACAGGGTGGCACAGTACCACTTATCGAAAAAAAAATGACAGGCAGAGGCAGGCCACCCCGCAGGGGCCGTCGTGGTCGTGGTGCTGTGATTTTCACTGTTCCTGGAATAATGCCTAGTGTTCAGAGGCCATGTACCCTGAACCCGAAAAATTCTGAGGACGTAGTTGACTGGCTTAGACAGGACACCCAATCTTCAACAGCTTCCGCTAAGAACCTTGACGCACCATCTTCCTCCAGCTCAGCTTTGGTCACCTGCTCTCAAGTTACCACGCACCCGCCCGCCGCTGATAGGAATAGTACTAGTTAAGACACCACTCATATAGGGTGTCACAGCACATTGCTCTGTGCACGCGCAGTGCCCCAATTTGGGAGTATGAGGACCGACCAAGCTGCTTTTTCCATCTCCCGTTCCTGAAATCAATTCAGTTTGGTGTATGAGAGTTTGGTCTGTCATTGTGAAGGCAGTCGAAGGTACCCGGCCTAAATTTTTTTTCAGGCAATCCCTGATATGGGATGTAACAGGGATTAAACTGAATAGTACTACAGAAAATACCACTTATATCGAGTGTGACAGTAAATTGCACAAGGCAGACGCAGTCACCGTGGATTAAAACAGAGTAGAGGGAGCCAGCGTTTTTTTAACCATCTCCCCGTTCGAAAAATCTATTCAATAAATGGCCCCCAGATTGGGGATGTTAGAGGGATTAAACTGATGAGAATAGTACTACAGAAAATACCACTCATATCGGGTGTGACAGTAAATTGCACGGCGCAGACGCAGTGACCGTGGATAAAAACAGAGTGGAGGGAGCCAGCGTTTTTTTAACCATCTCCCCGTTCGAAAAATCTATTCAATAAATGGCCCCCAGATTGGGGATGTTAGAGGGATTAAACTGATGAGAATAGTACTACAGAAAATACCACTCATATCGGGTGTGACAGTAAATTGCACGGCGCAGACGCAGTGACCGTGGATAAAAACAGAATGGGCTATTAGTTTTGTGGGTGACCTATAGCGTTTTTTTAACCATCTCCCCGTTCGAAAAATCTATTCAATAAATGGCCCCCAGATTGGAGACGTTAGAGGGATTAAACTGATGAGAATAGTACTACAGAAAATACCACTCATATCGGGTGTGAGAGTAAATTGCACGGCGCAGAAGCAGTGACCATGGATTAAAACAAAGGGGAGGGAGCCAGCGTTTTTTTAACCATCTCCCCGTTCGAAAAATCAATTCAATTGACCTTTCGGGGACCCTTGGTGTTGTATGTGGCTGGGTGGAGGAAGAAACCTTCAATGACATCACCGTGACGTGGCTAGCTTGGTATCCAACCTTGTGGAAATGGGGAGTTTGCGGTTGTGCAAATGGACTGTTTGCGGTGCATTAAAAGAGGAGTTTGGTCTGTCAATGTCTGAGAATCGGGCGTAACCCTTACACTACCTGATCGATACAACATCATACCTGATCGTATACACACACTGGATGTTTTAAAGCATGTTATTCCAAACAATTTATGAATGTTACGTGATTTATGCCCTTTATGGATTAAAACCCGACTCTGCGTCCACTACGTAATTTTCTATGGGAGTTTTGCCATGGATCCCCCTCCGGCATGCCACAGTCCAGGTGTTAGTCCCCTTGAAACAACTTTTCCATCACTATTGTGGCCAGAAAGAGTCCCTTTGGTTTTTAAAATTCGCCTGTCTATTGAAGTCTATGGCGGTTCGCCCGGTTCGCCTGTTCGCGAACATTTGCGGAAGTTCGCGTTCGCTGTTCGCGAACTGAAAATTTTATGTTCGCGACATCACTAGTGATTGGCCGGTGACTCTATATAAGCTGGATCACGTGTAGCACCGCCCGTCAGCTCTGAGTAGTGCAGGGACAGGAAGCAGGCAGCTGAAGCAAGGGAGAGTGTTAGGAATCTGGCTATTAGTTTTGTGGGTGACCTATAGTGATTTTTTTGTGGGTGCAATACACCAGCTTTGCACCCCTGACACAGAAATATAACAATAAATCTGGCTGTTAATTCTGTGGATGACCTATAGCAATTTTTTGTGGGTGCAATGCACCATTTTTGTACCCCTGACACAAAAATATAATAGTATGTTGGTGTGAGATACACGTGCACTGCATATGTGATAAGTTGAGTTGAGGGAACCCGAACTGCAAAGTTCGGTTTCATACCGAACTGTGCGAGTCTGGGTACCTGGAGCTGAACCCGGAGTATTTCACGGAAGTGCGGGTTCGGGTTCGGTGTTTGGGTGATTTTATTATTTTCCATTATAGAATGGTTGTAGCGGAAAATAATAGCAGTGAACTGCGGTGATGTCACCACTCTCATCATGTCACCAGGTCCTGCAGAAAGAAGAAAGAAGAGGATACCAGCTCAAGTGGATGAGGTGAGTTTTTTTTATTATTTTTAACCCCTCAATGGCAATTTTATTTAGCATTCTGTTATAATGGAAAATAATAAAGTGAAGTTCGGGTCCCCATTGACTTTAATGGGGTCCGGGTTCGGGGTCAAGTTTGGGCCCAGAACCCGAACTTTGACCTGAAGTTTTGCCGGACCCGGTGAACCCGAACTTCCACGGATTCGCTCATTACTAGTGACAGGGAATTTAATATAGTTAATCCGTCTGTTAGGTGGGTGACATATTTCCCTTTTTGGTGTGAGGTACACCTGCATTGCATACGTGACAGGGAAATTATTATAGTTAATCTGTGTGTTAGTTCAGTGTGTGACCTCAAAGAATGAGGAGAGCATCAAATAAAGGATGTGGCCCTGGTGGTGGTGCTGGTGGAGCTCCTGTTGCGGGGAGAGGACGTGGTCGATCTGTGCCAGCTACCTGCCCAAATGAAACACCTTCCCCAGGTGCACGTAGGTGACAGGACATTCAGTGTCATTTGTAGGCCCAAATACCGGTGTACGAATGGTGAGGCCAGAACAAGAAGAGGTGGTAGTAGATTTGATGGATGACAGTGCCTCTAGTTCCGTCACATTGTGTCCCACCGGGTCTGCTGCTGAATCCGCAGAGTTGGCACCTGCAGCCCATGGACATCTTTCACCTCTAGTGCTGAGCGGCAGGGGCAATATTAGAATTTGCGATGTTTCATGAATATTTAGGATGAATATTCGTCATATATTGGCGAATTCGCTATCTTCGCTCCTTTTTTTTTATATGCGAAAATCGCAATGTAAAATTCGCTTACTGCGCATGCAAAAAATGGGTGTGGCCCAATTTTCAAACTACCGGAAGTTTAAGTAGATTGGAAAACATGGTTGGCAGCAACTTTCGCGACAGTAAGGAAGAACTCCTGATCATGGTAAGTAATTTGACATTACAGCACTGTATTTTATTACATGTCACATGCATGTCAGAACAATCGCTTTATATGCAGATAGAGTGTTATAAAATATTCCCGATTGCGAAAATTGCCACTTATGATGCAGATGTTTTTTCGCAATACATACAGCCTCACATTTTATCAGGTCTAAGTAAATATTACTGATTGGTGCACTAAGTATTGTTGGGACATCACATCACTATGTCTGTAGCATGGACAGCATATAAATATCTCTCACATGCACATTGCACATCCATTTTCCTGCCGCACACTATATACCGCACACACAAACACAGTCTATAGATTACAGTTTGTGTCCTGTTGGTCAGGACTCAGGGTAAGCTTTTTTTGTCTTACCGCCAGTATTTGCTGGTTCATTTAGAGTTACCAAGGGTGCACCATGGGGAGGCGAACCAGTTTTACACCCCATACCGTACCATCACTTCACTGGACAGGTACATCTCTGCTCAGCTGGCCAATATCTGACCGCACACACATACAATCGCAATACAATCCGATCTTATAACGGTAACATTAAATCTAATATTTCGCCTTCAAAGACTTAAATACTTTTTGATGTTTTGTTGAGGACATTATTTTCAATACTTGTATTTAAAAACATTGGGATTATATGCTTGCGTCTTTATCCTGCAGCGCATGTTGGAGTGGGGCTATGACCGGACCTGGGTCCAGGCTGAAAAGCAGAGGATCATGTGGGAGATCCGTTTCGAGCTCCTAAGGAAGTTCAATGGCAAGCACTCTAAGATGACCATATTAAAGAAATGGTCCGATTCGAAGAGGATGAACTCGGAGCGGATCAGAGAGATCCATGACAGAATATGCCTAGGTACAATGCTTAAGTTACTTTTGTATCTCTCTCCAACACTCTGTAATATATATATGCAGTTATGAAAATAAGTATTTCATTCCTTTACAAATGATTACTTAGTACCTGGTGTGACACGTAGCAAATCAGCAGGTTAGTGGTTACATCATACATCTCGACCTCGCTGTGAGTGTATATATGTTTATACACACAGCGAGGTACAGATATATGATGTAACCGCCTGATTTTGTGCGTTTTACACACACATAAATATATGTATATATATATATATATATATATATATATATGTGTGTGTGTGTGTGTGTGTGTGTATACATAAACTGCAATATTCATTCTGTATTCCAGTAAAAGTCCCCGTCCATTATTACATTACATAAATCCCACATTTAATTAGCATTTTTGATGCGTTCTGAGTTGTTTGTCTAAATTCCGAACATTGCGTGATTACAGGGGTTCTCGTTCCCTCTGTCCGCCGCAGGCCTTCGACAAAGGATCTGGAGGTAGTCAAGTTGTCCGCCGAGGAGTAGGAGGGAGAGCAGGCTGGATCCTCCCAGCAGCAGCAGCATGAGGCGCCAGCCCTACCTGATGTGGGCGAAGAGGTGGAGGTGGAAGAGGCTAGACGCTCCCAGCAGCCAGATCCCCCCCCCCAGCTCCTGATGACGATGAAGAGGAGGAGGATGTCACCCACCCCCACCAGGAGGGTAAATATTTGCACATATCAATATAATTCTGTATCCATGCCACTTAATCTGAATTGCAAGTAATTTTCATATTTTTTTTACCCTAACAGTACTGAGTAATTTTAAAAAAATAATAATAATGCAGCAGATGCAGCAGGAGCACAGAGCCGGCATGCACGAGATGTTCCAGCTGATCCAGAAGATGGAGGCGCTGCACCTCAAATGGATGAAGGAGATGTTGGAAAATCATGACCAACTGGAAAAGTTGCCATAGAGGCATGTTTGTAAATAAATATTTTATTTTCTCAAACTCATCAGGATCAGGGCAGACAGCAGCAGCAAGTAAATGGTAACGGTGTAGTATAAGGCTTACACATAGCTGGGCCAAAATCATCAGGACAGACCGCAGCAGCATGTAAATGGTAACGGGGTAGTATAAGGCCTACCCATAGCTCGGCCAAAGTCATCAGGACAGACAGCAGCAGCATGTAAATGGTAACGGGGTAGTATAAGGCCTACACATAGCTCGGCCAAAGTCATCAGGACATACAGCATCAGCATTTAAATGGTAACAAGGTCGTATAAGGCCTTCACATACCTCAGGCAAAGTCATTAGGACAGAGAGCAGCACCATGTAAATGGTAACAGGGTAGTATAACGTCTACATATAGCTTGGCCGAACTCATCAGGACAGCAGCATGTAAATGGCAACGGGGTAGTATAAGGCCTACACATACCTCAATCTAAAATCATCAACACAGACAGCAGCTGCAGCATGTACATGGTAGCGGGGTAGTAAAAGGGCTACACATAGCTGGGCCAAAATCAAAAGGACAGACAGCAGCAGCAGCATGTAAATGGTAACGGGGTAGTATAAGGCCTTCACATAGCTCAGGCAAACTGAGTCAGGACAGGAGCCGATTCTTTGTTTGTGGCAGGAATATGTTTACAGGAATGGGCCCCCGCCAGACCGGGGCAAGACCAAAAATAAACTTATACACCTCTGACAGCAGCAAGTTCTTTGTCTACAGCAGGAATGTATTCCTATCCCTATGCATACAAATTGCAATATATTCCTTTAACAATTTTTATTTCAAAGGATTTTTAAGCCTCCAGAAAATGTACGTTTGTTCACCCCAACGCAATGTTTCGGCACACACAATGGGACCTTTCTCAAGCAGTGTCAAAATTGAATGGTGCCAAGTACAAATACAAACTCAGGTCATTATTTAATGAAAACTATTAATAATTGAATTACAATTAATGTGTTTGATTAGTATTGTGTCTAAAAAAAAATCTGATTTAAAAAAAATTTGACAAAATATACCAGTATACATATTGTGAAGAGATTAATAACTTCATGTGAATTCATAATATGTGCTTAATTCATCAAAATTACATTAAAAAAAAATGTTGAAAAATGCAGGGTCTTCCCTGAAAGAGATGACGTCTGGATGGGAGCATATGTTGTTCTAGAACCTGAATATATTTTTCTGCATTGATGGAGCCTTTCCAGACATGCAAGCTGCCCATGCCACACGCACTCATGCAACCCCATACCATCAGAGATGCAGGCTTCTGAACTGAGCGTTGATAACAACTTGGGTTGTCCTTGTCCTCTTTTCTGATATTGCTCCACTATCTTTCTGCGAAACATTGTGGGAATTGGTGATCCTCTACCCATCTTGGCTTCTGAGAGACACTGCCACTCTTAGAAGCTCTTTTTATACCCAATCATGTTGCCAATTGACCTAATTAGTGTTAATTGGTCTTCCAGCTCTTCGTTATGCTCAAATTTACTTTTTCCAGCCTCTTATTGCTACTTGTCCCAACTTTTTTGGGATTTGTTGACACCGTGAAATTTTGAATCAACATATTTTTCCTTTAAAATGATACATTTACTCGGATTAAACGTTTGATCTGTCATCTACGTTCTATTACAAATAAAATATTGACATTTGCCATCTCCACATCATTGTATTCAGTTTTTATTCACAATTTGTTTAGTGTCCCAACTTTTTTGGAATCCGGTTTCTAGTAAGGGGTAGGGTCATGTGTACTGTTTAAAAAAAAAACGAATATTCGAAATTACGAATATATAGCGCTATATTCTAAATATTCACAAATTCTCGAAGTGCCGATATTTGCGATAAATCTCGGAGCAGCTCTGGTGCTTGACGTACATCCCTTGCTTGGCGCATGTGCTAAATTTGGTGGTGCAAAGGCTCCAGAAAAATTTCCCCAATATGTCATAGCTGCTGCAGAAAGTTTGGGCTGTCTCTGCGCGCTTTTGGTGTTCTCACCCTACTGCTGCAGTGTAACTTAAGCCGTCCCATTCACCGCCTCATATGCGACGTGAATTCATAATATGTGCTTAATTCATCAAAATTACATTAAAAAAAAATGTTGAAAAATGCAGGGTCTTCCCTGAAAGAGATGACGTCTGGATGGGAGCATATGTTGTTCTAGAACCTGAATATATTTTTCTGCATTGATGGAGCCTTTCCAGACATGCAAGCTGCCCATGCCACACGCACTCATGCAACCCCATACCATCAGAGATGCAGGCTTCTGAACTGAGCGTTGATAACAACTTGGGTTGTCCTTGTCCTCTTTGGTCCGGATGACATGTCGTCCCAGATTTCCAAAAAAGAACTTTGAATCGTGACTCGTCTGACCACAGAACAGTCTTCCATTTTGCCACACTCCATTTTAAATGATCCCTGGCCCAGTGAAAACGCCTGAGCTTGTGGATCTTGATTAGAAATGGCTTCTTCTTTGCACTGTAGAGTTTCAGCTGGCAACGGCGGATGGCACGGTGGATTGTGTTCACTGACAATGGTTTCTGGAAGTATTCCTGAGCCCATTCTTTGATTTCCTTTACAGTAGCATTCCTGTTTGTGGTGCAGTGTCGTTTAAGGGCCCGGAGATCACGGGCATCCAGTATGATTTTACGGCCTTGACCCTTACGCACAGAGATTGTTCCAGATTCTCTGAATCTTTGGATGATGTTTTGCACAGTTGATGATGATAGATGCAAAGTCTTTGCAATTTTTCGCTGGGTAACACTTTTCTGATATTGCTCCACTATCTTTCTGCGCAACATTGTGGGAATTGGTGATCCTCTACCCATCTTGGCTTCTGAGAGACACTGCCACTCTTAGAAGCTCTTTTTATACCCAATCATGTTGCCAATTGACCTAATTAGTGTTAATTGGTCTTCCAGCTCTTCGTTATGCTCAAATTTACTTTTTCCAGCCTCTTATTGCTACTTGTCCCAACTTTTTTGGGATTTGTTGACACCGTGAAATTTTGAATCAACATATTTTTCCTTTAAAATGATACATTTACTCGGATTAAACGTTTTATCTGTCATCTACGTTCTATTACAAATAAAATATTGACATTTGCCATCTCCACATCATTGCATTCAGTTTTTATTCACAATTTGTTTAGTGTCCCAACTTTTTTGAAATCCGGTTTCTAGTAAGGGGTAGGGTCATGTGTACTGTTTGAAAAAAAAACTAATATTCGAAATTACGAATATATAGCGCTATATTCTAAATATTCACAAATTCTCGAAGTGCCGATATTTGCGATAAATCTCGGAGCAGCTCTGGTGCTTGACGTACATCCCTTGCTTGGCGCATGTGCTAAATTTGGTGGTGCAAAGGCTCCAGAAAAATTTCCCCAATATGTCATAGCTACTGCAGAAAGTTTGGGCTGTCTCTGCGCGCTTTTGATGTTCTCACCCTACTGCTGCAGTGTAACTTAAGCCTTCCCATTCACCGCCTCATATGCGACGTACCCACAAGGTGTAACACAGCTGGAGAGACTGTGTGAGCAGCAGCAGGTGATAGTGGAGTTTCAGCTGCAGCACGCACGGGTGAGTCGCTCTGCGGAACAGCAGCACTTCACCAGTAATGAGTGGGCCTGCATGCAGGACATGTGTGCCATGTTGTGCTGTTTCGAGTACTCCACCAACATGGCCAGTGCCGATGATGCAGTCCTCAGTGTTACTATCCCACTTCTATGTCTCCTTGAGTAATAATGGAAGAGAAAGTGGCACAGGAAGAAGAGAGGAGGAAGAGGGTTATCAGGACAGTCATTCACAAGTGGCTCGGAGGGTGGGTTCCTGCACCAACAGAGGCCAGGTACACAACTGTCCAGTCAGGGCACAGTTCTTTAGGATGAGGCGGAGGATAAGCAGGAACCGTGTTCACAGCAGGGTGGCACCCAAAGCAGCTTACAGGTATCACTGGAGAATGGCTGGGGGGATACAGAGGACACAGATGATACACCTTCCAGAGATGACAGCTTGTTGTTGCCTCTGGGCAGCCTGGCATACATGAGCGACTACATGCTGCAGTGCCTGCGCAATGACCACCGAGTTGCCCACATTCTAACCAGTGCTGATTACTGGGTGGCCACCCTGATGAATTCCTGCTACAAGGACAACGAGCTGCCCTTAATTCTGTTACTGGAGCATGATCGGAAGATGTGCGCGTACAAATATACGCTGGTAGAAGCACTGCTGGTGGCATTCACACCTGACAACAGGGGCTCAGTGGAAGCACAAGGCAGAGAAGGAGGAAGAAGAAGTCGCCAACGCAGCTGGGGCACCACCAGCACCTCAGAAGGGACAGTTAGCATGGCTGAAATGTGGAAAGGCTTTGTCAGCACACCACAACAACCAGCACCACCATCTAATACGGAATGTCTTAGCAGGAGGCATCCTTTCAGCAACATGGTGGAAGAGTACATGTGCACATGCATTCATGTACTGACTAATGGGTCTGCTCCATTCAACTTCTGGGTCTCCAAATTGGGTACATAGCCTCGGCTTGTCCTTTACGTCTCGGAGGTGCTGGCCTGCCCTGCAGCAAGTGTATTGTCCGAATGTGTGTTTAGCACGGTGGGGGGGGGGGGTAATCACAGACAGGCGCAGCCACCTGTCAACAGCCAACGTGGACAAGCTCAAGTTCATTAAAATGAACCAGGCATGGATATGACAGGACTTGTCCGGACAATGTGCTAAATAGACAAGCCATTGTTATACTCCAGCGCATTTGCATTTTCTTTTCTGTTTCCCAATGTTTTTGGGTCTTCCCAAATTTCAAAAAATATATAAAATAAATAAATAAAGGGAAAAAAAAAATTGTGTTGGCTACCTCATCCACTGCTGCTTACACATACACTGCCACGTCCACCACCTCCTCAACCTACTACTCCACTTTGACCTCCGCCTCCTAATTTATGATTATTATTTTTTATTTTTTTCTACTCTATGTTATATTAAGTTATTTCCCTATCCACATTTGTTTGCAGGGCAATTGTCCTGCACTTACCCCCATTTTGCTTCCTTTTGCAGCCCTCTAGCCCTTACTAAAACTATTTTACTGCAGTTTTAGTTCACCAAAGTAGCTTTTGTGAGCCAAGTGCAGAAGGGGATTGATAATCAGCATCAGGAGAAGAGGGTGGCAGCTTGGGCGTGAAACAGCGGCTGAGCCAGCAGGGTTGCAGCATAGTAGTGAGTCAGCAGGTTGGCAGCAGTGGGAGGTTGGGAGCCGAACATGCCCGGTGTAGACCACCCGCTTTGTATAAGCAGCAGTGCAGGGGTTCACGGAAGCAGCAGTAGCAGTCAGTCAGCGCAGAGTGTTGCAGGGAAAAGGCCATACTCAGCATTGGGCAAGTTTTTTGTTAAACCGCCGGAGGATGTGAGCATGGCTATTTACCGAATTTGTGGGCAGGGTGCCAATGTTGGCAACACGGCCCTTTGTCAACACATGCAGCGTCACCATAAAGTTGCCTGGTAAAACAGTTGCTCAGTTGTGGTGGTGCAGCCTGCCGCAGTAACTGCTGCATGACCCAGTGGCACGTACTCAATTACATGTAGTCAAGGCTCCACCACCTCAGTCAAGGGGAGCTGTCTGTCCTTTCCATCATCTGCTGGTCATGATGCTCATGATGCTCCTGCTCCTGCTCCTCCTACTCCACCTCCTCGTCAGTCATTCCGTCAGCAATCAATCACCAAGAGCAATTTCCATAAGACAACAGTATGCATGCATTTATCCAACGGTGCAAAAGCTTAACACGCTCCTGGCCAAGTTGCTGGTGCTGCAGTCCCTCCCTTTCCAAGTGGTGGACTCTGCACCTTTCAAAGTACTCATGGCTTGTGGCAAACTGAGGTGGAGAGTCCTAAGCAATCATTCCTTTGCCAAAAAGGCGGGCCAGCCCTGCACACATATGTAGAACAGAAGGTGGGCCAGTCCTTGAGCTTGTCGGTGTCTGCCAAAGCGCACGGCAGCGTCGCGCGTGGAGCTGCAACTATGGTCAAGGACAATATATGTCCTTTTCGGCCCACTGGGTAAATGTGGTTCCTGCCAAAGGCACAACAGCAACTTTGTCAGGTGACGCCACTTCCGCCTCCACATTTTCACGCTGTTGGTCCTGCGACAATGTCTGCCTCCTCATCCTCCATCGTGTCCTCAGCCTCCACTGCAGAGACAATTTACAGTGCCCTTCCAGCATACCACATCTGCAGGGCAAGGTGGTGTCACGCTGTTCTGCACCTTGTTTTCCTGGGCGAACAGAGTCACACAGGGAAGGAACTGCTCCACGTCCTATATCAAGAAATTGAATCCTGGCTTCCTTCTCAACAACTCAATAGTGTTGAGTACGCATATTCGAATAGCGAATTTTTTTTGCGAATATTGGCAATTCGCAAATATTTCGAATATAGTGCTATATATTTGCTATTTCGAATATTAGTTTTTGTTTTTTTAAGTTGTTAATCCTTGTTGCAGTGCGATTAATATAACCTGTATTACTCGCATTGCACAACTTGCATCTGTGTAGAATTAACTAATATTGAGAACATAGCACTATATTCTCAATCTTCGTTATATTCTAGCAAGCCAACAATTAGGAACCCAGCTCTAAGTTGAATTCGCAATGCGAACATATACTCTCATTGCGAATTTAAACTTAGAGCTGAGTTCCTAATGGTTGTATTGCTAGAATATAATGAAGATTGAGAATATAGTGCTATATTCGATATCTTCATTATCTTTGTCAATTATAGCAATCCAACCACTAGAGACCCAACTCTAAGTTGAATTCGCAATGCGAACATATACTCGCATTGCGAATTCAACTTAGAGCTGAGTTCCTAATGGTTATATTGCTAAAATATAACGAAGATTGAGAATATAGCACTATAGCACTCAATACTAACCATGACTTTGTAGGCGATTCACATCCGACTTATACCGCCATTGACACGGATTACTACCATTGACACGGATTATAGCCTTTTTCCTTTTATGATAGGACATTTTATAGATAGCCGTCTCTTTTACCCATAAGAGGTTGGTCGGATCCTTTCCACTGATAGGCTCCTTTTGTTTTATCACTGCACTTGCACCTTTATTGTATGTACCTTTTTTTATTATCTATTTTATAATAAATTTATGGTTTTAATAATGACCATTATCTCTCTGCTATCCCGCATGTAAGGGTTCTGAAGTTTGTTTAAACTGATGATCTATCCTCTGGATAGATCATCAGCATCTGATCAGCGGGAGTCTGACACCCGGGACCCCCGCCGATCAGCTGTTTATGAAGGCAGCGGCGCTCCTGGAGTGCCGTAGCCTTCTCACTGTTTACCACAGGCCCAGTGACGTCACGACTTGTATCAACTGGCCTGGGTGCGGCTAAGCTCCATTTAAGTGAACAGAGTTTAGCCGCGCCCAGGCCAGTTGATACTAGTCATGACGTCACTGGGCCTGCGGTAAACAGTGAGAAGGCCGCGGCGCTCCAGGTGCGCCGCTGCCATCTCAAACAGCTGATCGGCGGGGGTCCCGGGTGTAGGACTCCCGCCGATCAGATGCTGATGATCTATCAAGAGGATAGATCATCAGTTTAAACAAACTGCAGAACCCCTTTAAGTCTAAAGCGCTGATGAGCAGTTTTCTTCACCCGCCTACTAAAGAAACTACTCACCAGCAGCAACAGGTAGACAAAGAGCAGAACCTGAATCAGCAGGTTGTGGCATACTGGCTACTGACTACTGGCCAGCCAAACTGGATTTGTGGCCGCAACTGGCCGAGTTTTCCCCGGACAAGCTTTCATGCCTGGCCAGCAGTGTAGCCTCATAGCAGGTTTTTAGTGCGGCGGGGGCCATAGTTACCCCAAGGAGAATTTGCCTGTCCACCCAAAATGTGGAGAAACTGACCTTTGTGAAGATGAATCAGGCGTGGATCAGCCAGGATTTTCAACCACCAGTGCCTGATGCATGAGACTAGAGTATCCATAGTGCCACACCTAAACTTAGACAAAAGAGGCCAGTTTTTTCTTGCTACCTTCTTCAGCTACTAATCTGATTCTGCCACCCACCTTATGCCACCTGATGCCAGCCATCATCTTCAGCTGGTACCGGTATTGCCCCTCACCTCCCCACTCTGTCGCTGTGTCACTCTGTGGTCAGCTTATGCTACTGCTACATCAACACTATGTTTCTGGGCCACTCTGTAATCTCCTTATGCTGCTGCCACCTCACTAGTGATGTCGCGAACATAAATTTTTCCGTTCGCGAATGCGAACTTCCGCAAATGTTCACGAACATGCGAACAATGCAAACCGCCATAGACTTCAATAGACAGGCGAATTTTAAAACCCACAGGGACTCTTTCTGGCTAAAATAGTGATGGAAAAGTTGTTTCAAGGGGACTAACACCTGGACTGTGGCATGCCGGAGGGGGATCCATGGCAAAACTCCCATGGAAAATTACATAATTGACGCAGAGTGTGGTAAGTTGTAATCGCAATGTGATTAATACAGGTTATATTAATCGCATTGCGAATTCAACTTAGAGCTGGGTTCCTAATGGTTGTATTCCTAGAATATAACGAAGATAACGAATATAGCACTATATTCTCAATCTTCGTTATATTCTAGCAATACAACAACCATTAGGAACTCAGATCTAAGTTTAATTCGCAATGCGATTAATATAACCTGTAATATAACCTTAGAGCTGGGTTCCTAATGGTTGTATTGCTAGAATATAACGTATATTCTAGCAATACAACCATTAGGAACCCAGCTCTAAGTTGAATTCGCAATGCGATTAATACAGGTTATATTAATCACATTGCGATTACAACTAACACTGCAGCTTCAGAATGAATCTAAGATGGATGCCGTCCTTGCTTTTTGATAGGAGGTGGGAGGGTCTGAGAGGGAGACTGATGTACTAGCCCTAAAAAGGGCTTTTTGGGGTGCTGTCAGGATGCTGTCCTTACAGCAGAGATCTGATGAGTCTTTCAGGACTGGAGTGGACACTGAATATACTAGCCTAGCTATCGATTTCCCTATTTAATCAGCAGCAGCTACACTGTCCCTCCTCTCACTAAGACTGCAGCTTCCTAATGAATCTAAGATGGATGCTGTCCAGGAGATGGGAGGGTATGCTGATTGGCTGGTATGTGTCTGCTGACTGTGAGGTACAGGGTCAAAGTTTACTCAATGCTAGGGGGTGGGCCGCGACAAACGCGCACAAGCTGTGTTCGCCGGGAACTGTCCGCCGGTGAATAGTTTGGGACATCTTATTTGCGCCCAAATCAGAAGACTAGGACAAGCCCAGTCAGGGAATATTCTACTAAAACATAACCTTTAATGATACATTAAAAAGTGCACAGGCTGCATACCAGTGATAGTAATAAAATCTGAACAATCTCACCATATTCAAGATGTCCGGGTACGATATATTGGTACAGAGGAGGGTTCCACTGTAAATCCACCACGGAGGTCCTAAAGGTAGAGGTGATGCGCCCCACCGATAATGGTGGTAGGCTTGAAAAAACTAGGACGGGGACCGGGTAAGAATTGGAGATGCCCTGGTTTGCCCTATACAGAGAAGGGGAGGGGACTAACGTGTCCCTACCTATCTATACAGAGCACCCGCCCCGAAAGGGGCGACCCCGTCCGGATACCTGTCCCTAGTTGTGGGCAGATCCCTAGTCTAACCTAGGCCAAGCAAAATAATCTCAAGGGGGCCTGGTAAAAAGACCCCTCTAAGAAAATGTGTCCTAATCGCAGTCCCGACGTGTCACGTTTCTAAACGATGCTTCATCAGGGGAGCTCAGGATAAGAACATAAAGACAAGCAATTAACAAGGCATTGTGACATGTATGGGACCACTTCAATAAGTGGGGGAGAGCCAAATACGTGGTTCTCAAAAAGGAACCCCAACGTGGTCACTAGCACAGAGGAGCAATGGGGGAAAACAATAATGGAGTGCCCCAAACTAGCCCTCAGGGCAATACATGTGAGAGTGCCTGGCCAAAAAAGTATGATGAAGCCAGTGGGCAGCATACACCTAAATGACAATGGGCTATTCGCATTGCGATTAAACTTAGATCTGAGTTCCTAATGGTTGTTGTATTGCTAGAATATAACGAAGATTGAGAATATAGTGCTATATTCGTTATCTTCGTTATATTCTAGTAATACAACCATTAGGAACTCAGATCTAAGTTGTAATCGCAATGCGAATAAAACATTTATATTAATCGCATTGCGATTTACGATTACTAACACTGCAGCCTAAGAATGAATCTAAGATGGATGCTGTCCTTGCGTTTAGATAGGAGGTGGGAGGGTCCGGGAGGGAGGGTATGCTGATTGGATGGAATGTGTCTGCTGACTGTGAGGTACAGGGTCAAAGTCTACTCAATGATAAAGTATAGGGGCGAACGCGAACATTGAATATGTTCGCCCACTGCGGCGGACACGAACAAGCTATGTTTGCCGGGAACTGTTCGCCGGGGAATAGTTCGGCCATCTCTACACCTCACCACTCTGTTGTCTCCTCATGCTGCTGCTACCTCAACATTATGTCACTGGGCCACTCTGTGGTCTCCTCTTGCTGATGCCACTTCACTACTCCGTGGTCTTCTCATGCTGCTGCTACCTCACTACTCTGTAGTCTCCTCTTGCTGCTTTTACCTCAACACTATGTCACTGGGCCACTTTGTGGTATTATCATGCTGCTGCTACCTCAACACTATGTCACTGGGACACTTTGTGGTCTCCTCATGCTGCTACCACTTCACCACTCTGTGGTCTCCTCATGCTGCTGCCACATCACTATACTGTCGTCTCCTCATGCTGCTTCTACCTTAACACTATGTCACTGGGACACTTTGTGGTCTCCTCGTACTGTGCCCCTTCACCACTTTGTGGTCTCCTCATGCTGCTGCCACTTCACCACTCTGTGATCTTCTCATGCTGCTGCCACATAACTACTCTGTGGTCTCCTCATGCTGCTGCCACCTCAACACTATGTCACTGGGTCACTTAGTGGTCTCCTCATGCTGCTGCCACGTCACCACTCTGTGGTCTACTCATGCTGCTGCTACCTCAACACTATGTCATTGGGCCACTTAGTGGTCTCCTCATGCTACTGTCACTTCACCACTCTGTGGTCTCCTCATGCTGGTGCCACATAACTACTCAGCGGTCTCGTCATTCTGCTGCCATCTCAACACTATGTCACCGGACCACTTTGTTGTCTCCCCATGCTGCTGCCACTTCACCACTCTATGGTCTCTTGATGCTACTGCCACATCACTACTCTGTAGTCTCCTCATCCTCAACACTATGTCACTGGGACACTCTGTGGTCTAATCATGCTGCTGCCACCTCACCACTATTTCACTGGTCCACTCTGTGGTCTCCTAATGCTGCTGCCACCTCACTACTATTTCACTGGGCCACTCTGTGGTCTCCTCATGCTGCTGCCACCTCACCACTCTGTGGTCTCCTTATGCTGCTGCCACATCACTACTCTGTGGTCTCCTCATGCTGCTGCTGCAACTTTAACACTATGTGACTTGGCCACTCTGTTGTTTTCTGATGCTGCTGCCACCTCATCACTATTTTACTGAGCCACTCTGTGGTCTTCACATGCTGCTACCACCTTACCACTGTCACTGGGCCACTATGTTGCTTTTTTGGCCTTGTTGACATCATTATTTATTTGACCCTTCTTCGAATCCTGTCTATGTAGCAGCTGTAAGGCCTGTATGACATGGTCCCTATTTTGCATCAGAATTGGTTTACGATTTGGTAGCCAAAAGCAGGAGTGAGTACAAAACACAGAAGACATGCAAACATTCCATTCACATGTCATCTCTGTTTTTTTTTTTTGGCTTTAGCAATACTGATCGTGTCAATGTCTGTCATTCCTGTCAACATGCCAAGTGCATGTATATCCACATTTCCTGCATCTGCCTATTCTGTTCCTTTACTCTCCCTGCGGCATAGTATCTGACGAAAGCAATTGTATGCCGAAACGTTATAAATACTGCCACATGTGAATATTACAACAATAAAAGTACACCTGAGCATCGATATTCAAGGCTGCTGTCATTTTATATACGTAACAAAGTTTAGCATAGTCAGCTGACAACTGATTCCCTTTACAAGAGTTTTTAGGTTCCACAGGTCTGTTTTAAAACAGCATTGCTGGACTCCATAGTGTAAAGATGTCCTAGCATCATATACAAGACTGAATCCCTCTAGCTTTGTTTGGACTTCAAAATTGCGGCATTACTTTTTGGACCACTCTCTTGACCAGGGGCATACACAGATCTTACAGGGCCCCATAGCGAAACTTAGTATTGGCCCCCCAGGCCCATCCTGTTGCCCAGTACGTATGCGTCAAACACTCCCTGGCAGTGTGGAAAGCAAAGTGTGATGTTCCAGATTTCTGCCGAATTAACATTTTTAGTTAAAATTTTGTATTAAAAAAATAATTTGCAGAAGAGATTTTAATAAAAAAATAAAATTGTAATAAAAAAAAGAGCCGCCCTCTGCCTCACCCACTTTATCTGACAGTCGGAAAAAGCAGAACGGGTGCTGCGTAAAAATGGCTCTCGTTCTGAACACCATATTTCTCACCAGACAACAGTCGTGCATACGCTGACAAACCTCCCCCATCCATGTCTTCTGCTTCATTATAAAATTCCCTGGTCTTCAGCTCTTGAACTGTAGTGGATTATGGTGCCCCCCCATACCCCCAGCAGCCTCTTGACAAAGTTTGTGCTGCCGCGCTGCTCCTGCTGCCTGCCAGCGATACACTGGAAAATCAGCAGCTAAATGCTGATTGGCCAGTGTGCAGTGCAGCAGATGCAGTGCCTGGGGGGGAGCCTGGATCATGGACAGGTGAGACATGGAGGGAAGGGGTCAGACCCGGGACATTGTGCTACCTATTCACACAAGGGGAGGGGGACCCTGACTAAGCATAGGAAGTTAGGAATGGAACACAAGTGGGCAGGCCGCCGGTCGCCTCAATTCCCCATAATAACTAGTTAAGTAAATTATGAATAAGCTGGCTAAGTGTGCAGAGTAGACGTAGGGTAGGGGGCGGGGCTTTCCATGTGCTCTGGGCCCCCCTGTGCTGCGGGCCCCACAGCAGCTGCGTGGTCTGCCTATATTGGCAGTACGCCACTGCTCTTCACTAATAAAGCCCTTGATTGGTTGTATCACTTGTGAAACTGATTTGCAAATGTGTTATCTTCTGAGTGATTATATTCAAGGAGCTGAATAATTCTGAATTAAAAGTGGCATTTTATGTTGAATCTGGGGAAACCGCTCGTTATATTAATTGCATTGAGCTGTTTAGATTGTTTTTGTTTGGTTTATTGCAAACAGCTAAAAGTTTGTAAAATTGACTAATAAACCTAATTTGCAATGAGGGTTGAATCGTTTGTTCTTGAATAAGTTAGATTGGAACTGTATATACAATTCTAGTGACCACTCGATAGTTTCTATACCTCAGGAGAAGGAAAATAACAATTCAAGGAATTTATTTTGAGCCTGCATTCTCAGCAAACTGCTTCCTCCCCATTGGGGATAATTTTGCTCTATATAATACAGTTGTTCTGGAAACTTAGTATTATTATAGTGAAACTTTTGACATTTTAGAACATAATTCTCCAGCTTGTCAACTTCAATAACCGTGTTTTATTTTTCCAAATGTGATAATATTAATACTGTTGCCCCAGAGCAAATGGAGAGAAAAGATTCAGAATTTCATGATATTCAACCTCTAACCTTTGCAAGCAAGCTACATTTTCATAAGTCATTTATCAGGAGCACAGCTGTTTTCCAGTACCATTGCATAGGTCAGAACTGTATTTGATTTTTAGATTTGGATATTAATATACAGAAGGTTTTTATAATGTATATTGTATAGCACTCTAGTACCGCTCAGTGTCGTCCTATTACAAGGGTCAATAACGGTGCAGTTGAGGCTCCAGTGAAAAACTTCCCTCGGATTTTGCACAAAAATGTATTCTTTAATCAAACACAGTATGAGGTGGATGTTGTAAATCCTTAGCAATGAGTATAATTGCATGCTTTGTGTTTTTTGCCATTGAAAAAATGTCAAGCTAATTTCAATAAATCACCTGCCTGTGTACATAGCACAACCAGAGCTATCAGAACCAGGGAAACCTATGTAGGTGCCAGGGAGCACTAGGCATAAGGACCCATGGTGATCCCAGTAAACATGTACTATTTGTCTCCAGTCAAAGGTTATGCAAAGGGTTGACCAATGAAACAAATTCTACATTTTTTAGACTAGCTCTTAGATCTGAATACTTCTGTAATTGCATGTTAATTAGCAACTTCCTGACGCAGCGATTTTCCATTTTTCCATTTTAGTTTTTCGCTCTCTGCCTTTCAGGAGCCATAATTATTATTTTTTTCTCCATTCACATAGGAAATAAACATATGAGGGCTTGTTTTTTGCAGTACAAGTTGTACTTTCTAATGCCACCACTTAATTTGGCATACAATGTAATAGGAAGCAGGAAAAAATTTCCAAATTGGATGGAACTGGAATAAAAATGCAATTCCGCCTTTTTATGGGTTTTGTTTTCACGTTGTTCACTGTGTCATTAAAAGGACTTGTGCTCTTCATTCTCCAGGCCAGTATGATTATGTACTGTATAGTTTTTTATTGAAAAAACAAATAATAAGCTTGGAAAAAATAATTTTTTTCTTGTCATCGCTGTATTGTGACCCCCATAACTTTTTTATAGTTATGTCTACGGAGATATTTGGGAGGTTGATTTTTTGCAGGATGATCTGTAGTTTTTGCTAATAATAATTTTAGGGTGTGTATGACTTTTTGATCACTTTTTATTCAATTTTTCCGGAAGTAAAGTAATGAAAAAACAGCGAATCTGACATTTTTTTCTGTTACGCCATTCACCGTATGGGATACTTTTTTATATTTTTATAGTACAGACATTTTCACACATGGTGATGCCCATGATGTTAAGTTTTTTAATTGTTTATTTATTTTAATTTCGATTTTGGGGAAAAGGGGGTGAATTTTTTAACTTTTTATTTATATTTTTCAAAACTTTTTTTTTTATTTTTGTATGTCCCCAAGTGGACTCCAACTTGCAATTATCAGATTGCAATCTGTATACAATAATGGAATTTGCTCCATTTTTCTAGAAATAGGTACATTACAGTTCAGTGCTACCATCTGCTGCCCTAAACTGTAATATACAGGTAATGAGCCTAGAAGCCTAGTACAGGCTCTGGATCATTACCAACATAGTACGCTTTCCTCGATCTCTGCCAGGGGAAAGTGTTCTTGCCCCAGAAACGCATGCTTCCAGGTTTTATCCCTTTCAGACGCTGTGGTCACATGTGACGGTCAGCATTACCGCCAATCACATTCATTAGCAGCGGGTGTCTGCAGTATGAAACAGCAGGCACCCAGTGGCTATGGCACTCTCTCCCCTCTAGAGAGGGTGCCATCTTTAAAGACCCGACATCCACTGTACGGGGTTAAAAACTTAGTACAGCTACTGAGTTATTCAATAAAATGTATTTGTATAGCGCCACCTGATATTTGTTCTTTTCTTTATTTATCTGTCCACCTTGCTGAGGTGGACTGTGCCAGTTTCATCCTTTAAATGCCAACAGTCCAATGTTCTGTGACAGTTACAGGGGGAGAGCTGCAGCAGAAGGGGAATTACCCCTGAGGAAGGGCACTTCCCCTGCACTGTGATTGGATGAGAACCGCAGTAGAAAGCCCCCTGAGGCACCATCTTGAAATAATTCTAACAGAGCAATTGGAGCATCAACTAGGGAGGTATCTGGATCTATGTGAGGTACAGGTCTGGTTCTAGCTTTGTTAGAAATGGATGTACTATATGATTTCTTTCATTGTTATTTTCAATTTGTTACATTAATCATTGGATAACCCATTTAAAAGAGACCTCTGGGCCCATATAAGCCATCAATGTTTGTTCACTCTGGGACTAACTTTGAAGACTTCGACATCCAGCAAAATGAAGAGCCTTGTATGTGATCTAGCACAGCCACTCATATTGAAAGGCTGCTATATAAACGCTGAGCAGTTCAACAGGCGTTCCCAACATCAGATACCCAGTGATAAAACATTTATAGCTTTTCCTAAGGAAAAGCCATCAAAGTCTTGGAGACTCCATTAACATTTTTGGCAGGATATTTACTTGTACTTTTACTTGTACTTAAAATAACAATGTATTACAGTTACATAATCAATAACTCCAGTTCAATTTGCGGTTTAAGTAGGTTGAATTTATTTGTAAGGCAGCACTTGCATATAGCGTCATGTGACGTTTCGGCCAAAATAGGCCTTCATCAGACTCAAGCTGCGTTGTAGCTGCGTTAACGGAGGCCTCCGTTATCCTTCAGCAGGCACAGTCCTGCAGATCCACCGCCTTCTGCTTCAATACAGCTTCCTTTCTACAACGCAGCTTGAGTCTGATGAAGGCCTATTTTGGCCGAAACGTCACATGACGCTATATGCAAGTGCTGCCTTACAAATAAATTCAACCTACTTAAACCGCAAATTGAACTGGAGTTATTGATTATGTTACTACTTAGGGGTGGGAACCCTACTTCCAGTCGCGGCAAGAACATCCTGTGTGCCACAACGTTTTTGATTATATATAATGTATTACAGTTGTTATTTTTTTAAACAAGTACTTTACTAACATCTCAAGATTAAAAAATATGATATCAGAGTGCAGTGAAAGTCAGTACATATCAAACAAAGTATCTTCATCTTCAGCATACCACTGTATGAACTGATATGTTACGTCATTTGATTATTTCTGTATCAGGCCAATGTCTTAAAATACACAGTTTCCATTTATCAAAGAACCACTTTCAGTGAGTTTCTTTATGCTGCTCAATTTTAATTCGCCTCAAACCCATTAACTTCTGTAACTGCACAACTGGCACTAAGATAGCTGGAGTTTATGGTGTCAACCAAAGAAGAAAGATTGTAGAAATAATGAAGCAACTCAATACTTCAATATTCAAGTGAGGCTTCTTTACATTAATTCCATTTGAACAGTGATGCAGTGTGTTCATACCAACCCACTGGTTGTTAACTAAAGCATTTTATCATTGTCAATCAGCATTATAGGTAAAAAGCTAAATGACACAATTTTCAATGGAGACCTGTTCCCATGCGTTGACTTGACTGGTGATCCCATGCATCCGATCTGAGGTTAATAAAATCTATCAGTCATCAATTCAATAACTGTTTTACATTTTATGTAGAGCAACCTATTGCCACAATATTCAAGGAAGACCTATTCCACAAGTCCACCTAACCGACGATGTAATGCATTCTTATGTGTAGTCCCCCAGACCTTGGGGTACTACAATTGTAAATAGTTTTGTTGTGTAATGTTATGCCTCATTGTTGCATAGCATAAGGTATATTTATTATAAAATGTTTATAATAAATCACCAGCTTCATGGATGAGAGCTAAGGAATCTCCATTGTTCATGCTATTTTTTCTTGCCTGCTAAAGTGCTTGTTAACTACTAGAGTTGAGTGAACACCTGGAGGTTCGGGTTCGCCGGGTTCGGCTGAACTTCATAAAAAAGTTCGGGTTTGGGAACCGAACTTGACCCGAACATAACCCCGAACCCGAACCCCATTTTTTTTTTTTTAACCACAATGTCCTAGTGCAGGGTTGGGCAAACTGCTCTCCAGCTGTTGCAAAACTAGAACTCCCAACATGCAAAGACTGCTTACAGCAATCAGCCTACAGCAGGGCATGGTGGGAATTGTAGTTTTACCCAGTTTGCCCATCCCTGTCCTAGTGTAATTTACTGATTTTATTTTATTTGCAGTACAAGGCAATAAGGTACTTTATAGGAGAAAAAGAGGATTTTTTTCAACCCCAGTGAAACAGATGGATTTACTGATTATTTTTCAATATCAGATTTGCTGAGCAGGCAGAAAAGGCACTTAATGATAAAAAAAATAATAATAATAATTTCACCCACAGTGAAACAGATGGATTTACAGATAATTTTTTTCACTATCACAAATGTAGTGAACAGAGCAAATGTACTTTTTAGCACAAAAAAAAATGCCCAGAATCTGATGGATTTATAGAATTAATGACAAGGATATATGCAGCACAGGGGTACTTTACAGAACAAAATTGTCACCCACTAGGTCTCTAAAATCACAAAAAGACTGGATTAAATTACTGTCCCTGGCACATATGCAGCTGCAAGTGCAAGTCACTTTCACAAAATGGCCGCCGACACCAACCACTCACAATAAAAAAACTAGCCTGAGGCCTTTGTCACTGGCCTCATAAAAAAAAACACTGCGATTGCACCCACAAGAATAAAAAAGGTTGTAGATCGCTGAGTAAACACAATTCTGATATCAGATATTATCAGCTAAGCTTGTTTCCTATTCTCTCCCTGAGAGCACCAGCAGCAACTTGTCTCTACACTAAGAGCAGCAGAGTGACGTGCGGCTTATATAGAGGCTGGGTCACATGCTGCACTTAGCCAATCACAGCCATGCCATTAGTAGACATGGCTGTGATGGCTTCTAAGGGCAAAGTAGTTGAGCGCTTGTTGATTGGCTGCCCAGCAGCTTTTCAACAAGCGCCATAAAATCCGCCGAACAACGAACCCAAACCCGAACAATTACGAAAATGTTCAGGTCCGGGTGCAAAAAATCCCAAAATTCGGTACGAACCTGAACTTTACAGTTCGGGTTCGCTGAACTCTATTAACTACACAGCAATCTCTCCTCTCATGGCTCGTTGGAACACTCTTCCTCAAAGTTAGTAGTGCCTCACTCAACAGAAGCCAACTCCAGTTAGAGAACAGGTGAAAAACGGGGAAAGGGGACAAATTCAAGGACAGACACACATAAATTGTTCACCCCTTCTCTTTATCATACTCACCTGATTATTTCTCGTACATATTGCTCGGCATATGGTGCCTATCAAGTTTTGCCTTTGGCTTTTTCAAGGAACCCTTGACATAATGGATTGCGAGTCAAGTGGATTTATGTAAATAGGTCTGGCTTGAATATTGCAGTATTGAGTTTCTGAGTTTCTCCAAGTTTCGTTATTTCTATAATTATTCTGAATGCTTGTTTCATGTGGGGTGCAGCTCCAGAACCTTGCTAAGCAATAAAGAAAGGTACTTCTTAGGGCCACCAGAAGTATTACATGTAACAGAGGAGGAACCATTTTAAACTCTGAAACCTCCTAATCCTCTGAAAAAAATATATTGAAATAAGAGAATAAAAGGTTAGCTTGAAAAAGTCCATACAGAGGAAATACTGTTTCACCATATCCCAATAATGCTCATGCCATTTCTTATTGATTATGTTTTTCCTTTCTGATCCCATCAATATCTTTTCCATGTGTCCTCTTCTTGAAACAGTTGTTTCCAGTGTTTAAAGAGATGTACTTCAGATGAAAAGAAAGGAATGGTCTCTAAAAGCCCTATATAGAAATACGACAGTATGCCTATAATCTCCAGTCCATGTCCACCAAATGATCAAATAAATTTTTATAGGTTTCATGTTCTAGATTACCCAAGTGGGAGACTTACCAAAGGAGCTTTAGCATTAATGTTTATGTTTGTACAATTATAGGGGTTAAAAAAATGTATATTATTTAGGCTTTGGTGCATAATTTAGTAGATACGAGACTAAACGACTCAACTATGCACGAAAACATAAGAACTGCAGAAATATGGCAGGAGGTTTTCTGGACTGATGGGTAAAAATGTTAAATATTATAACAGAAGGCAGTTTTTTTTTGCTGAAAGGCTGTAAAATGGTACACTAATGTGTCTGTACGGTGAAGCACTGTGAAGCTTCCTTGCATTTCAGGGCTGCAGTATCAGCAAATGTAGCTGAGGATTTGGTCAGGATTAATGGCGTACTCAGTGCTAAGGAATATGCGCAGATACTTATCCATCATACAGAACCATCCGGGAGGCATCTAAATTGATGCTATTTTGAAGGCAATTTGAGGTCACACCAAATATTGACCTGATTTAGATTTTTCTTTTGTTCATTCACTTTGCATTTTGTTAATTGATAAAAATAAACTAATAACACAAATATTTTTAAAAAGCATTCTTAATTTGCAGCATCTTTTCACACCTGCCTAAAACCTTTGTACAGTAATGTATGTATGTACGAAAAATACAGTATATATATATATATATATATATATATATATATATATATATATAACTCCAACAAATTGGCGCAGCACTCCTTAGGTAAAGTGAACAAAATAGTGTTTATTCACACATGTTAACACAGCAACATTTCAGCTCTCTCACAGAGCCATTTTCAAGCCAAGTCTTGGCTTGAAAATGGCTCTGTGAGAGAGCTGAAACGTTGCTGTGTTAACATGTGTGAATAAACACTATTTTGTTCACTTTACCTAAGGAGTGCTGCGCCAATTTGTTGGAGTTGTAAAGAGACCCCGTAACCAGGGGTGGACGCGTGCACCATTGGATCATTGGGATACACTGGAGGAGTGCTGCCTGATTTTGGCTTTTATCTATATATATATATATATATATATATACACACACACCATATTTTTTATTTTTCGCCCTATAAGACCCCAAAGCGGAGGGAAAATGTCAGGCGGAAGCGGTAAATGCAGCGCTTCCTTTACTCTGTACTTACCGCTTCCTGGTCCTCGGCAGCTTACTGTGCTGTGATTGTGCACAATGCAAGGATGACGGAGTGCTGTAACTAGATATGACCGAAGTTTTTAAAAATGTAATTCAGCAGATTCGCCGAAGTTCGCTAAGAAATTCGGGCGCCATGGCCATCGGGTGTCTGGTCTGCTGTTTTAAAGTACAGCTGCGGACTTTTAACCCTTCAGATGCTGTGGTCATCCGGGTGTGCTCCATCTCCCCCTAGCGGGAATCAGAGGAGCTGGAGCATGTATGCAGCAGCCCCTGTCCTCCTGTGTGATGGTACCAGAGATGGTACGGAGCATTTAGGTGGGAGAACCTCCCTCAAAGCAATAAAATTGAGGAATCCACACCTGGGATGACCATAATCCCATTATCTACGGATTGGCTGTCTGCATGGAATTATGGGTGATATCACATTCCCAGGTTTCATACTTTCACTTTGTAACACGTGCAGCTTAGGAAAACCTGATTCTTTACCAAGAAGCGCAAGGAAATTCGGATTCATTGCGAATCAAAATTTTCCTAAACTTCGGACCAAATTCTTCTTCAAATGCTTCACTTAGCTCAACACTAACTGTGACCTCATGCTGTGCGCATTGGGTCACAGCATTGCACGCGGAAATAAGAAGAAGAGCGCCGAAGGTGAGGAGAGGTGGTAACATCCAGAGCAAGAGAGGTAACTTTTTTTTTTCTCATTTATCTCATTTTCACATGGAGGTCTGATCTGAGGTCTGATTGGGGGACTTATTAACATTGGGGGTCTGTTCTGAGGTCTGATGAAAAACATTTTTTTTCTAATTTACCTAGGTGTGTCTTATGGGCATGTGCATCTTATAAGGTGAAATGCAGTGTCTATTCAAATGTGCAATATGCAAAAGGTTAACCATATAAAATGTGAGGGGGCAGCAGTATAACACAGACTTCTTTCCTGTACTGTTAGTTTAGAGTGCAGTCTGTGTATGTCTACATGCTTTATGTGCAGCTGCAATGAATGAGAGTTGACAGAAATCCTGGAGTGGTAGGGTATCTGCCTATTGAGTCTTATTTGTGTGTAGTGTTGCAATCTTGTATTTTCTAAGCCTCTAGTTGTACATTAGACTTGTTATCTGTCATGAAATAACTCGCTATCTTACAGTAATGAGATGACTCAGCTGATCTTGCTCCAGTCTATACAGTAAAACAATAAGTGAAATGCAAAACACACACACATCAGAAAACAGCAAACTGTCATCTGAGTGTTTGTGCTGTCTTTTCAACAAAGAACAGCCCCAAGCATGCCATCCAGACAACCAGTACCTCATTCTGTACTGATCAGGGGCAAGGAACCCCAAAATAGTGCTCAGTACAGATATCTGTCTCTGATATGAGCTAATTGGCATACATTTTCCCATTGAGCATTGCCTGAAAATAAGTCTCTTAAGTTATTGTGTCTCTACTCTCTACATTTTCCTCTCTACATTAAGTTCATTTCCTCCTGAACTACATCTAAGACATCTCATATAGCCAACCAGTCCCATGTTTTTGTACTGCTGATAGGAAAGAACCCTGAAACAGTGCAGTGTGCAGATGCATGTCTCTGGCTTGGTTGATATGAACTAAGTGGAATACTTATTCCCATGAAACATTGCCTAAAAATAAACCTCCATACACTACAATTCTTCAATGAAAGCCAGTGTCTTCATTTTCATCTCGAAACATCTAAGACACCTTATCTAGCCAACCAGTGTCATCCTTTGTACTGATGTCGATTAGGGACTATAAGCAACCAAGTTCTTTGTACAGATGGGTCTCTAGTTTGGTAGATGTATGTTAATTAGAGATGAGTGAATTTTTAAGAAAATTCGAAACGCCGGTTCGAGACATTTTTCGGGAAAAATTTGGTTTGATCCGAATTTGTTTGCAGTGAATTTCGTTTAAAAACGGATATTTCCTGGCAGCAGATAGCCTTTACAGTGGTGTAGAACACTGTGCCTTGCAGTAAAACGCACAGTGAGTCTGCTTTGCTAGTGAAATAATACTGTGAGTCCGTATGAATAGCAGATGACAGGCGTCACTCTTAGAATCACTGCACACTTCACTTATCTGCAGTCACAGGGCCAAAACTGTCCAAATAACTAAAGTATGAACTCAGACCTACAGGTCGATTTTAGTGCCAAGAAGAAGCACACTCCTTTTACACCATCGTCAGCTGATTCCACATAGATGTTAGCACAACCTGTTCTATTAAACGCTTATACAGGTAGAGCCCCCGACAGAGTGGAGAGGGTGTCAGCAGTAAGTTTGTGTTGACGTCACTGTCACTGATTTTATTTTTTTTGTCCTTCCTCTGATCTGTCAGAACAATAACCCCCAAAAAAAAGATCCTGTCTGTACAGAACCCGCCTTCACTTGGTCAGCATTTGATCAGTAATCCATCAGTATTGCTAATGCCAAAAAATACAGGAGTGGATCCAAAACAGAGATGACACATAAATGGAATATTTGCAAGTCTTCTGTAATTTGTACCCACTCCTGCTTTTGGCTACCAGATCACAAGCCAATTCATATTTTTTATTTTTTTAACGGGGGACATTAACACACATAAAATTCAACACAGAATGGGCAAAACCATAAGATTTAAAAGACAAACTGAAAAAAAAAGTGCTTCATCAACGAGAATGGATTGACGACCAATGTCGGGGTGACCACGATGGTAATGCATATTGATCATGAAATGTATGGGGCTATGGCTGAAACTGGAGGACAGTCCAGCAAACAAGCCGACTCCAGCTCATTCCTTGACAATCGTAGGTGGCTGATAAGTGAATTCTAAAGTGTCTGAAGAAATGCGAGTAAAAACATTGGAATAAATTGTCCACTTCCTCCAACGTGACTTCGTCCTTTGATTTACGAATATCATTCCATAAAGTCTTGATGTCCTCTGCGTGGATGTTATAAGAAATGTCCAGACGAGGTTCGACAGGCACAGAGAAAACAAGCTCTGTGGCCGACACTGATTCAGACACGGGTAAATGTCTTTGGTAACATCTCAAATAGAATGTCCTCTGGGTACTTCCTGCAGAACCAACCTGTCCACACAATTCGGTCCTCTGTGCTTGCCTTGTTGAGTGGAGGCTTGGATGAAATCTGTATGAGCACAGCCAGTGGATGTCTGTCCTTTCCTTTGAGTCCAGGTAAGCAGGAAAATTTGGCTTTTAGGTTCAGCCCTGAGCCCACTTCAATGGCAAGACCCTTCTGCTTCTCGGCAGCTGTGTGTGCAGACAGGGGCTTGGAATACTCTTTAAGCCTGTACAGAGTCCATTGGTTTTGAAGGAGCAAAGCAGCCTGTGCCGGATCAAGAGTTTCCTCCAAAGGGGTGCACTGCGGAATTTTTGTTTTAGACAAGCTTCGCAATGCAGACCGTCAACGTGCAGAGGTCAAGCTTCCCGGAGGATATCTCAGGCCATGAAAATAAATGCTCCTTTGTGCCGATGACCTACCTCTGGGGGTTAACAACCCATCGGTTGGTGTTTGAATATCCTTGTGATAAATGATGTTCCCGTTCACTGACTGTAAACAGAGATCTTGACAGACAAATGTATCAAACTCTGCCGCCATCTTTCTAGGTGCCACGTCTGCAGTCCCCTGACCAGCCAGATTTACCAGCATCTGTTCCAGGACATGAAGCAGGGGAATTACATTGTTCATACTGTAGTCCTGGTGAAAGACAAATAACGTGGCCTCCTCAAAGGGCCGGAGCAAACGGCAGGTGTCACGCATGAGCTGCCACTGGCTGACATCGAAGTTACACAGGGGTGTACTCCTGTCTGCTTGGATCATCAAGAAAGTGTTTATGGCCTTTCTCTATTTGTATAGAGTCCAACATTTGGAGGGTTGAATTCCAACAGGTGGAAACGTCCCATATGAGCCTATGTTGGGGGATGCCGTTCTGCAGCTCAAGGAGGGTGTGCTTTGCGGTGCACGAGTGGCTGAAGTGAATGCAAAGTTTCCTGGCAATTTTTAGGATGTCTTGCAGATGGGTGGAAGACTTCAGGAACCGCTTGACAACCAGATTGAAAACGTGCGCCATGCAGGGCGCATGGCTCAGCCCTCCTTGACGCAGCACCGACACCATGTTCTTCCAGTTGTCGGTCACCAAGGTTCCGATTTTCAATTGTTACGGAGAAAGCCAAGATTTGATTTCTTGATGAAGGACACAGAGTAGTTCCTCCCCTTTGTGACTCCGTTCACCCAGGCAAACCAGGGGCAGAACAGCATGAGAGTGATGAGAGGGGTTGCACAAGGCCTGAATACACTACATGCCTCCAACATAATTCTTGGATCTCTACATGAAAATAATGTATTTGGTGTAAATTGCACGAGGGGCATATTTGGAGACATTGATTTCACAAGAGATACAGAGCAGCAGAGTTTGCTTTGAAATTAAAAATGTCACCACTACCAAATTCGGTCCATACAGCAAAAGGAGGTGTACAGTCAGTCATCAATTTTCCCAAACAAAGACAGTTTCACATAACTAATTTCACCACTAGGTAATTCAGCCCATACCGCAAAAGGAGGTGTACAAATGTCCATAAATTTTCCCAAAAAAAGCCTGTGTCACAAAGAATTTTACCACAAAGTAATTTGGTCCATACCACAAAAGGATTTGTAAAATCACCCATACATTTTCCGAAAAAAAGACAGTGTCACATAAAGAATTTCACCACAAAGTAATTCGGTCCAAAATCACCCATACACTTTCCGTAAAAAAGCCAGTGTCAGAATTTCACCACTAAGTCATTTAGTCAATACCGCAAAAGGAGGTGTACAATCACCCATAAATTTGACGAAAAAAAGCCAGTTTCACTTAACAAATTTCACCACTACATAATTCGGTCCATACAGCAAAAGGAGATGTACAATCAACCATAAATTTAACCAAAAAAAGCATGTTTCACAAATTTCACCACTACATAATTCGGCCCATACAGCAAAAAGAGGTGTACAGGCACCCATGAAATTTACCCATGAAGAAGCCTGTTTCAAAGAAAAAAATTCACCGCAAAAAGGCCTTTACCACATATAACTGCACCACTTAACGGCAAATAGGCCTTTATTTTTTCCACTTTTTCACTACACAAGGCCTTTCAACATATAAGTGCAACAATGAATGGAAAACATATTTTTATTTTGCTACTAATACACGGCAAACTGGGCTTTACAGTATATCACTGCACCGCACAAGGGCAATTAGGCCCTAATTTTTTTTTTCAACTTTTATACATCACAAAATGCTTTCTAACAAATAAGTGCAACGCTGGACGGCAAATATATTTTTATTTCACCACTAATATACGGCAAACAGGGCTTTAGAATATATAACTGCACCGAAGAACGGTAATTAGGCCCTAGTTTTTTTCCACTTTTACACAAAGGGCTTTTTAAACAATAATTGAACTGTACAGTATGTATGTCAATGTACCTTAAAAGACTCTGTGGACCTGGTTTTGGGCAGAATAGCCATGCTTCATTTGGTCACAAAGGACTTTGACCTAACTTTTAAACCCCTGAACCTATTCAAGTGGATTTTGGATATCTTTGTCTCCAAGTTATACTGGTAAAAATAATATAAGTTTTATGTATGTACGATGTAAACTCACAAAGTTATGAAAATGTATAAAAAGTAACTTTTCAGCTTGGAGATAATAAAGTAGATACAGTAATTGACTCAATTATCTCCTAGGCAGAGGGCAGGAATATGCTGGGTGTGTTTCTATTGTCAAATTGTGTGTGATTGACTACTGTATCTCCTGTGTCTCAGTCTTCCTTCTGGTCCCCTAGGGGAGTGTCCACCAGGTGGGAAACCTGCATAAATACCGGGCAGGTAGCCCTCAATAGAGCGGATTCCTGTTTAACCATCAATACGGAGCCTCGTCTCGTACTTGGGGGGAATTGCTACTTTGGAATGTTCTCTTGCCTGTTCCAGGAAAGGAGGATTTCGTATGGTTCCAGTTTGGTGGATTCAAGTGTGTGGGTTGCTGCTCTTCTCCAGGGAAATCGCCCGAACGGTCTTAACCCTTACTGTGATTTAGAATATATCACTGCACAGCAGAACGGCACAGCAGAACGGCAATTAGGTCCTAATTTTTTTCCACTTTTACACAAAGGGCTTTTCAACAGATAAGTGCAACGATGAACAGCAAATATATTTTTATTTCACCACTAATACACAGCAAACAGGGCTTTAGAGTATATCGCTGCACCGCTGAGCGGCAAAGATATTTTTCCTCTTTCCACTAATACACAGAAAAAAGGGCTTTAGAACAGATAACTGCACCGCTGAGTGGCAAATCTATTTTACTTTTGCCACTAATACATAACAAAAGGGGCTGTAATTTTCGCACTTCACCACACAACGGCTAATAAGACCCTTTTTCCCACTAATACAAGCCAAAAGGGCAAGAACACTTACCACTGAGATATCAGTGGTAATTATGCTTGGGGACAACCAATGTATTTTAATCTAATTTAGCTTCCATTTCTGAATGGTTTCCACCAGGATTAAAACCCACAACCTTTCATATCAGAGGCAAGAACACTTACCACTGAGCTATGGAGCTCAATGGTAAACTGTGCTAGAAAAACCTCATAGTAGTTTATCAAGTATTAGGTATTCCTATACAGCAGAAGTATAATTTACATTTTTTTTTCAGTAATTGTAAAAAAAATGTATTACACAAAATAAATGTGTAATTACTACATAGTAATTAAACATTTATTTTTTTATTTAATTATACTTCTACTATATAGGAATGACTAATACACGATACACTACTATGAGGCTTTTCCAACAGAATTTAGCATTGAGCTTCGTAGCTCAGTGGTTAGGGTTTTTGCCTCTGATATAAAAGGTTGTGAGTTCGAGTCCTTGTGGAAACATTTTAGAAATAGAGGCTAAATTATGCATTCATGTATATCAGAAGTATGATAATATATATTTATACTTCTGAGATATATATATATGTATATGACACTGATGGGGGGATGTGTGGAGGACGCTGATGGGGGGGATGTGTGGAGGACACTGATGGGGGGATGTCTGGAGGACACTGATGGGGGATGTGTGCAGGACACTGATGGGGGGGATGTGTGGAGGACACTGATGGGGGATGTGTGGAGAACACTGATGGGGGGATGTGTGAAGGACACTGATGAGGGTGTGTGTGGAGGACACTGATTGGGGGATGTGTGGAGGACACTGATGGGAGATGTGTGGAGGACACTGATGAGGGTGTGTGTGGAGGACACTGAGGGGGAATTTGTGGAGGACACTGATGGGGGATGTGTGGAGGACAATGATGGGGGATGTGTGCGGGATACTGATGGGGGGATGTGTGCAGGACACTGATGGGTGTGTGTGTGGAGGACACTGATGGGGGGGATGTGTGGATGACACTTAGGGGGATGTGGAGGACACTGATGGGGGGATGTGTGGAGGACACTGATGGGGGGATTTGTGGGGGACACTGATGTGGGGGATGTCTTAAGGAAATTGATGGGGGATGTGTGGATGACACTTAGGGGGTATGTGTGGATGACACTGATGGGAGGATGTATGGATGACACTGATGGGGGGAGGTGTGGATGACACTTAGGGGGGATCTAGGGAGGGGTGTGGGGATGTTGGGATGAGAGGTCCTGGAGGGGTGTTTGGGTGGAAGCTCTGGAAGGAGTGGGAGGTCCAATAGGTTTGTGGGTAGATATGTGGGGGTGGGAGATCCACCAGGATATGAACGCTTGCATTATGGAAGCACTCATCTCCCTACATTCATCTGTATCGCGATACGGATGAACACTGCAGCAGGGCAAGTGAGAGGCGTCTCCCTTCCCCGTTCCTCTGATAGGCTGCCGGCACAAGGCTAGCAGCCTATCAGAGGCCGATGCAGGCTGTGCGATGATGTAATCGCTCCGCCTGAGCTGTACTGCTCGGGACACAGGCCAGAAGAGGCCTGCATCACATCGCTGCCATGGAGGTAAGTATGTGTTTTGTTTTTTGTTTTGTTTTTCTGTGAGGCGCTGGGCTGCGTGTGGAGGTCATTGCTGGCATAAAGGGGACACTTATTGGGGCATTATTGCTGGCACATGGGGGACACTCTGGGGCAATGGCTGGCACATGGGGGACACTATGGGGGCATTGCTGGCATATGGGGGACAATATAGGGGCATTGCCGGCACATGGGGGACACTATGGGGGAATTGCTAGCACATGGGGGACACTATAGGGGCATTGCTGGCACATGGGGCACACTATGGGGGCATTGCTGGCACATGGGGGATACTATGAGGGCCTTCCTGGCACATGTGGGACACTATGGGGGCATTGCTAGCACATGGGGGACACTATGGTGGAATGGCTGGCACATGGGAGACACTATGGGGCATTGCTGGCACATAAGGGACACTATGGGGGCATCTACTAGGGCAGTGTTTCCCAACCAGTGTGCCTCCAGCTGTTGCAAAACTACAACTCCCAGCATGCCTGAACAGTCAAAGGCTGTCCGGGTATGCTGGGAGTTGTAGTTTTGCAACATCTGGAGGCACACTGGTTGGGAAACACTGTACTAGGGGCATTGCTGGCACATTATGGGGAAACTATGGTGATGGAGGGGAGAAGAATACTATGGGGGTATATTATATAGGCACATTATGTGGGCACTAAGAAGGGGCATTTAATACTGGCACATTCTGGGGGACATTATGGGGGCACTATGGGGAAGAGGAGAGGAGCACTATGTGGGCATTTACTAGGGGCATTATATAGGGGTATTTTATACTTGCACACATTATGGGGACATTAGCTCAACTCGCGGCACTGAGGGAGTTTTTTTGCACTGTCACACAGAACTGGAGCACTTTTGAATTAGTGCACATTATTATTTTTATTATTGAAGGTGGCAGGAGAGTTGTTAATAAGGTAGGAGGATGATGGAAAAGTAGGAACCTAAGATGTCTTTTGTCAAACTACAGAGACGAGAAAAGAAAAATCATCGTGGCAGTCTGGTCTGAAAGGAGAAGATGAGGAAAGAGGGTCTGTATCAGAGAAGTTACTGGACGTAAGGTATGTGGTGCTGTATTCTGGATAGCACAGAATATAATATATATGCAAATATGTATGCAAATATGTGTGTGTGTGGGGGGGGTGCTAAGCAGACAGAAGACCGATCGCCGGGGGTTGGGGGCCTGTTGGGGGTGCTAGAATTTGTACCCAAGCGATACCATGGATGGGGGTTTAGATAGTAAACAGACAGCTGACGTGGGGGGGCCTAAGCAGACAGATCGCCGCCAACAGGGGGGTGGGTGTTGTGCTTGGGGGGGGGGGGGTAACACTATTTTCTACCGCACCAGGTGACAGCAGCCCTAGCAACGCCAGTGATTATCTGTTCGGCTCGACCATCGCTATGCTCGGCACATGGCGGTACTCGACCGAGTACCCCATATGTTCGAGAGCATTGCTTGAGTCTCCTCCCCACACGTTTCGTGGGTTTAAAGCAGCCAATAAAGTTGCAGGTAAGTACTGCCCTCACTGTAATGCCAGTAGCCATGTTGGCTGCTGGCATTACAGTGATTGGCTGGCTGGAACGTGTCATTGGGTGTTATATAGCACCCAATGACGCATGTTTGGCTCAGACGTAGACAGGGAGAGCAGAGAGTAGGAAGGGGAAGACAGAGTAGGGAGCGAATTTCACAGTTTTTATTTTGAGAAAGTTTTTCAAAGACCCAAAAGGGCTTTTAAGAACTACTGTGTGTGTGTGTTTTAGAGCAGCAAACAATTTACATCCTGCAGTCTCAGAGACAGTGCTTCGGAAGGGACAGATAGTGCAGGGAGAGAAATTTGCTGTTTTTACTACCAAAAGCTTTTCAAAGACCCCAAAGTCCTTTTAAGGACTACTGTGTGTGTTTAACAGCAGTAAGATATTTTTATTTTATACCTATTAGTGACATATACTGTACATCATCCGCAGACTGTGTCTTTAATAATCTAGGCCACATCTTGTGTAAAAAAATACTGAACTACATCTGCAAACAGTGTCTGTATTACAAATCCCAATAATCTGGGCCTAATATAGTGTCCATATTCTGTGGGTTTCTGTGACATATACTGTCCTGCATCCAAAAATGTGTCTGTATTGCAAATTCAAACAATCTGGGCCTAATGTAGTGTCCATATTCTGTGGTGTTCTGTAAGCAATACTGTACAACACCCAAAAAAAAGTCTGTATTGCAAATTCCGATAATCTGGGCCTAATATAGTGTCCATATTCTGTGGGTTTCTGTGACATATACTGTCCTGCATCCAAAAATGTGTCTGTATTGCAAATTCAAATAATCTGGGCCTAATATAGAGTCCATATTCTGTGACATATACTGTCCTGCATCTGAAAAATGTGTCTGTATTGCAAATTCCAAACATCTGAGTCCAATATAGTATCTATAATCTGTGGTGTACTGTAATCAATACTGTACTACACCAGAAAACAGTGTCTGTATACCAAATTCCAATAATCTGGACCTAATATAGTGTCCATATTCTGTGGGTTTCTGTGACAAATACTGTCCTGCACCCATAAAATGTGTCTATATTGCAAATTCCAATAATCTGGCCCTAATATAGTGTCCATATTCTGTGGGTTTCTGTGACATATACTGCCCTGCATCAGAAAACAGTGTCTGTAGCGCAAATTTAAATAATCTGGGCCTAATGTAGGATCCATACTGTGTGTCTTTCTGTGACAAATTCTGTACTACATCAGAAAACAGTGTCTGTAGCGCAAATGTAAATAATTTGTGCCACATCTACGGTGTGTACGTTTAATACATATCACTGACATATACTGTACTTTAACCGTAGACGGTGTATGCTAGTCTGTGACATTATCAGGGCTATATATCCTGTGTAATGTGTGTGCATCCCAAATACCTTTTTTAATTTATTGGCGCATACACTTACAAATCCTACTCTACTGTACGTGTGACATACTTTTAAGCATATATAACATTTAATATTAAGAAGGCGGTCAGTAAGGGCTGTGGAAATGGCGGTGATGCCAATGGTGCACGCAGAGATGAAACTTAGTAAAAGAATGTAGCTGAGGGTGCGCTCCAGGCGCTCTAAACCCTCAAAAACATTATTTTGAAGGGCCTTCCGGTCAGCTGACCCTCTAAAACAGGGATGCTCAACTTGCGGCCCTCCAGCTGTTGTAAAACTACAACTCCCACCATGCCATGCTGCAGACTGATAGCTGTAGGCTGTCCTGGCTTGCTGGGAGTTGTAGTTTGGCAACAGCTGGAGGGCCGCAGGTTGGGCATGCCTGCTCTAAAACATCATTTGAGAGTGACTTTAGGGCAGCTGAACCTCTAAAATATAATTTGCGAGTGCCTTCAGGGCAGCTGACCCTCTAAAACATCATTTGTGAGTGCCTTCAGGGCAGCTGACCCTCTAAAACATAATTTGCAAGTGCCTTCAGGGCAGCTGACCCTCGAAAACATAATTTGCGAGTGCCTTCAGGGCAGCTGACCCTGTAAAACATTATTTGTGAGGGCCTGCAGATGAGCTGACCCTAAAAAACAAAATTTTCAATGGCCTGCAGTTGAGCTGACCCTCTAAAATATTATATGAGAGGGCCTGCAGGTGATCTGACCCTCAAAAACATTATATGTAAGGGCCTGCAGGTGAGCGGACCCTCTAAAATATTATATGTGACGGCCTGCAGGTGAGCTGAACCTAAAAAACATGAATTGCGAAGGCCCGCAGGTGAGCTGACCCCGTTAAACATTATATGAGAGGGGCTGCAGGTGAGCTGACCCTGTAAAGCATTATATGTGAGGACTTGCAACTGAGCTGACCCTCTAAAACATTATGAGCGGTGGCAGACTAAAAGGCATGTTGATATGATGAAGGAGGAGGAGGAGTAGAGAAGTCAGGGGCAATCCAGATCCAGATAATTTTTTATGAGAGTCGACCTGTCAGCATTTTCAGTTGACAGGCGGATGCGCTTGTTAGTTATTATGCCCCCAGCAACACTAAATACCGTCTCTGACAAAAAGCTGGCGGCAGGGAAGGCCAGCACCTCTGAAGCGTAGAGTGGCAATAGTTGTAAGGCTCTGAGGGATCACTGAGGATGCTGGCACTGTCTGCTATGTACTCCTTCACCATCTTCCAAAATGTTTCCTGCCTTGTGACACTAGGCAGCGCATCAGGGTAAGGGTGCTGGCGGGGTGTCATGAAACTGTTCCAGGCCTTGGAGAGTGTTGTCCTGCCTCTGTTGGAACTGCTGTTTGTTCCCCTCATCTCCCCTCCTGGGTTGCACAAGGAACTACGTACTCTGCCGCCAGCGTTGTTAGCTGTAAATTTATCTGTAATGACATTCTGTTCTATTGCTATTATAGTTTGTTGTTGTATTATTGTTGGTATTATTATTGTTATTATGGTTTATGGTTGTAAAATATGTTATGGTTATTTATGAGTTAATTAACAGGCCATGCCATTGGTTTACTTCCACTCTTGTGTGTTATGTTTTTAGTTAAATGAATGTATACGTTTGGGATGTTTGCTGTGCATGGGACATATATACTGTATGATTGCCATGTGTGTGAGCTTGCCAAGCTCCAAAGCTGCCAACAAGTTACGGCCATTATCAGACACAACAACCAACCATGCCTGGTTGTAGGTTGAGTGGCGAGAGCCATAGCTAAGTCTGGTCCCTTATACCCTGCCACAGCTCTGCGGCGGTGTGCTGTTTGTCACCTAAGCAAATGAGTTTTAGCATGGCCTGTTGTCGCTTCCCCACTGCCGTGCTACACTGCTTCCAGCTACTGACTGATGCCTGACTGGTGCTGCAAGATGAGAATTCATAGGTGGAAGTGGAGTAGGAGTAGGAGAAGGGGGGTTTGCTGCAACTAATATAGGTGATGGTTAAAATCCTGATGGAATGGGGTCCCGCAATCCTTGGTGTTGGTAGCACCTATGCCATCCTTGGGTACGACTAGCTACCGGCCTGCACAAGGTTCACCCAGTGTGCCGTCACGGAAATGTAGCTTCCCTTGCCAAAAGCACTTGTCCGTGTGCCAGTCGTTAAGTGGACCTTCCCAATAACTGCATTGGTCAGGGCACGGGTGATGTTACGGGACACAATTGCTGGTGTAATGCAGGGACGGCACATAGAGAAAAATAGTGGCGTCTGGGGACTGAGTAACGAGGGACCTCTGCCGTCATGAGGCTGAGGAAAGCCTCAGTGTCCACAAGCCTAAATGGAAACATTTCCAGGGCCAGCAATTTTTAAAGGTGTGCATTTAGTGCTATGGCCTGTGGATGGGTTGCTGGGTATTTGTGCTTACGTTTAAAGGCCTGGGTTAAGGACATCTGTACGTGGTCCTATTTGGTGTGGCCCGCCTTCTCCCTTTTGCCATCCCACAGCCTCTTCTAGCCTGTGGTGGTGCTGTGGATCACTCCCCCTCTGTACTGCTGTCCTTGCTTGGCTTGCCCCCTTCCCAGGTTGGGTCAGCGATGTCATCGTCCACCACCCCCTTTTCCACTTCTTCACTCGGGTCATCCTCCTGACTTGTGTTGTTGACCTAACAAGACCCTCACTTATTGACAACTGCGTCACATCTGCATCATCCACCTCATGAAACACTAATTGCCATTTCCCACCATCATCTTCTTCTAACTGTGGAAGCTGAAGAGTTTGGGAATCAGTGCACAAGATCTCCTTATGTCCCTCTTCAGAGAGGGTCAGCTCACCTGCAGGCCCTCACCTACAATATTTGAGATGGTCAGCTCACCTGCAGTCCCTCAACTACAATATTTTACAGGTTCAGCTCACCTGCAGGCACTCGCCCATCATTTTTTCAATGGTCAGCTAAGCAGCAAGCACTCGCCTATCATTTTTTTCAATGCTCAGCAGCAGGCCCTCACCCCTAATGTTTTAGAGGGTCAACAGCAGGACCTTGCTCCTAATGTTTTGGAGGGTCACCAGCAGGCCATCAATGATAATTTTTCAAGGGTGTGTATGATGCCCTACTTTGTGTGTAACAAAGGGTGTATTGCAATGCCGGTTCCTTAAAATTTTTGGCAACCCTTTCACATAGTGCATAGGCTTTATGAGTGTAGCAGTCCCACTGCCTGAACAATTGTACCACAATGTGAATGAGGCCCTCCTTTATGTGATATGCAGGCTGTTTCGGAGTGCCTCTTGCTTGTACTTTTTTGCAGCACTTGCATTTTATATACAATTGAATATACAGGAAAGAATGTTTCCTAACAATTTTTCCTGTGAAATAGATTTTTTAGGGGTGGGTTTGTGCATATTTTTGTCAGTCTGTAAAAGTGGCGTACAAGTCAGACAACATGGTTCCCAGCAGCGACCTCGGAGTTCAAGATGCATCCAGACATCGTCCTGATGCTGTTCCCTATCTATTCCGGTGGTGTTCCTGTCACTTTCTGACCTTTTCCAAAGGACCAGGCACCCTCACATCTTCAGAGCAGGGGGTGCCTGGTTGTCTTCCATTGACTTCCATTATATTCGGATGCTCGGCCGAGCACACGAATATAGCAATGTGTTCGGGCCGAATAATGTGGTGCTTGATCATCACTACTCCCTATTATTTCCCTACACCTTGAGTAATGTTTCCCTGCACTTGAAAATCGTTTTTTTTTACCACAATCAAGTCTTTCCTATCACTGTCCCTAACGCCTGCAGACACATCTCTCTCTGAACTAAGTACAATGGCAGAATCTAAGATGGCTGCCGCTATTTATAGGGCATGCATGGCATTATGGGTGATCCTGCCTTCCCAGAGTTCCTTGCCCCATGTCTTCAGACATGTAGCAGCCATTGTAGGAAAAAATGCAATTCGTTACCACGAAGCGCAAGGAAATTCGCATTCGGCGTGAATCAAATTTTCTTCCTGAAATTCGGATCGAATTCCACTTTGTCAGCTTCGATTCTCTCATCTCTAATGTTTATTTGCATACCTTATTCCCCACGGAGCATTGCCTGAAAAATAAATCTCCATAAACTTCCATGTCTTTTCAATAAGGAACAGTAACACCCCCCCCCCCCCCTTGCTGAATCCAAACCTTACAAAACTGAAGTCACATAAAGGTACAGTAGCAACCCTCTTACATTTCTATGGGTGTCATAATACAGCCATGTGCAAGAGCCCTTTAAAAAATCCAACTTTTAAAGCTCCAGATACCTACGCCATTCCAGTAATTTTCTAACCAATGTAGATGTCAGAAGTTAATATATAACCAGCTGCACAAATACCACACTGTACTGTGTATTACTGAATGAAAGAAATTAAATTTTATTCACAAGGAGCTGCAAGGGCGGACACACTGTAGCAATAATATTTCTTATCTAGACAACACACATTGAATGCATCCACCAATGTTACCGTTCAATTATGTACCTAATCCTAAACAGTACAAAAAAAAGGGGGTTTTATAGATGCAGAAGGCTTGTGATTCCCATTAAATTAGTAATGCAATTTCCCACTGTAAGACAGTAACTGATTATAGAGGAAATTATATGCCTGCTCAGAATGTGTTTACTCTTTCCACATGTCTTATGGAGAACCATAATTTCAAATCAACGTAATAGCTTATTTTGTTGCAATGAGTTTTGAGTAGGAAAAAAAAAAAGCTTAAGTCAGTGAAAGTACAGAATGTCTCTTGTGAAGTTATTTACTGGCAGGCTTCCTATCTGCTGCTGCTTCCTTGAATTGAAGCATAGTAATTTAACTTTTTCTCTGCAGCGCAAAGTGTACTATTAATATGAATTTTTAATCGGTTGTGTTAGTTGTAAATTAACAGTTTAAAATGAGCAATTTATTGTTTTGGGGGATTTTTTTAGTTTTTGTTTTAGTTTTTCCTTTCCATTAATTTAGGAAAATGCATAAAACTTCTAATATTGGGTATAAAAGGAATAAAAAATAAAGGCAAAATCCAAACAAAATTCATATGAGGCGAAGGTAAAGTCAGTCTCGAGTCTAGTGTAACAAACTATGTCTGAAATGTTGATATTAGAGATGAACGAAGTTATAAAAAATTAGATTTGACTGCTTTGCCGAAATTTGCTTTGTGATGAATTACTTTGTCACAAAGTGTATTTCTTTGTAAGTAGTGGGTGCAATAAAAGAAAACGGAGATTGCGCTGCCCACCCCCCATCATTGAAAACCTCAGATGCCACGTTTATTGCTGATCGCGGCATCTGAGATTAAAATTAAGGCTGTTTGGGGGCTAATCCAATTTAAAAAAATAAAAATACCTTATCCATTTGCTAGCAGAGAGGCCTTCATGGGTATCTTGATTGAAGACACCACATGGAATCTCACGTGGTGACGATGATGTCATCACGTTGGCCAGGCACGATGACACACACGTCACCCTGAGCGAGATTTCGTGTGGTTTCTGCAATCAAGATGGCCGCAACGGCCTCTTCACTAGCAAATGGATGAGGTGAGTATGTACTTCTTTTGCGCCATTTCAGGAAAAATTGATTTGTTACCACGAAGCACAAGGAAATTCTGCTTCGCGGCAAATCAATTTTTTTCTGAAATTTAAATCGAAGTCCACTTCAGATACTTTGATTGCCTCAACACTAATTGATATACAAAGTAGATTGGACCCGGCTTTGTTTTTTGCCCTTTGTCCAAACAAAAGATCTGCCTACATTTTTTTTTCTCTGGTGTATTTGTTGGAGAAGGGCTACTTGGGCTTCATACATATGGTGTCCATCCAGAATGCTGGCATGAATACTGCCTGACTGCCTTAGGCTACATACTCACGACCGTTGCGTGTTTTGCAGTCCACAAATTGCGGATACGGGCGGCCCATTATAGAGATGCCTATTCTTGTCCACAAAACGGACAAGAATAGGACAAGTTATATTTTTTTTGTGGGGCTACGGAACAGAGAAACAGATATGGACAGCACACGGAGTGCTGTCTGCATCTTTTGGGCCCCATTGAAGTGAATGGGTCCGCACCCGAACCGCAAAAACTGCGGCTCGGATGCCGACCAGAACAACTGTCGTGTGCATGAAGCCTTATTCAAACATCAGTGTGGCTCTCAACAAAAAACAGGTTCAGACATTTCCTTTATACCTTATGTCTTTGTAGCCTCGAATCCTGGTTTTTAACTGATCTGTTGTTCCGCATCAGAGTTTTTTTTTCTCTGATTTAAGTTCCTTGGTGTTGTCCAAGGTTCGGGTTCATTGAAGAAACCCCTTATGGATTCCAAATGCCGTTATGGTCCGTGGTAGCGTTAGGTAGGATTCTTCGATAACCCGAACCTAAACTTTGGAGGCCGAACTTAAAATACAAGTTCGCTCAACTCTAATTATTAATAATAATAACAGCATCTATTATTATTATTATTTAGGATTATATCATAATAATGCTGTAGAATGAAGCTGCTTCTGTGCTCGAGAGGAAGGTAAGTTTCCTTTTGTGCAGGTGCATTGTGTATTACAAGGACCCATTTTAGTGAAGTTGTCTTTGTGAGGCAGGTGGGTTGACATAATTTGATAAAAATGCCATAATGCAATAAATATCGATAATGTATTAAAAAAAAATTGTTTGCATATACTGTATCTTAGTGTTTACAGGGTACTGCTGCAGATGAGTGTGTTTTATATATTTTTTTTTTTGCATTGTTAGGAGCTATTGACATTATTTGTAGCATTTTCTTTCATCAGCATGTGTATTTCTCACATAAGGATTATGTATTCATAAGTTGATTCATAGCACAGTGAATACTAAAGAGTTAATGAGCCACACAGCCTGTCCACAGCAGGAGTCCATCATGTACTAAATGGAGACACATAATATGAACATCAGATCTGGAAAGAGCAGCTTGTTACATGGTTACATACTCAGTTCAGTTAAAAAAGACATATGTTCATCAAGTAGCCAAAAGATGGGAGGGGGAGTGAATGAAAGAAAGGGGTACGGCTAAACATTATGAAAATGGTTTCACTCTATTGATCCAGAGTAAGGCAGGAAACATATAGGGGGTCATTCATGACCAGATATACCCACTTTTGTGGTGTATATCTGCCACAGATTCTGTCGCATGCCATAGTGCAGCAGAACTGCAACTTCTTCCCCACTCACGCCAGGTCTAAAAAATGTGGGCATAGCGTGGGCAGGGAAGGGGATGGGCCGGCAGGCCCGTCTCATTCATCATTTTCTACGCCTGTTTAAGATGTAGAAAATGGTCTAAATGTACTGTAAGACAGCAAGGAAGCTGTCTTACATTTAGAATCGGTGCTGGATACACCGAAGTTACATAACTTCGGCAATCCACCCTAAGCCATAGGACTTATTAAGACCAGCATCTAAAATGCCAGTTTTAATAAATGTGCACCATAATGCACAAATTAGCTTGTGCTGAAAATGAAATTGTCCTTCTCAACCCCAAGTGGTGACCAAATTGTATGAACATTCAAAAAAAAGAATTATATATATCTACATAGGCATTAATGTTATTCTGTTCCAAGAATTCATCTAAGCTTTATTAAAGCCCTCGAATGTTCTTATTGTGACCAGATCCTGAGGTGACTATTCCACAAGATCATTCATACAAATGCTCATACCCAATAAATGCTCTGATCCTCAGCCCATGTAAACAGGGCCTAAAGACCCTCAAGACAAATTTTCAGTTTAAACACCAAACCTATATCCCTACCTATAATTAACCCATATATACCCTAGAATAGAACACCAATAGACTTATATGTGGTTCAACAATACACAACAAGCTAATCACACATCCATCATTATTATAGTATCACATTTTTATTAAGCATGTATTACAGACATGATTGGCATACACAAATAAATTAAAAACTGTTAAAAACACCAACACAGTTGGTTTGTTCGAAGGATCGGGACTGGGTACTTAGACGTAAAAGAGAACTCTCGCAAATTTACTTTAATGGTAATTTAATATCGATATACCCAGATTTTTAACGGGAAACTCAAATAAAAAGAAGATCCTTTTTTGAGGTTAAAAAAAGATTAGTTGCTGCCAATATTAAATACCCCCTGTTATTTCCAGCCAAACTGAGAGTGGTGTATAATGACCTGGTTCGATTTTTCTCTGCTCCTGCGAATGTTGTTCAATGGTTGGATTCATCGGGTTTATAACCTAGCAGATATTATGGGGATGGGGGGCGGGGGGTGGGAGGGTTTCTGGTGGTTTGAAAGAGCTTGATGGGTAATGAATTATACCCTATTAACCATGTAGTAGGGATATTGGGGTTGGCTGTCGTCACTAGCTTGGTGTGTTCACGTGTCCTTCTCCGAGATGGGAGAATGGGTTTGATTAGTATATATATCTTATGTTACGTAATATCTTAGTTTGGAATGTGAGAGGGTTGGGAGAGTTAAGAGGACTGTGGTTTTTGATCTTGTATTCCGTCACTTACCGGCAATTGTGGTACTATTAGAAACCCATACATCAGAAGACAGGTTGTATATATTGAAAAGAAAATGGGCTGCTTATGTATATCATGCACACTTCTGCTCTTATGCAAGACGGGGTAGTGTATATTCTCATCCGGGGATGGACTTTCAACCTGTTGATAATTTGATTGATAAAGAAGGTAGATTTATTTTTTTGCATGGGTTCTGGAATCGGCAGGAGATTATATTTGCCTTCATAAATATTCCACCACCTTATACAGTTGTGTTCAGAATTATTCAACCCCCAATGCTGTAAAGGGTTTTAGGGAATTTAGTGTACATTTGTAATTATGTTCAGAATGAAATCTTACAAGGACTTTTTAAAGAACCAAATGCAACTAAAATGACATCAATTGTTTTTGTAATACAGTATTAAATTTTTTTTGTGATATCTTCATTGAAACAATTATTCAACCCCTTAAAGACGACCACTCCTAAGAACAGAGGTTCATTCAAGTGTTTTCGATCAGGTATTAAAAACACCTGTGGATGTCAAGGAGCAGCAATCAAGCAGAATAAGCACCAATTAGGCAGATGTAAAATGACTGTGATACTCAGCTCCTTCTAGACATTTACTGGTGTGTTTCACCAGAGAATGGTCCAGGAGGACAAGAGAAGAGGTGATTTCTCTTCACAGGAAGAGCAATGGCTATAAGAAGATTGCAAAGATGTTAAACATACCAAGAGACACCATAGGAAGCATCATTCGCAAATTCAAGGCAAAGGGCACTGTTGAAACGCTACCTGGTCGTGGCAGAAAGAAGATGCTGACTTCGACTGCTGTGCGCTACCTGAAGCGCAAAGTGGAGAAAAGTCCCTGTGTGACTGCTGAGGAACTGAAAAAAGATTTGTCAGATGCGGGTACTGAAGTTTCAGCTCAGACAATAAGGCGCACACTGCATAATGAAGGCCTCCATGCCAGAACTCCCAGGCGCACCCCCTTGCTGTCTCCAAAGAATAAGAAGAGTCGACTGCAGTATGCCAAAGTCATGTGGACAAACCACAAAAGTTTTGGGATAGTGTTCTGTGGACTGATGAAACAAAATTAGAACTGTTTGGGCCCATGGATCAACGCTATATTTGGAGGAGGAAGAACAAGGCCTATGAAGAAAAGAACACCTTGCCTACTGTGAAGCATGGCGGGGGTCAATCATGCTTTGGGGCTGTTTTGCTTCTACAGGTACAGGGAAGCTTCAGCGTGTGCAAGGTACCATGAATTCTCTTCAGTACCAGGAGATATTGGATGAAAATGTGATGCAGTCCGTCACAAACCTGAGGCTTGGGAGACGTTGGACCTTTCAACAGGACAATGATCCCAAGCATACCTCCAAGTCCACTAGAGCATGGTTGCAGATTAAAGGCTGGAACATTTTGAAGGGGCCATCGCATTCACCAGACTTAAATCCGATTGAGAACCTCTGGTGGGACTTAAAGAAAGCAGTTGCAGCGCGCAAGCCTACGAATGTGACTGAACTGGAGGCTTTTGCCCATGAAGTATGGACGAAGATACCCGTAGATCGCTGCAAGACACTTGTGTCAAGCTATGCTTCACGTTTAAAAGCTGTTATAACTGGAAAAGGATGTTGTACTAAGTACTAAGATTGAATGTCACTTGGGGGTTGAATAAAACTGATAATGATGTGAGCACAGAAAATACATTTGTGGCTATTTCATTATAAATGTTATGTTATATTTGTCTGACTTACAAGTGCCTCTTTGATTTAATTGTAAACAAGATGACCGAAATGATCAAAATCAATGTCAAACTGGCCAAAACACTCAATTTCAGTGGGGGTTGAATAATTTTGAACACAACTGTAAATCTGTTGTGTTCTCTCTCTTAGCGAAATACATGTCCTCAAAAAATCAATGTCCACTCTTAGTAGCTGGTGACTTTAATTCTGTCCTAGATCCAGAGCTGGATCGTTTTTCCACTTCCTCTGAACGAAAGCGGAAACCTTCTCCTTTGAGTAATATTTGCCAGGAGTCCGCGTTGGTTGATGTCTGGCGCCACCTCTATGGCAAAAAGAAAATGTATTCTTGTTTTAGTCAATCTTATAGTTCAATGTCTCGTATTGATTTGGCGTTTGTAAGCCGAGATTTGAGCCATCAGATTGTGAAAATGAAGTATGAACCACATGGAGTTTCAGATCATACTCCAGTGCTGCTTTCGTTCAGAGGGGTGGATTTTTCAGGACTACGTAGAACTTTTAAATTGAACTCGCACTGGTTTGATGTAATATCGGAGCAACATCTTATTCATCTTGAAATTCAGGAATTTTGGCGGCTAAATGTAGGCTTTACTTGTATACACTACATATGGGATGCTCTAAAGGCACATATAAGGGGCCTATATTTTACTAAAATTAATAGGTATAGATCCGAAATTCGCCGACAGGAACAGCAGTTATTGGAGACAATTAATTACCTTGGCAATTCAGAAAAGTGCACATCATATAATGCAGTTAAAGGAGGCTAACCTACAGTATAAGACACATATGTATAATGAAGCTCAGAATAGACTTTTCTTTCAAGGACTGAATCGGTTCTGTGAGTCGGGCAAAATGGGTACGTTTTTGGCACATTTAGTCGCTAATCAGAGAGACCTCACAACTATAAGGGAGATTAAAAGGAATAAAAAGGGTGAAAGGGTCAGGACTCCAGAATTGATTACAGAGGAGTTTGTGAAATACTACTCTTCTCTTTATCAGTCTGATTCTACTGGTAGGTCGGAAGATATAGATCAATATTTAAAGCAATTAGGGCTGCCCCAGTTAGAGGCACATGATAGGAAAATGCCGGAGTGCCCCATTCTTTTGGAAGAGGTGCGATCGATACTCCCCCTTGAAGTTGAAATTTGATTCAGCTCCAGGTCCTGACGGATTTCCCTTTGAATTATATAGGTACCACGCTAAATCACTCCTTCCTATCTTACCAGATGTGGGCGTGGCTGCAGCTGGAAAAGGGTTTTCTTATTGGTCCTATTTGTTTCCTCCCCTTTCCGAACTTGGAGGGTGAGCCCTACTGGATTGGTCAGAGGTAAATTTTCCAATAAACCACGCTTAATTTATGATTTGTCTGCACCACATTCATCCAGTGTGCCTAGTCTGAATTCGCTGATCCTGTCTGATAAGTTTTAGCTTAAATATTCCTCTGTGGATCAGGCGATTCAGACAATCATTCGGGCTGGCAGGAGTGCCTGGTTGTCCAAAGCAGACATTTCCGACGCTTTTAAGCTTCTCCCTATCAGGCCTTTTCTTTGGCAGTGGCACAGCGTCAATTGGAAAGGCGGGTATTACTTTGCCACGAAGCTTACTTCGGTTCCAAGAGTAGGCCGTGGCTGTTTGACAGGTTCACCCGGGCCTTGAATTGGATTTTTAACAATGCGGTGGGCTGCCAGTTGGTAACCCACTACCTGGATGACTTTCTTCTGGATGAGAATCTGGCTCGGCCTCCTGAGGATCTGCTGCCACTGCTGGCTGTTTTCGCCAAATTGAATGTCCCTGTAGCAGCCAATAAGATGGAGGGTTCATGATACTGCTGTCATTTTTTGGGGTGTTCGGCTGGACAGTTTTCCCCAGGATAAATTGGACAGGACCAGGCTCACCAGCCGCGCCATGCTCCGGGCTGGCTCTGCTACCAGGAGGGAGCTACAGTCTTTGCTAGGCATCCTTAATTTTGCCATGCAGATTATACCACAGGGCAGGTCCTTCATCTCCAGGTTGCTTACGCTGCTGATGTGGAGTCCTTGGTTCGCTTGGACCCATGTGCACTAGCGGGCCTGGCGATGTAGTAGGAGTTTCTCAGTCGGTGGAATGGTGTGTCCATGTTTATCCCGCAAGCTTCGGCGGATTCGCCTTGTGTAGTTACCGATACTGCAGCCTCAAGGGGCTACGCGGCCATTTTTGGCCCCCACTGGGTAGCAGCCCCCTGGTTGGAAGAGTATATCAGGCAATTCAGACGGCACTCCAAAATTTTGCTTAGTGGATTTTTATTTGTTTAACCGGACATGGTGGTACATGAAGCAACGTTTCGGGCAAAAAGGATGCCCTTCATCAGGCTGGTGTAAAGAATAAGGTATATATCAGTACATCAATCCATAAATATATAAGTCATATAATAGGACATATATATAAAAAAATATATCAATACATATGAGTCAAGTAATGTGTCATATATAAGATCAAAGGGGGATATGTGCTCCCATTCAATTCATGGGGCGGAAGAAATATTATAAATGAAATATATCATATATTGATGCTAATATTTCCTTAATACATACAAATACATATCCAAAGGTACATATTCTGACTCAAAATGACGAATAATGATGTGGGTACATTGCACATCAATATGGTGGGACCACCAGGTGGCAACAAATCGCATGTTGTGTATAACAGTCGGGGCAACAATAGGAGTAATAGTGGTATATACAGAAACACAGCTTGTGTAAAAAAACAAAAAAACAAAAAAAACTAAGGGAAATATAACTATTCCTATAAGGTAAGGACAGGAGCTGTCTGTATGCAGGAGTGACCACATTACTTCCAGAAAAAAGAAGACAGGACAAGGCATAATAGGCACAAGACATAACAGCAACCATCGGAGAATACATGTTTTTTGCTTACCTAATTGGTACACACAGGAGGTGCGAGTGACCGGCATGGTGATGGCGCTGGTATTCGCCGTTTAAATAGGTGGATTTGCGCTATATTCGTCAGTGGGGGACGGACATGCGCTCTAAATCTTGCGATATTGCGGGAGGTGTCCCTGATAGGCGCTAACCCGGTCAGGTGATATGTATGGTGACGCGTGTCAGCGAGCATGCGCAATATGGATAGGAAGACATAAACTGGCCATATTGGGCTAGGGAAAGCCCCATTGATACGTGATGGGCAAGACTGGGAAGTGGCTATATGAAGTTCAAGGGAATGTGTATGGCACGTGCGTAATACTAATTGAACAATATAGAAAGGCATGATTGCAAAGGGCAATATAGTGATGCCTAATTGTGCAAAATAAATGGCGTTAGTGGGCGTCCCATATATAGCAATTGGTTTAGGATGCGTATGAGCGATCTCAGAAAGCATTTATAATAGGGAAACGTACAGAATGCAGTAAAAGGAAACAAATACAATTCTAATAGGCATGTACAGGAGAACTTGCATGTTCTTTTTACTTCAATTGACATATTGTATATGCACTACCATATCGCTGTTTATATGCAATTATTTCAACCTTAAAATAGATACTGATATGCCAGCATGAGGAAGTGATGTATGCCAACACCAGGAACCCACCAGGCAAGGGCGTACTTCACGGGTGCCGCCACCCGTTATTAGACGGCTCTGGCCCTGAAGGGAAAGTAAAGTAAAAATTATATTTATTAAAAGAGAAGAAGAAAATAAGGCAATTTAATATTCTAAAACATAATCTTTATTGAGTCCATTAGGTTGGAGGGTATTGAGATGTTGGATCCACGACATCTCTCTCTCCTGTAACTGCAGTTCACGATTGCCACCTCGTCTTAGAGGGGGTATCCAATCGATGACCTGAAAACAAAGCTGACTGACTGCATGGTTGTGTGTGATGAAGTGTTGTACTAGAGGGGCCTCGATGTTTTTGTTATGTATGTTGGATTTGTGTTGGGATATACGGTCCTTAATTTTTTGAATTGTTTCGCCCACATATTGGAGGTCACAGGGACATTTAATAAGGTAGACTACGAAGCTGGAAAGGCAAGAAAAATGTCCCTGGATATTGTATGTCTTACCGGTGGATGGGTGCGTGAAGGAGGGACCTTTGGTGACGTTGCCACATTGTTCGCAACATAAACAGGGATATGTTCCCTTGTTAATTGTACCGGTAATGGTGCTTTGGATACTGTGTTCTTTTTTGGATCCAAGATCAGATCGCACAATTTTGTCTTTAATGTTCTTTGCCCTCTTATAGGACATTAGGGGTTTCTCATTAAAAATGTTCGGGAAATTACCTGAATGTGTGGACCAATATTTGTTGGAATACGTGTCTGTTTGCAGTCAGTTTTTGGAAGTCTTGGTCTGAGTAAATCAGTACTGGATAAATGAGCAGTTCTTTGAATGTGATCCTTGTAACACATGTTGTGGAAAACCTCTGGTTAGGAATTTGTTTGACATCTCTGATAGTCGGGAATTGGAGATGAAAGGATCTGACACAATCTGTTTGACTCTCATGAGCTGTGAACGTGGGAGAGAACGTATCAACCCCAGAGGATGAAATGAATTGTGTCTCAACAGGCTATTCCAAGACTTCCGAAAACTGACTGCAAACAGACACGTATTCCATGTGTCACCACATTCTCCTATTTGAGCCATGAGATCAAACGTATCATTTATAAACATTGGTCCACACTATCAGGTAATTTCCCGAACATTTTTAATGAGAAACCCCTAATGTCCTATAAAAGGGCAAAGAACATTAAAGAAAAAATTGTGCGATCTGATCTTGGCTCCAAAAAAGAACACAGTATCCAAAGCACCATTACCGGTGCTATCATCAAGGGAACATATCCCTGTTTATGTTGCGCACAATGTGGCAACGTCACCAAAGGTCCCTCCTTCACGCACCCATCCACCGGTAAGACATACAATATTCAGGGACATTTTTCTTGCCTTTCCAGCTTCGTAGTCTACCTTATTAACCCCTTAAGGACACGGCCCTATTTCACCTTAAGGACCAGGCCATTTTTTCAAAATCTGACTAGTGTCACTTTATGTGGTGATAACTTTAAAACGCTTTTACTTATCCAAGCCATTCTGAGATTGTTTTTTCATCACATATTGTATTTAATGACAGTGGCAAAATAAAGTCGAAAAATTTCATTTTTATTTATAAAAAAATACCAAATTTACCAAAAATTTTGAAAAATTTGCAATTTTCCAAGTTTCAATTTCTCTACTTCTAGAATACATAGTAATACTGCCAAAAAAAGTTATTGATTTACATTCCCCATATGTCTACTTCATGTATCGATCATTTTGGGAATGCCATTTCATTTTTTGGGGACGTTACAAGGCTTAGAAGTTTAGAAGCAAATCTTGACATTTTTCAGAAATTTTCAAAAACCCACTTTTTAGGGACCAGTTCAGGTCTGAAGTCACTTTGTGAGGCTTACATAATAGAAACCACCCAAAAATGACCCCATTCTAGAAACTACACCCCTGAAGGTACTCAAAACTGATTTTACAAACGTCATTAACCCTTTAGGTTTTCCACAAGAGTTAATGGCAAATAAAGATAAAATTTCTGAATTTCGATTTTTGGAAAATTTTCCATTTTAATCCATTTTTTCCAGTAACAAAGCAAGGGTTAACAGCCAAACAAAACTCAATATTTATTGCCCCGATTCTGTAGTTTGCAGAAACACCCCATATGTGGTCGTAAACTGCTGTATGGCCAAACGGCAGGGCACAGAAGGAAAGAAACGCCATATGGTTTTTGGAAGGCGGATTTTGCTGGACTGGATTTTTGACACCATGTCCCATTTGAAGCCCCGATGCACCCCTAGAGTAGAAACTCCATAAAAGTGACTCTATCTAAGAAACTACACCCCTCAAGGTATTCAAAACCAGTTTTACAAACTTTGTTAACCCTTTAGGTGTTCCACAAGAGTTATTGGCAAATGGAGATGAAATTTCTGAATTTCAATTTTTGTTACCTTGCCTCAAAAAAGTGTAATATAGAGCAACCAAAAATCATATTTACCCTAAAATAGTACCAACAAAACTGACACCTTATCCCGTAGTTTCCAAAATGGGGTCACTTTTTGGAGTTTCTACTGTAGGGGTGCATCAGGGGGCTTCAAATGGGACATAGTGTCAAAAACCAGTCCAGCAAAATCTGCCTTCCAAAAACCATATGGCGTTCCCTTCTTTCTGTGCCCTGCCGTTTGGCCATACAGCAGTTTACAACCACATATGGGGTGTTTCTGCAAACTAAAGAATCGGGGCAATAAATATTGAGTTTTGTTTGGCTGTTAACCCTTGCTTTGTTACTGGAAAAATGGATTAAAATGGATAATTTGCAAAAAATAGCTGTTTTGGGACAGTTTTGTATTTTTTGTTATTTACATCGTTGAACTGACAGGTTAGATTGTGTGCTATTTCTATAGAGCAGGTTGTTACTGACGCGACAATACCAAATATGACTACTTTTTGGGTTTTTTGTTTCAGTTTTACATAATAAAGCATTTTTGAAAAAAATGATTTTTAGTGTCTCCACATTCTGAAAGCCATAGTTTTTTTTTTTTTTTTTTGCGATTGTCCTATGTAGGGGCTCATTTTTGCGGGATGAGATGGCGGTTTGAATGGTACTATCTTGGGGTGCATATGACTTTTTGATCACTTGCTATTACACTTTTTGTGATGTAAGGTGACAAAAAATTACTTTTTTTACAACGTTTTTATTTTTTATGTTTACAGCGTTCACCTGAGGGGTTAGATCATGTTATATTTTTATAGAGCAGGTCATTACGAACGCGACGATACCCAATATGTATATTTTTTTTTATTTATTTTGGTTTTACACAATAATATCCTTTTTGAAACAAAAAAAAACATGTTTTAGTGTCTCCATAGTCTGAGAGCCATATTTTTTTCAGTTTTTAGGCGATCGTCTCAGGTTGGGTATAATTTTTGCGGGATGAGGTGTCGGTTAGATTGGCACTATTTGGGGGGTCATATGACTTTTTGATCGCTTGCTATTACACTTTTTGTGATGTAAGGTGACAAAGTTTTTTTTTTTTTTTTTTTACAGTGTTTACTTGAGGGGTTAGGTCATGTGATATTTTTATAGAGCAGATTCTTACGGACGTGGAGATACCCAATATGTCTACTTTTTTAAATTTTTTACATTTAACACTAAAAGCATTTTTGAAACAAAAAAATCATGTTTTAGTCTGAGAGGCATAGTTTTTTATTTTTGGGTAATTGTTTTATGAAGGGGCTCATTTTTTGCGGGATGAGATGGCGGTTAGATTGGTACTATTTTGGGAGGCATATGCCTTTTTGATCGCTTTGTATTACACTTTTAGTGATGTAAGGTGCCCAAAAATGGCTTATTTACACCATTTTTTTTTTTTTTTATGGCGTTCACCTGAGGGGTTCAGTCATGTGATATTTTTATAGAGCTGTTTTTTACGGACGCGCGATACCTAATATGTGTAGTGTATTTTATTTTTTTACTTTTTATTCAGTGATTTGTGTTTTACTTTTTTTTCACTTTTTTCACTTTTTACATTTTTGGACCCAGACCCACTTGGTTCTTGTAGATCCAGTGGATCTGGTGTCTATATAATACAGTACAGTACACTATATAGTGTACTGCACTGTATTTTTTACTTTTCACAGTCTGGTCAGACTTCTGCCTTTAGCAGAAGTCTGACCAGAGTTACTATACCATGGCAAGCAGGACGCTTCTGAAAGCGTCCTGCTGCCATGGTAACCATCACCCACTGCCATAAGAGAGCAGTGGGTGATGGATGGGGAGGAGGGAGGTCCCTCCCTCTGCGATCCCATCCTGGGGGCTGCATAGGCACAGCAGCCCCCGATGGGAGAGGGAGGGAGCTCCTCCCTGTTAACACCTTCCATACCGCGGTCCGTCCGGACCGCGGTAAGAAAGAGTTAAACGGCTGGCATCTGCAGCACAGATGCCAGCCGTTTTCTATCAGAGTGCCAGCAATGTGCTGGCACTCTGATAGAACCACTAGACACCAGGGAATTATTACAAGGGAGGCGGGCGGGGATCGCTATTGCGATCCCGCCTGCCGCACCGCTCGCCTCCCGCACCGCCTACCGCCGCCGCACCACCCCCTGCACCCCGCCGCCATAACAAGATCGGGGATGCAGGGGGTTAAAATAATTACCTTTGGGGCATTAACTCTCTGATCCCGCGGTCACAGACCGCGGGATCAGAGATAGCAAATCGCTGCAAACCGCAGGTCTGAATTGACCTGCGGTTTGCAGCGATCGCTGATACTGGGGGTCACATGACCCCCCTCGGCATTAGAACATGGTTCCTGCTGATCTACATCAGCAGGAACCATGTTGCTACCGCGCCCACATCGGGTGCAGTAGCAGTTTAAACACAGGGCGTACAGGTACGCCCTGTGTCCTTAAGGACTCGGACATTAGGGCGTACCTGTACGCCCTGTGTCCTTAAGAGGTTAAATGTTCCTGTGGCCTCCGATATGTGGGCGAAACAATTCAAAAAATTAAGGACCGTATATCCCAACACAAATCCAACATACGTACCAAAAAAATTGAGGCCCCTCTAGTACAACACTTCATCACACACAACCATGCAGTCAGTCAGCTTCGTTTTCAGGTCATCGATTGGATACCCCCTCTAAGACGAGGTGGCAATCGTGAACTGCAGTTACAGGAGAGAGAGATGTCGTGGATCCAACGTCTCAATACCCTCCAACCTAATGGACTCAATAAAGTTTATGTTTTAGAATATTAAATTGCCTTATTTTCTTCTTCTCTTTTAATAAATATAATTTTTACTTTACTTTCCCTTCAGGGCCAGAGCCGTCTAATAACGGGTGGCGACACCCGTGAAGCACGCCCTTGCCTGGTGGGTTCCTGGTGTTGGCATACATCACTTCCTCATGCTGGCATATCAGTATCTATTTTAAGGTTGAAATAATTGCATATAAACAGCGATATGGTAGTGCATATACAATTTGTCAATAGAAGTAAAAAGAACATGCAAGTTCTCCTGTACATGCCTATTAGAATTGTATTTTTTTCCTTTTACTGCATTCTGTACATTTCCCTATTATAAATACTTTCTGAGATCGCTCATACGCATCCTAAACCAATTGCTATATATGGGACGCCCACTAGCGCCATTTATTATGCACAATCAGGCATCACTATATTGCCCTTTGCAATCATGCCTGTCTATATTGTTCAATTAGTATTACGCAGGTGCCATACACATTCCCTTGAACTTCATATAGCCACTCTCCAGTCTTGCCCATCACGTATCAATGGGGCTTTCCCTAGCCCAATATGGCCAGTTTATGTCTTTCTGTCCATATTGCGCATGCGCGCCGACGCGCATCACCATACATATCACCTGACCGGGTTAGCACCTATCAGGGACACCTCCCGCAATATCGCAAGATTTAGAGCGCATGTCCGTCCCCCACTGACGAATATAGCGCGAATCCGCCTATTTAAACGGCGAATACCAGCGCCATCACCATGCCGGTCACTCGCACCTCCTGTGTGTACCAATTAGGTAAGCAAAAAACATGTATTCTCCGATGGTTGCTGTTATGTCTTGTGCCTATTATGCCTTGTCCTGTCTTCTTTTTTCTGGAAGTAATGTGGTCACTCCTGCATACAGACAGCTCCTGTCCTTACCTTATAGGAATAGTTATATTTCCCTCTGTTTTTTTTTTTGTTTTTTTTTTTACACAAGCTGTGTTTCTGTATATACAACTATTACTCCTATTGTTGCCCCGACTATTATACACAACATGCGATTTGTTGCCACCTGGTGGTCCCACCATATTGATGTGCAATGTACCCACATCATTATTCGTCATTTTGAGTCAGAATATGTACCTTTGGATATGTATTTGTATGTATTAAGGAAATATTAGCAGCAATATATGATATATTTCATTTATATTATTTCTTCCGCCCCATGAATTGAATGGGAGCACATATCCCCCTTTGATCTTGTATATGACACATTACTTGACTCATATGTATTGATATACTTATTTATATATATGTCCTATTATATGACTTATATATTTATGGATTGATGTACTGATATATACTTTATTCTTTACACCAGCCTGATGAAGGGCATCCTTTTTGCCCGAAACGTTGCTTCATGTACCACCATGTCCGGTTAAACAAATAAAAATCCACTAAGCAAAATTTTGGAGTGCCGTCTGAATTGCCTGATATACTTATCATAGTTCCGAGAGGTGGAGCTAGGAACATACCTGACGTGCACCCATCACCAGTCAATAATAGATTGAGTGCTGTGATCATCTCCAGTTTCGTATACCCTGGTTGGAAGAGGTTTTGGAGATTCCAGAATTTTCAAGGACCTATTCCCTTTTTGAAATTTACCATATCGTGGCTGCGGCCACAGTTTGGGGACACTTGTGGTCGGGTCAAACAGTAACGTTTCTCACTGATAATCAGGCTACCTCCGATATCATCTCTAAAGGCAGATCCAAGTCCCTAGGCTGTTATGGTTGTCTCTGCAACATAGTTTCAATATAGCCTGTTCATTTATCCCCGGGAGGGGGAACACTGCTGCGGATGCACTGTCACAATTTAATTTCCCCCTTTTTTTCCAACAGCATCCAGAGGTAGGCATTACAGCCACTCTGGTGCCGGCTTTCTCTCTACGAATTCCGAACTGACCTCTCTTTGGGCCACCGCCTGCCACATCATTGAGAAGTCGTTATCCGATAACACAAGGAGGGCTTACTCCTCAGCCTGGCACAGGTTTTTAGAATTTCAGAAGAGGTACATGAGACTAGACTCGGGCAACATGAAATACATATGGGCATTTGTATCGTATTGCCACACCAACCTGGGTCTTTCATATAGTACCATCAAGCTGTATTTAGCGGGAGTGCAATTAGACCTAAGCTCAGACCCCAATGTGAATGAGCCCCAATCAGACCTCAGATAAAAGCCCCAATCTAAATAAGACCCCCATTCAGACTTCAGATCTGCCCCATGCCTCCTATCATCAGCCCCATGCCTCCTATAGGACCCCATGCCTGCTTTAAGACCCCATGCCTTCTATCAGCCCCTAGCCTCTTATTATTGAAACACGGTCTGTGAGATTTTAACCCTGCTGTGCCCCCCATAGTGCCCTACCAGTGTAAATAATGACCGCCATAATGCCCCCCTAGTATAGACAATGGTCCTCATAGTAGCTCGCTCCCAATATAATGGCCCCATTTGTCCCCCCCACAAGTATAGATAATAGCCCCATAGTGCCCCTGTATAGATAGTGGCCCCCTTTGTACCTTCCACTATAGATAATGGCCCCCAAAGTGACCCCCAGTATAGAGAATGCCCCCTTTTGTGCCCCCAGTATCCCCTTTAGCTTCCGACCCATGACCCAGCATGATCATGTGACAACTGGTGTCTGACATCCTGCTTAGTGCAGGAGCGCACTGCGTCATTAGTTACTATGACGCCATGCACTTCCTGCTGCAGGCGCTGCTGTACAGTAATACACTTGTATGATCTATACGAGTGTATCACTGTACTGCGGAGGCAGCAGGAAGCGCACGGCATCATAGCAACCAATGACGCTGTACGCTCCTGCACTAAGCAGGATGTCAGACTGGTATCCCACGGTGCAGAGCAGGCATCTGCGTCAGGAAAGCCTGTTCCTCCCCTCATCTGCCTGCTTCCGTGCTCACATGGCCAGTCCCTGCCAACCTCCACCAGAAGGGGCCAGCCCGATCAACAAGCCCACGCTGCAGCCGCAGGTCTCCCGCTACAGGTACACAGATGTCTGGTATATCGCAGGCTGCAATGTACCGTGCAATGCGCTCCATATTTTAAATTTTTTTTGCCCTGTATTCACCCCATAGGACACACTAGTGCTTTCTCCCCATTTTAGGAGGAAAAAAAGTGTGTCTTATATGGCAAAAAATACGGTATATATTTATTGCTTTTCTCTCACATGTTATTTGATCTGTACTCTTCATAGCCATACTATTCGGCTTTGTGTATAATACTTGTTTATGAACTCTTGAATCTGCACCTTATAGTACTTCCCAAAAAATACTTTTTTCACTTGCACTTTATTGCTTATATGCTTATCCTGCCGTTTGGTCACCACCACTGTGTTGGTGTTTTTAACCGTTTTTAATTTATTTGTGTATGCCAATCATGTCTGTAATACATGTTTAATAAAAATGTGATACTATAATCCTTCATGATGGATGTGTGATTATCGTGTTGTATATTGTTGAACTACATATAATTCTATTGGTGTTCTATTCTAGGGTATATATGGGTTAATTATAGGTGGGGATATAGATTTGGTGTTTAAACTGAAAAGTAGTCTTGAGGGTCTTTAGGCCCTGTTTACATGGGCTGAAGATCAGAGCATTTATTGGGGATGAGCATTTGTATGAATGATCTTGTGGAATAGTCACCTCAGGATCTGGTCACAATAAGAACATTCGAGGGCTTTAATAAAGCTTAGATGAATTCTTGGAACAGAATAACATTAAGGCTTCATGCACATGACCGTTGTTTTGGTCCGTGTCCGAGCCGCATATCTTGCGGCTCGGGCGCGGACCCATTCACTCCAATGGGGCCGCAAAAGATGCGGACAGCACTCTGTGTGCTGTCCGCGTCCGTTGCTCCGTTCCGTGGACCCACAAAAAAATAGAGCATATCCTATTCTTGTCCATCTTGCGGACAAGAATAGGCATTTCTACAATGGGCCGCGTTCCGTTATGCAAATTGCCGAAATAAGCGCGGCGCAGCTTCCGTGTTTTGGGGATCCGCAGTTCGCGGACCGCAAAACACATACGGTCGTGTGCATGAGGCCTAATGCTTATGTAGATATATAGAAAACATGGTTATAAGGGAAAATAATAGCATTCCTAATAAAGAATGCTTTGTAGAATGTTGATTAAGGGGTTAAAAATAAAAAACTTAACTTACCTTAGCCACTTGATCGCGTAGTTGGCGATCTCTCTTCTGTCTTCAAGCATTGGCTGTAGTGTAAAGGATCTGTGATGATGTCACATCACGTGGTCCAATCACATGGTCCATCACGTGTCCTTTACACTACAGCTAATGCTTGAAGACAGAAGAGAGATCGCCAACTACACGATCAAGTGGCTAAGGTAAGTTAAGTTTTTTATTTTTAACCCCTTAATCAACATTCTACAAAGCATTCTTTATTAAGAATGCTATTATTTTCCCTTATAACCATGTTATAAGGGAAAATAATGAAGATCGGGTCCCGTCGCTTAGCAACCATGTGGGAAAATCGCACTGCATCCGCACTTGTTTGCGGATGCTTGCGATTTTCCCGCAGCCCCATTCACTTCTATGGGGCCTGCGTTGCGTGAAAAATGCAGAAACTGGAGCATGCTGCGATTTTCACGCAACGCAAAAGTGATGCGTGAAAATCACCACTCATGTGCACAGCCCCATAAAAATGAATGGGTCCGGATTCAGTGCGGGTGCAATGCGTCCACCTCACGCATTTCACCCGCGCGGAAATCACACCCGTGTGAAAGGGGCCTTACTCTGGATCAATAGAAGGAATCCATTTTCATAATTTTTAGCCGTACCCCTTTCTTTCATCCACTCCCCCTCCCATCCTTTAGCTACTTGATAAACATATGTCTTGAACTGAACTGAGTATGTAACCATGTAACAAGCTGCTCATTCCAGATCTGATGTTCATAATATGTGTCTCCATTTAGTAGATAATGGACTCCTGCTGTGGACAGGCTGTGTGGCTCATTAACTCTTTAGTATCCACTGTGCTATGAATAAATTTATGAATACATAATCCTTATGTGAGGAATACACATGCTGATGAAAGAAAATGCTAAAAACAATGTCAACAGCTCCTAACAATGCAAAAAAACAACAACACACATCCGCAGCAGTACCCTGTAAACACTAAGATACTCTATATGCAAACAATATTTTTTTTTAATACATTATCGATATTTATTGTATTATGATTATGAAATTTTTATCAAATTATGTCAACCCACCTGCCTCACAAAGACAACTTTACTTTGCATTGTGTAATACACAATGCACCTGTACAAAAGGAAACTTACCTTCCTCTCGAGCACAGAAGCAGTTTCATTCTACAGCATTATCATGATATTATCCTAAATAATAATAATAATAATAATAATAATAAATGTTATTATTATTCATTAATTAATTTATTTATTTATTTAAAGAAACTATTGGGCAAAACCAATGTACTTTGATATGCTTAATTAACAGGGTTTCTGGGATCATGGCCCTTTTTAAGTAGCCCCCAGAGCACTTCATTTCAGCACCCTGGTTCCACGGATCTCATGACCCAGCAGTGGCATGCTGCTTTGTGACATGTCATTGCTGAGGGCTGTCATTGGCTGCATCAGCACATGTGATACAGTCCAACCCAGAGCAGAAGTAAATAGGTTGGAGATCGGAAGAGCGCCTAAAGGAGCAAGGGCTCCGGAACCGATCAGGTGAGTATGATTTTTTCATTAGGTAGTGGAGGATCCAAGTGCTAGTTAAAAAGTGCCAAAATCTTTGGTTACCCCTTTAATTCTGGCCCTGAAGTTTTGATATATGACACAGAAATTTAAAGAATATTAAAATCCCTGTGTCACGCTCCACCTCTCACACTTGTGAACTAAGAATAAGGGCTCATACAAACGACCGTATTTTCAACACATTCGTATATCATCCGTATTTCATTCGTATTTTGCGGATCCATACTGTAGAAATGCTATGTCTAGCCCATGCCCTATGTGTTTGGTGATTAATAAGTTACTGTTTCTGTTTCCGATCTGCAAAAAATGGATCACATATGGAAACCATACTGTGTGGCTGGGCGCATTATGTTTTGTGGAATAATGGAACGGAAGAAGACTTAAATCAGAGAAAAAAAAACTCTGATGCGGAACAACAGATCCGTGAAAAACAGCAATGTTTGTGTGCATGAGCTCTTATGCCTCATGCACACGTCAGTGTCAGTTTTGGATCAGTGATAACACGGATCGTGTTCAATCCATGTCTCCTGCCTTGACAGATCTGTGTTGGGTCCGTGGGTCCGTGGGTCCATTTTTTGCTGACACTGAGCAGCTTGAAAATAATTTTCAAACAATCTCTTTTTAATGATCCGTGAAACACGGATGCAACACGGATGGCATCCGTGTTGCATCCGTGGTTTTCACAGACTCACTGACTATAATGGGCATGAGGGATCCGGGAATACGGACAAGATAGGACATGCATCCGTGCTGAAAACACGGACCCACGGACCATGCTAAAACACTGATGTGTGAATACACACATTCAAATGAATGGGGACGTGTGCTGTCCGCCGAGAACACGTACAGCACACGTCCGGGAAACACTGATGTGTGAATGAGGCATTACACAGTTTTATGCCTTAGGCTACATGCACACGACCGTTGCCTGCCTCCGCGTCCGTTCCTCCTTGAAATTTTGCGTCCGTCAAAAAAAACGGATGACGGACCGTTTTTTTTGACAGATCCGATTTTTATGGCAGATCCATTGTAAAAATGCCTATCCTTGTCCGCAAACGTGAAAAAAATAGGACATGCACTATTTTTTTGACGGAATGAAAACACGGATCACGGATGCGGAACAAAAACGGTTGACCATCCGCATTTTTTGACGGACCCATTGAAATGAATGGGGAAGCATCCTATCCGTGAAAAAAAACGGAACGGACACGGAAACAAACAACGGTCGTGTGCATGTAGCCTTATTCACACATCAGTGTTTGGTCAGTGATTTCCATCAGTGATTGTGAGCAAAAACCAGGATTCGAGGCTACACAAACATAAGGTATAAAGGAAAGGTCTGCACCTGTTCTGTGTTTAGAGCCACACCTGGTCTTGGCTCAAAATCACTTATGGAAATCACTGACAGAACACTGACGTTTGAATAAGGCCTCATTCACACGACCGTATGGCCTTTTCAGTGTTTTGCAGGCCGTTTTGATCGGATGTGTCTTTCCGTTTTTTGTTTCTGTTGTGTTTCTATTTATGTTCCGTTTTTCTGTTCTGTTTTTTCGTATGGAATATACAGTATACAGTAATTACATAGAAAAAATTGGGCTGGGCTTAAAATTTTCAATAGATGGTTCCACAAAAAAACGGAACAGATACAGAAGACATACGGATGCATTTCCGTATGTGTTCCATTTTTTTTGTGAACCCATAAACTTGAATGGAGACACAGATCGTGATTTGCGGACAATAATAGGACATGTTCTATCTTTGCACGGAACGGAAAAACGGACATACGGAAATGGAATGCACACGGAAACATTTTTGCGGAACTATTGAAATTAATGGTTCCGTATACGGAACGCTAAAAACGGCCCACAAAATGGAAAAGAGGCCTAAGGCAGTGAGCCTAAGGCAGTGAGGCAGTATTTATGTCAGTATTCTGGATGGACACTATATGTATGAAGCCCGAATAGCCCTTCTCCAGGAAATACACCAGAGATAGAAAATGTAGGCAGATCTTTTGTTTAGACAAAGGGCAAAAAACAAAGCCGGGTCCAATCTACTTTGTATATCAATTAGTGTTGAGGCAACAGGGCCGGACTGGGGATAAAAACCAGCCCTGGAAAAAGTTGCATACCAGCCCCACAGCACTGCGTCGGTATTTACTTGTTTATAAAACTCGTGTATTTTAAAACACGTGTGAAAACACGAATATGAACTTTGCCCCACAATAGAACCCCCATTGTTCATATTATCACAGTAGACCAACTTTTCCCAACCAGGATGCCTCCAGCTGTTACAAAACTACAACTCTCAGCATGCCCAGACAGTGTTTGGCTAACATGGCATGCTGGGAGATGTAGTTTTGCAACAGCTGGAGGTCTCCTGGTAGGGAAACACTACAGTAGACCAGTATCCCATCCAATTGGGTAAAAAATAAGAATAATCAGAATGGAAGACACAGTGTTAAACTCTTACTTTATATTAGTTACTCAACACACACAAAACCAGTAGTTGATGAATAGTGCATCAGTGGTGGACCACTCAGCGCTGTCCCGCTATAGATGGCGATTGGCTGGCTGAGTGACCGTCACTACCAAGACAAATACAACTTGGAAGATAAGGGCCAGGGTGCTTAGCAAGGTGAGCTGGGCCCCATTCTGGATGTGGACCCCCTGTGATCAAATACTTATCCCCTAGCGTCCTGTGGAAAGGGAATACGTTTCTAATAACTTGATAACTCCTTTATAAGGGCTACATGGACCAGAATGGCACCCGTGCTCTGCAGCTGGCCCTGCTCTCCCTCCTGAACTAATGGTATGCACCACTCACACAGCAGCGTTGATCATTGGCGTGCACAGTCTATTGCAATAGGGTGTGCACCCTAAAGCACAAACACACACGCCGCGAGCGCTTCTATGTATGTATGTATGTATGTTTATATATATATATTATATACACACACACAGGCCGGGCCTCACCCTAGCGTTGCCGTGACTTGGCCTCTGCGCAGTGGCGACTCTAGGAACAATATATGGGGGCACATAAGATACCACAGTCAAAATGGAGGGGGGGGGAATAATAATTTTCACCACTTAAATTCATACTACTGAAAAAAATGAAATAAGTATACATAAATAAGATTACAAAATACGAGAGTATTGTGCTATGCAGGAATACATTTATAATAAAAAAATGTACTTACAAAAGAAGCTATTCCATCTTGCTGTGCTGTCCTCTGCTTGCTTCCACGGATCTTCCCCTCCTTTCAGTCTGTCCTTAGTGCGCAGGGTAGGCACACTGCTATGGGGATCTGTGGATGACACACTGTTATGGGGGATCTGTGAATGACACTGTTATGGGGGATCTGTGAATGACACTGTTATGGGGGATCTGTGGATGACACACTGTTATGGGGGATCTGTGGATGACACTTATGGGGATCTGTGGATGACACACGGTTATGGGGAATCTGTGGAGGACACACTGTTATGGGGGGATCTGTGGATGACACTCTTATGGGAGATCTGTGGAGGACACACTGTTATGGGGGATCTGTGGATGACACTGTTATGGGGGATCTGTGAATGACACTGTTATGGGGGATCTGTGAATGACACTGTTATGGAGATCTGTGGAGGACACACTGTTATGGGGGATCTGTGGATGACACTGTTATGGGGGATCTGTGAATGACACTGTTATGGGGGATCAGTGAATGACACTGTTATGGGGGATCTGTGGATGACACTGTTATGGGGGATCTGTGGATGACACTGTTATGGGGGATCTGTGGATGACGTACTGTTATGGGGGATCTGTGAATGACACTGTTATGGGGATCTGTGAAGGACACTGTTATGGGGGATCTAGGGATGGCACTGTTATGGGGGATCTGTGGATGACGTACTGTTATGGGGGATCTGTGGAGGACTCACTGATATGAGGGATCTGTGGATGACACTGTTATGGAGATCTGTGAAGGACGCACTGTTATGGGGGATCTGTGGATGACGCACTGTTATGGGGGATCTGTGGATGATGCACTGTTATGGGGGATCTGTGGAGGACACACTGTTATGGGGGATCTGTGGATGACGCACTGTTATGGGGGATCTGTGGATGATGCACTGTTATGGGGGTACTTTCACACCTGCGGCATGTCTATCCGGCCTATCCGGGCTGTTCACCCGCCAGGTCCACCATGCCGCAAGTACCCGTGCACTGCCGTGCTGCCGCTCTGTCCCCATTGACTATAATAGGGGCAGGGGATGGAGCTATGGCGCAGTATGGCAGAGATCATTGGACTAAAAAGTCAGACATGCAGTACTTTTTAGTCAGCCGATCTCTGCCACGCACTGCCGTGCTGCGCCATAGCTCCGTCCCTTGCCCCTATTATAGTCAATGGGGACAGAGCGGCAGCACGGCAGTGCACGGGTACTTGCGGCATGGTGGACCCGGTGGGTGAACAGCCCGGATAGGCCGGATAGCCATGCCGCAGGTGTGAAAGTACCCCCATAACAGTACGTCATCCACAGATCCCCCATAACAGTGCGTCATCCACAGATCCCCCATAACAGTGTGTCCTCCACAGATCCCCCATAACAGTGTCTCCTCCACAGATCTCCATAACAGTGTCTCCTTCACAGATCTCCATAACAGTGTCATCCACAGATGGATCCCCCATAACAGTATCATCCACAGATCCCCCATAACAGTGCGTCATTTGCACTTATCACATGTATGCAGGAGCAGCAGGAAGGCTGCCTTATGCTGTGAGGCACTCAGGCAGGATGAAATCATCAAGGCAGCCACAGTCACTTACTTGATGAATTGACTTGGTGAGGATTAATAAATAATTCTTCAGGCCAGGGCTGGAGCAGGGGCCAGTGGACACAAGGACAGAGCCTATACCACACCTCACACCAGACCAGCTAGCAGGGAACTGCAGCGCGCGGGCACGTCACGTGACGTCATGAGCAGTGCCTCATCACACAGCCCCTGCCTCATCACACAGCTCACCACTCTGTGCCTCCACTGAGTCCGCCGGGTCCGACTCACTGGGACTCCGACCCCCCCCCCCCCCCCCCCCCAGCGCCTGCAGCCAGTCAGCCACAACACCAGCCAGTGAGCCAGGTATTACTGCGCGGCCGGCGGCCACCACCGAGCACGGGCAGCAGCACCAACTGACTGTAGTCTGTAAGTAGGGGCCGGCTCGGCCGGCCGCCGCCCACCAGCAGCTAGAAGCACAGCACAGGGCGGGAGCGGAGCGGCACACACACAGCAGGGCAGCGCGGGCTGCGCAGCGGCATGATACAGACAGCATCCTCCGGCCAGCCGTGCGGCAGTCAGGGGTACCGGCCTACCGGGAATTTTCCCGGTATCCCGGTAGGCCAGTCCGGCCCTGTGAGGCAATCAAAGTATCTGAAGTGGACTTCGATTTAAATTTCTGAAAAAATTTGATTTGCCGCGAAGCAGAATTTCCTTGTGATTCGTGGTAACAAATCTATTTTTCCTGAAATGGTGCAAAAAACGTACATACTCACCTCATCCATTTGCACTTGCACTTTATTATGCTTATTCTGCAGTTTGGTCACCACCACTGTGTTGGTGTTTTTAACCGTTTTTAATTTATTTGTGTATGCCAATCATGTCTGTAATACATTTTTAATAAAAATTCGATACTATAATTAGAGATGAGCAAATTAAAGTCGACAAAGTGAAATTCGATCTGAATTTCATGAAAAATTCGATTTGCACCAAATCCGAATGTTCTCACGATTCATGATAACGAATCGAATTTTCTCCAAAATGGCTGCTGCACGTGTTAAGACATGGAGCAAAGAACTCTGGGAATGAGGGATCACCCACAATGTCATGCATGCACCCAATAAGAAGCCAGCCACCCCTGTGATATCACAGGTCAAAACCCTATAAATAGCCTCAGCCATCTTGGATTCAGCCATTTTGCAGTGTACTTAGTGCAGGAAGAGATGTCAGCAGGCACTAGGAAAAGTGCTAGGAAAGACTTAAAAACTTTTATTTTGCTGAATAGAAGTTCAGGGAAAGAGCATTAGAAGTGTAAGGGAAGGCTAGGGAAGAATTATTCCACAGTATTAAAGCAGAACAGGATCCAATAGGGGAGTGTACAGCTTGGGAAACAATCCTATTACACCTTGCTGCACTGACTGGGAATCCAAATTGCCATTATACTGCTGCTTTCAGGTTTGCAGTAGATGATACTTCTGTAATTCCAGTAAACCGTTCTCTTTATTGGGGTGCAAGTGCTGTGTGATGCAGCCATTAACAGGGTGTATTACTAGGAAATATTTCTATGTCTTGTTATCCCTTGTGCAGTGCAGTTATATGTTCTAAAGCCTTTTTTGGCATTTATTATTGGAAAAAAGTGCTATTTGCCGTTGTTTGGTGAAGTGAGAAAAAAATGCCCTTTTTGGCATGTATTAGTGGCAATAAAAAAGCATTATTTGCCGTTCAGTGGTGCAGTTATATGTTTTAAAGCCTTTTTTGGTGTGTATTAGTGGGGAGAAAAAGGGCTTATTAGCTGTTGTGTGGTGAAGTGAGAAAATGACAGCCCTTTTTGGCGTGTTATAGTGGCAAAATAAAGTATTATTTACTGTTCAGCGGTGCAGTTATATGTTCTAAAGCCTTATTTGGGGTGTATTAGTGTAAAAAATAAATTCCCTTTGTGTGGTGAAGTGACAAAATTACAGCCTTTTTTGGGGTGTATTAATTTCCTTTTTATTTACTTATTTGATCTAACAGAGAAGTGAAGGGCCCTGCACAGGGGAGGGGCAGAGGCCTAAATGTTTTTGGAGCAGGCACAGGTCGCAGCAGAGTAAGGGGGCGTGGCAGCAGGGGTCACTTCAAGAAGCCTGAGCTCCCTGTGTCATCTAGCTGTTGTGTCTTAACCAGCAACCCAGTGGCTCTTGAATGGTTGACTCGGTCATCCACTTCGTCCCAAGTGATATCAGACACCCCCAGCCAAGAGTTGGTGGGTTCGTCAAACACAACCCTTAGTTGGCATGGCCCGGGAGAAGGCCCTAAGCCCTCACCTGTCCTCAAACTGCCTCTGTCCTTTTCTGTTCTCTTAGCCAGAAAAGTATTTTATGCTGTGTGCTCAGCTCCACTATACAGCGAGGACGAGCTACTAGAGAACAGTCAGCAGCTACTGCCCAGCCACTTGCCTGCCACTTCCTCCAGTAGGCGGGCAAGTAGTAAGGAGGAGAGTGGTGTGGGAGCTGGTGTTGCGAGCGTTCAGGTTCCTGGCTCAGAGACCATTGAGGAGGACATCAGTGGCGTGTAGACAGTACTCGATGATGTAGCCGATCACAATTGGGAGCCGGGTGAAAAAGGGGCTTCATCATCATCGGGAGAAGAGGTTAGCAGCTTGTGTGTGAGGCAGTAGCGGAGCCAGAAAGTTGGTAGCGTGGCCGGGAGTCAGCAGGGTGCCAGCAATGGGAGGTCGGGAGCCAAATGTGCCCGGGGTAGACCACCCGCTTCGCAGGAGCCTATCTGCCCGGAAAGTATTGGTGCAGGGGTTCACAGAGGCAGCAGGGGTAGCTTTCATTCAGTGCTGACTGTTGGGGGCAAAATAACCTACTTAGCTGTGTGGCAGTTTTTTGTTAAGCCACCAGAGGGTGTGAACATGGACATTTGCCAAATCTGTTGGCAGAAGGTGAAGAGTGGCCAGGGTGCCAATATTGGCACCACGGCCCTGCATCAACATGTGCAGCGTCACCATAAAGTGGTCTGGGAGAACCGTGGCTCCAATGTGGTTGTTCAGCCTGCCACAGCAACCGCTGCATCACCCAGTGGCACGCACCTGATTTCAGGCAGGCAAGGCTCCACCACCTCAGGCAAAGGGAGCTGTCTGTCCTTCCCATCATCTACCGGTCCTGATGCTCCCGCTCCTCTTACTCCTCGTAAGCCATTCAGTCAGCAATCGATCACTGAAGCGATTGCCAAGAGACAACAGTATGCGCAGAAGTTGAATGTGCTCCTGGCCAAGTTGCTGGTGCTTCAGTCTATTCCTTTCCAAGTGGTGGACTCTGCACCTTTCAGAGAACCGATGGCTTGTGCCGAGCCGAGGTGGAGAATCCCAAGTCATAATTTCTTTTCCAAAAAGGCAGTACCAGCTCTGCACAAATATGTAGAACAGAAGGTGGGCCAGTCCTTGAGCTTGTCGGTGTATGCCAAAGTGCACAGCAATGCAAGGACAATATATGTCTTTTACGGCCACCTGGGTAAATGTGGTTCCTGCCCAGCCACACCAGCAACTTGGCCAGGTCACTCCACTTCCATCTCCAAGTTTTGTCCTGTGACAATTTCCGCCTCTGCTTCCTCATCCACCACTGTGTCCTCAGCCTCCACTGCAGGGACAATTCAGAGTGCTTCTCCAGCATACCACATGAGCAGGGCACTGCGGTGTCAGGCTGTTCTACACCTTGTTTGCCTGGGCGAACGGTATCACACAGGAAAGGAACTGCTCCGTGTCCTTCATCAAGAAATCGAATCCTGGCTTTCTCTGCGACAACTCGAAATCGGAAACCATGGTGACCGACAACGGGAAGAACATGGTGTCGGGGCTGAGTCAAAGAGGGCTGAGTCATGCGTCCTGCATGACGCACGTGTTTAACCTCGTTGTCAAGCGGTTTCTAGGGTCTTCCACCCATCTGCAAGATATCCTTAAAATGGCCAGGAAACTTTGCATGCACTTCAGCCACTCGTACAACGCCTACCACCCTCACCTTGAGCTGCAGCGGCAAAACGGCGTCCCCCAACATAGGCTGATATGTAGTGTTTCCACCCGTTGGAATTCCACCCTCCATATGTTAGACCAACTATATGAATAGAGAAAGGCCATAAATGACTTCTTGATGTTCCAAGCCGACAGGAGAACTCTTCTGTTTAACTTCTATGTCAGTGCGTGACACCTGCCGTTTGCTCAGGCCCTTTGAGATTGCCACGATATTTGTCAGTCACAGGACTACGGGATAAACAATGTCATTCCACTGCTTCATATCCTGGAACATATGCTGGTAAATCTGGCTGTTCAGGGGACTGGAGACGTGGCACCTACATCTCATGCCACATGAGCCCTGTGGGGGCTGAAGTGGAGGAGAAGGAGGAGGAGAACTTTGGAACACAAGCAATTTGTAGCAAAATGGGTGGTTTTTCTACACAGTTGACAGGAGAGGAGGAGCAGCCAGAGGAGCAACAGGGAGATGAGGAAGACGATGCAGATGACCCAGGCACACAGTGGCAGTATGCACTGGAGATGGAGGCAAGGAGTACCTCAGAGTCACTTGCTCAAATGGCGTGCTGCATGCTCACTTGCTTGGGTAGTGACAGCTGAATTGTCACCATTCGGCAGAGGGATGACTTCTGGCTCTCCATCTTGTTGAACCCTCACTACTGGTCCAAAATGGGGGCCTTTTTTATATCCACTAAGAGGGAGGAAAAACTGAGCTACTATAGAAACATCCTATATAGTCAGTTGGCTGCTGCCTATCTGCGCCATCGTCCATCCTCTCGCAGGTCTGACCGGGGGGGGCGGGGGATGCGGGGGGGCTCTGCGCTTTCGTTCCACTGCCATGTCTGCTGTGGCAGGGTGGGGAGGTAGGAGCAGTACCAGCTCCATCAGCAGCAGCTTGAGTCTAGAGTTGATGAGGAGCAGCTTTTTTTACCCACCTAGTGAAGAAACTACTCACCAGCAGCAGCAGCTAGACCTGGAGCAGAACCATGGTGGTGGCATACTTGGACAGCACCCTGCCACCCCACATTGAAGATTCTCTGGACTACTGGGCAGCCAAACTGGCCGAGTTTGTCTTGGAAATGCTGTCCTGCCCCGCCAGTAGTGTGGCATAAGAGCGGGTGCTTAGTATGGCAGGGGCCATAGTTACCCCAAGGAAAACTTGCCTGTCCACCCAAAATGTGGAGAGTATGACCAAAGAGGATCAGCCAGGATTTCTACCCACCAATGCCTGATGAGACCAACACTTTGACAAAAGAGACCAGATTCTTCTGGCTACCTGCCTCAGCTCCTATTCTGATACTGCCACCCGCCTGATGCCACATATCTGATGCCAAGTGCTCCTTCTTTCACCCACCATCTTCAGCGGGTACTCTTATTGCAACCCACATCCTCACTCTATCAGCGGGCACCTGTGGTCTCCTGATGCTGCTGCCACCTCACCACTCAGGTTTCCTGATGCGGCTGCTGCCACCTCCACACTATGTCACCTTGCCAGACTGTAGCTTCCTCATGCTGCTGCTGCCACCTCCACACTCTGTCATTGTGCCACTCTGTGGCCTACTCATGCTGCTGCTGCCGCTGTCACCTCCACACTATGTCACCTTGACAGTGTGTGGCCTTCTCATGCTGCTGCTTCTGCTACTTTCACACTATGTCACCTTGCCACTCGGAAGTATCCTCATGCTGCTGCTAAATCAACACTATGTCACTGGGCCACTCTGTGGTCTCCTCATGCTGCTGCCACCTCCGCACTATGTCACCTTGCCACTCTGTGGTCTCCTCATGCTGCTGCTAAATCAACACTATGTAACTGGACCACTCTGTGGCCTTCTCATGCTGCTACTGCTGCCACCTTCACACTATGTCACCTTGCCAGTCTGTGGCCTCCTCATGCTGCTGCTACCTGAACACTATGTCATTGGGCCACTCTGTGGGCTTCTCAAGCTGTTCTCCCACCCTCCCCACAAGAACTGACTTGCAAGTCTCTTTTTCAACACTGATGATTTGTAAAGTGATAATTAGGGATAAATGAAGCTAGGAAAAAATTGATTTGGCTGCTTCACTGAATTTCACAAAGAAATTTGATTTGTGACGAAGTACTTCGTCATAAAGCGCATTTATTTGTATGTGAACAACGATTGCTCTGCACCTCCAGCGTTGAACCCCTCAGATGCCGCGTTAATCACTGATCGTGGCATATGAGATTAAATTTAAACCTTTCGGTGGCTAATTTGGTTGAAAAAAAAAATTACATACTTACCTTATGTATTTGATCGTGGAGAGACCGCCGCAATCTTGCTTGAAGAATTCTTGCATGGCCCGAGATGACATTGTCACAGGATTTTGCTCGAAATCTTCAATCAAGATGGCTGTGGCCGGCCCGTCGCAAGCAAATGGAAGAGGCAAGTATGATTTTTTTATTTTTATTTTTACACTATTTCAGGTTAAATCAATCACTGGAAGCTGGCCGTTGCGAGCAAATGGAGGAAGTAAGTATGATTTTTTTAGTTTTTTACACTATTTCAGGTTAAATCGATTCGCTACCATGAAGCACGAGGAAATTCGCAGCGAATTAAATTTATCCAGAAATTTGGATCGAATTACACTTCATTGAATTCAATTCGCTCATCTCTACCTCTTTGATACCAAACATATTTTAGCTCAAATAAATGGTTGACTGCAAACTAAATAAAGTTATTTTCACATAAGAATGGTACAAGCTCAAACGTTGATCAATATACTGAATGTAGCTCAAGCAGTCAATCCCTTGAAAAGTTAAAAACAGTCCTTTATTTTGCATGATTGAAATCCAAAATAGTACATGTCGGGATTCTTACACATTTTGAGCCTCAGACAAGGGCTCTTAATCACAGCCCTTGTCTGAGGCTTGAAACACAGGAGCATCCTAGGATGTAATGTTCTGGATTTTAATCATATAAAAAAAAGGAACAATTTTTAAATTTTCAAGGGTTTGGCTGCTGTAGCTACATTCAGTATATCGATCTAAGTAGTAGGGGTTTCCCAGCACTGAATATATTTTTCATGGGACCTTCTGTTGTAAAAGGTTGGGAGTCACGAATTGTAATATGGTTATGAACTCATTGAGACTGCATGTTCTCTTGTAAAGGTTTATGTGTGAGCCCTAACTTAAAGTACTAGTCTGGAAAAGCTTGAATACTGAATATTAGTTTCTGCTATGCTTCTATGTGAAATATTTTAGTACTTTTTTATAAATGTACCAAATCTATAACTTTAGAGCAATAGAAATATTACAGAAGGTCACATCTAAAAAGGATGTCATTGCTACAAATTTTAAAATGATACACTGTACCACACTGATATTAGTACTACTGATACTGCACTTTTTATGGGTTGGTAATTTATTTATTTTTACTTTTTTGTGACTCATTCTTCATAATATGTCATGCATTTACAATGTTTCCACTGCCTTACAGATACAGATAGCTTTAAGTATGGTTTTTGCTCATGGCCCATCACCCTTATCACAATGAACTTATTCACTTTTCCTCATACAGTAACTCTCAGAATAAAAGTAAGCCAATGAGGTAACCAGCTAACTGTGTCTCAGCTATTACTGATAAAGAGGCCTATCTAGTATTTCCCTGCAGAAAGGTTGAGTTGATACTTGTGAGTAGGGCAAGTTCTTAACCATCTAAAACATAGAGTAATAGCTTCCTAGGGAGATAGCATGAGAAAAAAATAATTTAAAAAAATCCTGCTAAGATTGTTTGTTTAAGCAGATTGTTCCATCGGGACCACCCTTGTTCATATATCCTGTTAGAGAACATGGGCATCCTAGAGGGTATCTCCAGCTTAAAGAAGTTTTATGATACTTAAATATTGATGGCATACCCTCAGGATAGATCAATCATCATCAATATGAGATCAGTGAGGGTCTAACACCCAGCACCATCACCATTATGCTGTTTGGATGCCAGAAACTATACAGCGGATGTAACCAGAGGCACATGGTTCCATCCACTATATAGTGGCCATGCTAGGGTACTGCAAATGGGAGCTGAGCTGCAAAATGCCCGTGCCAAAATGGACAGCATGAGCAGGGGTTCAAACTGCCAATTAGTAGGAGTGCTGGGCGTGGGACCTTCACTAATCTGATATTGATGACCAATCCTGAGATAGGCCATCAATATCTAAGTACAGGTAAAGTCCTTTAAAGAGTACCTCCCTCTATGATGGACTTCAAACAACCATGCATTATTGAATTTGCCTCATCCTGGCTAATTAAATCTTTATCTTTATATCACTGGTAGACCCCCAGTAAAACTACCAAGACGTTGTACTGATGGGGCAGACTCTTAAGGGAAAAAGATGTAACACAAGAGAGTCCCTGCTCTGTTAGCCAGTGTTTAGAACCAACACAAATATTGACTAGTCTCTCACTCTGGAGGGATTTCAATGAGCACCATATAATGCTTTGTGCCTGTTTCCCTATCATCATCTAGGATTCAAGACATGTTTCCAACCCTTTAAACGAAAAATCAGCACTCTGTCTCACTTACTAATTTTGGTACTCTAAGGCCCCTTTCACGCGAGCAAGTTTTCCACGCGGTTGAAATGCGTGACGTGAACGCATAGCACCTGGAGTGAATCCTGACCCATTCATCTCAATGGGTCTGTGTACATGAGCGTTTTTTTGCATGAAAAACGCAGCATGTTCTATATTCTGCGTTTTTTACGTAGCCCTGGCCCCATAGAAGTAAATTGGGCTTCAGTGAAAAACGCATTTCATCCCCAAGCAGGTGCGGATGCAATGCGTTTTTCACTGATGGTTGCTAGGAGATGTTGTTTGCAAACCTTTAGTTTTTTATCACGCGCATGAAAAACGCATCAACACGCATGGAAAAAACTGAACAACTGAACGCAATCGCAAACAAAACTGACTGAACTTGCTTTCAAAATGGTGTGAGTTTCACTGAACGTATCCGGACCTAATCCGTATCGTTTGTGTGAAAGAGGCCTAACTCTTAGGCATCATAAATGCATATATGGGGGTGATTAGTAACCAGAAATATGCCTATATTAGGTCCTTTGCACTGCCATCTGCGACTTTTCCCCTCTCACACCAGGTCTATAAAAGTGGGTGTGGCGTGGGTGGCTGGTAGATCCTGTCTCACTTATCATTTTCTATGCCTGGTTTAGGCGTAGAAAATGGTCTAAATAGAAGACAGCTAGGAAGCTGTTTTACATTTAGAAGCGGCGGTGGATCCGCCGAGGTTATGTAGAGGTTGTCGCCTTTTCATAACTCCAGCTGATCTACCGCCAGCTATAGGGGATATTATTTTTTAGACGCCGGTCTTAATAATTGACCCCCATAGTCTATTATTGAAGTATTCTCCCCAATAAGCATAGCCTTTAGGAGAAAATTCAGAGGCACCAGAAGGTGGTGCACCTAGTGCGTACAGGTTTGTAATACTCCGCATGCCACTAGTACATACAAAGCTGATCTGATTTTATGTGGCACATCACCTGTGAAGCTATTCTATGATTATTCATCCACATACATTGCTGGAAAATTCCTTCCCAATCAAAAATGGCCCTTAATCAAGCCATTGGTCATTGGGTCAGGATATGTAAGGTTGACCTTACATATTAGATAACACTGAGGTACACCAATCTCTTATGAAAAATATCAATCTTTATTAAATATCTTTAAAATGCACATTAAATACCATAAAAAAGGAGAAACAAGAAAAACATGCGCCAAACAACTTGCTAAGCCACGGATACGCGGCTCTGTGTGGATCCTGAACCGGAAGTGCACTGAACAGACCTATAGCGTCCAAAATAATATAAACTCTGTGGCGTTTACTAAGCGGATAGTGCGGTTTTAGCACCTGTAATACCAGTACTAGTTCTAGGAACGGGTTGGATCACGACAACCTCTAATTCTGTTGCTAGAGCCATGATTCTTGTTGCATGCTGCAGAGTTTGGCAAGTTTGGGCGTTTAAGGGGTCTGGTCGGCGCTCCTGACATGTCTGTTTTAGCAAATACTGGTATTATCCCCAAATGAACACGTCCAGAGCATTTTTTTCTTAGAACTCAGTGTTATGCCTCATTTATTCCTATTGGAGATGTATAAATAATTTGACAACTGAGGTTGGCTATTCTCCCTATCAAAAGGAGGCTCATCCTCGGACCTACACTGACCCTTTCAGCACTGATTGGACATTGTCATATTGACTAGGGACACACCCTATCTTCAAGGGGAATGGTAACGCCCCGTTGTCTATTATTCCCTCCTGAAAATGAATAGAGGCATGGCTCAATGCAGAGTATTTAGGTGGTTGCACACTTTTTTCCCCCCCAAAAAATATTTTTTTCAGCCGTTTTCCCATAGACTTCTCCATAGGAAAAAAAATGATTAAAAAGCAAGTAAAAATAGCTTGTTAAAAAGCTAAATAAGCACACAGAAACCTGAATGGAGGCATCCACCCATACAAGATCTACTGAAACAGACATGTCAGGAAAGCTGACAAGGACTTTCTAAATCTCCTGAAGAAGCTGTACGCGAAACGCGCGTCGAGGGGTGCGCCTACTTGCATGACGGGGTGTATGTGGCCGAGGTAAGGCACGAGTTGCTATTGTACTTTTACCGGGAGGGAATGAGTATTTGACAATTAGACAGATCGTATTGAGTTCCACCAATAGACGGGTCAGTCTTTATTTTGGACGCTATAGGTCTGTTCAGTGCACTTCCGGTTCAGGGTCCACACAGAGCCGCGTATCCGTGGCTTAGCAAGTCGTTTGGCGCATGTTTTTCTTGTTTCTCCTTTTTTATGGTATTTAATGTGCATTTTAAAGATATTTAATAAAGATTGATATTTTTCATAAGAGATTGGTGTACCTCAGTGTTATATATTTAAGGTTATTTGGTACCACCTCGATGAGGTTACGATCAGATTAGTGTTTGGTTCTTACATATTAAATACCTGTTGGCCAAATGTGTATGTGTCCTAATCAGGTAAAGCAGAGAAATTCACTGCCAGACTCATGTTATTTCCCCCCAAAAAAACTAAAGTCGTTTATGTCCCAAGAACAAAAGGATCGAACAGCTGAAATCCAACAACCAATCCTTATCTCTGCAACATCAGCTTTTGGGCGAGAGTCAGGAGACCACCTATACAAATTAGATGGTTAGACGGTCCCATCAAAATCTACAGGTTTGGCTACCCTTTATTTAATGTGTGTATCCAGCGTAAAGGGGTTGCCCAGGAGTAGAAAAACATGACTGCTTTCTTCTAAAATCCGCACTATCCAATCCACAGGTTGTGTATGGTAATGAATAGTGTTGAGCGCGAATATCCGAATAGCAAATTTTTATTGCGAATATGGCAAATTTGATAATTTGCGAATATAGCGCTATATATTCGCAATTTCGAATAGTCATTTTTTTTTTTTTTGGGATGTTAATCCTTGCTGCTCTCTGGTTGTCTTCCCACTTCCCAAAAGCTGTTCTTACCTGTCCGGAGGATTCTTGGCTCCCTGCCCGCTCCAGTCAATGCCCGTTGCCGCTTCTGCCGACTTCCTGTGTGCATGGGAACGCCTCCATGCTAAAATGTACTGTCGGATGTGAGAATCACGATCTCACAAATTTGACTAAGTTGTAATCACAATGCGATTAATATAACCTGAATTATTTGCATTGCGATATTCGTTATATTCTAGCAATACAACCATTAGGAACCCAGCTTTAAGCTGAATTCCCAATGCGAGCAATACAGGTTATATTAATCGCATTGCGAATTCAACTTAGAGTTCATAATGGTTGTATTGCTAGAATATAACGAAGATTGAGAATATAGTGCTATATTCGTGAATTTGTGATATTCATCGTCTTCGTTATATTCTAGCAATACAACCATTAGGAACTTAGCTCTAAGATAAATTCGCAATGCGAGTATATGTTCGCTTCGCGAATGAAACTTTGAGCTAAGTTCCTAATGGTCGTTGCTAGAATATAACGAAGATTGAGAATATAGTGCTATATTCGTGATATTCGTTATATTCTAGCAATACAGCCATTAGGAACCCAGCTCTAAGTTGAATTCGCAATGCGAGTAAGACAGGTTATATTAATCGCATGGCGAATTGAACTTAGAGCTGGGTTCCTAATGGTTGTATTGCCAGAATATAACGAAGATTAAGAATATAGCGCTATATTCGTGATATTTGTTATCTTCGCTAATTATAGCAATACAAGTTACAACCATTAAGTACTCAGCTCTAAGTTTAATTCGCGATGCAAATATAAATTCGCGTAACATTTGCAATATATAGAATAATGACGAATATTAAATCGAATATTCACGAAATATCGCGAAATCGAATATGGCACCTCCCGCTCATCACTAATGAAGCTCTGCCTCACTGATGCCAATGGAGCGAAGCTACAACACCACATACAATCCATGGACAAGGGTGGTGCTGTTTTTAAAAGGAAGTGGCCATGTTTTTCCTATCCTGGAAAACCCCTTTAAGGCTTTCAAAAGTTTGAAGTTCCAATAAAAATGTAATTTATGATGCAGTTTTCTACAATAAGAATAAAAGTGACTCCAGGCCATAAAATGTTAGGCTGATATGTATAACCACTGGAGAAGAAGAGCAAGCCCTAGTTAATGCTCTGCTTTTATAGTAAGCTGCTTTATATTTGTGGAAGTATATAGTCAATCAAGTGTACCTGGAATATTTCATCTTGCATTCCATGCGCTGATTTGCATAAATATGCATGTGCCAAAGCCACTGTTTCCATAGCTTACTTATGCTGTACATTGACATGCATGAAGCTGGCCGTGTGTATTGCAGACTATTTTCTCATAAATTGTTGGTCTGGGGGATTCACAGTGTTGTTTTCTTGTAAGTCAGCTCTGAGCTTTGTTTATTGCATGCCTAAAATGTATTGTTATGCCTGCTGAATGCAGTTTCCTCTTCAACATCCAGAATTGATCTTGTTATGAAGGGTAGAGGAAGGTAAAATGCAGTTATTCGGTTTCCCTCAGGCAGATTATTGCCAAAACCCAGCACGTTGATTTACAGCAGAAAACCTTCTCGCTTTTGTTTGTTGTTTTTTCCCTCTTCTCTTGAATACGTTGTTAGCAGAACGGGTGAACACATGCAGTCCATAGGTCGGAATAGTTTGGCCTGTATACCTTTTGTATATTGAACTTATAAGGGAAATTGCTGTCTAACTTAACCTATTAAACTCATCATTTCTCCATAATTATTCTGGTTGATAATTTTACATTGTGACGTAGCATAAAGTCATTACCAGAGTTGTTGCTAAACTCACTTGATCTTAGCATGTCATTAGCAGAGGAGCAGCCAGAGGGTCTGGAAGGTCTCTGCTTCCTGTGGCTCCCTATTAGTCTATCGATGAGAAGGAGTGATGACAAAATCCGTGGTGGTCTAAATTAGAAGGAATTATGGTAACGACTCTGGTGGTCTAGAGTAGTGCAAGGTTTACTACTCACATCCCTAGTGGTCCAATGCAGTGAAAATGTTATTGCATACTTCTCCGCTTGTTTAGAGTTCTAAAGGGTTTAATGCCAAATTCTCTGGTGTTCTTCAGAACTGAAAAGGAAACAATATTCCCGATGACTTAAGAATTTAAAAAATTAAATACCAACATCCCTAGTGATCTATAATACTGAAGGGGCCAATGCCAACATCCCTGGTGGTCTATGGTATTGAAGGGTTCAATGCCAAAATCCCCATGTCATGTTTTCCTTGGCCAGTGCTCCCCTGATGCGGCAACTGCGTCCAGTTGCCAGGGGAAACAACATTGTGATGCAGCCCTCATAACCTTGGGCCAATAAAGGAGCACCTCAGAGCATTCGGGTGTCAGCTCGTTCAGCTCACAGCTCCACCTGATGTGTAAGGAAGCCAACTGGAGATGATAACAAGCTTTCTTTATAAGTCTGGCTATTGGTGGTTCTGGTGCCGTTGGATTTCTGTTCTTCTGGTATTCAATGCGGTTTCTTGGTGGTATTGCATTTATTTTGGCTGTGGCTTCTGGATCTGGTATTGTGACTACGTTTTCTGGCTTCTGGCGATTTGGTTTTGTGTTTAGCTCTCTCATTTGCTTCTGGCATTCTTGGAACTTTGTTGACTAACTAGCTTTTGACCCTGGTACCGTAAAACTCTTATTGTGTCTGTTTGTTTATTCCCTATTTGTGTGTCGCTCCCTCACATACGTAGTATAGGGACTGTCGACCATTTGTGGGGTCACCATGTAGGGTGACAGTACAACTAGGCAGGGATAGTAGGTTTGGGTAGTTTTGGAGCTACACTATTCCTGTGTGTGCGTGCTACATTGCCGCCATATCCTGACACCCCAGTGGTTTATGGTATTGAAGAGTTCAATGTTAAAAGCCGTGGTGGTTTATGGTATAAAAGGGTTCAATGCCAACATCCCTGGCAGTCTATGTGTAAAAGAGGCAATTGCCGCTCACTGTCATTGTACCCACTACTTACAAGGAAATGCGCGTTGTGACAAAGTAATTCATCATGAAGCGAATTATTTGTAAAATAAGCGGAATCAAATTTTTGAATACTTTGCTCATCACTAAGACCCTTTTCAGACGAGCGAGTTTTCCGCACGGGTGCAATGCGTGATGCGAAAGCATTGTGCCCGCACTGAATCCGGACCCATTAATTTCAATAGATCAGTGTTTTTCACGCATCACTTGTGCGTCGCGTGAAAATCACAGCATGTTCTATATTCTGCGTTTTTCACGCAACGCTGGCTACATAGAAGTGAATGGGGCTGCGTGAAAATCGCATCGCATCTGCACTTGCTTACGGATGCAATGCGATTTTCACTGATGATTGCTAAGTGATGTTGTTTGTAAACCTTCAGTTTTTTATCACGCGCGTGAAAAACGCATCAATGAGCATTGCACCTGCACAAAAAAAAATGAACGCAATTCCAGACAAAACTGACTGAACTTGTTTGCAAAATCGTGCATTTTTCGCTAAACGCATCCGTAATGCATCTGGACCTAATCCGTGACGCTCGTCTGCAGGGGGCCAAGCAAAAGGGACCACCAGAGCAGCGGGCAGCAGGCATATCACACGCTTTTTACGCGCTGGCAGGCTGTAGACTAAGTTCTTACCTGTCGGGCTCCAGTGAACGCATGCGCGCATGCAGCGCGTTCACATGAAATCTCGGGTCTCGCGGGATGACACCGATTGGCGTGATCGAGACCTGAGTAAACCACCTCCCGCACGCCTTTCCGCGTTAGCGTGACGGAAGGTGGTTAAACAGGCAGCTGCTGGTTTTCTTAGCCTCACTAGCTTGATGTGTGTTTGCTACTCTGGATCACTGACCTTTGCCTATTTCTTTGTCATTGCTTCTCATTTCTGATTTTGCCTATTCCTCCGAGTCCTGACATTGTCTCTAACATTTTCTCCTGGTTTCACTTTGATGTGTATTTGTATCTGATTTTGGATATAATTCTAGTCCTCGTTTCGCCTGTCAGGTTTTCACCTCTTTCTGTCTTACTATTTTTTTCCCATTTTGGTTTAGACCCCTGCGCTTAGCTAAGAATGGACTGTCGCCCAGTTGGGGGCCCTCACTTAGGACGGATCATACAAGTAGGTAGGGACAGTGGTATGGGTGGAGCACAGGGATGCACTATTCCCTACCCTTTCATGACATTTTCTTGTCTAGCATAGATTAGTGGGTAATAGTAACAACTCTGATGGTTTGATGCAGTAAAGAAGTTAATGCGGTCCTCTCTGGTTGTCTGGGGTACTGAAGGGTTCAAAGACAGATTCCCTGGTGGTCTAGAATACTGGAGAGATAAATGCCAATATTCATTGCTGTCTAGTGTTTGAAACCCTAGAAACCACAATATAATGCTTGCACTGTTTGTGTATTTCTTGTTAGCTGCCCTTTAATAATTTTCTACATAGGTTTTCTGAGAATTATTCATTAATATTAATGAATCCTTTTGTGTGTGATTTGCATGTAATGGGCTACTTTCATGGCTAATGCTTTTAACCTCTTAAGGACACAGGACATACATGTACGTCCTGTGTCCGGTCTTTAAAGATGGCGCCTGCTCCTGCTCCATGCGGGCGCCTTAGCCGCGGGTGTTCGCATGGTTCCTGTAGCAGACACCCGCAGTTAATGCCGCGACCAGCAGCGATGCCGATCGCGGACATTTAACCCCTCAGATGCCGTGGTCAATCCTGACCATGGCATCTGAGTGCGCACAAACCGAAAGTTTTACTTTCGGTTTGCGCTCCGGCTCCCCCGTGTGGCAATCGGAGGAGCCGGAGCGCACCTGTAGTAGCCTGGGTCTCTATGAATGAAACCCAGGCTGCTCTGTAGTATTTCCTATGGAGCCTTGCCTGTAATAGGCTTCATAGGGAATATATGCGATTTTTTCATGTATTCCAATGCTATTGCATTGGAATGTATGAAAATCGCAATCAGATGATTGTAAGTTATTGTTCCCTATGGGAACTATATAAAAGTGTAAAAAAAGGAACTATAAAAAAGTGTAGGAACTATATAAAAGTGTAAAAAAAGAAAAAAAAATTAAAAAATTAATGAATAACAAATCACCCCCCTTTTGCTAAAATAAAAATTAAAAAAATAAAAAAAATAAAAGAATACACATCATGGGTGTCGCAATGTGCGAAAATGCCATAGTATAAAAAACGCCAACAGCAAAACGGAAAAAAGCGCCCAAATGGCGGATTCGCCATTTTTGGTCGCTTAATTTTCCACATAAAATTACATAAAAGGTGATCAAAAAGTCATACAGACCCCAAAATGGCATCAATAAAAAGATAAGATTATTACGCATAAAATGAGCCCCCATACAGCTCCGTACATATAATTACAAAAAAGTTATAGGGGTCAAAACATGGTGACAAAATAATAAAATAATAATAAAATAAAATAATAATACTGCATTTGAAATACCCTATCATTTGCTTAGTAATACTTTTTTTGCGGGATGACCCCCTTTATTGTTGTACGGCCACAAGTCAATGTGTAACTCTAGCCTTAGGCCAGATTTATATGTCGTAGCCTCATCCTGGCGTTGTCATGGTCCCGGTGGGGTTTTTGCTCTGGTTTTTCTCAATCGTATGCAAGTAAAGAAGATGATTTGAAGCAATCTTTAATGAGGAGAAGACTTGTTGCTCGGCAGTTATTTGTTCTGAAGATGTTAAATTAAAGTCCAAGCTGTTTATAAACCACTTCCGCTCTCCTCTTTGTGTAGATAGAAGGTCTCATCTTTAGAAAGAAGACTACTGCCTTGAATCCTATTGATTTTGTGATTTGTGAGCGGCTGAACATCTCCAGCTCTGTGTAATCTTCTAATTAGGACTGGAGTTAGCTTTAAAACTGGTGATTTGCAGTTCGCCTGACAATGGTTGGATCATAAATTTGCAATTTTAATCAATATGTTGTTCTTTTTATGCCGCCTTGTGTTTGTATCTGCAGCAATGTTAGATTTCAGGTTCTTTGTCACCCGTTATTGTGCTGGTAGGCAAAGCCAGAACTCCCGCTCAGTCCAGAAACGCAGCAGCAGCCGACCTTTCATTATAAAAATTGTTCACGTACCTCCTAAGCCATAGTCTAGCTGTTGGGACACAAGGTTGCAACCGAACAATGTTTATGGTTCTTAAAGGTGTTATTCTGCCATATAATATACGTTCAAAAAATGCAATCAAATCAGGGGTTATTGCAGCAAAAAATTGCTGCAAAATTTGGACATTTTGCCATGACGTCACAATAATCACTGCGATATAGAACATAGCATGTGAATATACAGTACCATAAGAGAACAGTTAGGCCTCTTTCACACGGGCGTCATGTTTGACGCCCGGATAAGAGGCGGGTGCGTTGCGGGAATATGCGCGTTTTTCCCGCGCGGGTGCAAACGTTTGTAACGCGTTTTGCACGCGCATGAGAAAAAACGCCATGTTTGGTACCCAGACCTGAAGCCGGACTTCATAACTGAAGTCCGGTTTCGGGTCTTCTGGAGAATTGATTATTTTCCCTTATAACATGGTTATAAGGGGAAATAATAGCATTCTTAATAAAGAATGCATTGTTAAATGAAGAGAAGGGTTGACAATAATAAGTTAACTTACCTTAGCCACTTGATCGCGTAGTCGCGATCTCTCCTCTCTTTCCTGCATCTTCTAAGATCTACAGGACCTGTGATGACGTCACATCACATGGTCCAATCACATGGTCCATCTTACCATGGTGATGGACCATGTGATTGGACCATGTGATGTGACGTCATCACAGGTCCTGTAGATCTTAGAAGATGCAGGAAAGACAGAGAGATCGCGACTACGCGATCAAGTGGCTAAGGTAAGTTAACTTTTATTATTTTTAACCCCTTCCTCTTCATTTAACAATGCATTCTTTATTAAGAATGCTATTATTTCCTCTTATAACCATGTTATAAGGGAAAATAATAGAGATCGGGTCCCGCTGCTAAGCAACCATGCGGGAAAATCGCAACGCATCCGCACTTGCTTGCGGATGCTTGCGATTTTCCGCAGCCTCATTCACTTCTATGGGGCCTGCGTTGCGTGAAAAACGCACAATATAGAGCATGCTGCGATTTTCACGCAACGCAGAAGTGATGCGTGAAAATCACCGCTCATGTGCACAGCCCCATAGAAATGAATGGGTCAGGATTCAGTGCGGGTGCAATGCGTCCTCCTCACGCATTGCACCCGCGCGGAAAACTCGCCCGTGTGAAAGGGGCCTTAGGGTGTTTTTACATACTGTGGATACACAAGATTGCTGGTAGAAAATCTGCAGCAAATGACAGTACCAGCAAAGTGGATGGGATTTTGCAAATCTGCTGCAGAAATTGTGCAGAAGATTTTAATTTTGCTGCACCTCAATTTGTTCTGCAGATTTTCCCCATGGATTTTACTCATTGTAATGTATAGGGTAAATTCAATAGCAAATCTACAGTAAAATCCATGAAAAATCCACATGTACAGTATCGAATATGGAATTTATTGTTTCTTCAACAAGACAATGGTCAACTTGGAGGTGTGTTGGGCATCGTTATCATATTGGAATAGTGCCCTGCGGCCCAGTACATGTTGGCATTCATGGTTCCCTCAATGAACTGTAGCTCCCCACAGCTGGCAGCACTCATGCAGCCCCACACTATGACACTCCCACCACCATGCTTGACTTTAGCCAAGACACACTTATGTTTTTACTCCTCACCTGGTTGCCAACACACCACTTGATACCATCTGAACCAAATAAGTTAATCTTGGTCTTATCAGACCACAGAACATGGTTCCAGTAATCCATGTCCTTAGTCTGCTTGTCTTCAGCAAACTGTTTGCGAGCTTTCTTCTGCATTATTTTTAGAAGAGGCTTCCTTCTGGGACAACAGCTATACAGACCAATTTGATGCAGTGTGCGGCGTATGGTCTGAGCACTGACAGGCTGACCCGCCACCGCTTTAACCTATCCAGCAATGCTAGCAGCATTTATAGGTCTATATTGAAAAGACAACCTCTGGATACGATGCTGAGTATGTGCACTCAACTTCTTTGGTTGACCATGGCGAGGCCTGTTCTTGGCCACTGTGCTGCAGATCGGTTTCAGGGTGTTGGCAATCTTCCTATACCCTAGCACATCTTTATGTAGAGCATCAATTCTTTTTTTCAGACCCTCAGAGAGTTCTGCACCAAGAGGTGCCATGTTGAACTTCCAGTGACTGGTATGAGAGAGTGTGAGAGTGATAACACCAAATTTAGCACACCTGCTCCCCTTTAACACCTGAGACCTTGTAACACTAACGAGTCACATGACACCGGGGAGGGAAAATGACTAATTGGGCACAATTTGGCCATTTTCACTTAGGGGTGTACTCACTTTTGTTGCCAGCGGTTTAGACATTAATGGCAGTGTGTTGAGTTATTTTGAGAGCACACTAAATTTACAGTTATACAAGCCGTACACTGACTACTGTACATTGTATCAAAGTGCCAGATCTTCAGTGTTGTCCCATGAAAAGATAGAATAAAATATTTACAAAAATGTGAGGGTGGACTCACTTTTGTAAAATACTGCACATTACTCTTGCCATCTGGTTCTGCCTCTTATTTAATAATCTCTACTTTCAGGTTTTCTAAAAATGGAAGTGTCCAGTTCACCATTTGTATTTTTTGCTATGCAAATATCAAGAAACGGTAACCTGGTCTGATGGCATTCAGATGTGAACCTAAGTCCAACTTCATTGGTATTGAGGCTATTAGCCCATGCAGTGAATTGGCTTATTACTTTTTAACACTATTTTATTAGTGGTCATCCATAGTTGTTAACAAGGGAGACCTAATTATTCTACTGCACTGAGCTAGATCATATATTTTTGTCCTTATTGTTTTATATTCCATAAGTTTTGTTTTTCCTCATTCATAAATTCTCTGATGAGTCTGTTCTAAGGCTAAACATGTCATGTTGGGACAAATAGTGAGGGACACATTTAGTGATACGGACCCCTCTAGGGACAGGTTCCTGACGGGGTCGCTCCTATTAAAATGGGTGCTCCATATTTGACAGGCAGGCATTATTAGCCCCCATCCCCTACTTACTTAGGGTCAACTTTTGAGAGTAATTTAGTTTTTGTCCCGAAGAATACCTGCACATTTAAGGAGTTCCCGCTCCACCACTAAGATGTTGTTATCAAGAAGGGCAACGATACAGTAGATACATGTCATCTCCCATACATCTGATCTGGTAAGAATGTTTTAATTTGCCATTCAGACGTTTGGATCTTTCTGGTATATTTATATAATTTTTCTTATATTTTTCTGATTATTTTGCTTTATTTTTCTCACCATTTTTTGAGCACATTAAACAAATATTTAACCTTGCTTATTTTAGTTTAGGGGTAATAAAAGCTACGTTTTAATGTAATAATTACTCCAATTCCTCTTGTGATGTAAGACAGTACAATGACTACAAAGAGGGTATCTCTCTCTAAAAGACCCAGCACATTGGTGCATCACACAGCCTTTTAATTTCAAAGGTCACATGTAATACTCCATTTCTTCTGCGGAGGTGCTGCAGGGGACTTTAACACTTGCTGCTGGCTTTGTTTGCAAATTATAACTGATCACTTGGGGTACCTGCAGAGCAAAAAAGTGCGATCAACATAATTTCCAGGCCCCTTTTACCAAAAAAGCAACTGTTATCTGGCCACAGCAGTAGGATAAAACAGTGAATTATTGCTTTAAACAAAGTAAAGCTGTTCTTTTTATAAGGCTTCATAAAAGTCCACAGTCCTCATAGAGCAAAAATAAATCAGCACCATTCTTTTTACAATAAAACGGTTACTGTGGTAATAAGGCTTCCATTGTATTTAGGGATTGCAATAAGACAAATGGCTTTATCTTAAGGAGCCTCAAATTGGCTATTTTGACATAACATTCGAAGAGTACAAATGATCTTCTTAGAAGTACAACAATCCAAGCGAAATCACCTTGTGTACAAGGACAGATGCTATTTGCCATAGAAAAGACGAAGCCAAAATCAGCATTTTCAAAATGGCTAGGAAGCTGGAAAGCAAATTTCTGTGGCACCAATGCTGTTATGCATCATTTATTAAGAAACTGAATATCTTATAAGGTAATACAAGTGGATGAGATGAGATTTTTCAGTCAGCACTACGCAACGTGTTCGATGTGTAGAGATGGATTTATCACTGTGTTACTGTATGGCTTTACAATCTTATACTCAAGATGGGATTAGTATGGAGAAGGACAGATAAAAATTGCGTAGCTTCAATCGTGTTTAAGCCATAACGATAGCAGGTTCTTCTTTTTAAGTTCTAAAGACCCGGAGTCGAATGTCTGCCTTGGGACTCATAAGAAAAGTTCATCCATGTTCTCTTACTTATGTTCACTTATCAACCAAATGAAGAAATTTTTCTTCCGACACTCAATGTCACAGCTCCATTACTCTAGAGTCTCATACCTACAAATACATATAAATATCTTGCACATTAAGTCCTCTAGAAAATAACAATGAGAGATGAAATTGGCACATTTTTTTTCTAGGATAAACCTTGAAGATTAAATTGAATAGATATGTTTTCATCGGTAATGGACGCATCAGTAGACAAGAATTATGAATCAACCTTGGCCTTTTCCGTTCTGTTTATACAGCTCCAACCATCACACCGTAGAGTGTTCCTATTGAAGACTGAGCAGACGTGTCAAGTTACAATGTCTCTTAAATTCAAGTTATGAGTTCTAGCTCAAAGATATTTAATTAGTAGATTGTTTTTTTTATAAATGTATAATTTGTTTATAATTTTAATAATGCATGTTCTTGCATTTCCTTTGTTTTTCTATAGCTATGGCATTAGGGATTCGTTATATAATGGTTATAACAGAAAATAACGGAATCCATATGACGGAAGGATGGATCCGTTCTTCTGCCCATAGACTTGTATTATGACGGAATGCAAAACGGAAGCAATTAAAAGGCATTCCGTTTGCTTTCCGTCCTAATATAAGTCTATGGTAATCAAAATGGATCCGTCTGGCTCCCGTTATGCAAGACGGAAAACAAAGTCCACAGGACTAATGGCATTCCGTTATTGCAATCCCTAACGCTAGTGTGAACCCATCCTTAATTTGTTCGACTCCAGATTTATTCCTGCACATTTTTTCAAAAAGTTACAAAAAAGCCACAAACTCACTCATGTAGGGACTGGCATCAAAAACTGAAATAGCATTAGGTTCAGGCTAGGGCTGTACGGCAACGTGTCATGTGAACTTGATCTAATGATTGTCAATTATGTGACTCGCCTGCGACTTGGCTATGTCTTTACAGCCAAATCATAGATCTAAAATAGTCGGGCAACAGAAAGTTGCAGACAACACACACACGTACAGCTACGTGACAGCATGTATTGCACGACATCAAATCGCAAAAAAAGTCACACAAAAGGATGTGGCTGCATGGCAACATTTGTGTTACATTGTAAGGGCTCATGCACACAGATGTTGCCCGGCCAGCCAAACAGTGGTCCGCAATATTTGGGCACCGTCTGTGTGCACTGCACGTCACAGATGCGGACCCATTCAAGTGAATGGGTCCACATCCATGATGTGGAGTGCACACAGACGGTGCCCATATATTTGGTGTGGAATGGAGGCATGGAACCCCACGGAAGCAGTATGGAATGCTTCCGTGGGGTCTCTGTCCGTGCCTCCGCACCACAAAAAAGTTGTGCGTGCACTACTTTTTTGTGGTGTGGATGGACCACGGACCCATTCAAGTTGAATGGGTCTGGATCCATCTGCCGGATCCGCACGGATGTTGCCCGTACATTGGGGACCGCAACTTGCGGTCCCCAATGCTCGAAAAGACCGATCTACGGCCGTGTGCATGACCCCTAAATTTGGGCAAAAGTACACAAACACAGACTGAAGCACTCTTTGTAACTCTATTGTTTAAAAATATTTTTATTTCTATACTAGAAATTTTCTTTGCATATTTCCTCCATTTTTTTTTCCAAATTCAAAAACTCACATTTGAAAAAATATTTTTAGCCATACAAACTTCACGTATAAAGGTGTGGTGTAGGCAAGATTTAACTTGTTAGCAAGTAAAAAACAAATGTCAATCAGCGCAGATGTCCATATGGCGTTCATGTGTGTTGCACACTTCCCTGCATGGACGAATGTAGCCATTGACTTTATTGAGTTCATATGCTGTCCGTGTACAGTCCTTTGCAAGCTCAGATATCACACAGATGGAAATTACATACCTCTGAATCAGGCATAGTGAGGGTAGATGCAAAAAAAGAATATTCAAATATTTATTATCTCTGCCATTGACTTAGCCAATTGATCACCACACACCAATGTATGGGGCCACTGTTTCGATGATGGACACAGGCCGTTGAGTTGGTGGTGTGGCCACCATCTGACCACACCTGAGGTCATCATAATGCAGTAGGTAACACATCTGAACTGTTTTCACATCGAGATTGGGAAGATTGCCATGAAACCTATTGATGATCTGATTGAAATTTTTTTTAAAAAAACAGAGTCAGTCTGCTCAAATCTCAATAAAGTAACATAATAACATAGTATATAAGGCCGAAAAAAGACGTTTGTCCATCCAGTTCGGCCTGTTATCCTGCAAGTTGATCCAGAGGAAGACAAGAAAAACAAAAACCTGTGAGGTAGAAGCCAATTTTCCCCACTAGGCTGGGTTCACACGAGCGTGTCCGGATTAGGTCCGGATGCGTTGCGGATGCGTTCAGTGAAAACTGTGCGATTTCACAGGCAAAGCCATTCAGTTTTGCCTGCGATTGCGTTCAGTTGTTCAGTTTTTTCCGCGCGGGTGCAATGCGGTTTGATGCATTTTTCACTTTCACGCGCGTGATAAAAAACTGAAGATTTACAAACAGCATCTCCTAGCAACCATCAGTGAAAAACGCAACGCACCAGCACTTGCTTGCGGATGCAATGCGTTTTTAACGCAGCCCCATTCACTTCTATGGGGCTGCGGATGCGTTTATAATGCATAACATAGAGCATGCTGTGATTTACACGCGTTGCAGAAGTGATGCGTGAAAAAAAACGCTCATGTACACAGCCCCATAGAAATGAATGGGTCAGGATTCAGTGCGGGTGCAATGCGTTCACATCACGCATTGCACCCGCGCTGAAATCACGCTCGTGTGAATGCAGCCTTAAGGAGAAAAACAATTCCTTTACATTTGTCAGTGTTAAACATCATCTGCCACTTCTCTGCCCGAGCCTCCAATCTATCCAGATCTATTTGTAGCAGTATACTGTCCTCTTCCGTGTCAATTACTTTACACAGTTTAGTGTCATCTTCAGAAATTGATATTTTACTGTGCAAGCCTTCTACAAGATTATTAATACATATATTAAAGAGGATAAGGCCCAGTACTGACCCCTGAGGTACTTCACTAGTGACAGTGACCCAATCTGAGTGTGTACCATTAATAACCACCCTTTGTTTTCTGTCACTCAGCCAGTTACTTACCCACATGCAGACATTTTCTCCCAGTCCGAGCATTCTTATTTTATATACTAACCTTTTAAGTGGTACAGTGTCAAATGCTTTGGAGAAGTCCAGATATACGACATTTATTGATTCGCCGCTGTCAAGTCTAGAACTTACCTCTAGAAACTGATTAAATTAGTTTGACATGACCGATCCCTCATGAAGCCATGCTGATATTGCGTTATTTGCTTATTTTCATTGAGGTGCTCTAAGATAGCATCTCTTAGAAAACCTTTAAACAGTTTACCCACGACAGATGTTAAACTTACCGGCCTTTTGTTTCTGGGCTCTGTTTTTGGACCCTTTTCGAATATTGGCACCACATTTGCTATGCGCCAATCCTGTGGAACACTCCCTGTCAGTATTAAATCCTTGAATATCAGAAATAAGGGTCTGGCTATGACATTTACATACTTTTACATTCTGCATTTCATCAGAATATTTAAAAGTTTTGCTTTATCCTCGTCGCTCTCTGCAACACCCTCCTCATTGATATGTAGAGGGCCTCGGTCTTTAGTTTGGCAATTTTTATTAGTTTTTTACATATTCTATTTTTTTCCTTATAGTTTATCAGTGCTTCCTGGCTCCCCTCCTGTTTTAGTGATTTATATGCTTTATTTTTGTCATTTATTGCTTTCTTTACGGTTCCATTTATTCACATTGGTTTCTTATTGTTTCTTAGCCTTTTATTCCTATAAGGTATGTTCCTCTCACAATTAGATGTTACAATGCTTTTAAAAATCTCCCATTTTGTGGTTGTATTTTTATTTTTGAGGACTTTGTCCCAGTTAGTTAGGCCTATGGCCTCGCTTAGTTGGCTAAATTTCGCTTTTTTAAAGTTTGGTATTTTTGTTCCTCCCTTTAGAAACTCTTGTTTGAAGGATAATTGGAAGGTTATAACTTTATGGTCACTATTTCCCAGGTGTCCCCCAACCTGCACATCTGTTGTTCTATCAGGTCTATTGGTTAATACTAAGTCCAGTATGGCCGTCCCTCTAGTGGGGTCCTGAACCAGTTGGGAAAGGTAATTGTCTTTGGCTATTGCCAAGAACCTGTTTCCTTTATGGGATGTACAGCTTTCAGTTTCCCAGTCTATATCTGGGTAATTGAAGTCCCCCATGATAACGACTTCATTATTATTTGCCACCTCGTCTATCTCGTTTAGTAATACATTTTCAGTGGACTCTGGTATATTAGGTGGTTTATAATTAACTCCTATTAGCAATTTATTATTGTTTTTTGCTCCATGTATTTCTACCCACAGTGACTACACATGTTCATGTCCCTCACAGATGTCTTCTCGGATTGTGGGCTTTAGACAGGACTTCACATAGAGGCAGACCCCTCCACCTCTCCTGTTTTGACGATCCTTTCTAAACAGATTGCAACCTTTTATATTAACTGCCCAGTCATAGCTATCATCCAGCCATGTCTCAGTTATTCCCATTATGTCATAGTCCTCCTCACACATCACTAATTCCAGTTCACCAGTCTTGTTAGTCAGGCTTTTGTCACTTCAAACTTCACTTCAATAGTCTCTCTTCCTAATTAAGTCAATATACTACCCTGCACACAAAGAAAAGGCCCAGTGCTCCGTAGTTATCATTTTATCTGCTCCGTGCAATGTCCCAGAGGATGTTTTAAAGAGATAGTTCCGTCGCAAACAGATTGTGTAACTACAAAATGTAAATGTTAGGTAAATGTTAGTTACTAAAATGTCTTGCTGAAAAGGGATAATCTCAGGATATGTTCATGCTGATTAGGAAGGCTTCTTTCAGAACTTACGTCAGCCAGTTCGATGGTAAGAAAACGATGGAACCCCAACTGAAATAATATATATTATTTACGGCAATGCTTTTCAGACACGTTGCTATATTTGAATATTTTAAGAAGATGGTAATAAAAAAAAGTTTAAACTTGATGGTTGCTGGTAGAGATGAGAGATTTGAAGTAGCCGAAGTGTAATTCGGTCCGAATTTCAGGAAAAATTTGATTTGCACCGAATCTGGCTGCTGCACATGTTAGGACATAGAGCAAGGAACTCTGGGAACGAGGGATCATCCACAATGCCATGCATGCAGCCAATCAGCAGCCAGCCAGCCCTGTGATGTCACAGCCCTATAAATAGCCATCTTGGATTCAGCCATTTTCCAGTGTACTTAGTGCAGGGAGAGACGTCAGTAGGCACTAGGGACAGTGGTAGAAAAGACAAAAACTTTTATTTTGCTGTATAGACGTTCAAGGAAAGGATAGGAATCATTCCACAGTATTGAAGCAGAACACGGTTCTGTAGGGGAGTTTATAGCCTGGGTATTAGGAACAATTCTATTACACCTTGCTGCACTGACTGCGGATCCAAATTGTTATTATACAGCTCTGTAATTCCAGCAAACGGTTCTTGTTATTGGGGTGCAAGTGTTGTTTGATTCAGTCATTAACAGGGATTATTACAAGAAAATATTTCTATGTCTTATTTGCCCTTGTGCAGTGCAGTTATATGTTCTAAAGCATTTTTTGGCTTCTATTAGTGGGAAAAAAGGGCTTATTATCCAATGTGTTGTGAAGAAAATTACAGCCCTTTTTGGCGTTTATTAGTGGCAAAAAAATATATATTATTTGCCATTCAGCGGTGCAGCTATATGTTCTAAAGCCCTTTATGGTATGTATTAGTCACACAAGAAAAAGTATTTGCCGTTGTGTGGTGAAGTAGGAAAATTACAGCCCTTTTTGGCGTGTATTAGTGGCAAAAAAATATATATTAATTGCCATTCAGCGGTGCAGTTTTTTGTTCTAAAGCCCTTTTTGGTGTATATTAGTGGCAAAAATATATATATTATTTGCCATTCAGCGGTGCAGTTATATGTTCTAAAGCCCTTTTGGAATATGTTAGTGGCAAAAATATATATTATTTGCAATTCAGCGGTGTAGTTATATGTTCTAAAGCACTTTTTGGCGTGTATTATTCACACAAGAAAAGTATTTGCTGTTGTGTGGTGAAGTAGGAAAATTACAGCCCTTTTTGGCTTGTATTAGTGGCAAAAAAATATATATTATTTGCCATTCAGCGGTGCAGTTATATGTTCTAAAGCCCTTTTGGCATATGTTAGTGGCAAATATATATATTATTTGCAATTCAGCGGTGTAGTTATATATTCTAAAGCGCTTTTCTTCCCCTCCCCCTTCTTTCTACCCCATTGTATGTAAATGAGGCTATTGGGGGGTTTAGAGATATGTGTGCTATGCCTAGAAAATAAAGTTCAGTTGTCTCCCAGGCTATGTGTCGTCTAGTCCTTGGGAAAAAAGGGATCCTTGTAACGCTACCTGGATTATTGTATGCTGTTCCGACCTACCAGCGGAGATATTGTGGAGTATACCGCCTCTCCGCTACAATTGGTGGCAGCAGTGGGGTCATTCCTACGGCCCAGAAGGACAGCTACAAGGCAACACCAGTTCCTGGATTACAACTTGAGGGCAACCGCTAATACCCGTACAGCGCCCCTATCTACAAAAGAACTAAATTCAACAGAACCAGCATGGTGCCCAGCTACACTCAGGAGGAGTTGGACAGAGAGGTTAATGCGGTGCTGGCTGCATATGTCCCCAATCCCTCAGAGAGAGCCGTGCAGCTCGTGAAGAGAAAAATGGGAGAGTACCTGCAGTTCAAAGCAGGGTGGGCCAGGGGGAGAGACCCCAGTGGCCGAGCGAGTCCCAGGGAGCTGAAGTTGCCGTCCTTTCTCCCCAGCGGCAGTGTGTGTCCTTAGGAGAGGAGACAGTCGGTTCCTCTTCCCAGCAGCCAAGTGGGGTACAGGGAGCTGAAGGTGCCATCCTTCCTCCCCAGCGGCAGAGTATTGTATTGGGAGCAGAAACAACCGGTCTCTCTCCCCAGCGCCAGTGGGTGCCCTTAGTAGAGGAGACAGTTGGTTCCTCTTCCCAGCAGCCAAGTGGGGTACAGGGAGCTGAAGGTGCCGTCCTTCCTCCCCAGCGGCAGTGTGTCCTGCAGGGAGCAAAGACAGTTGGTCCCTCTCCCCAACAGAGGGACAATGTATCGAAAGGGGAGACAGTCAGTCACCCTGTCCAACAGCAGAGAGTATGTCAGGGAGAGGCACTTCTTACCACCTCTCCCCAGCAGCAGCTTATTTTCCAAAGGGGAGACCTTATTCTCCTAGATGGGGCAGAGGGGATTGCGGTCTTTCCACCTAGGCTACAGGGGGTAGGGACAGTCGGTCCGGTCCCCCAGCAGCAGGGAGGTTTATCCAAAGGGGAGACAGTCGGTCTCCCCCTCCAGCAGCAGGACTAAGTCCAGGGAGAGGAGTCTACTATCCCCTCTTCCCAGCTATGTTCTAACCAGGCTGCTCCAGCGGAAGCGCGGGCACCAGGGCAGAGTACCGCTGGCCTCTGCCCACTCAGCAACCCACAGATCCAGGAGACCAGTACCTAACACAGCCATGGTGGAGCTATTGGACAGAAACACGCTACAAAGTATCCCAGGTTCAGTAACCAAGTGTTGTGGGGGGGCTGCACTGCTGATTGTGTTTTGTGGGTGGGTTGCTGGACTAACCAAGGGACTAACCGACAGAAGATTAGGTACCTTGTTAGTCTTTTTGGAAAAGGGGAGAAATGTGGCGAAACCAACCTCGCCACTGGGTGCTGGAGAAGTCTGGTTGCCGGCCTGCTGCCCCAGGATTATGGCCCCTCTCATCAGCTCATGCTAATCTTAAACCCCATGGTGATTTGACTGTGTTTGTGGCATCTGAGCGCTGTTCGGATATATTGAGCGCTCGGATCCAAGCCATCTGGGGATAGGCTGTGTGGCAAACCTATCCACTTCCAGAATGTCTTTGTATATACCTTGCTATTACTATAATGTTATTACCTGTTGTAGCAGAATGGATACTCTGGCTACATTGCTATTCCACTTTGTTAGCCTGTCTGTACGGCTCAGTTGGTATGGTTTACTATGGTAAATGCAGGGCTGTTCTGTGCCTCTTCCCCTCCCCCTTCTTCCTACCCCATTGTATGTAAATTAGGCTGTTGGGGGGTTTAGAGATATGTGTGCTATGCCTAGAAAATAAAGTTCAGTTGTCTCCTAGGCTATGTGTCGTCTAGTCCTTGGGAAAAAAGGATCCTTGTAACGCTACTTGGATTATTGTATGCTGTTCCGGTCTACCAGCGGAGATATTGTGGAGTATACCGCCTCTCCGCTACAATGGCAATTTGTAGAATCTGTGGGCATAAGATGAAGAAGGGACCTGGCAGCAGAGGGCCAACTAGGGCGTATCAATTCCAGGGCAGGGGTAGGTTCCTGTGGGTACCTGGCCACGGGGCACCGTGGCTAGGTTACAAGGGGTATTGTAGGGCATAGGCAGGGCCTGAATAGGGCAAGATAGCCTGCTACGCCTGATCCCCTATACCGGACGCCTAGATAAACATACTGAAACCTCCGTGCATATCAAGAGAGGCTATGACATCCATAGGAGGGATCTACATGGTGCAGTAGGACCAATGATATTATTTATTTCCTGGTGCCGCCGTGCACATTTGGATTTTGATCCTTTTCCTAGAAGTGAGGATCACCTCTGGGTTCGACTATTAAGATGCTCCAATTGTACTCTGAATTGTGTATTATATTTTGAAGTTTATTATCTCAAGGGCCTTATTTTATTTGGAGTAATAAAAGCCATCGACAAATGTTCGGATCATCCTTTTGTTCCTCTTGTTATATATTTTGATGATAAACTAGTGTATCCTTTATCGATATCTGTAATTGAGCTGTCTGTCCTTCCCATTATCTGCTGGTCCTGATGCTCCTGCTCCTCCTCCTACTCCTCGTCAGTCATTCCGTCAGCAATCGATCACCGATAAACATGCTCCTGGCCAAGTTGCTGGTGCTGCAGTCCCTCCCTTTCCAAGTCGTGGACTCTGCACCTTTCAGAGAACTGATGGCTTGTGCCGAGCCAAGATGGAGAGTCCCAAGCGGTCATTTCTCTGCCAAAAAGGCAGTACCAGCCCTGCACACATATGTGGAACAGAAGGTGGGCCTGTCCTTGAGCCTGTCGGTGTCTGCCAAAGTACACGGTAGCACCGACATGTGGAGCCGTAACTATGGTCAGGGACAATACATGTCCTTTATAGTGTTGGGCGCGAATATTCGAATCTCTAATTGTAATCGTGAATATCGTAACTTGGAGAACTTGTGAATATTTAGAATATAGTGATATATATTCGTATTTTCGAATATTCTACAGTTTTTTTTTTTTCATCAGTACCCTCTCTTTTTGCTTGTGGGCCAATGAGAAGGCTGCAATGTCTTTGTCTGAGCATAGCAACATCCCTAGCAACTATGCGGCGTGCCGGACCACAGGGGCAACACAGGAGCTGCACAGACGGCCAATGGGGGTAGCAGTTCATCGGCTATTCATGGTTAGCAGAAGCCTCCCTGGGACGGCAGCGCAGTGAAGGGGAAGGCGGCACAAAATCTTCCGGGGCACTCTCTGTTGCAGGGGAACACTAGCCACGATGTAGGTTGAGGTGCCCTTGATGGCGGCGGTGTTTAGGGTGCTTGTGGCGGCTGGGTCCCTCTGTTTGTTTGTCATGACGCCAGTACCATTTATGGTGATGCAACCATTTATAGTGGTAGTAAGGATGAAGAATGAAGTAGGCAATGGTAGAATGCTACTCACAACTTTTACTGAGTCTTGGTTCTGTTGCAGCATGTACATCCAGATATTACACAGTATTTAGGCATTTAGAGGATTTTCTGTAGATCCATTGCTAATAGGTGTAATTAGGTCCTGACTCAGGCTGTGGTTCAGTAGTACTCTTTTCAGGTATGCTTAGTCCTGTAATCTATATTTTCTCAAGCTCTTCAACAGGTAGCTAATCTGTCTTCGATAGATATCGGCGGGGCTGCTTCTAGCTAGCTTGTGTTCCACCATATGCAAAGGTGCCCAGTAAGCCTTGAGTAACGGCTGTTATCACCTATGTCTCTACTTGCTTGGATTTCTTCCAGGGATAAGAATCTGTCCTCTGGTTGCAGGATTAGGATAGGACTAAGAGGACCACAGGAGAAAAACGCTCTCCTGCTCCTTACACCTTGGTACTACATCTTCCTTACTCCTTCTCACTCCACACACTAACTACTAACCTCTAAAACCCACCACACTAGACCTGACTAAGGTATATATATATATATATATATATATATATATATATATATATATATAGTAAGTGCTATCCCAATCTAGTGGTGGGATGTATTAAGCACATCTAACCAGCCTATGAACAGGGACTCCACAGGCAATGTAAACAGAATGACAAACAATACAGCATAACAGTGTGTAATGATTTTGCAGTTCCCACGTGTCCAGAGTGGGACGCTGCATAATAGGAAAGTGGCCTACCCCTTTAGTATATAAGCCATTTTCTACAGTTTATTACAGTTTTGAGAGAGACAGCAGTGTTATTGCTGCCTCATTGCTGTGCTGGTGGGGCGGTGGGACCCAGAGCCAAGGAGGCTTTGCTGCACAGTGGGGTTGCTGTGTGGCTTCTGGGTCCCGCCGTCTGCTGCTGGTGCGGTGCTGGGGTGCCGGTGGTCGCCGCGCACGGCTGCGCAATTGTAGGTTAGAGTAGTTTCCCACTTGTAGAGGCTTCCTTGTCGCGGTAAGTGGGCCTATGCTCTTTGATCAAACTGTATACTAATGCCTCTTTTGCACAGCATACAATGTATTACAAATTGGGCGGATATGCCACGTAATTATGCTGAGACAGTCGTTATATCAAAAGCATAGTAGTGAGGATGTGCGATCCAGATTCACTCTCCAGTATATATTTTAGAATATTCACATTACATGAAAATGACATTGCTGATTTTTTGCAATCAATAGAATAATCTCAAATACGAATATTCTCTATTATTTTCTCTTATGCGAAAAATCGTTAATGTAATATTTGCATAATGCGAATATTCTGAAACACAAATATATAGCACTATATAATATAGTGCTATATATTCTTTTTTTAGAATATTCGTCATTTTTTCCAATTTTATGTGAACAGTCATTGGCCATAAAGCAACTTAAGCAGGGAGGAATCATGACTTCAGATGGAAAAAAATAACAAATATTCTAAAAAACGAAAATATAGTACTATATTCTAGTGCTATATATTCGGGTGCTAGAATATTCGCATTACGCGAATATAAAATTGCCGATTTTTCGCATAAGAGAAATTTAAATAATGTAGAATATTCTAATTCACTACAGACTACAATATTGCAGCCTTCTCACATTGTCCCACAAACAAAAAGCAGGTAGGTATACTAGGCATTGGGTTCAGATGAAAAAAAAAAAAAAAAAAACAACAAATATATATCACTATATTCTAAATATTTGCGAAAGTGCCAATATTCGCGATAAAAATTTGAAATTTGAATATTCGTGCTCAACACTAGTCACCTCCACAATGATGATGCTGCTGCCACCCCCACACTCTGTCATTGTGCCATTCTATGGCCTCCTAATGATGCAGCTGCCACCCCCACACTCTGTCATTGTGCCACTCTATGGCCTCCTGATGCTGTTGCCACCTCAACACTGTCATTGTGCCACCGTGTGGCCTTCTCCTGATGCTGATGCCTCCACCTTCACACTCTTTCATTGTGCTACTCTGTGGCCTCCTGATGCTGCTGCTGCATCCCCCACACTGTCATTTTGCCACCCAGTGGCCTCCTCCTAATGTGGTTGCTGCTGCCGCCACCTCCACACTCTGTCATTGGGCCACTCTGTGGTCTCCTCATGCTGCTTCCACCTCCTACTATGTCATAGGGCCACTATGTGGACTTCTTATGCTGTTTCCACCCTCCCCACTTCATGACTGAGCCATTATTTTGCCTTTCGGCCTGGCTGACATCATCATTTATTTGACCCTTCTTCTGATCTGTTAGAAGGAAGAAAAAATGAGACGCACAGTGGATCCTGTCTTTGTAACAGCTGTAAGGCCTGCAGGACATAGTCCCTATTTTGCATTAGAATTGGCCTATAATTTGGTAGCCAAAAGCAGGAGTGGGTACAAAACACAGAAGACATGCAAATATTCCATTCACGTGTCATCTCTGTTTTACTGATTACTGATAAAATACTGACCAAGTGAAGGCAGATGCTCCCCAGATAGGGTCCATTTTTGGGGGGTTATTGTTCTGATGGATCAGAGGAAGGGCAAAATAATCAGTGACGTCAACACAAACTTACTGCTAACACCCAAATGTAAAAAAAAGAACTCCCAGGCGCACCTCCTTGCTGTCTCCAAAGAATAAGAAGAGTCGACTGCAGTATGCCAAAAGTCATGTGGACAAACCACAAAAGTTTTAGGATAGTGTTCTGTGGACTGATGAAACAAAATTAGAACTGTTTGGGACCATGGATCAACGCTATGTTTGGAGGAGGAAGAACAAGGCCTATGAAGAAAAGAACACCTTGCCTACTGTGAAGCATGGCGGGGGGTCAATCATGCTTTGGGGCTGTTTTGCTTCTATAGGTACAGGGAAGCTTCAGCGTGTGCAAGGTACCATGAATTCTTTTCAGTACCATGAGATATTGGATGAAAATGTGATGCATTCCGTTACAAACCTGAGGCTTGGGAGACGTTGGACCTTTCAACAGGACAATGATCCCAAGCATACCTCCAAGTCCACTAGAGCATGGTTGTAGATTAAAGGCTGGAACATTTTGAAGTGGCCATCGCATTCACCAGACTTAAATCCGATTGAGAACCTCTGGTGGGACTTAAAGAAAGCAGTTGCAGCGCGCAAGCCTAAGAATGTGACTGAACTGGAGGCTTTTGCCCATGAAGAATGGGCGAAGATACCCGTAGATCGCTGCAAGACTCTTGTGTCAAGCTATGCTTCACGTTTAAAAGCTGTTATAACTGGAAAAGGATGTTGTACTAAGTACTAAGATTGAATGTCACTTGGGGGTTTAATAAAACTGATAATAATGTGAGCACAGAAAAGACATTTGTGGTTATTTCATTATAAATGTTATGTTATATTTGTCTGACTTACAAGTGCCTCTTTGATTTAATTGTAAACAAGATGACTGAAATGATCACAATTGTACTTTTTTTATTTAAAAGGATAATATATGTACTTCATGGGTATGAGCAAAAATGGGCAAAAATGTTTTTAAACGATAGATACAAAGCTTAAAGTGTTACTGTCATGTTTTTATCAAAAAATAAATTTTAGCATATAATAATCCAAGGTGATCACAGCACTCTATCTATTCTGGCTGATGTGGGTGCTCGTCAAGGGTGTTCCTGCCTCCACCTCTTGGAACTCAATCCATATTAGGCAATTCAAACAGCACTCCGATTTTTGTAATGCTTAATTGGTCTTTATTTAGCCGGACATGGTGGTACACTGAGCAACGTTTCAGGCAAATAGGATGCCTTTCATCAGGCAGGAGAGTGTCCACTTGACAGCAGGGAGAGCCAGGGTGAATTTTAGCACATTTTACTCTTGCAGCAGCTTTATGCATAAAGAAATCTTTAGTTTCTTCACTTACCACTGTTTTCCTTGAGTTTTTGCCTTAGTTACGGCTGTTTAAACATTTACAATATGAGGACCTTCTCAAGATGGCTCCTCTGCCAGTTCTCTGAGGCCAAAACTGCTTTCCCTCACTTCCTATACACACTTGTTGTAGCCAGCAGCTCCCTGTCAGCCAATCAGATTGGATTACTGAGAGAACTACACCAATGCCCACGTTGTATCCTCAGGATACTACACATTTATTTACAAAAAGGTCACATAGACCTACTAAATCCTTTTAGGGGTTACAACATAGATATTAAAACGTAACCTTTATTATATTTTTATAAAAGCTGATACATTTATTTATACACCCAGTCCCATTAAAATTATCAGGGAAGGAATCAGATATTCTACTCAATACTGAATGTGTGTAATCCTCTTTTACTTGGAGGTACTGCGTATGGCTGCAGTTCACTTTGCTGTGTTATAATGTGTGCATCTGCCATAGGTTAATGCATATGTTTTTCTACATTCCTATCAGAAATCCAGTGCATTCGTTGATTAACAATGTGCTTGATGGCAACCTACAACTTTGTTGCAACACTGGAATGTGTAGCCAATTGCACACTCTTTGAAGCTTCTTGGCAGTCAGATTCTGATTGTAAGTCAGTGTTGCAACAATGTGATTGTATAATAGAGCAGATTTCTATTTGTTCCTACTGCACTTATATTATGGCGCTGGAACCACTTGACTAGTTTTTATGTTTGTGCACACATGCTTTGTTACACTATGACTCATGAGAGAGGAAATAGATTCCTACAAAATTACCAGGGAATGGTTTCCCCATTTTATCGTAAAGGGGGCGCCCACTGCTCACGCCTCTTTACTATGAGCCACATCACACCAACTTTCTCAGCCACGCAGATACACGCTGTTTAGCGCTTATCAACCACACATTCATTCATACAATTGAATGCTTCCGATTCGGTCCCTGTCTAAAAGCCAGCAGGCACTAACCCTCCCGACATGTTTCGCTGCATGTGCAGCTTCATCAGGGAAATAGGGTAATAGTGTGCCACACGCCCATTCTCACCTGTATTTAAGCTGTATGAGACCTGCCACTATGCAGCGTTGACTTATCGCATACACACTTTGCCGAAGGTCACTGGATCAGGCACCATTGATGGGAGCACTGGAGCGCATCATCTCCTCTCTCACCATCCGATCCTTTCATTGATTATCGGAGTTGTTTGACAACTGAACTAACCTATGGGTCTGCCTGGGATGTCTTTTTTTTTTTTCTTTCACTTCACTTTATTCATGCTACAGCATAATATTTAGACATATAGGTTACAACATTATAATATTATAACCATCGCTGCAGGCATATAATTATTCATTCACTTGTAATATATCAGCCTAAGACTCCAGTTTCCATTCGATCTTATATCAATATTGTGCCCCATATTAAATCTGGATGCACAATCATTCTATTTTATTCATATTAGTTATTACACTCTGTGGGAACGACTGATCACTGTTGCCTATAGCAGCGAATCTAAACTTTAAATGGACTATTTTATTCTATGCTGAGTAGTTGTTTTCTCAACTCCAAATCATAAGAGATCATCAGTAATCAAGATTACTGAGAGACAAGCCTCCTCACTCTGAAGCCTAATGCATTATTGTGAAGGACCGCCCCCCGTCTTCCTGTCTTCTTAGCCGGAGACAGATAAGCCATAGCAAGTAAAGGGACAGGGGACATTAATAAAAGTTGTTATTATAAGGTAATTACAGATCTTTTGACAATCATTGACCGACTAACCCAGGTATACATGTCTAGCTCTAATAAACTAGCAAATAAAAAAAATGACAGTTACACTTTAAAATGGTAAGAATAATATGTCATTGTTTGCAGAGATTTTCTATATATAGGGTGCCGTTTCTCAGCACAACTCAGATCACATAAATATTCTGAAAATTGCTGCTCTAGAGGTCACCTCCATATGCTCAGTGTCATCAAACAGCAAGAAACAATACCCTGTTACGGTACTTCTTGATATTTCACAGCATACAACCAGCACCATTACATCTCTGACTATTTTAATCAAGATTCCAACTTTAAAGACCTTAGGGCATGCTATCTGTATTTTCACTTTTTTTTTTTCAAATGAAAATGGACCTCTGCTGTGCACATTGATACAATAGTCTTCTATTTCTTCAGGTTAAATCCAACTCTTAGAAGTTATTTGTTCAGTTCAAAACTTAGAAGAAAGTTCCATATGGAGGACAACCTCTAGGCATTTTCCCAGTAGTGTATGATATATGGTATGAGCAGACCTACAGTCTCAAATTCATAATTTCAATGTTCTCCTGTGTACCTGACCACTCATTCTACTGACTTTATATACACTTGATTATTCCTTCTGCAGGCTCGTATGCTAGATCATGAATCCCTCTGCCCCTCTATAATTCCAATCTTTCCATCTCCAGTCTCCTTTGTGCCAGACCTTTTCTCATTGCAACTATACATCTTACCATGACTTTACTATCCTTCTAAATGCCAGACCCATCCGTCTCTAGCTTTCTTTTTGCCATGCTACTCTTTTTTCACCTCTTCTATAAATCCGACCAATCCTTCTCCCTTGATCCTCCTATGTCCCAAACTTTTCCATCTCCAGCCTCCTTTGCACCAGACCACTCCTCCTCTAGCTCATCTATAACTTAGACCACTCCTCCTCTAGCTCATCTATAACTTAGACCACTCCTCCTCTAGCTCATCAATAAATCAGACCACTCCTCCTCTAGCTCATCTATAACTTAGACCACTCCTCCTCTAGCTCATCTATAAATCAGACCACTCCTCCTCTAGCTCATCTATAAATCAGACCACTCCTCCTCTAGCTCAACTATACATCAGACCATTCCTGCTCCAATCTCCTTTGTAACGGCTCTCCCCCTCCAGTTCTTCTCTGCATCAGACCACTTTTTTCAACTTCTCTCTATATACCCGTATTAAACAGTTCCTTCTTCAGCCTCCTATATGCCAGAACACTCCAGCCACAACTCTATATAGAAATCACCCCTTCCATATGTAGAGGGCTCTTTACAGGTTTCTAGCAGGAAAAACAATTATGGCACTGTCACCGAATGCCAGGCCTGGAACTAGCACAAAAGTAAATAGGCAGCAGACAGGAACTAATTAACTAAACTTGTTGCAAATAGTTACAAATTCACCTAAAATCAGGGGCTCAGGCAACACAGCGTTGCATTGGGGCTAGCTGCTTTCCGTCACATATGGTCTCCTAACAGTCCTCTGGCAAAAACTCAACCAACTCAGAGGTGATGCCTCCTCAGAGCTTGCTGCTAGGCCAAAATGTCCTTACTTTAGACCACCAGACTTCTCTACTGGAGATGTGGCATAGGCTCAAATTTGCAGCTGGCAAGCAGGGTGCCAACCATTCAGTTAGCAAGTGCTAAGTGCTACAGCAGCTTCAAGCATACATATACATCACTCCCTTGTTTGGTGGAAGACTCTCTTGTTTTAACAAGTAACAAGTCCAGTGCAGATCTGCCTACATTTGAAGTTACTGCATACAGTTTGTGGTCACTAGGAGTCCCGCTTCCTCCACCATCCCTATACTCTTATGCTACCTACCCCAACATATGACCAAGGGAACATCTTGTTGCACATGAACATTAAATGCATAGAGTAAATGCCTCCCTTGACACATTACTATGAAAGCTGGGTGCCTAACAAAAACCCCCAGGCCTGCCATAAGCATTTGCCCATTAGTCCATGTCAGAGGCATGGCCTTATAGTTTGCCTGTGAGTACAGGGAATAATTTTAAATGATGTGTAGTACATTTCAAAAAATAAAGATGTGATTAAAGGAATCACAGCTTCAAGTCCCTAGGAGGGCAAAAAAAGCTGATTAATGTTAATTAAAAAAAAAGTTTTAAAAAATGACAATAGTTGACCATAAAAATAAACACCTTTTTGTTAAAATCCCAATCTCCATAACCTGTGGTGTTAAGTTTAGCGACCTAAAGGTAACTTATTTTCAAAAATACAATTTTTCTTATGTAAAAGTACTAAAATGTGAGAAAAAAAACTATACTTATTAAGTATTTTCACATCCATGTCCTAATGACCAGTAAAATAAAGCTAGCTTGTTACGTTTTAATAAAAACACTTACAGCCAATCCTTACTGGGAGAAAAAAAGGCAAAATAACCCACAAATTTATTACAGGAATATAAAAAAAAAAACTTTAGTGGAAATAATAATACAAGATTTCACAAAGCATATACCTGTACAAGAGGATAAAACAAAATTGGATGAAAATGTATTCATGCCAAGCTATACCAAAGATACAAGCCCCTGGATAGGAACCCAAAAAAACAGGTAATAATATTTACCACACACAGGCAGAAGTATATGCAGAGCTCATACAAGTAGTGTGTATTGTTGTCCATACAATCAAATCCATACAGACAATTATATACAGTCAGTAAAAATCAATGATGTAGCAATGTAACGCCTTATTCACACGTCAGTGTTTTGGTTACTGATCAGTAATTGTAAGCTAAAACCAGGTCCAGCTCTAAACACAGAACAGGTGGAGATCTTTCCCTTATACCTTATGTCTGTGGCGGCTCCAATCCTGGTTTTTTCTCACAATCACTGATGGAAATCACTGACTAAACATTAACGTGTGAATGAGGCTGTTATGAAATAATTACACGAGACAGCAGGACCAAAATCACACTGCAGAGCCATGAAGACAAATAGAGGGTGCAAGTGTTGAGTGAACCTGAACTGTAAAGTTTGGGTTCGTACCGGACTTTAGGGGTTTTTGTACCCTAACCTGAACTTTTCCGTAAAAGTTCAGGTTTGAGTTCAGTGTTTGGCCGTTTAATAAAGCTTGTTGAAAGGCTGCAGGGCAGCCAATCAACAAGCGTTTAAGGTGTGTGCCCTTAGAAGCCATCACAGCCATGCCTACTAATGGCATGGCTGTGATTGGCCAGTGCATCATGTGACCCAGCCTCTATATAAGCTGGAGTCACGTAGCACCGCACGTCACGTCAGCTCTTACTAGTGTAGGGATAGGATGCTGCTGCTGTGAGGGAGAGATTTGGAAAGAATCTGATATCAGAGCTTCATGTTAAGTCTGAGATCTACAGTGATTTTTTTTTGTGGGTGCAACATTTTTGTACCCTGCCCTGAGCCCAGTGACACAGAAAAATACGTTTTAATCTGGCTGTTAATTAGCTGGGTGTCGGCGACCATTTTGTGCAAGTGCAGTGCAGTTGCACCTGCATATGTGCCAGGGACAATAATTTAATCCTGTTCTTGTAGTTCAGTGGGCGACATATAGCCATTTTTTAAATGGTGAAATATTCAAATAATTTTACTGTAAAGTAACCCTGTGCTGCATATCTGACAATTAAATCAATTCAGTAAATCCATCTGTTAGATTTTGAGGTTACAAATTCACTTTTTGTGGCGGTCAAGTACCCCTGCAGCCTGCACTGCATACCTGACAGTGAAATCAATTCAGTAAATCCATCTGATGGATTCTGGGGGGACAAATTCACTTTTTTTGGCGGTCAAGTACACCTGCGGCCTGCGCTGTGTATCTCACAGGGAAATCAATTCAGTAAATCAATCTGTTAGATTCTGGAGGATCATTTTCAGAGTTATCAGGCTGCCATTCACAAGTGGCTTGGAGGGTGTGTTCCTGCTGCACTGCATACCTAACAGTAAAAATAATTCTATTAAATCCATCTTTCACATATTTGTGTGACCTAAAGCAATTTTTTCTCTTTATGACACCAGCACTGCATATCTGACAGGGAAATCAATTCAGTAAATCCATCTGTTAGATTCCAGGGGGACAAATTAACTTTTTTGGCGGTCAAGTACCCCTGCGGCCTGCGCTGTGTATCTGACAGGGAAATCAATTCAGTAAATCAATCTGTTAGATTCTGGGGGGACATTTCCATGGTTATCAGGCCAGTCATTTAAGTGGCTTGGAGGGTGTGTTCCTGCTGCACTGCATACTTTACTGGGAAATATATTCTGTAAATTTGGCGGCATTTAGATTGTTGGGTGATCTGTACCCCTTTTTTCTTTCAAACTACCCCTGCACTGTATACCTGACTGGGAAATATATTCTGCACGTTGGTAGACGCGCTGCTGATGGCATTCCCACCTAACACCCGGGCCTCAGTGGAAGCACAAGGAGGAAGAAGTGGCCAACGTCGCTGGGGCACCGTCAGCACCTCAAAAAGCAGGGTTAGTATGGCCGAAATGTGGAAAAGCTTTGTCAGCACACCACAAGAACCAGCACCACCAGCCGATATAGAATGTCTTAGCAGGAGGCAGCATTTCAGCAAAATTGTGGAACAGTATGTGTGCACACGCCTACATGTTCTGACTGATGGGTCTCCCCCATTCAACTTCTGGGTCTCCAAATTGGGCATATGGCCTGAGCTTGTCCTTTATGCACTGGAGGTAATGGCCTGCCCTGCAGCCAGTGTATTGTTATCACAGACAAGCGCAGCCGCCTGTCCAATGTGGACAAGCTCACGATTATTAAAATGAACCAGGCATGGATCCAACAGGACTTGTCCATACCTTGTAAAGAATAGAGAGGTATACTGGCCTCACCCAGCCTTTGTTACACTCCAGCGCACTTTCTCTTTGTTTTCTTTTCTATATTTCCCAATGTTTTGGGGTCTACTCAAATTATAAAAAAAAAAAAAAAACAGTGTTGTTGGCGACTACCTCCTCCACCACCGCTTCCACCTACACCGCCACATCCACCACCTCCTCAACCTCCTACTCTATATGGACCTTCTCATCCTAGTTTAAGATCATTATTTTGAATTTGTATGTATTTTTATGTTATTTTAAGTCATTTCCCTATCCACATTTGTTTGCAGGACAATTGTCCAGCTCTTACCCCCATTTTGCTTCCTTTTGCAGCCCTCTAGCCCTTTCCATGACTTTTTAGAGCCATTTTAGTGCCACAAAGTTCGAGTCCCCATTAACTTCAACGGGGTTCGTCTTCGGGGTCAAGTTCGGGTCCCGAACTCAAACTTTGCAACGAAGTTTGGCCGAACCCAAACTTCTAGGTGTTCGCTCAACTCTAGGGGTGTATCAAAAGCTGTACACTCACTACCTCAATGCATAGTGAGCTATATGCTCATTCTCCACTACTCTCACCCACCTGTGGACATGATGAAGGAACCCATAACCAGAGGAATAGAATTACAGATGAGCGAATCGAAATTGACGAAGTGGAATTTGATTTACACCAAATCCGAATTTCGTCACGCTTCGTGGTAACAAATCAAATTTTTTCCTATGGCGCTGGGAACTGCACAGCGGCAGGGGTCTGGCAATCACTGATAGCTGGACCCCTGCTGTATGCACCGGCATCAGTGAAAACACCGATGCGGGTGCATTAACCCTCATACTGCCGCAGTCGGCTCTGACTGCGACACGTGCGGGACCCTGCCAATTGGGGGGTGGCCATCGGGTCCCCACGCTGCTGTGATGGGGACCCGATGGCAGGGAAGGCAGCTCAATGCCTTCCTTAGGCATTGTGGCTGCCTTCCATGACACTCTGTGAGATCCAGCCCCCTGGATCTCACAGGCAGGAAGCTGTAAAGATTGTAAAGAGGATCAGACCACCAAAAGTTGAAGTCCCAGAGTGGGACAAAAATAAGTGAAAAAAGAAGTTAAAAAAAAATAATTAAAGGGTTCAACTCAAGTAAAAGAATTACCAAAATAAAATAAAAAAAATTGTAAAAAATATGGAAAAAAAGAAAAGTGGACTTATTAGGTATTGCCGCGTCCGTATCGACCAGCTCTATAAAAAATATCATATGAATTAACCACTCAGGTGAACTGCAGCAAAAATATAAAATAAAAACTGTGCTAAAAAAAACATTTTTTTGTTACCTTACATCACTAAAAGTGCAATACCAAGCAATCAAAAGGGCGTATGCCCTCCAAAATAGTACCAAACTAAGCGAACATAAAGCAAACATATGGGGAATGTTGACTGATAACTTTTTTATGAGGTGGTACTATCTGTCTTAAAAGTTGAGAAATTAAAATTTAGAAAATTGTGAATTTGTCTAATTTTTTTTCATCTGAACCCATTACCCATTACCTGCCTGCTTCTTGCTTGTGGGCCAATGTGAAAAGGCTGCAATATTGTAGTCTGTAGTGAATTAGAATATTCTTCATTATTTAATTTATTTAATCTTATGCGAAAAATCGTCATTGTAAAATGCGTGTTAATCGAGTAAGGGCAGGTTATAGGCAACTTTTCTATTGGGTTGGCTTACTAGAATTCGCGAATATGTAGAATATAGTGTGATATATTCTTAAAAACGAATATTCGTCTTTTTTTTCATCCTCTAGCAGGCAGAGCGGTGCGGCGGCAGGCTGCTGTGTAACATCCTCACTGAAGTCATCTGCCTGCTCCTTTCACTTTATGAATGAAGCAGGAGGAGCAGGCAGATGACGTCAGTGAGGACGTTCACAGCAGCCTGCCGCACCGCTCTGCCTGCTAGAGGATCGGTATAGCAGGTTAGCAGAGCGCTACTGTACTGGGCTTATAGGGAATAAGGGGACATGATTAAAGACATTAGTAAGAGAATTATAAATGGTATGAAAGCAGTCACGCTGTTAGCGGCGGGCCGCCCGCCGCGTGTTGCCAGGCTCCACCCCCTAAGCAGTCACTATGGGCCAGATGTTTTAGAAAAGGGGCATCTTTGGATGGCAATGTAATGGGGGCACCTGTGGATGACACTGTAATTGGGGTGATCTGTGGATGACACATATAGCATAAGATGCTATATATGTGTCATCCACAGATCCAATCCATTACAGTGTCATTCATAAATGCCCCCATCACAGTGCTATCCACAGATCCCCCATCACAGTGCCATCCACAGATCCCCCATAACAGTGCCATCTACAGATCCCCCATAACAGTGCCATCCACATCTCCCCACATAACAGTGCCATCCACATCTCCCCCACATAACAGTGCCATCCACAGATCCCCCATAACAATGCCATCCACAAATCCCCCCATAACAGTGCCATCCACATCTCCCCCACATAACAGTGCCATCCACATCTCCCCCACATAACAGTGCCATCCACAGATCCCCCCCATAATACTGTCATGCACAGACCACCATTACTTCAAAAGCACACCTTTTGGTTAAAAATATTTTTTTTCTTATTTTTCTCCTCAAAAACCCAGGTGCGTCTTATAGGCCGGTGCGTCTTATAGGGTGAAAAATACGGTATATTACACTATATTCAACATATTCGCGAATTCTAGCAAGCCCACCCAATAGGAAAGTTGCCTATAACCCACCCTTACTCGATATTATACGCATATTACATTGACGATTTTTTAAAATCAAGAGAATAATCTCTAATACGAATATTCGCGAACATATGACGAATATTCTACCACATATTCGTGAAATATCAGAAATTCGAATATTGCCCCTGCCGCTCATCTCCTATCACCATTGCAGCGGCGGTGCAGTGTAACTAACCATCCCTTTCAAGAACACCGCGGTCCCTTTACATAGCTGATGGGCGGGGTGTCGGCAGTCAGACCAATCTGATATTGATAACCTATCCTGGGAGTAAGTCATCAATATTGGAAAACCAGACAACCCTTTTAAGGCCTCATGCACACGGCCGTGTGTGTTTTGCGGTCCGCAAAATGCGGATCCGCAAAAATAAACGGATGACGTTCCGTATGACATCCGTTTTTTTTGTGGATCCGTTATTTTTGCGGATCCATTGTAATAATGCCTATCCTTGTCCGCAAACTAGAAAAAAAAAGGACATGCTCTATTTTTTTGCGGAAAGGAAAAACGGACATACGGAAACGGAATACACACGGAGTACCTTCTGTTTTTTTTGCGGACCCATTGAAATGAATGGTACCGCATATGGTCCGCAAAAAAAACAGGACGGACACTGAAAGAAAATACGGCTTAAGGCTACATGCACACGACAGTTGTTTTTTGCTGTCCGCAAATCGCGGATCCGTCTCCCTTTTTTTTCACATCCACATCCTTTCCTTGTGTCCGCAAATTTTGTAGGTTGTGTTTCCGGGTGTCTTCCGTTTTTTTTGCGGATCCGCAAAAAAAACGGAAGGCTTGAAACAGTTTCTTAAAGTACCTGCACAAGTGCCCTGGTTTGCAAGCAACCATCCGCAAAAAAAACGGATGCGGATGGAAAAACGGAAGGCTTCAGTGTGGCTTCTGTTTTTTTTGCGGACCCATTGACTTCTATGGGTCCGCAAACCGTTTTTTGCGGACAAGAATAGGACATGCCATATTTTTTTTGCGGACGTGAAATGCGGAATACGGACGCGGACAGGAAACGGAAGAGGCATCAGTTTTTTTTGCGGATCCATAGAAATGAATGGGATCCGCAAAAAAAACGGAACGGAAGCCGAGAAAAAACACTGTCGTGTGCATGTAGGCTAACCCTGTATTTTCTGAATGATCAGTAGTAAAGCACTTCTATTGTATTGTAGATATCCATCTTTGCCTATGGTCACTATCATGAGTTTGACAATGGGGGTGCTACAGAGGGGGTTTGGGATGGCGAGTTATTTTTTTTATTATTTAAATACCTTCACTGCCTTTTTTTTTAAGTGAACTTGGACAACTGCGTTAATTTGTATATACCGTATTATTGTATATATTATTTTCTCAATGTATTTGATTCCTTATAGAAAGGATACAGGTGTCACCATTATTTTTTTAAATATCCCAGTGTTTTTGTATTTTGCTGAAATCTTTCCAGTGATTTGCCAAAATCTTAATTCAGTCTTCAGTGGCCCCTTGATAAAAATACATTGTGCTATTTTGCAATTTTTAGCAGCTTTTTTTTTTGTTATTGTTAAAATATTAAATACATAGTAACATAGTATATAAGACCGAAAAAAGACATTTGTCCATCCAGTTCGGCCTGTTTCCTACAAGTTGATCCAGAGGAAGGCAAAAAAACCCTGTGAGGCAGAAGCCAATTTTCCTCACTTTAGGGGAAAAAAAATTCCTTCCCGACTCCAATCAGGCAATCAGAATAACTCCCTGGATCAACGACCCCTCTCTAGTAGCTATAGCCTGTAATATTATTACACTCCAGAAATACATCCAGGCCCCTCTTGAATTCCTTTATTGTACTCACCATCATCACCTCCTCAGGCAGAGAGTTCCATAGTCTCACTGCTCTTACAGTGAAGAATCCTTTTCTATGTTTGTGTACAAACCTTCTTTCCTCCAGACGCAGAGGATGTCCCCTTGTCACAGTCACAGTCCTGGGGATAAATAGATGATGGGAGAGATCTCTGTACTGACCCCTGATATATTTATACATAGTTATTAGATCTCCCCTCAGTCGTCTTTTTTCTAAAGTGAATAACCCTAATTTTGATAACCTTTCAGGGTACTGTAGATCCCTCATTCCAGTTATTACTTTAGTTGCCCTCCTCTGAACCCTCTCCAGCTCTGCTATGTCTGTCTTGTTCACAGGAGCCCAGAACTGTACACAGTACTCCATGTGTGGTCTAACCAGTGATTTGTAAAGTGGTAGGACTATGTTCTCATCACGGGCGTCTATGCCCTTTTGATGCAACCCATTATCTTATTGGCCTTGGCAGTAGCTGCCTGACACTGGTTTTTGCAGCTTAATTTGCTGTTTATTAAAATTCCTAGATCCTTTTCCATGTCAGTGTTACCGAGTGTTTTACCATTTAATATGTACGGGTGACTTGCATTATTCCTTCCCATGTGCATAACTTTACATTTGTCAGTGTTAAACCTCATCTGCCATTTTTCTGCCCAAGCCTCCAATCTATCCAGATCCCTCTGTAGCAGAAAACTGTCCTCTTCAGTGTTAATTACTTTACACAGTTTAGTGTCATCTGCAAAAATAGATATTTTACTGTGCAGGCCTTCTACAAGATCATTAATAAATATATTGAAGAGAATAGGGCCCAATACTGACCCCTGAGGTACCCCACTAGTTACAGTGACCCAATCTGAGTATCTACCGTTAATAACCACCCTCTGTTTTCTGTCACTCAGCCAGTTACTTACCCACATACAGACATTTTCTCCCAGTCCGAGCATCCTCATTTTATGTACTAACCTTTTATGAGGTACGGTGTCAAATGCTTTGGAGAAGTCCAGATATACGACATCCATTGATTCGCCGCTGTCAAGTCTAGAACTTACCTCCTCATAGAAGCTGATTAAATTTGTTTGGCATGACCGATCCCTCATGAAGCCATGCTGATATGGCGTTATTTGCTTATTTTCATTGAGATACTCCAAAATAGCATCTCTTAGAAACCCTTCAAACAGTTTACCAACAATAGATGTTAAACTTACCGGCCTATAATTTCCAGGCTCTGTTTTGGACCCTTTTTGAATATTGGTACCACATTTGCTATGCGCCAATCCTGTGGAACATTCCCTGTTATTATAGAGTCCGTAAATATCAGAAATAATGGTCTGGCTATGACATCCCCAATTCCCTTAGGATACGGGGGTGTATGCCATCCGGTCCTGGCGATTTGTCTATTTTAATCTTTTTAAGTCGCTGTTGTACTTCTTCCTGGGTCAGACAGGGCACTTTTAATGGGGATTTACTTTTACATTCTGCATTTCATCTGACAGTTTATTTTCATCAGTGAATATAGTGGAGAAAAAAATATTTAATAGTTTTGCTTTATCCTCGTCGCTCTCTGCAACACCCCCTCATTGCTATGTAGAGGGCCGACTCCTTCAGATTTATATTTTTACTATTTATATAATTGAAGAACATTTTAGGGTTAGTTTTACTCTCTTTGGCAATTAATCTCTCGGTCTCTAGTTTGGCAAATTTTATTAGTTTTTACATATTCTATTTTTTTCCTTATAGTTTATCAGTGCTTCCTGACTCCCCTCCTGTTTTAGCGATTTATATGCTTTCTTTTTGTCATTTATTGCCTTCTTTACGGTTCCATTTATCCACATTGGTCTCTTATTGTTCCTTAGCCTTTTATTCCTATAAGGTATGTACCTCTCACAATTAGATGTTACAATGCTTTTAAAAATCTCCCATTTTATGGTTGTATTTTTATTTTTGAGGACTTTGTCCCAGTTAGTTAGGCCTATGGCCTCGCTTAGTTGGCTAAATTTTGCTTTTTTGAAGTTTGGTATTTTTGTTCCTCCCTTTAGAAACTCTCGTTTGAAGGATAATTGGAAGCTTATAACTTTATGGTCACTATTTCCCAGGTGTCCCCCAACCTGCACATCTGTTGTTCTATCAGGTCTATTGGTTAATACTAAGTCCAGTATGGCCGTCCCTCTAGTAGGGTCCTGAACCAGTTGGGAAAGGAAATTGTCTTTGGCTATTGCCAAGAACCTGTTTCCTTTATGGGATGTACAGCTTTCAGTTTCCCAGTCTATATCTGGGTAGTTGAAGTCCCCCATGATAACGACTTCATTATGATTTGCCGCCTCGTCTATCTCGTTTAGTAATAGATTTTCTGTGGACTCTGGTATATTAGGTGGTTTATAATACACTCCTATTAGTATTTTATTATTGTTTTTGCTCCATGTATTTCTACCCACAGTGACTCCACATGTTCATGTCCCTCAGAGATGTATTCTCGAATTACGGGATTTAGACACGACTTCACGTAGAGGCAGACCCCTCCACCTCTCCGGTTTTGATGATCCTTTCTAAACAGATTGTAACCTTTTATATTAACTGCCCAGTCATAGCTATCATCCAGCCATGTCTCAGTTATTCCCACTATGTCATAGTCCTCCTCACACATCACTAATTCCAGTTCACCAGTCTTGTTAGTCAGGCTTCTGGCATTAGTATACATACATTTGACAGGTTTATGTGTATTTTTACCCTACATCTTTCATGCTGAGCTGTTCTAGTCCCCCTTCCATTTCTCCCCCAGACACACTACCTCGCCCCTGGTCTCTATCTGCACTATCTTCCCCTCCTATAACGTAATTACCCTCCCCCAGTCCCTAGTTTAAACACTCCTCCAACCTTCTAGCCATCTTTCTCCCCAACACAGCTGCCCCTTCCCCATTGAGGTGCAGCCCGTCCCTCTGGTAGAGCCTGTAGCCAACAGAGAAGTCGGCCCAGTTCTCCATGAACCCGAACCCCTCCTTCCTACACCAGTTCTTGAGCCACTTGTTAACCTCCTAATCTCCCGCTGCCTTTCTTGTGTGGCTCGTGGTACAGGCAGTATTTCAGAAAATACTACTTTTGAGGTCCTTGCCCTAAGCTTTTGACCTAAATCCCTGAAATCATTTTTAAGGACTCTCCACCTTCCTCTAACTTTGTCATTGGTTCCGATATGGACCATGACCGCTGGATCTTCTCCAGCCCCTCCCAGTAATCTGTCAACCCGATCCGCGATGTGTCGAACTCTAGCGCCAGGAAGACAGCACACTGTTCGGCGATCACGATCTTTGTGACAGATTGCCCTATCTGTACCCCTAATAATTGAGTCTCCCACTACCAGCACCTGTCTGGCCTGCCCTGCTCTCCTGGTCCCCTGCTTACTGGAGCTGACATTCCCCTGACTGGCAGAGGAAGTGTCTGGCTGCAGCGGTGCCGTCCCTGAACTGTCATCCCCCTCATCTGCCAACCGTGCAAACTTGTTGGGGTGTGTCAAATCAGGGCTAGCCTCCCTGGCACTCTTCCCTCTACCCCGCTTTCTTACTGTTACCCAGCTAACTACCTCACTCTCCTCAGCCTCCTCGCTACCACCCTCCCCACATCTACCCCATAGAGTGCTTGCTCAGTGAGCAGCAAACTCTTTTCCAAATTGTCAGTGGCTTTCAGTGTTGCAACTCGCCTGTTTAGAGACTCGATGTGCGATTCCAAGCGGGTAATTTGCTCACATTTTGAACAAACATACACACCCTCGAACGGCTGTTCCAGGACTGCATACATCATACAAGATGTGCACTGGACGGCGCTGTCAATAATGGAAGTCATACTAAATGGGGATTACACAGGAAAAGAGAGGGAAAAAAATAAATAAATACAATATAGAGCAGTGATAAAGATTCTTACTTACTGTGGTCCCTTACAGCAGTAGGAAGACTAGCTAGAGTCAAACCAACTGTATACAAGGATGATCTAATGAATCTCTGTTTCTTGCTCCTTTTCTTAAACTCCGGTTTCTTCAACTCCACTTATGAAAGCAAGATAAAAATGATACATTTTCTTGGAAAAATGAATGAACACGTCCCCAGAAATTAAATATTCCAATGTTTCCACTTTGGCAAAAGAGATGGTTTCCTGCTATTTTCCAATTTAAATTCCTAATGAGAATCTAGCCGCAAATATTCCACCAGAGAATACTTTTACGACAACCTATACTCTAGTTATTGTTCCTGCTTTTGTCCAAATCTGTCCAATTTAAATGAAATTGTTTTGCTGTACTTTCAGTCACAAACTCCGATCTACACAACGTATCACCTGAAAGAGTAAAGTTACCACAGCTTGATGCCTACAAATTTAACACAAATAGAAGCTGAAAAGAGTTTGGGCATTTTAGGCATGCTATTTTTTTTACTGGAATCCAAAGGATAAAAATTAGCATATATAGAATAGCTGTGGGTAGACTCTCAGTGGTGCCGCGTCTTTATGTGCCGGAGCAGAAGTCTGAGCAGAGTTTGCTTTTTATAGGAAGAACATTCTGGGGTCTTTATAGCACAGACAACGTGCCTCTTGGGTCTCAGTTTCCAAATGTGTAGAAGACCATGTATTTCACATTAATCTGCCCTAAGCTGCTGAGTACTAAGAGAACCTTCTGGATATCAAAGCTTCATATTGTATGTGATTCTAGAGGAGGTTGTATCTTTCCTTTAGACATAGTTAACATTGTATATGTGCCCTTTCTAAATCATTAAAGGGGTTGTCTCTCACTTCAACAAATAGCATTATCATGTAGAGAAAGTTAATACAAGAAACTTACTAATGCATTGTGATTGTACATATTGCCTACTTTGCTGGCTTGATTCATTTGTCCATCACATTATAGACTGCTCGATTCCATGGTTATGACTAGTGTTGAGCGAACAGTTCGAGAATAGTTCAGATTCGTACCGAATTTTGGGGTGTTCGGGACACGGACCTGAACATTTTCAAAAAAGTTCGGGTTCGGGTTCGTTGTTTGGCAATTTCTTCCCACTTTCTGAAGGGCTGCACAGCAGCCAATCAGCTAGCGTTTTACTTCTTGCCCTAAGAGCCCATCACAACCATGCCTACTAATGGCATGGCTGTGATTGGCCAAGTGCAGCATGTGACCCAGCCTCTATTTAAGCTGGAGTCACGTAGCGCCGCACATCACACTAGTCTGATTAGTGTAGGGAGAGGACGCAGCTGCTGTGAGGGCGAGATTAGGCAAAGAAAAGTCAGCAAAAGCACCTAATGAAGTGATCGATCTACAGCTGTGAATGATTTAACTTCTGCTAGTTACTTGCTCACTGGTTTTTAGGCTGCACAGAGCGTTTTTCTGTCGCTTTTTTTCTGGGGTGATCGGCAGCCATTTTGTGACTTGTGGTGCACCAGAACAAGCTGCCACCAAGTCTATCAATCCATCAATACTAATTTTTTTTTGCTATATCCTACATCAGGGGCTTAGCTGTGATAATTGTCACCCCTAGAAACTCAGGATAGCAATTTCTATATTTTATTAAGGGGTTAAATACAATTGCCCAAATACCAATCCCCTAAATCTGGCGTTCCAGCTTTGGCTAGCCAAGTATAATACTGTCTGCTGACTAGCAAAGGATAGATTATTTTCTGTGGTGAAATTCAATTGCCAAAATAGCAATCCCCTAAATCTGGTGTCCCAGCACTGGCTGGCAAACTATAATAGTGTCCGCCAAAACATATATTTTGTTCTGGGGTGAAATTCAATTGCCAAAATAGCAATACCATAAATCTGGTGTCAAAGCTGTGGCTGGCAAACTATAATAGTGTCCGCCCAAACATATATTTTGTTCTGGGGTGAAATTCAATTGCCAAAATAGCAATACCATAAATCTGGTGTCAAAGCTGTGGCTGGCAAACTATAATAGTGTCCACCCAAACATATATTTTGTTCTGGGGTGAAATTCAATTTCCAAAATAGCAATACCCTGAATCTGGTGTCCCAGCTGTTGCAGGCCAAGTGTTAATCTGTCCGTAAAAGGGTATATTTTGTTCTGGGGTGAAATTCAATTGCCAAAATAGCAATACCATAAATCAGTGGTTTCAGCTGTGGCTGGCAAAGTATAATAGTGTCTGCCAAAACATACATTTTGTTCTGGGGTGAAATTCAATTGCCAAAATAGTGATACCTTGAATCTGGTGTTTCAGCTGTTGCAGGCCAAGTGTTAATCTGTCCATAAAAGGGTATATTTTGTTCTGTGGTGAAATTCAATTGCCAAAATAGCAATCCCCTAAATCTGGTGTCCCAGCACTGGCTGGCAAACTATAATAGTGTCTGCCAAAACATATATTTTGTTCTGGGGTGAAATTCAATTGCCAAAATAGCAATACCATAAATCAGTGGTTTCAGCTGTGGCTGGCAAAGTATAATAGTGTCCGCCAAAACATATATTTTGTTCTGGGGTGAAATTCAATTGCCAAAATAGCAATACCTTGAATCTGGTGTCCCAGCTGTTGCAGGCCAAGTGTTAATCTGTCTGTAAAAGGGTATATTTTGTTCTGGGGTGAAATTCAATTGCCAAAATAGCAATCCCCTAAATCTGGTGTCCCAGCACTAGCTGGCAAACTATAATAGTGTCTGCCAAAACATATATTTTGTTCTGGGGTGAAATTCAATTGCCAAAATATCAATACCATAAATCTGGTGTCACAGCTGTGGCTGGCAAACTATAATAGTGTCCGCCAAAACATATATTTTGTTCCGGGGTGAAATTCAATTGCCAAAATAGCAATACCTTGAATCTGGTGTCCCAGCTGTTGCAGGCCAAGTGTTAATCTGTCCGTAAAAGGGTATATTTTGTTCTGGGGTGAAATTCAGGTACAGGTGCTAGTCAATTGGGTGGCCGACAATGGATCCAGCACGTTCACAACATTATCTCCCACCCAGTCTTCTGCAGAAAGCGCACAGGTGGCGCCTGAAAACCAAGCCCATCAGTCTGTCACATCACCCCCATGCATATCAGGGAAACTGTCTGAGCCTCAAGTTATGCAGCAGTCTCTTATGTTGTTTGAAGACTCTGCTGGCAGGGTTTCCCAAGGGAATCCACCTAGCCCTTCCCCAGTGGTGGAAGACATAGAATGCACTGATGCACAACCACTGATGTTTCCTGATGATAAGGAAATGGGAATACAACCTTATCGGAGTCCGCACGTCCTAGACCCCACATGGAATGAAGGTCGTGCCACTGACTTTCATAGTTCAGAGGAAGAGGCAGTGGTGAGACCGAGCCAACAGCGTAGCAAAAGAGAGAGCAGGGGGCAAAAGCAGAACAGCCGCCTCCAAGAGAGTTCGCCTGCTACTGGCCACCGCCACCAGGGACCGAGCACCCCAAAGGCAGCTTCAAGGAGTTCCCTGGCATGGCAGTTCTTTAAACAATGTGCTGACGACAAGACCCGAGTGGTTTGCATGCTGTGCCATCAGATCCTGAAGCGAGGCATTAACGTTCTGAACCTTAGCACCACCTGCATGACCAGGCATCTACATGCGAAGCATGAACTGCAGTGGAGTAAACTCCTTAAAAGCAAGGAACTCACTCAGGCTCCCCCTTCTCCCTCTTCTGCTGCTGCCTCGGCCTCTTCCTCCGCCTCGGGAGGAACGTTGGCACCTGCCGCCCACCAAACACATGATGTGCCACCGACACCACCACCTGCGTCACCAAGCATCTCCACCATGTCACACGGCAGCGTTCAACTCTCCATCTCACAAACCTTGGAGAGAAAGCGTAAATTCCCACCTAGCCACCCTCGAGCCCTGGGCCTGAATGCAAGCATTTCTAAACTACTGGCCTTTGAAATGCTGTCATTCAGGCTGGTGGACACAGTCAGCTTCAAACAGCTGATGTCCATGGCCACAACTACTTCTCCAAGACAGCCGTGCCTTCCCTGCACAACCAAGTATCCGATAAAATCAAGTGTGCACTGCGCAACGCCATCTGTGGCAAGGTCCACCTAACCGCAGATACGTGGACCAGTTAGCACGGCCAGGGACGTTATATCTCCCTAACTGCACACTGGGTAAATGTAGTGGCGGCTGGGCCCCAGGCGGAGAGTTCCTTGGCGCACGTCCTTCTGCCGCCAAGGATCGCAGGGCATCATTATTTGCCTCCTGTAGCCTCCTCCCTCTACTCAGCTTCCTCCTCCTCTGCTTCCACCAGCTCATCCAGTCAGCCACACACCTTCACCACCAACTTCAGCACAGCCCGGGGTAAACGTCAACAGGCCATTCTGAAACTCATATGTTTGGGGGACAGGCCCCACACCGCGCAGGAGTTGTGGCGGAGTATTGAACAACAGACTGACGCGGCGACGAGTGGTTTCTGCCAGTGGGCCTTAAGCCTGGCCTGGTGGTGTGCGATAATGGGCGAAATCTCGTCGCAGCTCTGGGACTAGCCGGTTTGACGCACATCCCTTGCCTGGCACATGTGCTGAATTTGGTGGTGCAGAAGTTAATTCACAACTACCCCTACATGTCAGAGCTGCTGCATAAAGTGCGGGCCGTCTGTGTGCGCTTCCAGCGTTCACATCCTGCCGCTGCTCGCCTGTCTGCGCTACAGCGTAACTTCGGTCCTCCCGCACACCGCCTCATATACGACATGCCCACCTGGTGGAACTCCACCTTGCACATGCTGGAGAGACTGTGCGAGCAGCAGCAGGCCATAGTGGAGTTTCAGCTGCAGCACGCACGCGTCAGTCGCACTGCGGAACAGCACCACTTCACCACCAATGATTGGGCCTCCATGCGAGACCTGTGTGCCCTGTTGTGCTGTTTCGAGTACTCCACCAACATGGCCAGTGGCAATGACACCGTTATCAGCGTTACAATACCACTTTTATGTCTCCTTGAGAAAACGCTTAGGACGATGATGGAAGAGGAGGTGGCCCAGGAGGAGGAGGATGAAAAGGATGAGGGGTCATTTTTAACACTTTCAGGCCAGTCTGTTAGAAGTGGCTCAGAGGGAGGTTTTTTGCAACAACAGAGGCCAGGGAAAAGGGTGGCCAGCCAGGGCCCACTACTGGAGGACGAGGAGGATGAGGACGAGGTGGAGGAGGATGAGGATGAAGCAGGTTCACAGCAGGATGGCACCCGACACAGCTCAGGCCCATCACTGGTGTGTGGCTGGGGGGATACGGAGGACGATGACGATACGCCTCCCACAGAGGACAGCTTGTCCTCACCTCGGGGGAGCCTGGCACCCATGAGCGGCTACATGCTGCAGTGCCTGCGCAACGACAGCAGAGTTGCCCACATTTTAACGTGTGCAGACTACTGGGTTGCCACCCTGCTGGATCCCCTGTACAAAGACAATGTGCCCACCTTACTTCCTGCACTGGAGCGTGATAGGAAGATGCGCGAGTACAAGCGCACGCTGGTAGACGCGCTCCTGAGAGCATTCCCAAATGTTACAGGGGAACAGGTGGAAGCCCAAGGCGAAGGCAAAGGAGGAGCAAGAGGTCGCCAACGCAGCTGTGTCACAGCCAGGTCCTCTGAGGGCAGGGTTAGCATGGCAGAAATGTGGAAAAGTTTTGTCTCCACGCCACAGCTAACTCCACCACCACCTGATACGGAACGTGTTAGCAGGAGGCAGCATTTCACTAACATGGTTGAACAGTACGTCTGCACACCCCTCCACGTACTGACTGATGGTTCGGCCCCATTCAACTTCTGGGTCTCCAAATTGTCCACGTGGCCAGAGTTAGCATTTTATGCCTTGGAGGTGCTGGCCTGCCCGGTGGCCAGCGTTTTGTCTGAACGTGTATTCAGCACGGCAGGGGGCGTCATTACTGACAAACGCAGCCACCTGTCCACAGCCAACGTGGACCAGATGAAGTTCATAAAAATGAACCAGGCATGGATCCCACAGGACCTGTCCCTCCCTAGTGTAGAATAGACATTTATAACTGCCTCCCCCTCAACCATGTATTATTGTACTCCGGGGCACTTCTTTATTGAATCCTCGTTTTTTTTAAATTTACCATGATCTTGCGGTGCAACCCAAAGTTGAATGAACCTCTCCTCAATCTGGTTGCCAGGGCCTAAATAACTGAAAGTGGCCTTCTCCAGTGGTGGGTGATATGACGCATGATTCCTTGCTGTGGGACCTCTCTCCTCTGTCTGGGTGCTGGGGCCGAAATAACTGAAAGTGGCCTTCTCCAGTGGTGGGTGATATAACGCCTTATTCCTTGCTGTGGGACCTCTCTCCTCTGCCTGGGTGCTGGGGCCGAAATAACTGAAAGTGGCCTTCTCCAGTGGTGGGTGATATGACGCATGATTCTCAGCTATGGGACCTCTCTCCATTTGATATTGGTTAATTTTTATTTATTTTATTTTAATTCATTTCCCTATCCACATTTGTTTGCAGGGCATTTACCTACATTTTGCTGCCTTTTGCAGCCCTCTAGCCCTTTCCTGGACTATTTTACAGCCTTTTTAGTGCCTAAAAGTTCGGGTCCCCATTGACTTTGGGGTTTGGGTTCGGGATAAAGTTCGGGTCGAGTTCAGATCCCGAACTCGAACATTTTCGGGAAGTTCGGCCGAACTTCTCGAACCCGAACATCCAGGTTATGACCACCTGCAATCGAGCAGTGGTGGTTGTGCTTGCACATTTTAGGAAAAAGCAGTAGCCTATCTGCGCTCTCACGGTCCCGGCCACCAGAGAGGTCAGAGCTTTTTACTATAGTGTGCAAGCACGACCACCACTGATGGATTGCAGGGTGGTCATAACCATGAAAATGTGATGAAAAATTTATCAAGCCAGCAAAGGAAGTAATATGGACAATACTTTACTAAGTGCCTTGTATTCACTATGTCTACGTGATAAATGCCACTTGCTAAATGTGGTTATTTTCTTTTAATTCTATTCTTTACACTAGAGATGAGTGAGCTTCTTGAAATTCGCTTCACGTCCGAATCATGACTTTTTATCAAAAGCTTTGGTTCAGACCAAGATCAATTCATCGCAAATCAAAGGTGCTCTCATTGCCCTAAAAATTGGTATATAAGATCCTCTTGTTTTGTTTTTTAACATTTTTTTGCACTTTTTTTTCCTCCCCCTCCCTCTTTTAAGCTCTTGAATGCAATGATAGTAATTGCAAATGATGCCAGAGTTACACTGACATACAAAGCCAAGGGTAAGCGCATTTTAAAAACACACTGCACCATTGCATGTGTTACGCTTTACCATATTTAGAAAGCATTCAAAAAGTGTTCCTTATTAAGGTCAGATGGTGTTTAAACACACACAGCGTTATGGGGAAAAATTAAGGTTTGTTAGGAACAAGAATCTAAAAGTGATCCCTCACTGGGGGACAGATTACTGCCCCTAGCTAGGGTGGCTTGTTCTGCACATGCATCCAAAAATTATGCTTTAATGGAGGAAGAATGCCTGCTCTTATTTATACACTCAGAAATGTTAACTGTTAGAAGAAAGCGTGGCTTGTTATATATGAGCCTGGAAAAATTATCTTTTTAAGGCTACATGCACACGACCGTATGTGTTTTGTGGTCCGCAAAAAAAATGGATGACATCCGTATGGCATCCGTTTTAACGGACAAGAATAGGACATGTTATATATTTTTTTGCGGGGCTATGGAACGGACATACGGATGCGGATAGCACATGGTGTGCTGTCCGTATTTTTTGCAGACCCATTGAAATGAATGGGTCTGCATCCTATCTGCCAAAAAAACGGAACGGACACTGAAACAAAATACGTTTGTGTGCATGAGGCCTAAGTTGGGAGCAGTAGCAGTGTGCAAAGGGTAGAGGAATAGGGGCATGTGGCTGAAATAGTAGTGGCAGCAGTAGCTGCACAGCATGGCAGACAAGGCATATGTGTGTGCAGCTGTTTGATGGTGGTAGTAGTAGTGGTAGTGGAGAATGTGTACTGGTAATGGCAGGGGCGGATTGGCCATAGACTACAGGGAAATTTTCCGGCGGGCCGATGCCCCAGGGGGACCACCCAAGTCCTCCTGCCTGCCACTGACTGGGTACATAATGAGCTCTCAACAGTAATTAATTAGTTACTCATGTACCCAGCCAGCGACCGCACATGCCCTCCTGAATTCAATCACTGTGGCCCACACCTCACCTCCTAAGCCCTCTACTCCATAGACAACTGTAGGAGGAGGACAGAAGACGGTAGCTATTGATGGCCACTGCAGAGGGGCAATTTTTGGATCAATATATTGTGCTACACTGTGTTACTTGTTTCTGCTGGGATGGTATTTTGCACCATGGTATTGTTGACCCTGCCTACTTGTGTTGGTCCTGCCGTCTGTTAATTTGGACCTGTCTACAAAATGGGGCCACTTTGGGTTTTTTAGTTTTTTCCAGGGCCACTTTAAGTTCCCAGTCTGCCCCTGGGTAATGGTATTGGCAGTAGGGGTAATGAAAATGCCAGAAGGGAGTAGCAGCTGCAGCATTTGTGGCAGCAGCGGTACGGTATGGAACATGATAGTAGGCAGGCAGACAGCTGCAGCAGCAATAAAGTACGGGACATGATGGTATGTAGGCAGGCAGACAGCTGCAATGGCATGATGGAGCAAGTCAGCAAGGGCAGATCTATTCAGTGTCCTCAGCCAGAGGAGTGTGAAAATCCTCACGGATCCATGCCTTGTTCATTTTGACAAGTTTTGTACAGTGGTGGAGGACAACTTTGTTTTGCAGCGCTGAAAACCCTCTCTCAGATGACACTGGAGGCTGGACAAGACAGAAAGAACAGAGAGCATACTGGGCCAGTTTGGGCCACTGTTCCAGTCTGCCTGCAGAGAAGTCCAAGGGGTCAGGGAACATGGTAAGCACCTGGGAAAGGCCAGAGTCCAGGTAGCACTGAATCTGGGCGTTGAGGCGATATGTATCCACTTGCTGACTTGCCTAAGACTGGTGTGACACTTGAAAACATTTTTACATCATGTTGATGATATTGAACTGGCTGCTGTGGCTTCTGCTGCTTGTGAAAGTGGAGACAGTGGGAAATGAGTGAGGGTTCTTAGACTCCTGGGCAGTAAATGTCTGTTCACCAAAAGCTGCAGCAAGCTGCATACACAGTGTTTTCTGCTAATACATTTATTTAGCCTTACTTACAGCAAGAGGGCAATGTGGACAAACAAATGTGGACGGAGATGTCAATAAGACCTGGCCTTGTTGCTGCAGCGCAAATTGCCACCGTTACGAAGAACATTGACCCACTGGGCAGTGAAAGACATATACTGTCCCTGCCTGTAACAGCCGCTCCAGGTGTCCACAGTGGTGTGTACTAGTGATGAGCGGCAGGGGCAATATTCAAATTCAGATATTTTGCGAATATTTGGGTGAATATTCGCCATATATTCAAAAATTCACAAATTCATAATTTCCATACATTATTTTCTTGTTTGCGAAAATCCACAAAAAACTAAATAAAAAAAAATAAAAATTCGCATAAATTAGCATAAAAATTAGCATAAACTGGCATTTAAAAGATACCATTATTTTCTTGCTTGCGAAAATTTGCATATAAAAAATTCGCATAAAACGAATATTGGCAATTGCGAATATATTTTGCAATATTCTAAATATTCGCGAATTCTCGAAGTGCTGATATTCGCGATTAAAATTCGCAATTCGAAAATTCGTGATCAACACTAGTGTGTACCTTGTTGCACAGTGAGAATTGCAATTGTTCTGAAAAAAAACTGGATTGCTGAACAAGAAGTATAAATATCATAGAACAGAATAAAATTTTGGGAAAGATGCAGAACTGCGCCACCATCACCACAACTAAGAGGCACAACAGCAACTGCACCACCAGCAACTTGGTCAGGTGGAGGTTCATCTTGCACACAAGCTAATTCCTAGTCGAGGTCACACATTCCGTTTGTTTCACGATAAAGCGGGTGACAAGAAGGAGGAGTATGAGCAGCAGAAGAAGAAGAGATGATGACAAGAACACTGTACTGCTTGACAATGTGGGTTGGTTGCCACAAAGAAGACCAGGAGAAGGAGAACAGACTTGTTCTCATTCAGAATGCTGACCAATTCTATTATTCCACAGTGATGTCTCCTCATGTGCTGTAATAGAGTCCTGGTAACCAAGCCTGGCTAAGATCTTGCACGTTTTGCGCCTGCGCCCACAGATACAGTAGCATCACCAGTTCCATCCTGAGCTGAACACAATAGAAGAAGATTTGGCCCTGCCAGATTTTTGCTTGTATGTTGCCTATGCTCTTTAGTGCCGCCATAGCCACTGTAATCCTTCACTGATGTCAACTCCTCCTCAGCACACCAATCTGGCTTCCAGATCCTGTCCAACACACAATTATCGTCATAGTCCTCATTCCACCTGTCACGTTTATCAGACTGTGATATGTCATTGTGGGCTCTTGGCCCCCCCTCCCAAAGCGCGCTCCACAGTAAACAGATAAAAGGCTCTGAACTGGAGTCGAATATGTAATTGTGTTCTAATAAGATGGTAGGTGGTTTTGGTGGCCATGGACCCCCAATAAAGAGTTGGGCCCGAGGCTACCGCCAAATATCACAGAATAAAGTGGTCTAAAAGGCAAAAAATGCTCAAGACCCCAAATGCAGTTGCACATTTCTACCCGGGGGAGCACATCCTGCCCATGTGACCCATTGCCAACAGCAATCCCCAGCAAAAAAGCATACAATGGAGGATGCCGGCAGTGGACAACATGTACCACAAAAACATCCTACACAGGTCTTAAAAGCAGAAAATGCTCAAAAGCTGTTGCGCATTTATAACTGGGGGAGAAAATCCTACACATTTGATCCGTTGCTAACTGCAATCTCCAGCAAAAAATGTATACAATGGAGAACGCCCTCAACGGACCACATATAAGACAAATAGGCTGATGGGGCTTTTCAGTGATTTCCCGAGGATACCGCCCCAAATGACCATTGATCACCTTTGGTCTGCATGTAGCATCCTCAGCTCATCCTTACTCATAGATTCCCAGAAAACATTTGTCATGGCATCATCCTTCCAGACTTGCAATTGCTGGCATTAGCTAGCCAGCACATGGACAGTGAAAATACATAGATGCTTACAGGTCTGATGGACATATTCTGAATTATTCACTTCAGTTGCCTTTAATAACGTAACGAACGTGACCCGCTCTACTATATCCATAATTAAATCGCTTCTGCATTATTTACTTAGAACTCAATAATTCCATTCAATACCTTGCTGTAGCGATGACGGGACTCGGGAAAGAGATTAAATGATGCAGTTTACGTTAATTAGAAGAGATCAATCAGGTATCATTTTTTTTTAGTTGGTTGGATTATATAATTAGTAATTATACCTTTGCAAGCATTTTACTTTAGATATCACATTTACAATTAAATAAACCATGCCTGAGTGAATCCACAATTGGAGCGCTTGTTTAATGGGAAACATTGAAGTTAAATGATCCCTTTTGTTTTGTTTTTAGTAAAAAGAATTTCCACCTTTCATGTTTGTTTGTCTTTGTGTCCAAAATTCTGCACCGATTAATTTCTTACAATATCTTTAAAGCAACAATCTTTGTTTTTTCTGATACAGAACTCCAAATCCCTGCAAAGATATGCATTTAGAAGTTAAAGGGTTTGTCTGAGATAATTTAAAATCTTAGACAAGCCTCCAGATATGCATCTGCTCTTGTGAGTGTACAGTGGATGCATATCTGTTAGTCTGAACTCTGTCTTATAGTATATATTGAGGTTGGCGCCTCTTTTGGACTCAGCAATGCCCAAGTACCTGGGACTTCTCAGCACAAAAGCAATTTAGCTGGTTCCTGCAGTGCCCTAAGTAAAAGGAGACTGGTAAGTCCATGAGAGGCAGTATCTGTAATGTTAGGGACCCTTGTGCGGAAGCCACCGTGATGTGGCACTTGGGCCCGACATACTTTTGATCAAAAATGTGCACTAAGTGCTTTCTTCATTCTATTTTTTTGGAATGAGCCCCTTGTCCTATTTTTTGCTATCAGTTTATGATGTATTGTGCAGCCACCTTTTAACCAACCTTGTTTGCCTTATGGCTATGCACGTGTGAGTGTAGATGCATATCTGCTTTGTTTGAACTCTGTCTTTAAAAGAAAAATGGTGTTATACTCACCTCTTTCTCCAGTGACGTTCTCTGGAATGCCATTCTGGTCCTTCTACCAGGGCTTGTTTACAAACGGCATTATTTTTAGTTTAGCTAATGGGGGGGGGGGCTTCTCCTAGATTTTAATGATCTCAGCCAACCCCTTTAACATGATGGCTTCTTAGAGTCACCAATAGGGGAGCTTGCTGCATGCTTATTTATTATTGAGTTCTGCGCATACAGTTAGCTCTTAGACTCCCTCTACTGGTGGCTTCAGGGAGGTAGATTTTAAATATCTCTCTATAGTGGGGAACTTGAGCTTTATATCTGAAAAATAGAGCACTGACTACTATAAAGATACATTAATGTGGTTATCTCGGGAAAATTATTTTTGACCTACCTACAAGAGATCACAGGGTGGTCTAACCCCTCTCTGAATAGAGCTGTAGTGAATATGCTTTTCCAAAAGTTCATTCATTTCAATGGGACTGATGTAACACTGTTTATATCAATTTCATAGAATTGGACTGACATTTAAGACTCAGGAGCCTCTTATTCTCTGGATCGTGGGGGGTCCAAATAGTCAGAACCACCACTATTCATTATTTACTAAATATCCTGCTCTGTGAGCTAAATACCTTAAAGCAACAGACTTACACTCAGTTCACACTTTCGCGTAAAACGCCGCGTTTGAACGCGCAAAAAAAGCACAACAGTACAGGAACCATGCATTCCAATAGGGGTGGTTCACACTTGCGCGTTTTTATGCGCGTTCGAAGGCGCCTAAAAACATCCGACGCATAAGCAAGTATGTTCGCGTTAATTCGGGCGTTTTTCGAGCGTTTGGTGCCAATATACTTCAATGGGAAACGCGATACGCGTTTGTGCAGCGTAAAACGTGCCTATGGACGCGCGTTTTTCAAAGTTTGCAACATGCTGGATCAGCCACAATGGAATTTCACACCACTAAAGCACTCAGATTGGCCAAACTATATATAGCGAGGGCTGTTTGGTCATTGGCCAACTATGCAGTCAATCACATAAACGCGCGTCAAACGCGCCTACACTATTTACCAAAACGCTTGAAAAAAACGCTCGTTAACCTGTCTTGAACGGCCAAAAAACGCTAGGCTTCAAAACGCTCAGGTCTGAACCCAGTGTAAAGCAACTTCAGAACAGCAGTAGTGGGGATTTGGTAGGAAGTGAGCAGTCATTCTTTTATGTTTTATTATTTATTATTTTTTAATTCTCCCTGGAAATCCCCTTTAATAGCAGCTGCTCAGATCTTTCTGTTTGCTACAATGTATCAGTCTGGAGCCCTGTCTGTTCAGCTCTCAGAGCATTGCCTAGAATGGATACAATTGTATCAACTACTTAGATGAAAGCAAGGCTAGCTGTGTACAGGATTGCTGCCTCTGAATGTAACCAAGAATGTTCTCATTCACTGACAGCAGGGGCGTAACTATAGGGGAAGCAGGGGAAGCGGCTGCTTTGGGGCCCTGACCCAGAAGGGGCCCACCCAAGAGGAGGAGGAGAAGTACTACAAGATTTTGTCAGGGCCCCTCAACATTATTACACAATGCAATTATATACAGTGGCAGTATAGACAGTGTAGAAAATGGATGGAACAGCTGCCGGGCCTGGTCTGAGAGAGCGATCTTTACTAGCCACAGGAAAGGGGGCGGCATGAAAGGAAGGGGTTGTGAAAAAATTACTGGGGGAGGGGGCCCCATTCAAAAATTTGCTGTGGGGCCAAGTCATTTCTAGTTACGCCACTGAGTGACAGCAAACGAATGGAGAACAATTGAAACACAAAGTATATTAGAAACCTGTAGAAGTTTTTATTTATACAGTGATTCAACTTTATTTGCATAAAAGCAGAAACCCCTTTAATTTTAATGGAGCTAGAGGTGAGAATTACCTCCTTATAGGAGGCCTTGCTCCTTTAGGTAGATGAGAGATAAATTATGCTCTTCAGTTGACTACCAGCTAATATACAAAGCTCCTTTTAACAGTAGGAATAATTTCTGCTTATACGTTTTCAAGGGTATGCCTCCTCTTCGTCCGAGGTCTATAGAGAGTCCACAATTCCATTTACAATGTAGATGCCTTGCGTACACAATCGACTGAAGACGTGGTGAATTGCTTGAATGAGAGGACGGAAGATGTTAAACTCATTTTGTTTTCCTTTTATTAGCATTGCGATGTCATGTAACCTTCAAATTCCAGAGACAATATCACGTTTCTCTCATATTAAAACTTATTTAATGTTTGAAGGCGAAAACAAATTGCTGCGATTGCATACATTTATTTATTTATTTTTACTATGTTCAACTCATTTACATCCCCTTTGGGAGTGAGCGTGAAATGGAAAAAGATCATTCCGACTTGCAAAAGCATTTAATAGAGCACTGCTGTCACATCTCATTAACATAAGTGCATTGAAATTCATTTGATGAACAGATAATCAATAGATGAAAAAAAACAGGAGTATAACAGCACTTAAATGTATAAATATTTTTCTTGTAAATGATGGGAATAGAATTCCTTGTTCTTTATGTTGTTTTTTTATGCCTTTAATATAGTGTTTATGTTGGTTTTTATAACATTGCAGTCTGTATAACATAGTAACATAGTATATAAGGCCGAAAAAAGACATCTGTTCATCTAGTTCGGCCTGTTTCCTACAAGTTGATCCAGAGGAAGGCAAAAAACCCCTGTGAGGCAAAAGCCAATTTTCACCACTTAAGGGAAAAAAATTGCTTCCCGACTCCAATCAGGCAATCAGAATAACTCCCTGGATCAACGACCCCTCTCTAGTTTCCTCTTGAATTCCTTTATTGTATTCACCATCACCACCTCCTCAGGCAGAGAGTTTGTTAATTTTTATAAAATTACTATGCTCTGGGTTTTTTTTTATTACTATTTCTTAATGTTAATTTTTACAAAATTATGCTCTCAACCCCTTAACACAGAATAATGTATGGCAAGCTGAGCTTGCTCCTTATATGGCAGGTGCTGGCTGTATAATACATCAATCACCCGCCAGCAGTGACCAGGATTAGCTAAGATGCCAATCCCCGTCATTTAACCCCTCAGATGCCATTGTAAATAGCTCCCTTTGTCCAGCGAAATTTCAGGGCTCCAATCAATTGCCATGAAAGCCTGGGGCCTTGTGAAGGTTTCCAGGCCTGTCAGGGTGAGCTAGCTGAAAAACTGTGCCCGAGGCATGCCTTCATAAGCACCCTGCAATAGTATTCCATGGGACAAATGATCAGAAGAGAATAAAAAATGACAGTAATTAAACATATTAAAAAAACACTAAAATATAAAAAATTCTAATCACCTCCCTTCCCATTTTTACATATAAAAATAAACAATAAAAAAATTAACATTGCATCCGAAAATATCTGAACTATTAAAATGTCAAACTATCTTTACTATTAAACACTGTAATGGAAATAAGATCTACTTTTTGCAGTTTTTTCCCAAAAAATTATTAAAAAGTAATAATAAAACTAGTTTACCCTGCAAAAATCAAGCCCCAAACAGATCTGTAGATATAGGTGTCAAAAAATGCCGAAGTAAAAAAAAATTTTTTCTAAAGGTTTTACTTTTTTAAGTAAAACATAATAAGTATACAAATTTGTATTGCCGTATTTGTACTGACCCAAAGAATAAGAGTTTACATCACCCTTATTTTTTTGTTCTTCTGATCCGTCAGAAAAACAGAAAATAAACAGGATCCTGTGAAGTAAACAGATCCTGTGCATCAGTTATGCACATTTGACATCCGCTTGAACCATTTTCGTCTGAGATCCATTTTGTCTGAGATCCTAATGCTCAAGATCTGTTTTTTTTTTTTTTTACAGGATCCTGTTTTTTTTTTAAATGGTGCCATTAAAAAGTTCAAGTTGTCCCGCAAAAAATAAATGTGAACAAAATTTTTTAAAAGTTGCGGCTTTTTGGAAATAGGTAGGAAAAAACAAAAACACAAAAATTGGCCCTATGACATTACTATGCTTTTTATGTTGTTGTTTTTTGACATTTACTATTCTCTTTATGTTGTGTTTTTTTTTATAATACAACTTAAAGGGGTTGTCGCACTTCAGCAAATTGCATTTATTATGTAGAGAAAGTTAATACAAGGCACTTACTAATGTATTGTGATTGTCCATATTGCCTCCTTTGCTGGCTCGATTCATTTTTCAATCATATTAGACACTGCTCATTTCCGTGGTTAGGACCACCCTGCAATCTCTTAGCTGTGGTAGAGCTTGCACACTATAGGAAAAACACTAGCCTATGTACGCTCCCTCAGTCCCAGCCACCAAAGAGGAAAGCACTTTTTCCTATAGTGTGCAAGCACGGCCATCACTGCTGGATTGCAAGGTGGTCATAAATGTGGAAACCCGCAGTGTATAACGTGATGGGAAAATTAATCCAGCCAGCAAAGAAAGCAATATGGACAATCACAATACATTAGTAAGTGCCTTGTATTAACTTCCTCTACATAATAAATGCCATTTGCTGAGATGAGACAACCCCTTTAACTTGTATTGATAATATAGTTAAAAAGAACCCAGATCAGAATAGCTTAAAATAGTTAACCTCATAGATGTACTCAACCCCTAAGATGATCAGGGTTATGAGTAACTTATACAGGGTACACAGCAGCACCCAATAGACAGAACTGAAAAAAAGAACCAATACTTCCTACCGCACCCATTGTGTAGGTAAGGTGTCCATAAGGCATCAACCGGAACTTGTACGGGGAGGGAATGGATAAACACCTGACCCTACAATCGCCCTATGGATGGGAGCTTGGCTGGCCCTTAAAAAATCTAGTCACGTAGCACCCGCCCCGAAAAGGCCAGCCTCGTCTGGAACCTGACCCTGGCACTAGATAGCCCTAAAAAAAAAACTATCACCTACAATCCATGTCCGTATGTCCGCATGGCCTTTCCGCCAAAAAATAGAACATATTCTATCATTGTCCACTTTATGGACAAGAGTAGGACTTCTATTAGAGGGCAACTGTTCGGCAAGTTTCTGTGTTTTGCGGATCCGCCATTTTCCAAACCACAAAACAACAATGGTTGTGTGCATGAGCCCTTATTTGTTGGGTTTCTCCCTGTCTCTTTTTAGGAGCCCCACAGTCACGAAATAGAAATTTTGCTGAGCACTGTAGCAATAGATCAATGTATAGCAGATGTTGTTGTCTATCTCTTTCTCTCCATGTATGCCACTACCACCAATTTTATCCTTTCAGCCTTCCAATCTATTCCCTTACTTTGTTACTTTCCTCACATTGATTACCAGCACCTTTTTGCTTGTTCCTGTTGTAGGATCTTCTGGATCATTTCATTCTTCCTTAGGTATTTTTTGTATATCTTGTGCAGAAATGAGGTATGACCAAGCGCCTCATTTTATTGTAAATCATTAATTATCCCAAGGTCTATTCAAACATCTGTATCTGTGACAATTTCCAGGACAAGATGGTCCGATTTTCCTTTGTAAGGATGTCTGTGAACGATCCATGTTTGGTCCGTGTGTCCATTTTTTGCCCTCCATGTGTCATCCTTATTCTATGTGCACTGCTGGGCTGAAAAGCGATTTCCAGAGTATCTACCATTAATGTTAAGTGAAAAACCACTGACAGAACATGGATACCTTCCCTGTTCTATTAGTGGTTTTCATCGACCCATAGACTTCAATGGTTGTCCATGGATCGCACTATTGGCCAAAGTAGTGCAGGTCAGTGTGAAAACAAGGTTGTGTGAATGAACATTAAAATTAATGGATACGTGTGCCACCCACGGAGAACACCTCCACGATTCACTGACGCATGAATAAGCCCCAAAGTGCTTAAAGAATCACTGTACTTTTACACCATTGCATTTCATTTAATATAAAATGGTATAACTAGCAAATTTCTACCTCATTTCATTTAAAAACTCTGCCTGCATCCACCTGAAAAAAGTTGTAAAGTCATGGCCACTAGGGGTCTCATTTAGACCTAATTTGTAGTCAACTGCCTGTTAGGCAAGATCTGTCCCTGGTAACAGAGACTCATAATACAGCTGAGAGGAAGTGTGGGCATGTCAGAGCTAGCTAAGCTCTTGAGCCCAATAACGGAACTGCTTCTGGACATCATAGAAGCCTCCTGTGTCTGTAGTGTGATTTATCCCTCCTTATCTGTTCTGTGATCTCCGGTGTTGAAAACAAACATAGCGGGAAGTAAGAGGGAAAAAAGTTACAGCAGTACAGTGCTGGCAGATGGGATACACCCTCTGCTTCTGAGTGAAATGCATCTAGCTATGCAGCTTAAACAAGAAATATTATGGCTGAAAAAACATTAGAGAAGCCAAAACATAAATGCTCCTTCACAGTTATGATTGTACAGAGAAGCACAGCCATTATGCAAACTTTTTTTTTGACAACTCGAGTACATTTTAATGTGGCTTGTCGCTATGGGGGAATTCCATATGCCTTTAAATACTGGTGAGGACGATCTTGCTCATGTTAAACAGAGTTTACAACCACTCAAGATACATCTCAATGCCTCTCCCCTGTTTCCACAGATACTGCAGAAAGACCGTAGGCAGGCATAATCCTATGCATAGAGGATAAGTGTTGATAGTGGAAAAATATCTTAAGTGAATAGAACACGCTAAAGGTCTGGTTTCAGTTATTTTCAGTACATTTAACAAGTTACTTTAACCACTATTGCTTATTTAACAGACAATTTGATCTGCAGGGAGCGTGATGAATGCTAGCAGATAGTGTCACTAGCCTGCCTTTACACCTACATTGTGTTAATCATTTACATAAGTGTCTGCAGTAAGAAAGTGGATGCTTCCTGAACTGTTCTCCGGAGGGGTCACATAGCCTCGTAGGTTACGGAATTTACTGAGCATAAAATAATTCATTCACTGCTCAGACATAAGGCAGAATAGAAAGCACATGGCGTTGTCACCTATCTGTGACTGGTCAATGTGCTCATCAGAGAGGTCTGTGATGGTCTCTTGATCACCTTATGATGCATTCCCTTCTGATTCTATAGAACTGAAGACACTGCAAAGGTTATGTATAAGGAGCGTTTTAAGGACTTACAGATTCGACAGCAGAAAAACAGAGGATTCCACCATATTTATGAACACGTATAGAATTTCACAACTGTGCTTCATATATGAAATACCTGTGCAGAAGAGTTGTCAAGGGCAGATCTGGAGTGTCATGTTATTACAATTCTAGGAAAGCATGGTAGCTGAGAAGTTAGCACTGTTACCTTGCAGAGCTGGGTTCCTGGGTTCAAATCTGACCCAGGACCACAAGCATGCAGTTCTTATGTCCTCTCTGTGTAATTGTTCTTTGATTTCTTGCCAAAATATGCCAGCTATGGAAAAAAGGTTGAGTTTATCGCTGTTAGTCCTATAAAGATGAATGCAGGGAGCATGCTTGATATCTTCTTCATTCAAAGGGGGCACAGCAGTTGGACACATCGTTTCTGCATATTTTAAATCTTTGTACAACTCCTTTATAGAAAGCACAAACCTCAATATAGAGCTGTCTACAGATAAACATTCACCACTGTTAGGTCCCACCATATGGAACTGCATTCTCCTCTAGATAGATTCTAAGCAAGAATACGTTTAAAGTCTCATACCAGTGCCATGCATTGGGGACCGCAAATTGTGGTCCACAATGCACAGGCACCATCTGCGTGGCCTATGATGACAGATATTTTATTTTTTTGTGGTGCGGAGGCACGGACCGAAGTGCCATGGAGGCCCTCCATAGTGCTTCCGTGACCTTCCGCTCCATGCCTCTGCTCTGTATCGTCTGGTTTCCATTCACTTGAATGGATCCACATCCGTGATACGGTGTGCACATGGCCAGTGCCTGTATAGTGTGGAAAGGCTGTTTGAGGGCTGCAATATGGGCACGGCTGGTCCACGTTCATGAGCCCTAAGGGGTTGGCTACTATTGGCAAATGTGTTGACGAAGCATACTTTTCACATCTGCGTTATTGCTCTCCAACAGGCTGTTCCGGCAGAGAACAGCCTGATGAAGTTCTCTGGATCTGGCATAGCCGGGTGTTACCGTGTGTCCACCGTCACCACTGTCTATAATGGGATTTGACGGAGATCATATACACTGAATGTAAATATGCTCAAATATGCTGAATGCAAACGCTGCACACAATGGGTTTTGTCCGGCTGAATCCTGGCATCTTTACCGGGTAGTAGCATTTAAATTATATGGCAATTGCTAATAAAGCCTTTGTTGATATTCTGCACCATTTTCTTTATTTCAAAAAATATACTTGTTTGCCAGGTCTTTTGTGCTGTCCACACAAAGGTCCCGTCCATAAAATGGCTGCAGATATAGGTGCATCTGACCAGGCAGATCATGTCCGCGTGATGTCTCCTCCATCCAAATACGTTGCACCTGAAATCTGCACTTGCTTTTAGGAGGTTAGTGCAGGTGCAATGTCTTTGAATGGAGTAGGCTGATTGATTTTCCTGGTCACATGACCATCATTCGGAGACCATCTTATGGCTAAACCACTGTGTGGATAGTGCTGACGATATGCCTTACAAGGGGCATGGTTTATGAAATATAGAAAACTGCACAGAATATCAACAAAGGCTATGTCAGTAAGAGCCATATAGTCATCTTACATACACATTAGTCAAGAAGTCAGAACATGACCAACCCCTTTAATAATACAGTACCACATTTTTGCTGTATAAGACACATAAAGGTTTTAGAGGAGGAAAATAAAAAAAATATTAATCAGACCTCAGATCAGAGACCTAATGTTAATAAGACCTCAGATTAGACCCCAAATGTTTACAAGATCCACCCCCATGTTAATCAATCCTCAGCTCAGACCCCAATGTTAATCAGACTTCAGCTCAGGCGCCCAATGTTAAGCAGACTCCCAAACAGACCTCAGATCAGACCCCAATGTTAATTAGACCCCAGCTCAGACCCCCAATCGGACTTCAGATTAGACCCCTAATTCTCATTAGATTGCAGTTTGGACCCCCAATGCTAATTAGACTGCAGCTCAGACCCCCAATGCTGATTAGACTGCAACTCATACCCTTAATGCAGATTAGACCTCAGATCAGAACCACAATGTTAATCAGACATTGCTGCTCCTGAGGATTCAGTGCTCTTCCTGCCACGCTGTGCTGTGACCTGACATCACACAACGTGAGGTCACAGAGCACACCTACATCCGCAGGTCATGGCACAGCGTGTGGCACCTGGAGGAGCAGGCCAGGGAGCGGTGAGTACCAAGCCAGCACATGGAGATCTGTGTTCACTTCCCTTTCCTGATGTAATAATGAGTGCTTCCATAATGGAAATGCTCATAAGTATTTGCCCCATAAGACACACAGACATTTCCCCTGCACTTGGGGGAGGCGGGAAGGGTGCGTCTTATAGGGCAAAAAATATAGTGTGCGATGAAACGCCATATTTTTCTTTTTCACAGATTCTGTACAAAATCAAAGCCATACAGAAGTTCAGTATAGTTCTATGAGTGTGTTAGTGATCCATACAGCATGTTTTAGTATAGCACTAACATATTCTTTATCATTGTACAGAGTGTTATCACTCACACAATCTAAATTCCTCTATCTGCATAATTTTGGAGTGCAGTAGGAAACCCAAACACAAGAAGAACATGCATACTTTACCCTTGGTTATTCCCTGGGGAACAGTACAGTGGAATCATAGTACTGAAGAATGAGGCCAGAATTAAACCTAACAAAGTATTTTTTACTAAGTGCAACATAGAACTGGAAATATATAAAATAGCAGCAGGCTTAAAGAGTGATTCTTCACTGGCACCAGCATGGATATGGAGGCTGGTTGGTTGGTGTCAAATCAGCACTTAGGTGATACTGGCCTTGTGGCTGTTTGGTGATGGATGGCTTGGCTGTAGTCCCTCACCTTACAGCCATGTCTGTAGAGGCTGATGTAGCAGTTCATGCTACTGTTTGGAATTTTAAGGCTTTACTTGAGGACAATTAGAGAAAACTGTATCAGGAGAAAGCACACTGAAGGTTATGTCCTCTCCTCTCTGTCTCTAGACAGAGACTCCCCCTACTGGCAGGAAGCAGTGCAAGCCCACTCCCAACAAGAGGGGAGGAGCAGAATAGGTAACCCTGTTCATGCAAATGTTTACCAGCCATTCCTTGTTGGAAACTATGGCCAGAACCAAATAGTGAAGTGTATGATGCAAACTATATACAAATGGAAGCTACACAGATATAAGATATGATGGAAAGATTTTTACCTGTTCTGTGTTTTTGACCCACACCTGCTTTTGGCTCACAACCACTGATGGTAATCAATGATCGAACACTGACTGTGTAAAAGTGGCCTAGTAGAGTGGCTACCTATAGGTAATACCAGAGAGACAGTTTTACTCCTTCTGAACATGGAAATGACAAAAATGAAAGGGTGTGTTCACAGAAATATACTATTGTTAAACTTAAAGGGGTTAACTGGACATTAAAATATTGGGGGGGGGGAGTGTCAGCAAGGAATATAAAAATGAGAAATACTCCTCTTATGAATCCCCTGATGCTCCTACTTCAGCGCTTTCTAGATCTCTAATCGTCTCTACTTTCTAGTCGTCTTTGATCACTCAGCCAATTACTGGCCATAGACGTGACTCGCCTCAGCTAGTGATTGACTGGGCACCAATATTTCCATGTAGACAAGTAGAAGACATCAGGGTACCTTTGATGCATCAGAGTGGGATTGGTGGGGAATCAGTGATGTGTCCAACCCGCTTTCTTTCATTCTGTTATCAGCTGGACAACTCCTTTAAGGACCCAAACAAAAGCTAGGACAATCTGAAGAAACATGGCTTTCATACGATATGTATTACAAAGGGATTTTTTTTATTAACATTGCCTACACCCCATTGAGCGGAGACATACATGTATGAAATGCAACATTTGATCAGTGGCTTCAATGTATCAAGCTGAAAACCTTGTGCCCTGGAAACACAGGTGAAAGATATCTACACAAGACTTATACAATGACCCATTGAGGCGCTCAGGAGTTAGGTCACGTCGCATCTTTATTCTCATAATTTTCACTTTCGCCAAGCACTGCAAATTCTATGGACACATTACTAACAATTTACTTGAAATGTAACTGCTTTTTCAGGCATATATTTGCATTTTGGTTAAGCGGTCTGAGTAAGGATATTCAGTTAAGAATTTAATTTCTATTTATATGCAAATCATTCTATTGTACACATGGATGACTTTACAATTAATGGAACAACACATAAAAAAAGCCATAGAGTTGTCTTGTTGCCTTTTTATTGATGTCAACAGTTTCTGATTTGTCTTTGTCTGTGATTAACCAATTAAATCCATTTTCTTAAACGGCTTCCCATTCACCACATTTAGAGACTGATTATGGAAAGCTGATAGAGTGGTTTGTAGAGATATAAAGAAAAGAAAAAAAAGTCCAAAAAGGAAATATTGAGAGAATTATAGGATTTTAGGGAAATAAGTTGTCTCCTTTTTGTTATGTAACACTGAGGTACACCAATCTCTTATACAAAATATCAATCTTTATTAAATATCATTAAAATACACATTACATACCATAAAAGAGGAGAAACAAGAAAAACATGCGCCAAACAACTTGCTACGCCACGGATACGCGGCTATTAGTGGGTCCTAAACCAGCGGTTCACCGGAATGAACCATAGACAGAACAGACCATAAACGTTCGAATAATGACTACCCCATCAGTGTGTGGAACATTACTCAAATCCCAATCTGTCTAATGGTGGAGTGCTCATTCCCTCCCGGTGCAAATACACTAGCAACTCGTGCCTTACCTCGGCCACATACACCCCGTCATGCAAGTAGGCGCACCCCTCGACGCGCGTTTCGCGTACAGCTTCTTCAAGAGGAGAGGAGGTGCGCCTACTTGCATGACGGGGTGTATGTGGCCGAGGTAAGGCACGAGTTGCTAGTGTATTTGCACCGGGAGGGAATGAGCACTCCACCATTAGACAGATTGGGATTTGAGTAATGTTCCACACACTGATGGGGTAGTCATTATTCGAACGTTTATGGTCTGTTCTGTCTATGGTTCATTCCGGTGAACCGCTGGTTTAGGACCCACTAATAGCCGCGTATCCGTGGCGTAGCAAGTTGTTTGGCGCATGTTTTTCTTGTTTCTCCTCTTTTATGGTATGTAATGTGTATTTTAATGATATTTAATAAAGATTGATATTTTGTATAAGAGATTGGTGTACCTCAGTGTTACATATTTAAAGTTTTTGGGTACTACCTCGATGAGGTTAAGATCAGATTAGTGTTTGGTCCTTTTTGTTATGTTTTATTTGGCAGTTTCCATTTACAAATTGCCCTTTAATGTGTAATATTTTGTGGATCCTTATTTCTAGCCATCTTGTCTGACACCTATTTAATTGGGACTCATTTTTTCAAATACCCAATGATTTGGGCACTGTTAGGTCCTTTTTGAACTTGCTTGTATCAGAAAAATAAAAAACATAGAAGGATATTGTGCTAAGCTTACCTGTCCGAGCTCCAGCAGCGCGATCCTCAGCCTCGGCACGGCCATGCCGGGAGAGAGACGTGCTGCTGAGCCATGCCCACTATTGATGCAATAGTATCCTTAGCAACAGGATGCAATGCTCTGTTTCTCCCTGCTGTGGGCATGTGCTGGAGGAGATTAGCAGTGGGTTGACTGCTAAGCAGCTCTATTCCTATGTCGTAGTGTTTCTGACTAATGGAGTGCCTATCAAGTGCTGATGCAGGGACTCGGTGCTCTATTTAAACCCCTTCCTGGCTATACACCAGTGCCAGTAAAAGTCTTGTTTGGGCTCACTAGATAAGTTCCTGCTTTTTGTTCCTGTGCGGATTTGGATTTCTCATGTTTTTTACCTCAGCTCGTCCTTTGACCACTCTCTGTCTCTCGTGATTTTTACTGTCCATCCCATCTGGTTCTGACCTCGAACTGTCTTTTGACCACTCTCTATGTCTCGTTTTTGTACTGTGTATTTCTCCTGGTTACGAACCATTTACATGCTACTCTGTCTTTGTGTCGTTTGTCTCTAGGTGTTTGTCTGTCTCTGCACCTTAGTAGTGTAGGGACTGTCGACCAGTTACAATCTTGCTACCTAGTAGTGTTGATCACGAATATTCTAATCGCGAATTTTCATCACGAATATTGGCACTTCGAGAATTCGCGAATATCTACAGTATAGTGCTATATCTTCGTAATAGCGAATATTCTAGATTTTTTTTAATCACTACCCATGATCCCTCACTGCTTCTTGCTTGTGGGCCTATGAGAAGGCTGCAATATCTTTGACTTTAGGAGTATTGATTGCAAAGCTTGGTATCGTGAATTTTTATCGTGGATTTTCTCATTGCCGATTTTCACAATCAAGAAAGTGACTGGAGATCACTAATTTGTGAATTCGCGAATATTTGCCTTTGTCTGTGTCTGTCCCTATCTACAGGCATTACAGATATTTATTAAGACAGTATTTCCTACACTGGAATAAGATGTGCCAAATTTATTGAGGCAAATGTGTCTTAATAAAATTGGAGCATTCTTTGGCCAGTATGTGTTCAAGAAACAAAATTCTACTCAGAGCTGACAAAATTCTGCCTCCAAAAATGTTAACTTTTGTACTCCATAAAACTGGTGTACATCATTGATTATTCCCCCCCTCCCTCTACATTTTCTTGTAGTTTCTCAATAACACACATTCATTATGTTATAGTATCTAAGGGGTTTGTAAACTTCAAGCCCAGCAAATGCCGAACATGACATAGGCAGATCCACACGTGTGCTCTTCAGCTAATGAGAATGCCTTTTCTTGCATAAACTTCCAAAATTATTGATTGCTTGACCTTTCATAATGACTGGCAGGGCATTAAAATGCTCTTAGGCCGCACTTATGCTTATCGTGGCTCCATCAATTACATTTCTTTTTTCTTGCTTGTACACACTTTTGTTATTTGGACGCCAATTAAAACAGAACTATTTCAATTGCTATTAAAGGGGTTATATTATAAGTGAAGCCAAAGAGGCTAATATCATACGAGCTAAATCCCTATGAAGGATTAAAGCAGACATTAAATTAGAATTTATTATCCTTGTGATATTTTCTTAGGAATAATCGAAGCGTGGGGAGTTTAGTTTAGAAATCACCTTGCTATACACTTAGGATATCAGAGCTGCCAGACTGAAATCCCCTCCTGAATCCAATCTCTTACAGAATGTGCAAATGGGAACATGGGGAGAGATGGATTAAGGACTCAGAGAAATAAATGTCTAGATTTGTTATGACAGTATGTTCTTCTCTATCGCATGATGAGACATAAAAGGGTCTAACTATTGTCTTAAAGAACTATTGATCAGGGTAAGTGACAATAATGTAAGATGCTGGATGTAGTTATTAGCATTCATTGAAGTTTATAATTGCTGTATAAGTGCTGCTTCATGAGAATCCAATGGAAAACAGCATAGCTTATGCATAAAGAACAAAAGCTCAACAATTCCTTCATTAAAAGGGCTATTTATTGAAGGCAACCCTTGTCCATATGTCCCACTATAGGACAGAATATAGTAATCTTTATGGTCAGCACCCTGGTGAGTAATTGTTGCTCTGTGGTAGGGTTGCATTCCAAAAGACACTGAGGAAAATCCAAGGAGGTCCACAACTGCTTTTCATCAGTGAAGATGCTCTATTATACAATAAGACATTAAAGAGGGGAATTTAATCTAAATGGCCACCAAGTAATATTTCATTCCCATGCAGTAGCTTCTCCCAGTCAACAGTTGATCATTAGCTCATATCCACATCTTCTGTTTAGAAGGTGGTTGTCTTGTTGAGACCTCTGTACTACCTTCTCATTTTCTTTGAACTACCTTCTCATTTTCATATACAGTATAAATCTGGCCTACACAATGGGGGGAGCTCCCCTTGCCATGCTACCCACATAGCACATGGCTGACTCCCCATGGTGATACAAGAGAGAAATAGTGACCTACAACATCCTACCTGGATGATATTTTCAGCGAGCTAAATTCTTTGATTTTGTGCACAAAGGTTTATACCTCCCAGCCCCTACTCCTAAGGATGTCCAGTGTGCAGTGTGCATTTCTCTAAGATAATCACTCAGGACTGCAGTCTTCAAGCCCAATGTTTGTTATCAAACTATCCCTAAATCACTATATTACAAAGAATATGATCACAGGGATTTTAGAAGACAGCACGGTGGTAGAGTGGTTAGAAACAGAGTGAGAGTGATGAGAGAGGTTGCACCTGGCTTGCATACAGTACATGCCTCCAAAACCCATAAATTTGCACATGGAGTGTTTTTGCAAAGAAGAGCTTATGCAACCATATTATTTTATTTTAATATTTTTTTCTTCCCTCTACCTAAAATATTTCAGTTTGTTTTTCAATTGAGTGGTACAGTTTATAGGTCACATTAAAGGTGGAAAGAGTTCTGAAATGATTTATCTTTGTCTCATTATTACAGCACAGAAACCTGACATTTTAACAGGGATTTGTAGACTTTTTATATCCACTGTAACTGCACCGCTGAGCGGCAAATAGGCCCTAATTTTTTCCCACTTTCCCATAAAAGGCTTTTCAACAGATAAATGCAACGCTGGATGGCGAATATATTTTATTCCACCACTAATACACAGCAAACAGGGCTTCAGAATATATCACTGGACCGCAGAATGTCAATTAGGCCCAAATTGTTTTCTACTTTTACACAACAGGCTCTTAAACAGATATATACAACGCTGAACGGCAAATATATTTTTATTTTGCCACTAATACACGGCCCATGTATGAGAAATTTAGGGAACACCTTAACTCATTGAGGACAGGGAAAGGTTGCCCCCGCCTCATAGATCATTTGCGCAGGGTCCATGGAGGTGATGCTTAATCCCTCAGCTTTGCTGGAATTGAAGCCGTCCCCTTGATGGCACAGGGTGGTGATAGACATCACCTTCTCCTTCAAAAAGAGGTGCGGTGGATCATCCACACGGAAGCCACTAGAGCATTAGGGTTTAATGAGCGTAATGATCTTAATGCATTCATCTAACCTCTTGCTTGATTGTTCATTGTATATAGGTTGTCATGTTTGCGCATATGATTTTAAACGTAGTGAGACGCGGGTCCACCTACCTGTTTGAGCTTTGGCGTCAGGGGTTGCTATGTCAACCTTACCTGACGAGGCTTAAAGAGCTGGCGCAGATCCATGCCGTCACATCGGTAACCGGAAGAAGCACAGGTGTGCGAAACGGCCGTCGCTACCTAGCGTGGTATTATTGAAGGTTGTCCACCCCAGCACTGTTTTTAACTGTTTTTGTACTACAGAAATAAAGAAGATTCATTCGCAGTGGTGAGTGCCGCCTGTACTCTTTGTATCGATTGTCAACTAATACACGGCAAACAGGGATTCAGAATATATCACTGCACCGCAGAACGTCAATTAGGCCCAAATTTTTTTCTACTTTTACACAACAGGCTTTTCAACAGATATATGCAATGCTGAAGGGCCAATATATTTTTATTTCGCCACTAATACACGGCAAACTGGGCTTCCGAATATATCACTGCACCGCTGAGCAGCAAAGATATTTTTTCTTTTTCCACTAATACTTGGAAAAAGAAGCTTTAAAACAGATAACTGCACCACAGAGCAGAAAATATATTTTACTTTTGCCACTAATACATGACAAAAAGGGCTGTAATTTTCGCCCTTCACCACCCAACGACTAATAAGCCTTGTTCTACCCCCAGCAGAGGTTTATAATCATTTCAGATCACATCTATTTCATTTCTAATTCATTCTGCTGCAATTCCTATATTTCTGTAGTTATTAGTTTGGTTATAGCTCCATCTAGCGGTGTTAAAAATGTAATACACTTTTGCTTTTCTGTTAATAAAGATTATTGTATTGTGGGAGTGTAATACATTCTGGGAAAGAGAAGCCCAGCCTCCAGTCATCAAGGACACACCAGCAGAGCTGTCCTTCTGCATATCTTCTTCTAAAAACTCCACCATCCTTTTGCAAGCATATCTGGTGAGAATTCTACCTCTGGCTCAGGGATATTGTGTTATGCAGTGCTGTTTAGCTAGGAATAAGTGTTACTTAGAGAGCAGGTTGTAACTGTTCGATGCTTGACATGAAATCTATGTATAGGCAACCATTTTGGACATGTGCCCAGTGTTAATGTAATGTTATAATATATGCTGTTCTATGCTTTCTGCTGATACATGCTATGCCTTATACTTATACAAGTTCTCGTATTCTTATAGTTTTACCAATTGATCACACACAATTACTCCTGTTGAGCAATAAACAAGTTAGACTACAGAAAACAGTCCTCTTGTTTGGAAGACAGGGATGGTTTATGTTGAATGTCAGACTGCACACTGTGTAAACGTGTATGGAGACAGAACAAGCCCTTTTTTCCCACTAATACAAGACAAAAATGTTTTATAACATATAACTGCACCACACAAGGGCAAATAAAACATAGAAATATTTCCTTGTAATAAACCCTGTTATCAAACAGCACCTGCGGCCTAATAAGACAGATTTGCTGGAATTACAGAGCTGTATAATGACAATTTGGATCCCCAGTCAGTGCAGCAAGGTGTAATCGGATTGTTCCTATTACCCAGGCTGTCACCTCCCCGACTGAACCTTGTTCAACACAAATGCTGGTGGAATGGTTCCTCTCTATCCTTTCCCTACACCTTGAGTAATCTTTCCCTGCACTTGCACATGTTTTTTTTTCACCACAATCAAGTCTTTCCTATCACTGTCCCTAGTGCCTGCAGACACGTCTCTCCCTGCACTAAGCATAATGGTGAATGGTAAAATCTAAGATGGTCACTGTATATAGGGCTGTGACATCACGGGGCTGGCTGGCTGCTGATTGGCTGCATGCATGTCAGTATGGGTGATTCTGCCTTCCCAGAGTTCCTTTCCCCATGTCCTCACATGTGTAGCAGCTATTTTTGAAAAAAAGGTGATTCGTTACCACGAAGTGCGAGGAAATTCGGCTTTGGTGCCAATTGAATTTTTCCTGAAATTCGGATCGAATTCCACTTCATCAGCTTCGATTCGATCTTCTCTACTTGTAATCTATAATCATCAACACTAAAAGAAATAAACACTTGAAATAGATCACTCTGTGTGTAATGCATCTGTATTATGAGTTTTATTTTTTTAATTGAATTACCGAAATAAATTAACTTTTCGAATATATTTTGATTTATTGAGATGCACCTGTATAACAAATTCCTCAGCATTTTCTCACCTCCTTTTCACAAACCTCAGACAAGACCTTGCTCTAGCCTAAGGGTGGACATACCAAATGGGAAACCTGTGCAGATGCTAAATAGGTCCCATTTCTACCATTACTTGTGGACTGACACAGCAGTGGAGTGGATTTACCCGGTGTGGTCTATGACTAGCACCCTATACCACCATATTAGCTGCTGGTAAACATGAAGCTCATAAACTTTTCTCATACCAGGGTATTCTGTTGTTGGTGTCTGCCATTGGGTAAGATGCTGTGACATCATACTTAAAGAGAACCTGTCACCATGTTCTGACATACAAAATGCTTAATGCTTAATGCTTGTTTACCCTGATAGTTCCCAGCGATCGATCCATAATCTTCTCAGGATGAAGCTGTCCTATTTTATCGCCATATTAATGCTTTCCCGCCATTATGCTCATTAGCATAAATCATTCCTTCCCCTCACACCATCAAAGCCTGTTTCCCTCCCCCTAGACTTTGATTGACAGCCAATTTCTGCCCTCACTGCTTGTAATCTCGTCCGAAATCGCACACATGCGCAATTTCCCTTTTTATGAAAAACCAATCAGCTAGCTTAGTGTATGTCCCCTCCCCCTGATGGAGGGCGCTGCGTAGATCACGTGGTAGCGTTGGGATACTTACACAACGTAGTTCTGCCCAAAATGAGATTTTACCTAAAAGGGCGTTTCTTAGGCGGAGCTGAGGCATTTGACTCGGAGAAAATATAACTCTTTTCTGGTCAAGCATGTAAGATATGACTCTTTTATGTTAATTTGCATAAAAGGCGGGAAAGTGTTATATGGCGATAAAATAGGGCAGGTTAGTCCTGAGAAAATTATGGATTGATCGATGGGAACTATCAGGGTAAACAAGCAGTAAGGTACATTCGGTTTTATATGTCAGAACATAATGACAGGTTCCCTTTAACAACATTGTAGTTAGTAACGTGAGATTGTGTAAGGTCCCCATGAAGCCAATTACAAAAGGAACTTATATAAGCCCCATCCATTTTTGGTCCAGAACAACCCATATTTGGAGAATTTTGCAAAAATTAAGGACAGTCCCTGCAATTTTCTAGCAGTGATAAGCGACAGGGGCAATATTCGAATTTACGATATTTAGAAAATATTTGGGCGAATATTCGTCATAAATTCGCAAATTCGAGAATTCATGATTATTTTCTTGATTGCAATAATCGGCAATGCAAAATGCGCGTATTGTGCGTGCAACACAGGCTTGGGTCACTATTGCTACATTTTTCAAGCTGTTAGAAGTTTCCTTAGACTTAAGAAAATGGTTGGCACGGCAGAACATTACAATAGCTTTATATGCAGATAGAGTGCCCCGATATATTCAGGATTGCTCAAATCAGCAATTAATGATGCGCATATTTTTGCGCAATACGTGCAACTTCACATTTTAGCAGGTCTGACTACATATTAGTGATTGGTGCGCTAAGTATTGTTGTGAACTTGTGACATCACAGCACTATGTCTGAAGCATGTACATATTACATGCTACATATTAGTGATTGGTATGTACATATTACATACTACATATTAGTGATTGGTGCACTGAGTATTGTTGTGAACTTGTGACATCACAGCACTATGTCTGTAGCATGTATGTATGGACAGCAGAACCTATCACACTACCTAACACCCTGCACTGGAACCGCTACAGCTACACTATATCACTATCTAACCTACACTGACTATCTCCCACTAACTATCTGTATTATATATATAACCTAACTAACTAACTATCTAATATAATGTGACACAGTAAAGCACAGAGCACAGCAATGACACTGCTCTCTCTCTCTCTCAGAACTGAAAAAAACAGAAAATGGCTGCTGGGGAGGTTCTTATATAGTAAGGGGTAGGTAACTTTCCTATTGGTTGCTAGGGATGTTCCTTATCTCAGACAAAGACATTGCTGCCTTCTCATTGGTCCACAAGCAAGAAGCAGGAAGGCATCATGGTTTCAGAGGAAAAAAAAAATCTAGAATATTCGCAAATACGAATATATAGCACTATATTCTAAATCTTCGCGAATTCTCAAAGTGGCGACATTCGCGATTAAAATTTGCGATTCGAATATTCGCGTCCAACACTATTTTCGAGACTATCAACTATGTAATATCAGAAGTGCATAAGGTATCCTGCTGTGGCATCATCAATGTCTTTCTGCCACATAAGCTGACATCATGGATGGGTTGCAAGTCACATTACTTCCTATAATATTACAGGTGGGTTTAAGTCAGGTGGGTTGATGCGACATCAGAACTGGTTTTAACTGCTGTGATATCACAAATCCATCTCCATCGGGTAAGCTGCTGTGAAGTCACAAAGGTGCTTAAATCACATAAGCTATTGTGATATCACAAGAGGGTTTCATTTCAGGTAATCTGCTTTTACATCACAACATGCTTCCTTTCATGTGAGCTGCTGTGACATCACAAAACACTTTCTGCCAGGTGAGCCTCTGTGACATCACAAAACACTTTCTGCCAGGTGAGCCTCAGTGACATCACAAAACACTTTCTGCCAGTTGAGCCTCTGTGACATCACAAAACACTTTCTGTCAGGTGAGCCTCTGTGACATCACAAAACACTTTCTACCAGGTGAGCCTCTGTGACATCACAAAACACTTTTTGCCAGGTGAGCCGCTATGACATCACAAAACACTTTCTACCAGGTGAGCCTCTGTGACATCACAAAACACTTTCTGCCAGGTGAGCCTCTGTGACATCACAAAATACTTTCTGCCAGGTGAGCCACTGTGACATCACAAAACACTTTTTGCCAGGTGAACCGCTGTGACATCACAAACCACTTTCTGCCAGGTGAGCCTCTGTGACATCACAAAACACTTTCTGTCAGGTGAGCCGCTGTGACATCACAAAACACTTTTTGCCAGGTGAGCCGCTGTGACATCACATAACACTTTCTGCCAGGTGAGCCGCTGTGACATCACAAAACACTTTCTGCCAGGTGAGCCTCTGTGACATCACAAAACACTTTCTGCCAGGTGAGCCTCTGTGACATCACAAAACACTTTCTGCCAGGTGAGCCACTGTGACATCACAAAACACTTTCTGTCAGGTGAGCCGCTATGACATCACAAAACACTTTCTGCCAGGTGAGCCACTGTGACATCACAACACCCTTTATGTCAGTTGGGCTTCTGTGACATCACAACACACTATCTGTCAGATAAGCTTTTGTAACATCACCACTGTGCTTTCATCCAGTGATGTCACAATAGCGCCCATCAATAGATACTACAAGAAAATTTAGACAAGCACAATTATAGTAGCAGGTGCACATCCAGAAAGCTAGCATGCAGAAAGCAAACAAAAAAGGTATGTCAGCAAAACATCTCACATACAAACAATAAAACTGGGAAATAGGGATTATTCTAAATCAAAGTGGTATTATACCTTCTATAAATAAATAAAAATTTAAGCTTTTTATGCACATTTTTTCTTAATAAGGAATGCTTAGTAAAATGAAGAGGAAGGGGTTAAAAATAATAAAAGTTAACTTACCTTAGCCACTTGATCGCGTAGTTGCGATCTGTCCTCTCTTTCCCTGCAGCATCTAAGATCTAAAGGACCTGTGATGACGTCACATCACATGGTCCAATCACATGGTCCATCACCATGGTAAGATGGACCATGTGATTGGACCATGTGATGTGACGTCATCACAGGTCCTTTAGTTGTTAGCTGAAGCTGGAAAAGAGAAGACAGATCGCAACTACGCGATCAAGTGGCTAAGGTAAGTTAATTTTTATTATTTTTAACCCCTTCATCTTCATTTTACTAAGAATTCTTTATTAAGAATGCTATTATTTTCCCTTATAACCATGTTATAAGGGAAAATAATAAATATCTGGTCCCATTGCTAAGCAACCATGCGGGAAAATCGCACTGCATCCGCACTTGCTTGCGGATGCTTGCGATTTTCCCGCAGCCCCATTCACTTCTATGGGGCCTGCGTTGCGTGAAAAACGCACAATATAGAGCATGCTGCGATTTTCACGCAACGCAGAAGTGATGCATGAAAATCACTGCTCATGTGCACAGCGCCATAGAAATTAATGGGTCCAGATTCAGTGCGGGTGCAATGCGTCCTCCTCACGCATTGCACCCGCGCGGAAAACTCGCCCGTGTGAAAGGGGCCTTATAGAAGCAGCGCCACACCTGTTTTCGGTTCTACTTGGTATTGCAGCTGGTTACATTGATGTGGACAGGTAGTGCTGTTTTTTTAATCCAATACACCTCCTTAAAAAAAAGACATCAACAGAATATGAAATCCTATTGAAAATAATCAGCGCCTATGATTTATCAGTCGCAAAATACTCAATTCTGCCTAATAAATGATAAAAATGATGCTGTAATCCGTGTTATTACAGATGTTTGTATAGAGGATATTAAAGCTGTAGATCATTGGATATTACATTCTAACATCCGTGTTCTGCATCATTGAACATTGGAAACCCTGCCTGACATCATCATAACTATCTGAGACCTGTACCGAGAACCTGGTCGATTCAGTGATATTGCAGAGCTTATTAAAAATAAATTACAATTTGATTTTATTACAGTACATGAGAAACATCACTATCAACTGTTCATTATGAAGACTCGGCAAGCAATTATCTTCATAACCACATATATTTCAGGATGAGCATCATTTGAAGTAATATCCTGAATATGTGTCGTATATCAAGTAACGACATGTGAATACATGCCAAGGCCAAAGCTCATTTTGTCTCTCAATGGATTAAACCAGGGATGTCAAACTTTTGGCCCTCCAGCAGTTGCAAAACTACTCCCAGTATGTCTTAATAGCTGTAAGATGTCCAGGCATAATGGGAGTTGTAGTTTTGCAACAGCTGGGGGGCGATGAGTTTGTCATCCCTGGCTTAAATCATTCCACAACTGAGAGTAATAGACATATATAATTGGTATATCCTAGATATGGGGGAAGGTAGTACAGTACTGAGAACTGACAAAAGGGTTTTTTGCTCGAGCAGCCATTAACCATTTCACCGGTCCCTCAGTTTTTATGAGGATCTCTTCACCAATAACTCCAACGGAGATGCAAAACAATTGCTCATTTACAATGTTGATAAAGAAGACAAACTTTTCTCAGAACAGTATCACACAGAGGCACAATCAGAATGGTTTCAGTCTTTCTATCCGGAAGGCACAACAAGCTTACTGGTTCCCTTCAGGCATAAAACTTGGCAGTGGTTCAATGATGTTTTTGGCTGTCCCTCTTTTTCTCTGTTGTACTGCACTTGGGCCCCCCTCATATAGGGGCTGGTACAGTGCAATAGGGGAAGCTTCAGACCTGCTCAGCCTGCGCCAACTACTGCAAGGAGACACCTCTCACCACTGGGCCAGCTAGGTTCCTGGACCACCCATCGCTCTGGGTAAAAATCAGTGGCTGGCTCCACTCCAATCCAAAGGTTCTTCAGGCTACAGTCTGCAAAACGGTATCTATCAGCTAGGATATAACCAACTCACTCCACCTCATTCATGGCACCCCAGCAAATCACACTCACCAGTAATTATATGATAAGAACAGTAAGAAGCATAGTTAATTTCCATTAACTGAGACTAGGTGCAATGGAGTGCAAAGAGATTATTTACAACTTCTTTTGAAGTTAATGGTAACTGTATAAATTCTTACGCACTGGGCTCCACTTATTGGTGGTTTCTGACATACAGATTTATAATACACTGCATTAGGAAGGCCACAAACCTAGAGCTGTATAAGGAGATTTATCAATGTTTTTATGCCACTTGTCTGGTGTAAATCCATTAAAGGGCATCTGTCATCAGATTTGTCCCTATGACACTGGCTGACCTGTTACATGTGCACTTGGCAGCTGAAGGAATCTGTGTTGGTCCCATGTTCATATGTGCCCGCATTACTATGAAAAATGAAGTTTTAACATGTATAAATGAGCCTCTAGGAGCAACAGGGGCGTTTCTGTTACACGTAGAGGCTCTGCTCACTCTGCAACTGCCGCACCCTCTACACTATGATTGACAAGACCAGGCAGTGTAAAGGTGATCACACTTGGACCTGTCAATCAAAGTGAAGGGGTATATCATATATCAATTGCAGAGAGAGTAGAGAATTTAGGTGTAACAGCAACCACCCCCCCCCCCCCATTGCTTGTAGAGGCTCAAACAGGGCCGGACTGGCCTACCGGGATACCGGGAAAATTCCCGGTAGGCCGGTAGCCCTGACTGCCGCACGGCCGGCCGGCGGCCGCAGGCACACTGGGCTCCAGTGGCGACGGAGATAAGCACTTGCATTGCGCTCATCTCCGTGCGGAGCAGCAGCAGAGGAGGGAGAGGCGTGACTCTCCTGTTTCCTCTGATAGGCTGCCAGCACTAGGCTGGCAGCCTATCAGAGGCCGACTCAGCGGCACGATGACATCATCGCGCCGCCGGAGCCGCACAGCTCAGACACAGGCCGGAAGAGGCCTGCATCGCATCGCTGGAGGTAAGTATAAGTGTTCTTTTTTTTTTTTTCTTGGGGCTACTGGCAGCACTAAAGGGGCTACTGGCAGCACTAAAGGGGGCTACTGGCAGCACTAAAGGGGCTACTGGCAGCACTAAAGTGGGCTACTGGCAGATAAAGGCGGCTACTGGCAGCACTAAAGGGGCTACTGGCAGCACTAAAGGGGGCTACTGGCAGCACTAAAGGGGCTACTGGCAGCACTAAAGGGGCTACTGGCAGCACTAAAGGGGCTGCTGGCAGATAAAGGGGCTACTGGCAGATAAAGGGGCTACTGGCAGCACTAAAGGGGCTACTGGCAGCACTAAAGGGGCTACTGGCAGCACTAAAGGGGCTACTGGCAGCACTAAAGGGGCTACTGGCAGCACTAAAGGGGCTACTGGCAGATAAAGGGGCTACTGGCAGCACTAAAGGGGCTACTGGCAGCACTAAAGGGGCTACTGGCAGCACTAAAGGGGGCTACTGGCAGCACTAAAGGGGCTACTGGCAGATAAAGGGGCTGCTGGCAGATAAAGGGGCTACTGGCAGCACTAAAGGGGGCTACTGGCAGCACTAAAGGGGGCTACTGGCAGCACTAAAGGGGCTACTGGCAGATAAAGGGCTACTGGCAGATAAAAGGGGCTGCTGGCAGATAAAGGGGGCTACTGGCAGCACTAAAGGGGGCTACTGGCAGCACTAAAGGGGGCTACTGGCAGCACTAAAGGGGGCTACTGGCAGATAAAGGGGGCTACTGGCAGATAAACTGCAGAGATCGCCGGACTAAAAAGTACTGCATGTCCGACTTTTTAGTCCGGCGATCTCTGCCATGCTGCACCATAGCTCCGCCCCCTGCCCCTATTATAGTCAATGGGGACAGAGCAGCAGCACGGCAGTGCACGGGTACTTGCGGTATGGCGGATCAGGAGGGTGAACAGCCCGGATAGGTCGGATAGCCATGCCGCAGGTGTAAAAGTACCCCCATAACAGTATGTCATCCACAGATTCCCCCATAACAGTGTCATCCATAGATTCCGCCATAACAGTGTCATCCACAGATCCCCCATAAGTGTGTCATCCACAGATCCCCCATAAGTGTGTCATCCACAGATCCCCCATAAGTGTGTCATCCACAGATCCCCCATAAGTGTGTCATCCACAGATCCCCCATAACAGTGTGTCATCCACAGATCCCCCATAACAGTGTCATCCACAGATCCCCATAACAGTGTGTCATCCACAGATCCCCCATAAAAGTGTGTCATCCACAGATCCCCACAACAGTGTGTCATCCACAGATCCCCCATAAAGTGTGTCATCCACAGATCCCCATAGCAGTGTATCATCCACAGATCCCCCATAACAGTGTGTCATCCACAGATCCCCCATAACAGTGTGTCATCCACAGATCCCCATAGCAGTGTGCCTGCCCTGCGCACTGAGGACAGATTGAAAAGAGGGAAGATCCGTGGAAGCAAGCAGAGGACAGCACAGCAGAAGATGGAATAGGTTCTTTTGTAAGTAAATTATTTTATTATAAATGTATCCCTGCATACCGTAATACTCTCGTATTTTGAATTTATATATACTTATTTCGTTTTTTTCAGTTGTATGAATTTAAGTGGGGAAAATTATTAGTGCCCCCATTTTGACTGTGGTATCTTATGTGCCTCCCATATATTGTTCCTAGAGTTGCCACTGCGCAGAGGCCAAGTCACGGCAACGCTAGGGTAAGGCCCGGCCTGTGTGTGTGTATATAATTATATATATATATATATATATATATATATATATATACATATCACATACATACACACGCTCGCGGCGTGTGTGTTTGGGGCTGGTATGCAACTTTTTCCGGGGCTGGTATGCAACTTTTTCCAGGGCTGGTTTTTATCCCCAGTCCGGCCCTGGGCTCAAACATAATTTTTCTCAGCAATGCAGTCACATATGACCATGGGACCAACACAGATGTCTCCAGCTGCCAAGAGCACATGTCATAGGTACAAATCTGCTGACAGATGCCCTTTAAGTTACCAGAGGGCCCTTCCCTGCATGGACCCCTGTGTAGCACTACAATTTATACATCCACAAAGCCACGCCTGAGGTTTTGTATTCTTGGATCAATTATTAGCAACAAAGTATCTAGAACTAAAAGAATGCAATGTAGTGTGGCACTTGGTATTGACCTAAGAAAGATCCTCCAATGCAATCCAGACTTTATCCACTTTTAGTGATTTTCCACTGATATTGATACATAGACAGCAATCAAAATGGTAATCTGAGAGACCAATTGTGAATATTCAGTTACAAGTGTTTTATTTGAAGTCATGAATGGCTGATATACAGGAGTCTCTGTAAAGTAATGAATGGATACATACTGCCTTTAGCAGTAATAATAAAGATTATGGATTCTCTGTCCCTGCTCCCTCCATAATATAGAAAATAACAATAATATGTCCCTTACAAACAGCAGAAGTAGCAATAGTAATATAAAGTCGCCATGTATTCAGTTACATATCAAACTGAGCCATAGAATAACATCTTCATTACATGTGGTCATGGAAGATAGAGAAGATATTTGCATTCTTCGAGAAGGAATATTTTAGAGATAAAGGCTAATTCTTTGCCCCGGCTGCTGTTATTTTTTTTTTTTCTCTCCAGTACAAATTTGACAGTAGGTACCTAAGTAATCAGTTATCTAGTCCTATACCTATCTCTGTCTCATTCAGACCGTTTATCTATATACAGTGTCTCTGTATAAACTGTATAGTTACAGGATATATATTTGTGTCTTTATATTTTTATCTCCCTCATTTTATCCTTTTATGATATGGCATATGCCTCAACATTTCACACTAATGTATTATGCAGTTGAAACCAGAAGTTTTCATACACCATATAAAAAGACACATATGCATGTTTTTCTCAATATCTGACATGAAATCAGCATAAACCTTTCCTGTTTTTGGTTAATTAAGATTACCATAAGTATTATTATTTGCCAAATGCCCGAATAATGAGAGAGAGGGAATGGTTTAAGGCATTTTTATTGTTTTCTGCAAAGTCAAAAGTTTACATACATTTCATTAATATTTGGTACCATTGCCCTTAAACTGTATGACTTGGGAGAAACGTTTTGGATATCCTTCCACAAGCTTCTCAGATTAGTTGGTTGGAATTTGGGCCCATTCCTTCTGACTAAACTGGTGTAACTGAGCCATGTTTGTTGGTCGCCTTGCTCGCACCTGCCTTTTCAGCTTTGCCCATAAATTTTAAACAGGACTTAGATCAGGGCTTTGTGATGGCCGCTCCAAAATATTGACTTTGTTATCCTTAAGCTATTTTGTAACCAGTTTGGCAGTATGCTTCGGGTCATTGTCCATTTGGAAGACCCATTTCCGCCCAAGCTTTAACTTCCTGGCTGATGTCTTGAGAAGTTGCTTCAGTATTTCCACATACAGTAATCTTCTTTCCTCATGATGCCATCTATTTTGTGAAGTGTTCCAATCCCTCCTGCAGCAAAACAATCCTACAACATGATGCTGCCACCCCGTGTTTCACAGTTTGGATGGTGTTCTTAGGCTTCCAAGCTTCTCCCTTTTTCCTCCAAACGTAATGATGGTCATTGTGGCCAAAAAGTTAAATTTTAGTTTCGTCAGACCACAGGACATGTCTTCAAATATTTAGATCTTTGTTCCTGTGTGCATTTGCAAACATTTTCGTGGCTTTTTTATGTTTCTTTTGGAGTAATGGTTTCTTCCTGGCAGAGTGTTTTTTCAGCCCATGTTGATGCAGTACTAGTTTCACTGTGGATATTGACACAATCTTTCCAGCTTCTGCCATCATCTTCACAACGTCTTTTGCTTTTGTTCTTGGGTTGATTTACACATTCTGACCAAAGCACATTCATCTAAGGGCGTTATCATGTTAGTAAATAAGACTTTAAAATCTACTACATGCACATGTGTGGATAGATAGATAGAGATATAGATAGAAGACTGATATTGATACGAAGATAGATAGATAGATAGATAGATAGATAGATAGATAGATAGAAAGATAGATAGACAAATAGATATGAGATAGATAGATAGATAGATTAGATAGATAGATAGATAGATAGATAGATAGATAGATAGATAGATAGATACAGTAGATAAATAGATAGACAGACAGACAGACAGACAGACAGACAGACAGACAGATAGATAGATAGATAGATAGATAGATAGAAGACTGATATTGATACAAAGATAAATAGATATGTAGATAGATAGATAGATAGATAGATAGATAGATATGAGCGAATTTTTCAAAATGATTTTATTTGGTCTGAATTTATTCACGGCAAATCGCATTAAAGAACAGCTATTTCCTGGCTGCAGAGAGCCGTCATAGTTGTGTAGAATACCGTGCCTTGCAGTAACACACATAGGGAGTCTGCTGTGGTAGTTAAACAATGCTGTGAGTCAGTATGACACACAGATGATAGGCTTCGCTCTTAGAATAATTGCACACTTGACTTCTTTGGGCATTTACGGGGCCAAAACTGACCAAATAACTTACTGGTCGATGAAGAGATGCACACTCCTTTTACACCATCATCAGCTGATTGCACATAAAGAACAAAACAGAGATGACATGTCAATGGAATATTTGCTTTGTCTTCTGTGTTTCGTATCCACTCCTGCTTTTGGCTACCAAATCATAAGCCAATTCTGATGGGACCATGCTAGCCTTACAGCTGCTACACAGACAGAATCCGTTGTGTGTCTTATTTTTCCTTCCTTCTGACAAATCAGCAAGGTGACATAGTGTTGAGGTGGCAGCAGCAGCAGCATGAGGAGACCACGAGTGACAGAGTGGGGAGAAGGGTGGCAATAACAGTACCCATTGACAATGGTAGGTGTAAAAAGGAGCACTTGACATCAGATGTGTGGCATCAGGCGGGTGGCAGCATCAGAATAGTAGCTGAGGCAGGTAGCCAGAAGAAACCGGTCTCTTTTGTTAAGGTTTGGGTAAGGCAGCATGATGATCTAATCTGATGCATCAGGCATTGGTGGGTGGAAATCCTGGCTGATCCACGCCTGATTCATCTTAGACTGGTAGCAAGGGTCTAACATGGTGGAGAGCCAGTAGTCATCCCTCTGGTGAATGGTGACAATTCGGCTGTCACTACGCAAGCGAGCATGCATCGGGCCTTTTGCGCAAGTGAGTCGGAGGGACTCCCTCCCTCCATCTCCACTGCATACTGCCACGGTGTGCCTGGGTCATCTGCCTCGTCTTCCTCAACTCCCTCTTGCTCCTTCAGCTGCTCCTGCTCCTCCTCTCCTGTCACCTGTGTAGAAAAACCACCCATTTCTCTACACATTGCTTGTGCTCCAATGTCCTCCTCCTCCTCCAGTTCAGCCCACACAGGGCTCATGTGGCCATGAGATGTAGGCGCCATGTCTCCAGTCCCCTGACTAGCCAGATTTGCCAGCATTGTTTCCAGGATATGAATCAGTGGAATGACATTGTTCATCCCGTAGTACTGGCGACTGACAAAAAAAGTGGCCTCCTCAAAGGGCATGAGCAAATGGCAAGTGTCACGCATGAGCTGCCACTGGCTAACATCGAAGTTACACAGGGGAGTACCTCTGTTCGCTTGGATCATCAAGAAATCATTCATGGTCTTTCTCTGTTCGTATAGTCGGTCCAACATATGGAGGGTGGAATTCCCACGGGTGGAAACGTTGCATATCAGCCTATGTTGGGGGATGCTGTTCAGCTGCTGCAGCTCAAGGAGGGTGTGCTTGGCGGTGTACAAGTGGCTGACGTGCATGCAAAGTTTCCTGGCCATTTTTAGGATGTCTTGCAGATGGGTGGAAGACTTCAGGAACAGCTTTACAACCAGGTTTAACACGTGCACCATGCAGGGCGCATGGCTCAGCTCTCCTTGACAAAGCACTGACACCCTGTTCTTCCCGTTGTCGGTCACCATGGTTCTGATTTTCAGTTGTCGCAGAGAAAGCCAGGATTTGATTTATTGATGAAGGACACTGAGTAGTTTCTCCCCTGTGTGACTCCATTCGTCCAGGCAAACAAGTTGTAGAACAGCGTGACACCGCCGTGCCCTGCACATGTGGAATGCTGAAGGAGCACTGTGAAGTGTTCCTTCAGAGGAGACTGAGGACACATGAGAATGAGGATGCAGAGATGGACGTTGTCGCAGGACCAACGGTGTGAAAACATGGAGGCGGAAGCGGCGTCAACTGGCCAAGTTGCTGGTGTGGCTGGGCAGGACCACAATAATCCAGTGGGCCGTAAAGGACATATATTGTCCTTGACCGTAGTTATAGCTACCAACCAATTTTCCCAAAAAAGCTGTATCACAAACAAATTTCAACACTGAATGGCTAATCGACGCAATTACTTAGTCCCTACTGAAGAAAGTCTACCTTCATTTACCAATTTTCCCAAAAAAAGGCTGCATCACAAACAAATTTCACCACTGAATGACAATGTAAATTCACCGCAGAATGGCTGAGAAGTACTCATTTTTCCTATTAAAAAACACCAACAATGGCTGTATGACAATGTAAGTTCACCACAGAGCGGCTAATAAGACATATTCTTTTTCCTATTAACACACCCCAAAAAAATAAATATAACAATCACAATTTACCCCATAATGGCTAATAGGACGTACTTATCTATCCTATTAATATACCCAGTAAATGGCTATAGTACAATGGAACTTCACCACTGAACAGCAAATAATATTTGTTTATTTCCACTAATACACGCCAAAAAAGGCTTTCATTTTCTCACTTCACCACACAGCGGCTAATAAGCCCCTTTTTTTCCCCACTAATACATGCCAAAAAAACGCTTTAGTACATATAACTGCGGCCGTGAACGGCAAATAAAGTTTTTTTTTGCCACTAATACACGCCAAAATGGGCTGTAATTTTCTCACTTCATTAAACAACGGCTAATAAACCATTTTTCTTTTTCCCCACTACTACATGCAAAAAAAAGACTTTAGAACATATAACTGCGGCCGTGAACGGTAAATAATATTTTTTTTGCCACTAATACACGCCAAAAAGGGCTGTAATTTTCTTGCTTCAACACACAATGGCTAATAAGCCCTTATTTTTCCCCCACTAATACACAACAAAAAAAAGGCTTTAGAATGTATATATAACTGCACCACACAAGGGCTAAAAAGACCTCAATAACAAGAACAGTTTGTTGGAATTACAGAGGTATTGCAAATCTGAAATGAGCAGCAGTATATTGGCAATTTGGATCCGCAGTCAGTGCAGCAAGGTGTAATAGGATTGTTCCTATTTCCCAGGCTGTACACTCCCCTATTGAACCCTGTTCTGCTTCAATACTGTGGAATGCCCCCTCCCCCCCTCTATCCTTTCCCTACACTTCTAATGCTCTTTCCCTGAACTTTAATTGAACAAAATATAAGTTTTCAAGTCTGTTCTACCACTGTCCCTAGCACCTGCTAACATCTCTCCCTGCACTGGAAAACGGCTGAATCCAAGATGGCTGAGGCTATTTATAGGTCTGTGACATCACAGAGCTGGCTGCTGATTGGCTGCATGCATGGCATTGTGGGTGATCCCTCATTCCCAGAGTTCCTTGCTCCATGTCCTAACATGTTCAGCAGCCATTTTAGGAAAAAATGCAATTCGCTACAACAAAGTGTGAGGAAATTCGGATTTGGTGCAAATAAAATAATTCCTGAAATTTGGATCGAATTCCACTTCATCAGCTTCGATTCGCTCATCTCTAATGGAGAGAACCACAGCCTCCTCAAATAACTGATCAGCAGGGATTCCAGGTTTCAAACCCTGATCGAGCTGATATTGATGACCTATCTCTTGATACTGCTTATTGTACTTGCTTTGTTTTATATATTTTATATATGTATACCTCTTTTCATATATACAGCATTATGCAATAAATAGCGCAATAATAATAAATAATAATGAAAAAATAATATTAAACACTCATAAAACTACTTTAAGCTTTATAATAACAGACTAGATACATATTTTTTAATTGAAAACGTTGCCAGTTTACAGCACTCGATTTTCTTTTTAATTTGTAGCGAGGATCCCGTAGGAAGCAAACTGTAATTTCTACAGCCAATTAATGGCTATGTAAAACACACTTAGACATAGCAATTTAGCTATAGTGTGAAAGCTCCCTAAAGAACATAGCACAATATATGATGTTAGAAAATGTCACGTAGACAGGCCTCTGATGGCTGAAAGCTTCTTTATCTTCTTGTGACATCAGGGTTTGTGGTATCTGTGTTGTTTTTTTATAATATACAGTAGGATTGTTTCCATCAGATTGCTAAGCCTATTAAAAGATGTCTATCTATTGATCTATCTATCTATCTATCTATCTATCTATCTATCTATCTATCTATCTATCCATTACCTATCTGTCCTCTATCTATATATCTATCTATGCAACTATCAATCCGTCATCTATGTATCTATCTACTTATATATCCATCATCTACAGTGCCTTGAAAAAGTACTCTTACCCCTTAAATCGTTCCACATTTTTTCATGTTACACCCACAAACTTAAATGTATTGAATTGAGATTTTATGTGACAGACCAACACAAAGTAGCAAGTATGTGTTAATGATACATTATTTTCTATTTTTTTCTGAAAAGTGTGGTGTGCATATGTATTCAGACCCCTGTACTATGATATCTCTAAATCAAATCCAGTGTGACCAATTGCCTTTAGAAGTCACCTAATTAGTAAATGGAGTCCACCTGTGTGTAATTTATTCTCAGTATAACAACAGCTGTTTTACGAAGGCCTCAGGTTTGTTAGATAACATTAGTGATCAAACAGCATCATGAAAACAAAGGAACACACCAGACAGGTCAGGGATAAAGTTGTGGAGAAATCTAAAGCAGGGTTAGGTAAAAAAAAAAAAAATATCCCAAGCTCTGAACATCTTATGGAGCACTGTTCAATCCATTATCCGAAAATGGAAGGAGTAAGGCACAGCTAAATAGAGAAGCAGCCAATAGTCTCATGGTCACACTGGAGAAGCTACAGAGATCCACAGCTCAGGTGGGAGAATCTGCCCACAGGACAACTATTAGTTGTGTACACCACAAATCTTGCCTTTATGGAAGAGTGACAAGAAGAAAGCCAGAAGAAGTCCCGTTTGCAGTTTGCAGAACGCTATGTCTGGTGGAAAACTAACACTGCACATCACCCTGAACAGGCCATCCCCACCGTGAAACATGGTGGTGGCAGCATCATGCTGTGGGGATGCTTTTCATCATCAGGGACAGGGAAGCTGGTGAGAGTTGATGGGAAGATGGATGGAGCTAAATACAGGGCAATCCTGAAGGAAAACCTGGTAGAGGCTGCAAGAGACTTAAGAATGGGTTGGAGGTTCACTTTCCAGCAGGACAATGACCTTAAACATACAGCCAGAGCTACAATGGAATGGTTTAGATCAAAGCATATTCATGTGTTAGAATGACCCAGTCAAAGTCCAGACCTAAATCCCACTGACAATCTGTGGCAAAATTTGAAAATTGTTGTTCACAGAGGGTCCCCATCAGATCTGATTGAGCTTGATCTATTTTGCAAAGAATAATAGGCAAGATTTCAGCCTTTACATGTTCAAAACTGAAAGGTGGTCCTACAAAGTATTGACTCGGCGGGGCTTAATACAAATGCACAACACACTTTCCAGATTTATATTCATTTAAAATTTTTAAAACATGTATCATTTTCTTTTCACTTCACACATACTTGCTACTTTGCGTTGGTCTATATCATAAAATCCCAATAAAATACATCTAAGTTTGTGTAACTAGTGTTGAGCGCGAATATTCGAGAAGCGAATTTTTATCGCAAATATCGCCACTTCGCGATTTCGCGAACATTTCGAATATCGCGCTGTATATTCGTAATCACGAATATTAGTTATTTTTTACACAGTACACATCACAATGCACATAACAGTGAAGTGACAATAATCGCATCGAAAAAAAAATCACGTTACAAATATTCACGCTCCACTCACAGTGAGTGGAGCGTGAATAATCGTAACGCAATTTTTTATTGTGATGTGAATATCAGCACTTCACTGATCCCTCCCTTCTTAGTTTGAAAACTGCACCACCCCACTTTCTCGCATGCACATGCGATTTTTACATTGCTATTATCACAATGAATGTTAGTAATCGAATATAGCGAATTCACAAATATTTAATGAATATTCGCCCATATATTCGTAAAATATCGCGATATCGAATATAGCCGATGCCGCTCATCACTACGTGTAACGTGAAAACTAACATCTTACTTTTAGAGTACATGACTAAAAAACGAATGCTGGTAACCTATGACAAATAAGTCTTCTAAGAAGAAATTATTTCAAACTGTGTTCACTTAAACAAGGAGCATCTTCACACAGATATGTCCCCCTGTCGCTATATATTGCAGGTTCTTCTGTGTATCTCTTAATATGATTTGCCTGTGAACAATGCAGTACATACAGGTACAAAGCAGAAATGTTTAATGGCAATATTTAAGACCAATCCCCTCTTTGGGCTAGTTCTTGTCACCACAACCCAGCCGTAAACCTAGGAACAGGGAGTCTACTGCTACTAAGCCATTCTTCAACATTTGATACTAATTGTTGTTTTTTTTAGCATTTTATATTAACTGAAATTAAAAAGAGAACATTTTCCTGGTGATAGATTACCTTCAAAGTTTCCACCAGGAGGGAACCCAATAGGCTTCCTCCCTTCAAATGTCTAAATCAGTCTCCCTTTTATTCTATGGGTTAAATCAAAGGAGTCTTCAAACCTAGCAAGTAATCCCCAGCCTTGAGGCACGTTCATCATCTCATGCCGAACCTTATTAAATCAGGAAGCTTTTTCTCTGAAAGGCATTTTTGTGTTCATCTGTCAACAAATATAGGTTACACCTTGATTAATCTTTCATCAAAGTGGTGTACAGTGGCCCCCTAGAAAACAATTAAAATCAGTGAGTTAGTTGATTAAAGTGGATTGCTTCCCCTGCCTGCGTGATGAAATTACATTTGTGTGTATTCTGAATGACATATTGCTCAACAGTTTATTGAAAATTTCTCTCTCTTGTATATATTGTAATAATATAGGAGTTATCTGAATATCTGGAGGGAATACATAGGAAATCTTCAGCTAGCATTGAAGCATACATTTTGTATTACACAAATGTAAAGAAATCCGATGTTGGTGGTTTTTAAGGGTTTCTAAACCTTTGTAAATTGTGACTCTTCACTCAGCTTTCATTGGCTATGCTCGGCTGTATGAGCGCGTGTTGTTCGGATCTACAGAAAGTATACAGCGTTCGTCCTCCACAATCTCAGCAGAAATTTGAGTAGAGCTGATGAAAGCACTGCAATATGCAGAGCAGCACTTCTGACGCTTCATTTTTTAAAAGTTTACCCTGACACTCTTGTTTCCAATGTTTCCAGTCCCCACTGGTCTGAACCAATTGGGCAGGTCAGCACACCACATTTCCTGCATGTTAAGAGGGACCATGAATTAGGACCAGTCGTGGACTGGGAAGCATCGGATCTGCAGCAGCTGGGCAATGGTAAGATGAGAATTACTTTTTTTATTAGACATCTTTGTTTTGTAAATCTGGTCTGTCCTAGCAGAGGAATAGACTACAAGAGTTAGTGTTTCCGGCATAGCTGGACACTGCCAGGGATTGCAAGATCCCACTATGATGGGATTCAGCCGATTTCCCAAATGAATGCCAGCTTTCTGCCAGAGAAATACCACTGCATACAGCATTATTTTTCAGGCAGGAAGCCAGCATTTATGCTACAAACCCACCGGATGATCTTATAGTGAATGGGAATCTGGCAGTCCTCAGCGATTTTTGGCTATTCTGGATACAATAGCTCTGGTAGGCTTTTCCTCTGCAGGGACAGACTACTTGGTTTACAAAATGGACATGTGAGCCTAGCCTTATTCTACAAGTAAGTTTAAAAAATAAAACTTTTAAGGCATTGCATGCTTTGGACAAAAAAATATCCTTATAATGTGTACTTCTTCTGGGGTTGTGATCAATTGTAATCAGAGCCGCAACCTGCTAACAAGTGTTCTGTAGCACTGTGAAAAAATGTGAAAGTTGTTGTTCACAGACGCTCTCCATCCAATCTGACTGAGCTTGAACTATTTTTCAAGGAAGAATGGGCAACAATTTCAGCCTCTAGATGTGCAAAACTGGAAGAGACATACCCCAAAGGACTTGCAGCTGTAATTGCAGCGAAAGGTGGTCCTACAAAGTATTGACACAGGTGGGATGAATACAAATGCGTGCAACAATTTCCAGATTTCTATTTTTGAAAAAAAAATTACGTGAGAATTTTTGACATGAAGTCTTTATTAAGCTTGATAAAGACTTCACGTTGAAATGTCACAATGTTTGTTGTCTACTGAATAAAAGTAAACGTTATTTAAATGGGAGAGTGCTGTGGATCCTTCTACTGAGTTGACATTATAAGGGACCCTCAAGCCTGGAACCTTATCTGCATGCACCTATTTTCTTTGATTTTTAGATCTATTCTCAGCTGTCCAGTAAATTTTTCCCAACAGGTGGGTTTGGAGTGCTGCTTATCTCTTTCTATGTATTGTAGGAAGGCACAAGGGACCATCATAGATGGCAGATATGTGTCACCGAGGTTCCTGGCCTCGGTGAAGTAGGAGCCTATAGTATGTGTGTCAGCAGCAGTAGCTGACTGACAATTTGGTTATTTAGCATTGCTGAGACAGCTAATCCGGGACGGCTCTTACTGGGAGTAGTCATAGTGCTGGGTGGGTGACTACTCCCCACGGTCCAGGCCGGGTTTTGACCGGCTTATAAAAGTCAGCCAGCAGAGTCAGGTGTGTGTGTGTTCACCTGGCTGACGGTGGAGCTCTGCATGGTGGTGAGTTTTTTGGAGCCGAGCAAATACCGGAGGGTCTCTGCCGAGAGACAGAGGACCAAAGCAAGTTCCCATACACTCTGGGAGGACTACGGTACTGTGCCCTAAACAGAACTGTGTGATTTCTTTTGGATTATGGAGTGTATTGTTTTGTTTTAAGTGTTGGCTAAAGCCAGCTGACCCCTGATGTCTGCTGTATTGTTGTGCGCCAACAATAAAAGACCGTTGTTACTTTGATTTCCACCACGAAAAAAGACTGCTGTGTGTTTATCTGGAAGCTACCATTTGGGAAATCCCTACAGTATGTAGTCAGGACACATCCAGTGCGTCGCCTGGAAGAAGATCAGGGAGCAATGAGTACAGCTAGTGCAGTGCATCCCTCACTGCTTCCTGAACTTCCTGCATACTGATGACCACTTCCATAATGGCACTATAAGAGGCACTGCCATTTTCCTCCCAGTTTTGGTTGAAAAAAAGTATCTGATAGTCTTAAAAATACAGTACAGTACAGTAGGTACAAGATCTAAAAGCCTGTTACTGACTGTAATACGTGAAATACCATAGCTAAATTTTACCATATATCATCCATTATTAAATGAACATTTGCCAATATTGATGCATTTCCTTTGGCGAAGTTAGGGACCTAAGGGGGGCATGCATGACACAGGGATAAAAAAAATAGTATATTTTGCCTCCATGGGTGCACAATGTATTTGTTTTCCTAAAAGTTCCCTGTAATAATACAAATACCCACACATAAACTCAAAATAATTGATTGTTCCAACTGGAAGGCTCCCTTTACCTTGTTTGAAGCTGCAACACTCATAAATTAGAAATTCAAAAATGTATATCCAAAAGCAAAAATAACTGTGTGACCCAAAAATATTCATGTTGTTGAATTTTTCAACAATACAGAATAAGATTCATGGTTTGTGTCATGAGAATAGCATTGTTAAGTTTTCAATGCAATGAAACTCGGTCAGAGGTTATACTGCATACAGACAAAAAGCTGATAGCTACATCAATTCCTTCCAAATTTACAATTGGGCTTTTTATTTTCCAAACCAGGGACAACTTAATGAACAGCTGACTGAATGATAGAGGCACTACTGTCCTTGCTCGTAATCTTGTGTGGGTTGGAGATCTATCATGAACCTTTGGTTTCACAAAGGAGACAATAAATAAGTTCAAAAAGGAGTTTCTAGTTTAGAGGTAAAGACAATAAGGAAAGAAAAAAAAGTCTAAAACAGATAAAACAGATCATTTTAATTTGTAAAACTTTTCAATTAATCACAGAGGTCTTAGACACTTCTTAAACTTAAGTCAAATGTAGATATATTGTTAAAACATTTTATATTATAAAAAGGTTGGGTCACTAAAATGCTTGGTGAACTTGGTCATCAAAGAACTATGTGATCTTGCCTAACTACTGTTGGATAGGGTTCTTAAGTCCAGCAGAGGACTCTCCGTCTGTACCAGATTTGTGTCTGCACATTTTAACTACATTTTAATCCTTACATGGGACATATCATCAATAACATCTACAAGGCTATTTGCCAGTAAACCTATAAGAATTGACCCTAGTGGTAAGTGATAAAATTGAGAAAGGTAAGATGAATACATTGGTTTTGAATTAGAAAAAAATATATAGACTTCTCTTGTTTGCTCACCAAAAGCTCATGTCCATGAACTTGTGACCCACAGGATTATTATAACAGGTAAAAATTAATAACCTCTTGAGATATTATACAATAGTTAAATGGTTGATTAATTTTAGCATCTGTCAAGATAAGTCTTAGGCCTCTTTCACAAGGGCGTCATGTTTGACGCCTGGATAAGAGGCGGGTGCGTTGCGGGAAAATGCACGATTTTTCCACGTATGTGCAAACTGTTGTAATGCGTTTTGCATGCGCGTGAGAAAAATCGGCATGTTTTGTACCCAGACCCCAAGCCTTCATCACTGAAGTCTGGTTTCGTGTTGAGTATTCTGTATATTTTCCCTTATAACAAAGTTATAAAGGAAAATAATATCATTCTAAATACAGAATGCTAAGTAAAAAGGGCAATAGAGGGTTAAAAAAATATATAATTAACTCACCTCCTCCAATTGATCGCGTAGCTGCCGGTCTCCTGTTCTTTCTTCAGCTGGGGGGGGGGGTAAAGGACCTTCCGTGATGTCACTGGGTCACATGGTCCAATCATGGAAGCAGGTGATTGGACCATGTGACCCAGTAGCATCACTGAAGGTCCTTTACCCCCCAGCTGAAGACAGAACAGGAGACCGGCAGCTACACGATCAATTGGAAGAGGTGAGTTCATTTTTCTTTTAACCCTCTATTGCCCTTTTTACTTAGCATCCTGTATTTAGAATGCTATAATTTTGCTATTAAAGGAAAATAATAAAGATCGGGTCCCCATCCCAATCGTCTCCTAGCAACCATGCGGGAAAATTGCACCGCATCCCCACTTGCTTGTGGATGCTTGCGATTTTGCCACAGCCCCATTCACTTCTATGGGGCCTGCGTTGCGTGAAAAATGCAGAAAGTAGAGCATGCTGCAATTTCCACGCAACGTTAAAGTGATGCGGGAAAATCACCGCTCATGTACACATCCCCATAGAAATGAATGGGTCCGGATTCAGTACAGGTGCAATACGTTCAAATCACGCATTGCACCCACGTGGAAATCACGCCTGTGTGAAAGGGGCCTTAAGTGTTCTTGTATGCCTTGTGCCTTATGACAAAAATATACCCATTGAGCCAAAATAACTTTTGTTCTTAATGACACCAAATGCAATAGAAAAGTTCTCATGTGAAGAAATATTCTAATGATAGGACTAATTATCACATTGCTTTTCAACATCAATTAGACTAACGGTAGCAGGTAATGAACCAGTTAATTAACATAGCCTTCTATTGTGTTAAAGTACAGTTGAGATTGTTGGCTGTATGCAAAAAATAGTTCCCATGTTGGTGCCAAAAGTAGACATGTGTTAGTGCTTTTTCTAATCTTAAAGGGGTTGTATGAGACAACAAAAAAAGTCTATATGTTATTTCAACAGCACCACTCTTGTGCATCAAATGTGTCTGGCATTATATGCACATGAATAGGACTGAGCTGCAATATTATACATTACCAACAGATTCTGCAATAATGATCATTTAAAGGGTTTTTTCACATAAAGTTCTTGATGGGGTCCCTTCCTAAGAGCTGTTATTACCCAGGGAACTAAGATGCAGCTGTACACAACATACATTGACACAAACTGACATTCTTCAATTTCTATGGAGAAAAGGCAACCTTTTAATCAGTGTTCCCAGGAGAGTAGCGAAGGTTGGGCAGCCGGGGCACCTGCCCTGGAGGAAGAGGCTGGAGAATGGGGGGGGGCGCACTCGCCGGGGTTTACATTTTGAAGCAGGTAGCTGTCCACTTCCTGCTTCACTATTCAGCTGATCTCCGGTGCTCCCCAGCAGCCACACACCATGCTGCTGGCTGTGTGAGAAGAGTGGGGAAAGCCCAGGAATCTGCCTCCTGCACAGCGAGAAGTGGTGTGTGTGAGTGAGCGCGCCGTGCTGCTGAGGAGTGCCGGATGTGCCAATCATCAGATAAACTGTGAAGGATCGACAAGGTGGACATAACTACTGTGAGGGGCACAGAGGTGGGCATAACTACTGTGAGGTGGCACAAAGGTGGACATTACTACTGTGAATGGGCACAAAAGTGGGCATAACTACTGTGAAGGGGCAAAAAGGTGGCCATAAGTACTGTGAAGGGGCCACAAGGTGGACATAACTACTGTGAAGGGGCACAATATGGGTTAACTACTGTGAAGGGGCACAAAAGTGAGCATAACTAATGTAAAGATGGCCACAAGGAGGGCATAACTACTGTGAAGAGGCTACATGTGGGACATAACTACTGTAAGGGGACATAATGTGGGCAAAACTACAGTGAGGGGGCACAATGTGGGCATTTCTGCTGTAAGGAAAGTACAATGTGGGCATTAGTACTGTGTGGTAGCACTAATGGGAAATGCCCTATATTACCCTGTTATACATTGGGATGGCTCGGTCTTACAGGACCAGCACAGCGCCCCGCTGGGGATTTCACAGGGGCAGTCACTACCCATTCCTTACATGATTATTCTTTTTGCTTTGTCACCACAATTATCTTGCCCCAGTTCCCATGGACATCATGCTGACACGCTAGTGACATCCTGAATTCGGTAGGACCATTTGGTTCTTTCATTTATTGCCAGGTGTATTGGTACTACATGTGTACCCTATGATAGATGTTATTAGGTAAGTGGGACTGGTTGAGTGTAGTTATGCACTGGGTGAAGTTAGAGGAATGGCTTAGTGTAAAAAACATTTGCCAGCACCACTGAACTTAATCATCTTTATGCAAATTGGGGTTGGCAAGTGTTTGGTGGTTCCCTCCAGTGGTTTACACTAATCTTAATCTTAAAGGCTATTCCATCTTTCTTCTGTCACCATTAGAAATTTCATAACAATCTGCTACTGCATAGTGCGTGCAGGTCCTTCACCTAGCTGCTGCAAAATCTGACATCTGTCCGAGCACTGCTCCTGTTTCTCTCCCAGCTCTCCCCTCCATCCTTCAGTATTAGAAAAAAGGATCCAAGTTGAGCAGGTCACACAGGCTGTACAAAGTAAGGAAAACACATACAAGTCAGTTTTTCAGAGGGAAAAAAAGCAGCATCCTGGACACACAGATGTAGCATGTATTACTTGGAGGTAAATGTCTAAATGAGAAAAGTCTGAATCTGAGTTGTCAGAAATTCAGAGATTAGTACAATACATCCAGCTATCACAGTTGCACACAATGTAGTGGGAAGCAAAAATAAATTTCCAAGTGGGGCAGAATTATAAAAAGAAAACAATACCACATATGTATAGTTTTACTTGCGTTTTAATAATAAAAAAAAATAAAAACTTTGGGAAAAAACTATTTTTTCTTTGCATCCCCATATTCTGACCCCCATCATTTTTATTTTTTTTATGTGTATGGAGCTAAGCGAGGGCTCATTTTTTACGGTGCAAATCTGTACTTTTCATTGATATCATTTTGTTAAATTATTTGTGAGAGGTGAATCAATAAAGACTGTATCAACCCTCCTTTATATATTGTATTTGAACAACAGAGGGAAACGTTCCTTGACACAATTACAATCAATTACCCCAACAAGGACTGATTCTAAAACGAACCTTTAATTTACGCTAATAAAAAATGTGAAATATTTTAAAAACGCTGCTTACCTCCAGCAGTATAAGTGATAATTTACTTACAGGATCAGCGGAGTTAGCATAGATGGGGTCAGGGTGCTTCACTTTATCATGTGTGACAAGGATGGTTTAACCTATATCGCCCTATTATGCCCTATCAAAGAGGAACAGAAGGGGTCTATCAAGTATCCTGCCTACACACGCAGAGCACCCGCCCCGACAGGGGCGACCCCACACCGAACCTGACCCTGATATATGGCCAAATCCCTATTGCAGTTCTGACTAACCCTACGTGTCACGTTTCATCCATATAAATGGAATCATCAGGGGATTCCGTCAACACTGCAGAAAAAAAAGCAAAAACATATAGACCATAAAGAGTCATAAATATATATGCAAAGATAAGGGGAAAGGCCCAAACAATATATAGACACCCAAAGTAAAAACATACCTTAAATCTGTATCAAGTTTCGTGGAGAAGTTTCTCTCCTTGTGCTCAGATATAAGGGTCATATATTGACCAATGGGTCAGCAGAGTTCAGCAGCATAACCAGTGAGCATGCGCTGCCATTATCAAGCACCACGCTCCTTAAATAACCGAGTCCGCAGCAAGTTCCGGTACTCACCTCGATGCAGTGGAACGCACGCTCCAAACACTGGAAGCGACGCAACCGCGCTTGCACCATCAGCCGGAGGTGACGCAATGCCGCACACTGCGAGTCGGAACAAGAGGCCTCTCCCCCCAGCCCCGTAGCCTGGCAACCAGGCGACGCTAATACGTCACCCGTCGCCACCAACGCGCACTGAGGTCAGGCCAGCACTATAATAACCCAGCGCTATTTTTTACAAAAAAAGCCACAATGGACTTTACTAAATTTTATGGCAGTGATCATAATTTCAGTTCATGCATTACTTCAGTCATTATTATGTACAGAGACAAAGACAACAATCATTGTTTTCTAACCTAATCCTATCAGACAACTACAACCATTAATACTCTGATCACGTAACATGATATCAATTCCCATTAAATCCCTTATACATGTTCTAGACCATCTTATCACAACTCAAAGGAAGCAGGCATAATTTTGTTGCTCATTGAGCCCAAGAGGATCCACCGTCTTCAAATAGTAGATCCACCTGGCCTCAGCCTGCAAAATCTGACGATCCCAATCTCCACCTCTGGGGCTCTGCTTAACCAATTCAATACCCATTACTCTAAGACAAGAGGGATCTCCACCGTTCATATTTCTGACATGCCGTGAGATAGGGGTATCTTTTTGATTTTCCACATCATTTATATGTTCCCCTATTCTCCGACGCAATTCCCTCTTTGTTTTGCCAATATATTCTAGTTTACACGCACATGTGATTTTATATACAACGCCCTTAGAACGGCAGTTCACAAAATCGCGTATCCAGTATCGCCTATGTGTGTTGTTGCTCATAAATGCTCATAAATGCTTTACCACATTCCATATATTTACATATGAAGAAACCTGAGCACCTATAACTACCTGTGATCCTAATTTTACCTAACCAAGTTTTGGCATCAGTAACTGGGGAAAAATGACTCCTTACTATCCGATCTTATACTGCTGGAGGTAAGCAGCGATTTTAAAATATTTCACATTTTTTAATAGCGTAAATTAAAGGTTACGTTTTAGAATCAGTCCTTGTTGGGGTAATTGATTGAGAGGTGAATCAACCAAAAAACAGCTAATTCACAATTTTGACTTTGACTTTCTTTCCATTTCGCCGTTCACTATATGGGATAAATATTTTTATATTTTAATAATAGTAGGGGCGTTTTCACACATGGCGATGCCCATGATGTTTATTTTTTTAATTGTTTATATATTATTATTTTGCGGAAAGGGGGATGATCAGCAGGGACCATAGACACCGGTTGCGCAGTGGGCAACATCTTTACATATACAGGCCAACAACGTACATACTTGTTAGGTGGTCGGGAACAAGTTGATAAAGACTCATTGAAAAAAGATTAATTTTTTTTTGCCTAAAATGAGTACAGTGCAATCACAATAAAATTTCACCCACGTATGTTTTTTCAATCAAATAAATTAAACGTAAGAGGTTGGAAAACCAAGATATGAAGAACATAACATGGCAATAAGAAACAGAGCCTGGTAAATGTCCTCTAGGGAGGGCCTTTTTATGTGAATGGGTGCCAAGTAATATTACATTTACATTCCCATATAAGTTGTCCCCTGGCAATATCAACTTTTTGTTGGGGCAAACATCTGGACCCACTACCGATCTATCAGAGGTCATCATTCGTGAGAAAAGAGACAATTTATCATTTTCCCAGTTATGATCATCCTGACTGTGAATGGAGAAGAGAAAGAACTGCATTGAAGTGGAGGAATAAGATTAAACAGACCATTTTACGTGTCCTTTATACTATTATCCCATAGCTCAGCACTTGGGGAAACGGAGTTCTAGAAATGACGAGATAAATTGTGAAAAAGTTGCCATAGTCAATGTAGTTTATTTTGTTCTTCTGTCAGCGGCCTATAATCTTTCCCTCATATATATATTCTCACTAAGCCTAATAGACTTGGAGATGACTGGTTAACTCACATATGCCTGACCTTCAGCTTTATTGCTGTTATTTATGGCCCTGACCGTTGTGCGGTATTTTCCATCAATACAACAATAATAACTTTATCAGTATCTGAAAAGTCGTTGGGTATGAGCAATAATTGCCTCAAACAGCATCTTCGCAGCATCAATATAATTTCTGGTCAAAAAATAAATAAATTTGCCAGGATGTATTGCAAAATCAATACCTAATTTCATTCTTAGTATAACTTTTTAAATTATTTCCTTGGAGTAAATGGAGGGCAAGATGAATAGGTGTATGGGGCACCCTATCAAGGATTCCCTTTTCTTCCAAAAATGTATAGTCTTGCCACAGCACTAATTGAGTGAACAGTTAGATGGAAAACAATTGTTGTTCCGTATTTTATAGGTGATGAAATGAGCTCTGTCATCGTTATTCTGGATGGATTTTTCATTGAATCGTGATGCGAGTGTGTGTACTTGTAATGAAAGCTGCTTGTCTGAGCGAGGCTTCAAAGAAAGGGAAGGGAAAAATTTCATTATTATTAACTGGCGAAAGAACAAAAAATATGGAAACAATACTGAGGATTTAGCGTTTTATTCTACTAAAAATTAGGGGTTTCCCTTGAACTCCTACTACTCAAACCTTGATAGCCTAATCTAAGGATAGGCCATGTAGATGTGGATCCACTGTGACTAATGAACTGATTTGGCTTAGGGCTACTCCTTTGGACCTTATCCTGGCAGCTCCCTATACAATGATCTAGACTCTGCTGCAGGGGAACAACCAGGCTGCTACCTCAGTTCATAGGCTGCTGACATAATGGCGGTCAAGAGACATTGGTGCAAACCACAGCGGGTTCCGGCAAAACCCTAGTCAGGGACGAGGTGAGGTCAGGGCATGCAGACATTGAACAATTCAATATCAGTCCAAGGCTCAGGCTCAGTGCAAGGAACAGGCAGAAGTCATGTCAGGGAACATAGGGTCGAATTCAGAGACAGACAGAGGTCGGTAAATAAACAGGCCAAACAAGACAATGGTGCACCTTAGCAGGACAATGCACAACTAGAACCTTTTGCTCAGTCACCTTCCCACAGTAAGGGTATTTTGGGACATGGTAATGATCTTTATTTTTTTATGGTCTATTTATTTTTATTTTTAACACAGTGAAAGGGGGTAATTTTTTATGTGTTTTATTTTTTTACATTTTTAAAAACATCACAGCTTATTGGAGATTCATTGTATTTCTATAGGATCTAAAGGCCCGAGTCTGCTATAGGCACCGAATGGCTCTCTCGATCTCGCGTGGGGTGCAGTTTGGGATCTGGAAGTGCTCCAGTGTAAAGACCTCTCAGACACCATGGTCACAATTGACTACAGCATCTGAAGAATTAAAAGTGTGTGATCATTGTTATCACTGATTATGGACAATGCCTCCGGGTTACTGCTGTGTAAAACAGCAGGCATCTGGTGCTATGGCACTGGCTCAGCTTCTGAGCAGGCACCATCTTTAAAGACCTATCTACCAACGTACATGGATGATGGGGGTCAGGAAAGGGTTAATTTATTGATTTAACTGTACTTTAGCTTGGTTTACTAGATGAAGAAAGCCCAGAAGATACAGAGGTGTGACCATGGGAGTACTATATATGAGATTGACAAATATAGAGTAGGAGTAAGAGAGAATGAGAAAGATCTTATACCTGTAAGTAGCTATGGGACTGTGTGACTGAGATATGCTGCTTCACCGTCTTTTGAATGGCTGTTTATAATTGCAACTTCCCACCCTACAGTGAAAAGAGAAGCTTCATATCGCTAGTATGTGATACAATATAAAAACAGATACAATTATGCACAAAATATGATGATGAGATGTTCATTTACCCTGGGTCTCTGCTGTTTGAAACATCAGAAACCCGGAGGCTATGATGCCCACTGCGCATGCGGGCCTGCGCCATCTTCAATGTGTCGACTCCCACTGTACATGTAAGGTGGAGGTCACCAAGAGGTTAATAATTATATGCTGGAAATGTGTTGAGATTTAGAAGATGCAATCACTTACTGTAGCCCCAGAAGAAGCCGTAAATGGTGAAACCAGTGGTCGGGCAGAGCAGCATCCTTTTACTGTTTTATGTGATTTATGTCATTATATTCTTAATGCTGTCTGCACTATTTTATCTGCCTACCTGTGATTAGACTGTGGAATACGTATGAAAGTGAAGCCAAGTGAAGAGTGGATTATCTGGAGTTCTGGAGGCGGTTCTGTTTACAGTGTGGAACAGAGGAATATACATTACATACATTGGACCTGCTGCAGGAATCGGGGACCCTGAAAGATCCCTATGACTGCGTTACAGCTCGGTGTGCATAACTTCCAATATCCATTTATTTGACTCAGGGCTATAAAAGTTTCTGTGATTTGCACCTTACCTCCAAGTCTTTAATTGTGTTGGTTTCGAGCGATAGATCTCATGTGTGTATTGTTCTATATCTGTGTCTACCAGATTTTCTGCCTTTTTCTCTGGTCTGCTCACCAACAATTGAAAGTAGTGCAATATCCTCTTTCTATAATTGTATAAGCGTTTAATAGAACAGGTTCTGCAGACATCTATGTGGAAGGAGCTGAAGACATTGTAAAAGGAGTGCGCTTCTTATTGGCGCTAACACCGACCTGTTAGGCTGAGTTCATACTTGAGTTATTTGGTCAGTTTTGGCTCCATAACTGCCCAAATAAGTGAAGTGTGCAGTGATTCTAAGAGCGACGCCTGTCACCTGCGTGTCATACAGACTCACAGTATTGTTTTACTACCACAACAGACTCCCTATGCGTGTTACTGCAAGGCACAGTGTTCTACATCAAAAAGGCTCTCTGAAGCCAGGAAGTTACTGTTTTTTAACACGATTCGCCACAAATAAATTCGTACCGAACCGGAATTTTCCCAAAAAACTTGGTGAACTGGTGAATCGAATTTTTACAAAAATTCACTCATCTCTAATCTTTACGTATAATATGTAACGAGACTCACACAGTGGTGGATGGAGAATCACACACAGATGAAGACATAGCCTGACCACATAAGCTCTGCTGACATACAGCTCTACTCTCCTGCCTCTCATGTGCAGGCTCCAGGCTCTTCCTCTTCTTCAGTCTTCCACAGTTGGGCTCTCCCCTTGAAAGGAAAGGCTAAATTTGGAAATTGTGAAGCTTCTCCTAGAGCAATGATTCAGAACAATCTGCCTCTGAAAACTGTGCTGGTAGAGAGCTGCAGCAGAAAGGACATGTGCCCTGATCCATGACAAGGAGAGAGCTGCAGCAAAAAGGACACATTTCTTGAGCCGTGACAGGAAGAGAGTTGCAGCATAAAGGACACAACCCTAAACTGTCATAGGGAGAGGGCTGCAGCAGAAGGTACACCCCTGAGCCATGATAGGGTGAAATATTCAGCAGAAAGGACACATAACCTGAGCCATGACAGAAAGAGAGCTGCAGCAGAAAGTAAAATACCCCAGAGCCATGACAGTGAGAGAGAGCTGCAACAAAAAGGACGCTACCCCTTAGCCCTGACAAGGAGACAGCTGCAGCAGAAATTACACACCTCCTGGGCTATGATAGAAAGAGAGAGCCAGAGCAGAAAGAACACATCCCCATGAATTCTGAAGGGGAGAGGACCGCAGCAAAAAAGGACACAACCCCTAAGGTGCCAGTCTGAAGAGAAACTAGCAGGGAAATTGCAACAATGAATGAGGAGATCTCTAAATCCATGTGAGGTACAGGGCTAGTTTTAGCTTTATTAAAAGAGATTGTCATGTACAGTTCAAAATTAAATCTGATTTTAATTTTAAACATTAATTATGGGATAATCCTTTTAAACTAATTAATTAATCTTCACAAATTCAAATCAAGGTTTCCAGATAGATCAGATTCCAGATGTATTTCTCATGTTACCAAGATTTATAGCTGCCAAGTTCCCTCAACCAGTTCTGAAGATCTGGTTGACTATGTCCATTCATGATTCCAGAGTTGGGGGTTCTTTGAATTTCCATTTCAAGGGGATGAGTAGTATTGACACTGTCAGAAGAGTAGTGTACTCTTTACATATATGATCAGCACACCTTCTTAAGAGATGATTTCGGTGCTCAGTGTAATAGGGTGTCCCCTCTTCAATATAGGTTCATATAAACACGGCACTCGATTTCAGGTATTTTCGAAATGCAGTATTTTTATTGTTGCATATTTATGCCACCATTAGTTTTACATAATTTTTTGGCCGACGTTTCGGTCATATAGACCTTTATCAGGGCCTTAGAAACATGGATACAGGAGACCGGGTGGCCCTTTATCAGGGCCTTAGAAACATGGATACAGGAGACCGGGTGGCCCTTTATCAGGGCCTTAGAAACATGGATACAGGAGACCGGCCACCCGGTCTCCTGTATCCATGTTTCTAAGGCCCTGATAAAGGTCTATATGACCGAAACGTCGGCCAAAAAATTATGTAAAACTAATGGTGGCATAAATATGCAACAATAAAAATACTGCATTTCGAAAATACCTGAAATCGAGTGCCGTGTTTATATGAACCTATATAGAAGAGTAGTGTAGACTGTTTGTGAAGGGTCTGGGACTAAATTTTGGGGTCGGCATCACCCACAGATCGTCCAGTTCGGGGTTGAGCTACATATTAACAGAGAGTATGATCTGGATGTGGTTCAACACTATTGACCAAACATTCGTAAACTTCACACAACTGTATGTATTTTGCGGTCCGCAAAAATGTGGATGACGTCCGTGTGCATTCCATATTTTGTAGAACGGAACTGCTGGCCTCTAATAGAACAGTCCTATTCTTGTCCGTAATACAGACAACAATAGGACATTTTCTATTTTTTTTGCAGAACGGACATAAGGAGAAGGAATTCACACGGAGTAACTTCTGTTTCTTGAAATTAATGGTTCCGCATACGGTCCGCAAAAAAAACGTAATAGACACGGAAAGAAAATATGTTTGTGTGCATGAGCCATAACTGACATCATCATTTATTTGACTCTTCTTCTGATCTGTCAGAAGGAAGGAAAAATGAGACACACAACAGATCCTGTCTGTGTAGCAGCTGTAAGGCCTGTATGGTCCCATCAGAATTGGCTTGTGATTTGGTAGCCAAAAGCAGGAGTGGGTACAAAACACAGAAGACATGCAAATATTCCATTCACGTGTCATCTCTGTTTTGGATCCACTCCTGTTTTTTTCTTGGCATTAGCAATACTGATGGATTACTGACCAAATGCTTACGGAGTGAAGGCAGATGCTCAACAGACAGGATCCGTTTTTTGGGGGTTATTGTTCTGATGGATCAGAGGAAGGGCAAAATATTCATTGATGTCACCTTGCCACTCTGTGGTCTCCTGATGCTGCTGTCACCTCCACACTATATCACCTCTGTGGTCTCGTGATGCTGCTGGGCTAGTTTTAGCTTTATTAAAAAGAGATTGTCATGTACAGTTCAATATTAAATCTAATTTTAATTTTAAACATTAATTATGGGAGTATGATCTGGATGTGGTTCAACACTATTGACCAAACATTCGTAAACTTCACACAACCGTATATATTTTGCGGTCTGCAAAAAATACGGATGACGTCCGTGTGCATTCCATATTTTGTAGAACGGAACTACTGGCCTCTAATAGAACAGTCCTATCCTTGTCCGTAATATGGACAACAATAGGACATTTTCTATTTTTTTTGCAGAATGGACATATGGAAACGGAATGCACACGCGGTAACTTCTGTTTCTTGAAATGAATTGTTCCGCATATGGTCCGCAAAAAAAACGGAACAGAAACGGAAAGAAAATATGTTTGTGTGCATGAGCCATAACTGACATAATTCCCCAGCACTCCACATTGCCAAACCATTTCCTAATCCTGGACACCTACATAAGGATTGGTGAACAGAGTGTAGTTTTCTCTTTCCAGAACTCTTTCATTCTTGAATGATTCATATTTATAAGTAGACCCTGGATTTATTTACATTATTAGTGAATATGGACAAGTAAAAATAGGAACAATTTGTCACCTCCAAGAGTGACACTGACAATAATTACCTTCTAAAGGCCTCTCCTGGTAATGTATTCTGTTAGTAAACCAAATATATTTGTAACTGTGCTTATTATGCAGGAAAACCACTCCACGCCGCCAATAACAATTATCGAAGCTTTGCCATCACACTGTTAAATCAGTTACATAGAGACGGGAAAACATTTACATGTCTTAAGATGTTAATATAATGTTTTTTGTTTGTTTGTTTTTTTCTCAATGAAAACACTTTCATCTTAGAGGGTTTCTTCCAATTGTTCCCACAAGCGACTGCATCATAAATTAGCCTAAGGAATATGTTAACATTACCAATATAGTCATATAATCTTTAAAGCAAATAACTAGAGAATGGAAGGGCAGAATGTGGATTAATGGACCTTCATTTTAACACTTTGCAATGAGCGGTAGATGTAATGTAAGCAGCCCACTGGATCTCACCACTGATTATTATAACGCAGGCGAGTGTGGAGTTTACGTCCCATCACAATTAATAAACTACTCAAAATACAATTCTTGTGCCTTGAACATTTTTCTGCTCACTAAAGAAATATAATTCCCAGTTGCTGCTTTAGATTGGAGCGGGGTAATCTTATCAAGTGCATTTGTTCTACACAGCAAAATAATGTTTGCACCTAAGCTTTATGTGCATTTGTAGATTGCTTTATTAGCATTTCAATTTGCATTAAAGTAGTATGGAGCTCCATTTATTCTTTCTTAAAGTGGAATGCTTATTGGATTAGCCTATTATTGCAAGTCGTTTCTATATCAGCATTTGCTCAGCATCTCCCCAAATCTAATAGTAAGCGCTTCATCTTCGGTTCTGTCTCTTTTTAAAGGGATTATCCATTTAAGTCTAGTAATGCTGAGCTATTAGAGCAGTTCTTTGTCCAATATTCACTTCTCTTGGCCAGAAAGCACTTACAAAGAGCATCTCTAATTCTGGAGGACCAGTTCTGTCCTGCCTTACACAGAGAATCCACTGATTGGAGTGGACAGTATGTAATGCTTAATTTCCCCTGTGGTGGCACTGCAGGAAAAATGAACACTTTCTGCGACAGTAGGTTTCCCCTCAGAGTAAAGGCTCTATTATACGGAGCGAATATTGTACAGATTCTCGTGCATGCGAGTGAGAATGAGTGAGAATCGTTTGATGTAATAAGTATGAACGATTAAAGATGAGCAACAAATCGTGTTACTTGTCCTTCGTGATCTTTCAGCATACTAAAAAAATTACCGCTCCTCGTTAATAGATCCGTTCCTATAATATGGAGTCGTCTATTCGCTGACGATGTCATACATGCGTTTTGACCGAGCATATGTCCTCCATCTTTACATGTAATAACAAGGAACGATTTACAAGCAAACGAGTAACGATCGCAAGTGTGTAAGTCATTAACGAGTCTTTACACCTTCAATCGTTTATCGAGTTCTGTATAAGATCTGCTGGTGTAATAGTACCTTAAAGCTAATGGCTGGAGGTTTCGACAGGGAGATACTTGGGATCTTGCTCGCAAGTAGGGACTGAACAAAGTGGAGAACCCCTTTAAGGTATTATTCACATGTCCGTATTATGTATTGTCCTCTAGGAATATAGACTGGGACCCCTGATTATTGTACAATAGACTCATACCACATGGGTCCACAGATCCACAGAAGAGATGATTGAATCATTTCATAAGAATCAATTTGTCTCATCATGTACAGCTCTGCACCTGCAGTGGGATGTCCCCTGCCGCTTGACTGGCAGGTCCAGACATTTCGGCCAGCCCTGACAATCTATTGCCTGTGCCTCTGCTTACAGACAAAAAGACTCTGTTTCCGCTACTAGAGCATTAGCTTCTTGTGTTTCGCTACCCAGAAGTGTAGTGTTGCATATGCAGTCACTACTCCAGTAGAGGAAACAGAGCCTCTGCACTTACCACCGGGAGCAACAAAACAGCCACGAGATTGTCAGGGCCGATTCTGGTGCAGAACTCTTTGATGAGACAAATAGATTTGTACTGTAATGGGCAGTAGCCATGGAGCCATTGTGCCAACTAGACAGTTTGACTTTGAGCTAAATCTAATGGCATTGTCCTGGCGTTTCCCTGAAATTTACCCTCTAACCCTTATACAGGGATCTAGCCTTCGCTGAATGGAATCAACCAGGATGCTAACCTCCTAGCCCTGGTGTAGTTGGCAGCTGTCCCACTGGGCTCAGGGACACCTGTAGAAGCATCAAAAGTTCAGGCAAAAAGCACAGTCAGGAAACTAGCTGAGGATGGGGCAGGCAGCCCCAGTCAAGCAGGCTAGCAGTTTGGTACATGGTCAGACTAACTACACATGATACCTGCAATGGTGCACTAGGAATTAGACATCTAATCTCAGAAACCCTCCCCTTGTGGAGGCTTCTTTATACAGTATATCCAGGGGTATCCAGTTATTGGCTGGGAAAACATTTTGCTGGCTCTTTAAGAGGACGAGAGAAAGCATTTGTGTGCCCTAAAGAACAGGCCAGGCCAGGATACAGCCTGCAGAACTAAGATGGACACCGGCGGCCAAGAGCGCTGCCAGCAAAAGAGCAGGGCACAGCAGGGAAGTGGAAGTCAGCAGCATGGCGTCTGTGCCCGCAGGCAAGAGCACGGCAGCGGTGTGCGCAAACCACCAGCGTGACACTTACAAATACATTCACTCATCTCTAGTCCACGAGCATATTAAATACATTGCTTAAAAATTTAATTTATTGTGTAAAAATTCTGTTAATATCCCTAGATTTTGGAGTCGATATAACAACTTCTGTAAGAAAACTGGGGTTTCTGGAAGTGCTACTGAAACTGATTCCATTGTCCACTTACCTTGAAGAAATGACTGGTGCAATCTTGAACCTAGTCAGTACTGTAAATACTTAAAGTGTAACTACCATGCTTTCATCAAAAATACAATTGTAGCACATGTTACTGCTGCTGCAGCATTATGCATAGAGCAATCTTTAGATTCTTCACGTATCACTGTTTTCCTTGAGTTCTTCCCTTAGTTACGGCTGTGTCGAACCCCACATTATGACTATCTTCTCAAGGTGGCTCTTCTGCCAGTTCTCTGAGGCCAAAACTGCTTTCCCTCACATCCCATACACACTTGCTGTAGCCAGCAGCTTCCTGCCAGCCAATCAGATTGGATTACTGAGAGACACGCCTCCTCACTCTGAAGCCTAATGCAGCCATGCAGTGTAAAGGACCGCCTCTCCGTCTTCTGTTTATACTAAAGGGAAGACAGACAAGCCATAGCAATGCTCTTTTACGAGACCAGTGAAAAGGCACAGGGGACATTAATGAAAGCTGTTATTATAAGGTAATTACAGATCTTTTGACAATCATTGACAGACTAACTCAGGTATACATGCCTAGCTCTAATAAACTAGCAAGTAAAAAAAAAAATATAACGGTTACACATTTATACCTACCTCCAGTGTGACATTAAATGACAGCAATTCCTGCAGAAACCTCAACTATCTTAATGCAGTTGTTATACTAATCCAAACAGTTACAGATTCCAGGTGATGAACCTTGAATTCTATACTAATTCTATAATTCTATACTTTTCTATAATTCTATACTATTAAGGGGCGGGAACTGTGGAGGTCACTGTTAAAGGGGCAGGCACTGTGGAGGTCACTGTTAAAGGGGCGGACACAAAAGAGGTCAATGTTAAAGGGGCGGGCACTGTGGAGATCACTGTTATGAGGGATACTGTTGATATCTTTTTATGACACACGGAAACATAAAATGAAATAGACGAAATATACCCATCCAAAGCCGGGTCCTTCTGCTAGTCTCCTATATATATAAAAATGAATTTCTGTCTAGATGTCCGTCTGTCTAGACGTTCTTTATGCCCAACCAAACAACTGGACCGATCTTCACCAAATTTGGCATACGGTTACATCAGGTGTCTTGGAAGGTTTTCGACCGGGTCTCAGCTCTCTAGGATGTACCGTTCCTGAGATATTGCCAAAAAATGACCTGTATTACCCAATACAAACCTAGAAGGTTTTCTATTCATATCCACACGGCCACATGTCCCTTATCAGCCAATAGAAGATCGCAGGTCCTACTCCAGGTTGCGATAACAACTGATCACAGGTTTTAGCAGTTCGCAGAATTAACTATTCAGTCATATAATGTGTCAGGATTAGATACACAGCTCAGCAGACAGTATCTCACAGGATAGGATTAGATACATAAGTCACCAGACAGTATCACACAGGATAGGCTTAGATACACAGCTCAGTAAGGATTAGATACACAGCTCATCAGACAGTATCGCACATGATAGGATTAAATGCACAGCTCTGCAGACAGTATCACACATGATAGGATTAGATACACAGCTCAGTAAGGATTAGATACACAGCTCATCAGACAGTATCATTCAGGATAGGATTAGATACATAGCTCAGCAAGAATTAGATACACAGATCAGCAGATAGTATCACACATGATAGGATTAGATACACAGCTCAGCAGACAGTATCACACAAGATAGGATTAGATACACAGCTCAGCAGACATGATATTATTAGATACACAGCTCAGCAGACAGTATCACACAATATAGGATTAGATACACAGCTCAGCAGACATGATATTATTAGATATACAGCTCAGCAGACAGTATCACACAGGATAGAATATTAGATGCACGGCTTAGCAGACAGTATCACACAGGATATGATTAGATACACAGTTTAGCAGACAGTATCACACAACATAAGATTAGATACACAGCTCAGCAGACAGTATCACACAGGATAGGATTAGATACACAGCTCAGCAGACAGTATTACACAGGATAGGATTAGATACACAGCTCAGCAGACATTATCACGCAAGATAGGATTAGATACACAGCTCAGCAGATAGTATCCCCCAGGACAGGATTAGATGCACAGCTCAGCAGATAGTATCACCCAGGTTAGGATTAGATACACAGCTCAGCAGACAGTGGGGTGGGGTGCTGTAGAGGTCGCTGTTATGGGGAATACTGTTGATATCTTTTTACGACACAACAAAATAGATCAAATATACCCGTGCGAAGCCGAGTCCTTCTGCTAGTGATGTAAAAATAGCAAAACACATTGTGCATGGTACCTCAGAAGGACAGGATGGCTCATTGCTTTGTATGGTTCTTCCCTCCGGACAAAATACATAAGTGATGCAAAAAATGTATAAGTTATGCAAAATGCACTGCCATAATAGAATTTGTTTACATTTCAGTGTATACCTCTCTAATCCCACCTTAGGGCTCATGCACACGCCTGTTTTTCTGGTCCACATCCGAGCTGCAGTTTTTGCGGCTTGGGTGTGGACCCATTCACTCCTTGTGCTGTCCGCATCCGTTGCTCCGTTCCGTAGCCCTGCAAAAAAAATATAGCATGTCCTATTCTTGTCCATTTTGCGGACAAGAATAGGCATCTCTATAATGGGCCGCCCGTTCCGGTCTGCAAATTGCAGAAGGCACAAGGGCGACTTCCGTGTTTTGCGGATCCACAAATTGTGGACCGCAAAAAAAAACGGATTGGTCGTCTGCATGATGCCTTAACCTAAAAAAATGCAAATGCACCAGAAAGTAGCAGTAATGCATGCATAAGTATTCATGCGTGTTTGTAAATACTGTGGTCCAGCACGGTGCCTCAGTGGTTAGCACTGATGCCTTACAGCACTGGCATCCTTTATTGAAATCCAACCGAGGAGAGCATCTGCATGTTTGCCCCACGTTTATGTGCATTTCTTCCCACACTCCAAAGACGTACTGAAAGGGAAATTAGATTGTGAGCCCCACTGGGGAAAGAAAGTGATAGAAATGTCTGTAAAGTGCTGTTGAAGTCATCAGTGCTATGTACGTAATACAAATACCATACACATCTGTGTGTATATATGAATATGCGGTTTCTGTGCTTAGATTTTGCTTTTTGTGCTTTATTTTTCCTTCTGCTGCATTTTCAGTATTTGCCTCAGGCAGCAGAACGGCTGAATTCTCCCCTGGACTTTGAATAAAACATATGGCAAAAAAAGAATATTTGACCTTCCCTTCTTTGTCTTCTCCTTTATTAGCACTGATTTTCCTTACTGGAGTCTGTTCATTTTATAGAAGTAACCTGGACTATAGCGTAGAAGCTGTGGCTACAGCAAATCTTCCTGGCTGCTGACTGCCACCATGCTCACATTGTACCGTCAGCTACACAACATGCACAAGACTAGTGATCAGTGATGCTTCTTTTAGATGTCTGATGGTTGGCATATGATGGATTACTGAGGCATTGTGGAATGTGTAATACCAAGTGCAGTATTAAAAAGCTTCTAATCAAAGGTCTAATCAAATCAGGCAATTAAAAAGCTCCTGCAAATAAAAAAATATATAGTAAGGATGCTGCTCCATATATTTTCTACATGACACTCCAGAGATGGTTTTCTACCCTTCAACCTAAATGTTATCTTTAATCCCATAAGGATGCAGATAATTTTAGCCTTGAGGAAGCAGCATATTTTTTTTCCTTTTTCTGCATTCTTCAAGCCATATCTTTTTTTATTTTTTTACTGCTTCATTTTATAAGGTCTTGTCTTATGTATTTTTATTTTTTGTTTTTTTGCTTCATTTCTTTTAAACTATTATACATTATTATATTATTGGAACTGCAGCTAGAAAAAGTGCACAGGAGAGTGATTAAACTGATCACGGGCATGGAGGGTCTTAGTTATGAAGAAAGATTAAAATAATTGAATTTATTTAGTATTGAGAAGAGACGTCTAAGGGGGGACATGATTAACCTATACACATATATAAATGGGCCATACAAAAAATACGGTTAAAAACTGTTCCATGTAAAATGCCCTCAAAAGAAAAGGGGGCACTGCCTCCGACTGGAGAAGAAAAAGTTCAGTCTTCCGAAGAGTCAAAGCTTCTTTACTGTAAGAAGTGTAAATCTGTGGAAGAGACTTCCTCAGGACGTGGTCACAGGAACAGTGGACAGTTTTAAAAAGGGTTTTGATGAATGCCTAAAAGTAAATGAAAATGTGTAGAAATCTGAGTCTCATTTCCTTCTGGGATTCGCGTCCCTGCCTATCCCTTGGTTGAACTTAATGGTCTCATGTCATTTTTCAACCATATCAACTATGTATGTAGCTATGAATTTTTAAAAGATATTTTGTATGTGCGCTTTTTTTTTAACTTCTCCAAACACCTCAAATAGCTTTTCTAGCTTTTTGGACTTTTATAACTTTCGATCATGTTGTACCAGCTGAAAAAAGTTATGTATTTACCTGTTCCCCGTTGGTCTGTCCTGGTTCCATACAGTTTCCCAGTTTTCTTCCTGTGCTCACGTGTGCTGCTACAGCAAATGATTGGCCTCAGCAGTGACATGTTGTTTGAGGACATGGCACCACAGAAGTCAGTCTGTCCAGAAGACTACAGGATGGGGACTGGAAGACTGGTGAATGGAGCCAGAATCTAGAGAATGTAGGAAGTAGAGATAAGCAAACATTTCAAGAACTCGATTCGCAGGTTCGACGAATTAAAAAACTGCTATTTCCTGGCTTCAGAGAGCCTTTATAGTGGTGTAGAACAGTGTGCCTTGCAGTAACACGCATAGGGAGTCTCCTTTGGTAGTAAAATAATACTGTGAGTCCGTATGACATTGACATGCAGATGACAGCAGTCGCTCTTATAATCACTGCACACTTCACTTATTTGGGCAGTCACGGGGGCCAAAACTGACCAAATAACTCAAGTATGAACTTAGCCTTACAGATCTATGTTAGCGCAAAGTAGAAGCACACTCCTTTTACACCATCGTCAGCTGATGCCACATAGATGTCTACAGAACCTGTTCTTTTAAACGCTTATACAAGTAGAGCCCCCATGACAGAGTGAAGAGAGTGTCAGCAGTAAGTTTGTGTTGACGTCACTTATTATTTTGCCCTTCCTCTGATCCGTCAAAAAAGTAACCCCCAAAAAACGTATCCTGTCTCCATCCTCTTTCACTCAGTCAGTATTTGGTCAGTAATTCATCAGTATTACTAATGCAAAAAAAAAACAGGAGTGGATCCAAAACAGAGATGACACATTAATAAGGAGACCACAGAGTGGGACAATGACAGTGTGGAGGTTGCGGCAGCATCAGAAAGGCCCAGAGCGGCACAATGACAGAGTATGGAGATGGCGGCAGCATCAGCAGGCCACAGAGTGGCACAATGACAGAGTGTGGAAGTGGCAGCAGCATCAAGAGGCCACAGAGCGGCATGATGAAGAGTGTGGAGGTGGCAACAGCATCAGGAGACTACAGAGTGGCACAATGACAGAGTGTGGAGGTGGCAGCAGCAGCATCATCAGGAGGAGGCCATAGGGTGGCACAATGACAGTGTGGAGGTGGCAGCAGCAGAATCAGGAGGCCACAGAGTGGCAAGGTGACAGTGTGGAGGTGTCAGCAGCATTAGGATGCTACAGAGTGGCACAATTAAAGAGTGTGGAGGTGGCAGCAGCATCAGGAGGCCACAGAGTGGCACAATCACAGAGTGTGGAGGTGGCAGCAGCATCATCAGAAGGCCACAGAGTGGCAAGGTGACATAGTGTTGAGGTAGCAGCAGCATCAGGAGACCACAGAGCGGCAAGGTGACATAGTGTGGAGGTGGCATCAACATTAGGCGACCACAGAGTGGCAAGATGATATGGTGTGGAAGTAGCAGCAGCATCAGGAGACCACAGAGTGGCAAGGTGACCTAGTCTGGAGAAGATAGCAGCATCAGGAGACCACAAAGTGGCAAGGTGACAACGTGTTGAGGTAGAAGCAGCATCAGGAGACCACAGAGTGACAGGGTGACATAGTGTGGAGGTGGTAGCAGCATCAGCAGACCACAGAGTGACCTGGTGACAGAGTGGGGAGGTGGGTGGCAATAACAGTACCCGCTGATGATGGTGGGTGTAAGAAGGAGCACTTGGCATCAGATATGTGGCATCAGGTGGGTGGCAGCATCAGAATTGCTGAGGCAGGTAGCCAGAAGAAACCGGTCTCTTTTCTCAAAGTGTTGGTGTGGCACCTTGGATGATCTAGTCTGATGTATCAGGCATTGGTGGGTGGAAATCCTGGCTGATCCATTCCTGATTCATCTTGACAAATGTCAGTCTCTCCACGTTTTCCCAGTGGACAGGCGAGTTCTTCTTGGGGTAACTATGGCCCCCGCCGCACTAAACAAACCGCTCTGATGCTACACTACTGGCTGGGCAGGACAGCTTTACCAGGTCAAACTCTGCTAGTTGCTAATAGACAAATACACACCAAAAAGGGATATTATTTTCTCACTTCAACACACAACGGCTAATAAGCTCTTTTTCTTTTTTCCCACTAATACACACCAAAAAGGGCTTTAGAACATATAACTGCACCGCTGAACGGCAAATAGGCCCTTATTTTTTTCCACTTATACACGACACAAAAGGCTTTAGAATATATAACTGCACCGCTAAACGGCAAATATATTTTTCTCCTAGCAACCATCAGTGAAAAACAAAACACACCACCAGCACTTTCTTGCGAATGCAATGCGTTTTTCACGCAGCCCCACGTGAAAAACACAGAATATAGAACATGCTGCGATTTCCACGCATTGCACAAGTGATGCGTGAAAAAAAACACTCATGTACACAGACCCATTGAAATGAATGGGTCAGGATTCAGTGCGGATGCTATGCGTTCACGTCACGCATTGCATCCGCGCGGAAAACTCGCTCGTGTGAAAGGGGCCCTCTGCTGTAAGGACAGCGTCCTGGTAGCACCCCAAAAAGCCTTTTTTAGGGCTGGTACATCAGTCTGCTTTTTTTAATATATATATGTATTAAGGCTGACTGGTCAGCCTGCATTTGTGGGAGGGGCGGAGGCTCTTTTTAAACAAGCCACTGCCTCACTCCTGGGCGTGTGTTCTTCAGGTGCCATGCTCCAGGATCACACTTCAATTACTGGAGCTCAAATCTTTAGGGTCACCTGCCATGTTGGTCAGGTCACATTTTTCAACCATATTCGCCTGCCACGGTATTCGGGCCACGTAGGTTAATGGTAGACTCAGATACCAGGTTGGTTTTCCTGGTTCAGGATTAAACCATTCTCAGGGGTTCACAGAAGAATGCAGGGGCCATGGCAAGCAGATAGATGATGTCTGGGGAACTATTCAAGGATTCCCTTCCTACTTTCATGGTTTCTTTTGCCCCTCACTTCTTGCATAGTCTAGGCAGGCAGGTTTCTCTTTCGGTTCCACAAACTCCGGAGGCCAGGGCAATTGTCAATACTAGAACCACAGGTCACCAGATTCAGTTAATATCTCATGCTCCATTCCACAGCGTATTCCCATTCCTTCATTCCGCTTCGGGGCACTATCTGCAACAGAGCATCATGTCTACGGTTTCGTCATTTGCAAGCTGGGATGTACGTCTTCTTATGGTTTTGCCGCATACTTCCTGAATGTGCGGTCAAGATTGCCTTACAGTTGGTCACGGATTTGTTTGCACTTTCATTGTTTCTTTATAACCTACTTGGCTTGGCTTTTGCCCCCTTTTAGGCCTACCCACGGCTATGGCTAAGGGCACAATTCAAGCCATTAAGTTAGGTTTAGCTAGCACTCGGCTAGCCGGGTTAGGTTGTTCTTGATGTTTATCTCCCTAGGGTTCATCAAGCATCGTTGGCCGTAGCCATGACCACAAGTATTAAGGCTGACTGGTCAGCCTGCATTTGTGGGAGGGGCGGAGGCTCTTCTTAAACAAGCCACTGCCTCACTCCTGGGCGTGTGTTCTTCAGGTGCCCCACCCTCCCTCCCTTCTCTTTTCATTTCCACAGGGTATGCCCCCTTTTAGGCCTACCCACGGCTATGGCTAAGGGCACAATTCAAGCCATTAAGTTAGGTTTAGCTAGCACTCGGCTAGCCGGGTTAGGTTGTTCTTGATGTTTATCTCCCTAGGGTTCATCAAGCATCGTTGGCCGTAGCCATGACCACAAATATATATATATATATATATATATATATTGCAGTAGCCTGCCTGTGAGTGAGAGGCCGCAGGCCCACAGACTGTACTGTGTGCACACCACTCATATAGGGTGGCACAGTCCCTTGCAGATAAAAAAGTCATTTAATTTTTAAACTTTAATATAATTGCAGTTGCCTGCCAGTGTGTGTCAGGCCCACAGACTGTACTGTGCCCACTACCCACCACTTATATAGGGTGTCACAGTACATTGCACGGTGCACGCGCAGTGACCTAAAATTCAAACGAAGCGGACCGAGCATGGGTCTTTTTCCATCTCCCAGTTCCAAAAATCTATTCACTACACCGGCCCTGGCCATGATAGGGGACAAAACAGAGATTAAACTGATAGGAATAGTACTTAGTTAACACTAGTTGCATTGGTGGCAAATTCCATTGCAAGTGCCCAAAATTAGAAGGAAGCGGACAGAGCAAGCTTTTTTCTCTATCTCCCCATGCAAGGATTCAATTCAATACATGTCCCCTGATAGGGGACTTAACAAAGATTAAAATGGTAAGAATAGTCGTTCACACTATTTGTATTGGTGGCACAGTACTTTGCTTGGCGCATGCGCAGTGCCCCAAGTTGGAAGGAAGAGGACCGACCAACCATCTTTTTCCATCTCCCGGTTCCTAAAATCTATTCCATACACCGTCCCCTGATAGGGGACAAAACAGAGATTAAACTGGTAAGAACAGATTTTTTTAAATTAAAAAAAGAGGACTGCCTCTGCGGAGCTGGGTATTCTTTGGCCGCGTTACTGAACGCTCATGCACAATGGTTGTAGGCTCATGCGTCCTTTTGCGTAGGTGACAAACCTGGTCAGTCAAACCCAAGGCAACATCATCGACCTCATCCCATATGCGTTTTTTCTGGAGCGTGTCCTGCGAAGAGTGCTGGATCAGGCCGTAGATGATCATGAAGAGGAAGAGTTGTGGTCACCATCACCACCAGAAGCAGCCTTGTCGTCATCGATTGCTGGACCTGCGGCAACGCAGAGAGAGGAGTCTGAAGAAGAGGAGTCAGAGGAAGAAGGTGGCTTTGAGGAGGGGGAAGACCAACCACAGCAGGCGTCCCAGGGGGCTTGTTGTCACCTTTCGGGGACCCTTGGTGTTGTACGTGGCTGGGTGGAGGAAGAGACCTTCAATTACGTCAGCGAGAACAAGGAACGGGGACATGGCTAGCTTGGTATCCAACCTTGTGCAAATGGGGAGTTTGCGGTTGTGCAAATGGACTGTTTGCGGTTGTTTGCGGAGTTTGGTCTGTCACTGTGAAGCAGACGTAACCCTTACACTACCTGATCGATACAACATCATACCTTATTATATACACACTGGATGTTTTAAAGCACGTTATTCCAAACAATTTAGGAATGTTAGGTGATTTATGCACTTTATGGATTAAAACCCAACTCTGCGTCCAGTACGTAATTTTCCATGGGAGTTTTGCCATGGATCCCCCTCCGGCAAGCCACAGTCCAGGTGTTAGTCCCCTTGAAACAACTTTTCCATCACTATTGTGGCCAGAAAGAGTCCCTGTGGGTTTTAAAATTTGCCTGCCTATTGTAGTCTATGGCGGTTCACCCGGTTCGCCCGTTCGCGAACATTTGCGGAAGTTCACGTTCGCGAGCGGAAAATCTTATGTTCGCGACATCTCTACCTCACATATGCAGCAGCCATTTTATGAAAAAATATGATTCGTTACTACGAATCGCAAGGAAATTCGGCTTCGGTGCAAATCGAATAAAACCTGAAACTCGGATCGAATTCCACTTCGTCAGCTTCGATTCGCTCATCTTTTGCAGGAAGGATGAGTACTATTTTTTGTTACAGGCACAAAACACTGCTATTAAAAGTCAATAAAATTCAAAAAGCTGGCAAACCCTTTAGGTCATCGGTATCTGATCGGTGGGGGTTCAAAACCTGTTTTGGGAAGACAGCAGCGCTTCTGTGAGGACAAGCACAGCACCGTACATTGTGTAGAGGCTGTGCTTGGTTTTGCAGCTCAGCCCCATTCACTTTATTGGGACTGTGCTGCACCTAGACCACGTGTGACAGATACGTACGTCACTCGGCCTAGTTAAATCAGAGAGAAGGTTGTGGCGCTACTGCCTTCTCAAACAGCTGATCGGCGGGGGTCCACATTGTCAGACTCCCACCAATCAGATACTGATAGGTCATCAGTATAGAAATCTCAGAAAACCCCTTTAAATAATCCTTTACATTGATTTTATTGTATGCACAAGCACAAGTACAGTTGACAGATTTTTAACACTGAAAAATACCATTACTGTTGAGCGAATCGAAGTTCACGATGTGGACAAATTTGATTTGTTTTATCTAAAATGACATTAAAAAAATTCATACTCACCTCATCCATTTGCACGCGAAGAGTCCCCCACGGTCATCTTGATTGAAGATCCCGTGCAAAATCTCGTGCACATAGACGTATAACGTCATCATGCTGGCCAAAGTGATGATGTCAAGTTTACCAGCATGATGATGTTATACGTCACTGTGCACGAGATTTTGCGCAAGATCTTCCATCAAGATGGCCATGGCGGATTCTCAATTAATATGGCCGCGGCAGACTCTTTGCAAGCAAATGGATAAGGTGAGTTTTTTTTTTTTTATAGGTTAACCCCTGACAATCCTCAATGGTCATTTTAGATGCCATGATTAGCGATGAACACGGCATTTGAGGGGTTCAATGACAGGAGCTGCATCCTCGCCCTTTTTCCATCATTGGACCTGCTACTAACAACGAAATGCACTTTGTAACAAAGTAATTTGTCACAAAGTGAATTTCTTTGTGAAATTCAGCAAAGCAGTCAAATTGAAGTTTTTAAAACTTCACTCACCTCTAAATACAATGCTAATTTGCAAGAAAATCCACAGCAGAAATTTGAGGCTGACCCTTTGCATGAGGATTACCCCCAAAAATCCACTTTCACATAAAGTCCTGTGAAAAATTTCTATTGAAATCAAAGGGAGGCTGTTTGTTCATTTTATTGCACATGTATTTCAGTGTGAAAACCTGCATGAAAACTCCACCGATTAAACCTGCCCTAAAAGGGAATAACTCCAAGGCAGTAGTTTGGGGTGGCTCCAACACTGGGTCCCCTGGTCACTGTCTAGGTGTCACCATGTGTTGCTGCTTTCCGGAGGGGATGGTTTGGCGTGGTGAGCCCCAATGGGAAATAAATCTAGAGAGTCAGGGCAGTAATCCAGTGTGCATACATAATTACAGAGCTAAACCAGACATTCAAAAGGTCAGTCTGGCTTTTTCCCTCCAAAACATGCTGTTCTTTAAACTTTAGGGTAGCTGTGGAAAATTACCAGCTACTCATTATTGACTAGAAGGTCCCAAAAGTCTCTAGTGTTCATCAACTTATTCCACAGTGCTGTAAAAACACAGTGTAAATGAGCAGAGTATATATTACAACAAACATATAAAATGCAGTTACAGAGTATTAAAAAGTATGCTACAGCAAGTTAACCCTTTAAAGTGAAATAAAGTAAGGAGTTAATGACTTTACATAGGGGAAACAGGGACAAATGTCCAAAAATGTCAAGACTTTACGGTATTCCTGAACCAAGGCACTACATATCGCAGGACAGACTTTATCACTGTAGCTTACAATCATCAGGCAAAAGAAGCTGCTGACCGCAGTATCACAAACGATTCTCTATGACCTTTACCAATTGAATTTAAAAAATAATTTTGCTTGAATCTACGGCTCCTATGTAGTAGACCTTTGCATTTCGCCATGGTTCGAAATCACAACTTAACCCTATTTAGTCTAATTCTGCAGCCATATTTCTTCATATGTCCCTTACCAAATGTATGATAGCCATAGTACGGGAGTACAGTTAGATGTGAGTATAACTGCACATCGACCGCAGTTTGTATTGTGCTACCATGGCGAAGGATAGGTTTTCATAGGGGCTGTAAGCAAAAACTAGTTTATAGTAAAGCTGACTCATTTCTTCATTTTAGACGCAATGGAAAAATAAAAAAAATGCTTGTGCACGTGATAACAGCTATTCCTTAATATAGCATGAATTTGAATACAACATATTATTTTCTGTTACTAGTTACTACAAGATGGAGAGAGGTCACTAGTAATGCCTTAAATTGGTATCTCAGCCATAGCTAGTGATGAGATGCTTGGATAGAGGTTTTACTATTATTTTTTACAGTAACCCTATTGATGCTTGTAATCAAAATTATAGGGCACTACATACTGTGTTCCAAGAACATTATCACAACACCATAGTGGTTAGTATAAGGTAACTAAAGTGCATATGCCCTATTAAAGGTACAACATAGACAACAGGCCCCAAATGCACTAATACCTGATATATCTGTTCCCGCTTGCGCCTCCCGTGTCCCGACGCACGTTTCGCCCGCACTGGCTTTCTCAAGGGATACTATCTCTAGGGGGTTGTATATACCTCAGTGACTATACATCAATTACTATTGAGCTTTATGATACTTATGTTATGCTGCATGTAGTGCCCACTAATGCTATCATATATTAGATTATCCTGATATTGTATGAGCTGCGGTTACACTTTCTCCCTTGAGGGTTTAGATCCCTTTGTGTTTTTTGTACCTCCAACCATAATTATGTGATTTTATATGATGGATTTGATTATTTTAATCAGGACAATAAAGATATTGATTGAATAAAACCCGTAGGTGTTGTGCTTGTGTATATTGATGGGGTGTATCCGGGTGTTTGGGTGGCAGTCCCACGCTAAAGTTTGGTGCATAGAGATATAATTTAGAAAGAGTAATGGTGCATTATTCTGGGAATGTGGGAGTCCCATTGTTGGACTGCAATTGATCAGGATAGGAAGGCATATCCTAGGGATACTGTATGCCGTTAATCATTACGGCAGGAATACCCAATTCAGGGAGTTAAATTATTAATTAATTGGATTACTCCTGGGAGTTATCAATAAATGTCTGTCCCAGGCCCCCATGACCACTACTCCTCTCTTTATTTCATTATATTGATTCTAACGAATACAAAATAATGCTTATTATTTTTTTTATGCTTTTTAGACTGTCTCTAGACTCTTATAGAAATGTTATATCTGGACCCCCACCTTGCAGGCGAAAGTTTGTTATTCCATTTTATGTAATCACATTATACTGTGTAGAAAGCCAGTGTTGTATAGCATCTTATAACATCTGTAATGCTGTTTTTTAATTTGGGTCAGGAAACCTATGAGCTCATTGCACAATTATTACTTGTCCTTGTCAAAAAATACTACCTGTCGCTCCATGGTATGTTCTCTATGGTGGCTATAATGAGTAGATTTACTAGGTATAAGGGTCAGTATGTAAGCTGAACCGCAATGGGCCAGTTGCAAATTATGTCACAGATGCAGCCAAGGTGCCGCAGAAAACAGCCAGCTTTACTAGATATGGCGGTATAACATTATGACCTCTGGCTTCTCAATGGTACAGGATATGTATAGTCACAGCTCACATGTGGCAATAGTGGATCTCCTTCCCGTGATTATTTGCATACTGTATGCCACTCCCCTGATACAGGAAGGGTATGGCCTCTCCACAGGCCTGCACTGCCACTTACGCCTGGGTCCACATTTGGCATTCGTAGTCAGTTTGTGGGGAGGCTCTTATGTCCATCTGCTTTTCAAATCATCTCAGTCACTTCCTCTATGCAGGGACACTCATTCTTTACCCACTGCCATGACCACACAGGAAGCATACTTTCCACCCTCCTAGATCCTATGTTCTACCATGTTACGTCACTCTAGCCGATCCTGACTTAAAGAGGACCTTTCATCGGGACAAAAAATGTGAACTAAGTATGCTGACATGTAGAGCGGAGCCCAGGAATCTCCCCGCACGTACTATTATCCCTGGGCACCGCTCTGTTCACCCGGTATAGGCACCGGTATTTTCTGTGACTTGGTCATACTAGGCGGAGCCTAGTATTACTTGGTTATACTAGGTGTATCCCAGGCTGTAGCGCTGGCCAATCGCAGCGCTCAGCTCACAGCCTGGGAAGTTTTTTTCTCCCAGGCTGTGAGCTGAGCACTGCGATTGGCCAGCGCTACAGCCTGGGATACGCCTAGTATAATCAAGTGATACTAGGCTCCGCCTAGTATGACCAAGTCACAGAAAATACCGGAGCCTATACCGGGCGAACGGAGTGGCGCCCAGGGATAATAGTAAGTGCAGGGAGATCCATGGGCGCCGCTCTACATGTCAGTATACTTAGTTCACATTTTTTGCCCTGATGGAAGGTCCTCTTTAAGTCAGGATCGGCTAGAGTGACGTAACCCCCATGCATGTATTGTAAGCCAAACCCGCCAAGAATGGCAGGTTCGACTGACAATCTAATGTGTATGGGTAGCTCCTGATTCTCCCCCAGCCCCAACAGATGATGTCTGAATATTTTCACTTGATCCTTTTGTACTCATGAAAAATAAGCTGATGCCAGAAGTGTCTGGCAGTGGCTTTCTCCCCATTTAATACACATACACAGTCGACTGAATGTGTATGGGAAAGCTGGAAGGGAGTCAAGAGACATAGCTGTTCGGCTGACAGCTATTAAACATGTATGGTCACTCTTAGGCCTTGCCAGAGATTTGTGAATCAGCAGCAACAGTCCTGAACATGTCATGAGGGGTCACTCCACCACCTTAAAGGTAGAAACTAAGACATGGTTGTTATCCAAGCTCATATAGGCCTCCAGCAGTTTTCCTCAATAAAGCTAACATTCAGTAATTCAGTCTCCCACCTTCCAATGCTAAGGGGATGACCCTGCTGACTCTGTCCAAGTATACACAGCAAAGCTTGAAAGCAATCTGCTGAAAACTAGAAACGTCAACCTACTGAGGTTGTTCCAGTGGCCTGTGAGAAACTTGGACTATTTAAGGATTTTTCTTTGCCTGGATAGCCACAAAAAAATTTGAAAACCATAAAAAAAACTTAAAATGTATGTTTATTAATGATGAGCAAGTATGCTCGGCCGAACATCTGTTCGGCTCGAGCATTGAAATGCTCGGCACATGGCTGTACTTGACCGAGTACCACATTTGCTCGAGCGCAATGCACGAGTCTCCTACCCCCTATATAGCACCCGATGAAGCATGTTTGGCTCAGACGTAGACAGGGAGAGCATAGGGTAGGAATGGAAAGACAGAGCAGGGAGCGGATTTCAGCGATTTTAGTTAGAGAAAGCGTTTCAAAGACCCAAAAGTCCTTTTAAGGACTACTGTGTGTGTGTGTTTTAGATCAACAATATATTTCATAGCAGTGTCAGGGACATTTGTGCTAAGGAAGGGACAGATAGTGCACGGAGAGAAATTTACTGTATTTAATACCACAAGCTTTTCAAATACCCCAAAGTCCTTTTAAGGGCTACTATGTGTGTGTTTGACAGCAGCAAGATATTTTTATTTTATAACTATTAGTGACATATGCAAGTTCATTATCCACAGACTGACTCTTTAATAATCTGGGTCACATCCAGTGTCCATAATCTGTGGTGTTCTCTGTAACCAATACTGTCCTGCATCATAAAACACTGTCTGTATTATAAATTCCAATAATCTGGGCCTAGTGTAGTGTCCAAAATCTGTTGGTTTTTGTATCCAATACGGAACTGCATCTGAAAAAACTGTCTATTTTACAACTTCCATTAATCTGGGCCTAGTGTAATTTCCAAAATCTGTTGGTTTTTGTATCCAATACTGAATTGCATCTGAAAACAGTGTGTATATTACAACTTCCATTAATATGGGCCTCATATAGTGTCCAAAATCTGTTGGTTTTTGTATCCAATACTGAGCTGCATCTGAAAACAGTGTGCAAATTACAACTTCCATTAATCTGGGCCTAGTGTAGTGTCCAAAATCAGGGTCTCCGACAGCAGCTATGTTACTGGCTTCAATTCCCACTTTTCCCCCTCTGCCGCCTCCTCCTCCACTTCCACCTCCAGCAGCAGTCAGAGATCAGTCGCTAGTTGGATGCAGTATAGCACTGCTGTGGGTAAGCGTCAACAGGCCGTGCTAAAGCTGATGTGCTTAGGGGACAAACCACACACCACTGCAGAGCTGTGGCAGGGTATGAGGGACCAGACCAAGCTGTGGCTCTCGCCACTCAACCTACAACCAGGCATGGTTGTGTCTGACAATGGCTGTAACTTGGTGGCGGCTTTGAAGCTCGGCAACCTGACACACATCCCATGCCTAGCCCACGTCTTAAACTGAGTGGTTCAGCGGTTTTTAAAAACATATCCCAATTTGGCAGAGCTACTAGTTAAGGCGTGCCGTGTGTGTGCCCATTTCCGCAAGTCGTCCACAGCTTCAGCCATTCTCTCAACCGGCTTCCAGCTCACCGACTGTTGTGTGACGTGAGCACGCACTGGAACTCTATGTTCTACATGTTGGCCAGGCTTTATGAGCAGCAGAGGGCAGTTGTGGAATACCGGCTACAACATGGTCATCGCCTTTCCAGTCAACTGCCACTATTCACAAGCGAGGAGTGGGCATTGATGTCAGACCTCTGTGAGGTTTTAAAAAACTTTGATGAATCCACATAGATGGTTAGTGGTGATAACGCTATTATCAGCTTAACAATCCCACTGCTGTGTCTACTCAAACAATCACTACGTACAATTAAGGACGACGTTCTGAATGTGGCAGACGAGGAAATGGGGGAGAACATTACACAGGGTGATAGCCAGACCACCCACAGTTCGTCTTCTCAGTGCGAATTGGGCCATGAAGAGGAGGAGGAGCTGGAGACAGTTGCCTCTGCTACAGAGGGTAGTACCCATGGAACTTTAATTCCATCTGTTCAGCATGGATGGGCAGAAGAGGAGGAGGAGGATGAGGGGATGGAGAGTCATCCTGACGCTGACATCGACGTCTTGCCTGTTGGTACTTTGGCACACATGGCTGACTTCATGTTAGGTTGCCTTTCCTACGACCCTCGCGTTATATGCATTTTAGATAACACAGATTACTGCATGTTCACCCCTCTCGACCCCCGCTATAAAGAGAACTTCTCATCTCTTATTCCTGCGGTGGAGAGGATGAGTAAAATGGTGCAATACCAGAAGGTACTTGAGAGATTGCTCCAAAATTTTCCAACTGACAACACAGCCGACAGAGTCCATACTTCCTTAGGCAATCGATGAAGGGAGACAAGGGGAACACACAGCAGTTCCAACCAAAGCAGGGCAACACTCTCCAAGGCATGGGACACTTTTATGACACCCCGCCGGCAACCTCACCCTGAAGCATGGCCTAGTGGCACAAGGAGGGAAAAGTTTTGGAAGATGGTGAAGGAATACATTGCAGATGTTTTGGAGGGTCAGCTCACCAGCAGGTCCTCAACCATAATATTTTAGAGGGTCAGCTCACCAGCAGGCCCTCATCTATAATGTTTTAGAGGGTCAGCTCACCAGAAGGCCCTCAACCATAATGTTTTAGAGGGTCAGCTCACCAGAAGGCCCTCAACCATAATGTTTTATGGGGTCAGCTCACCAGCAGGCCCTCAACCATAATGTTTTACAGGGTCAGCTCACCAGCAGGCCCTCAACCATAATGTTTTACAGGGTCAGCTCACCAGCAGGCCCTCAACCATAATGTTTTAACGGGTCAGCTCACCAGCAGGCCCTCAACCATAATGTTTTAGAGGGTCAGCTCACCAGCAGGCCTCGACCATAATGTTTTAGAGAATCTGCTCACCAGCAGGCCCTCAACCATAATGTTTTACAGGGTCATCTCTCCAGCAGGCCCTCAACCATAATGTTTTAGAGGGTCAGCTCACAAGCAGGTCCTCAACCATAATGCTTTATAGGGTCAGCTCACCAGCAGGCCCTCAACCATAATGTTTTACAGGGTCAGCTCACCAGCAGGCCCTCAACCATAATGTTTTACAGGGTCAGCTCACCAGCAGCCCCTCGCTCCTAATGTATTAGAGGGTCAGCTTAGCAGCAGGCCCTTGCTCCAAATGTTTTTGAGGGTCACCAGCAGGCCACCAATCATAATTTTTCAAGGGTGTGTATGATGCCCTCCTTTATGTGTAATAAAGGGTGTATTGTAGTGCCAGTTCCTTGTAATTTTTGGAAGCCCTTTCACTTAGTGCATAGACTTTATGAGTGTAGGAGTCCCACTACCTGAACAATTGTACCACAACCTGAACCAATCTACATCCTGATCTTTAGCTTTATCATACAGTTGAAGTATTCTAGAGTGGTGCCATCGTGGATATCTCTAGAAAAGGAACTTTCTCCCTTACTGCTTGTAGCAACCCCTTGGATTATGCCATCAGATAGACTCTCTATTGAGGAGTAGCCTTTTTTAGCTTGGTAAGCCCTATGTGTGTTCCCACGGTCCAGGCCACCAGAGTGCCATGCATGGTATATCAGCTGTGTTTGGTATTGCAGCTCAGCCCCATTCACTTCAATGACCTTGACCGATGAACGTGACACATGGCCTAGACTAAGTAGTGAGAAGGCCACGGTGCCTCCTGAAACAGCTGATCAGCGGGGAATCCTGGCTGTCGGACCCCCACCGATCAGATATGGATGACCTATCCAGAGAATAACTCATCAGTATAAAAGTTTTGGAAAACCCGTTTAATGTAAAAACGTGATTTAAACAATATTTCATTTTCTGATGACACATTCCCTTTAAATGCTGTATGAGTGCAAGAAATCATAAAACCAAGAGCATTTGGAATGCATGTCCAGCTGAAGAACGTGTATATATCTATAGTCCAGAATTTGTGATAAGTACTTTCAGTTACGACTGGTTGCCGTGATAGTCGATGCTGTGAGCACGGGACATGAGCCTTTAGTAATCCGTTTCTTTTAATTTTTCAGAAGAGATGCTTCTGCATATTGTGACGGTTTTATATGTAATGTATTTTCTGTGAGTGACAGGTTTATTTCAAACAGCTGCATCTGGAAGAGGCGATAAAAACACACAACTACCGCTCATCAGTTTCCCAAACTAGAAATGGCCAACTCTATTCAGAATCGCCTGCTCCATTAATACTATGATTATCTTAAGTGAAGGTAAACATCTGGTTAATTTAATTTGGCTGCAGCTATCTGTCATGCTAATGAGATGACTGCTCTCTGAAGTCTTGATAACTCATATCTATTTCCTGCCTTTGTCCATGAAAATGCCTGAATCATTACATTTTTTTTCACATGGAATTTTTAATGCAATTATTCATGGACCTTATTATCGTTTACAAAAATTAAAGGAAATGTGTCACCAATTTTTTTTTTCTGCCAGTTAAAATCAGATAGCAGCACTTATCCTTTTTCTAATCTGTTTTTATTTGCAGATTTTTTTATTGCCTGATCTGTTCTCAACAGCATTTAGAAAATTTCATTGACTTCTATGAGAGAGTTTTCTAGGCATGCTCTGTGAACTGTGCAGAGGTCATTGTACAAGGGAAGAATAGATAAGCTCTGACAATCACCTATTGTGAATGGTGTATCCCTTCTTATCTATACACAGAGGTGGTATCATTATAGGCAGGATTAGAGTGACACATAAGCTAGTAACTGCAATAAAGTGATCTGTACAGACTGTTATTAGGCTTAGTGCGCAAAATGCAGGATTTTATGTTTTTTCTTTAAATATAGATAATGACATGGAATATTAAAAATAAAATCATCCAAAATTATTTAAAATATGTTTAACATTAAAAAAATGTGATTTAGACTACTTTCACATATGCATTATCGCTGTCCGGTTTTGAGATCTGGCATGGGATCTCAAAACCACAGCAAAATGCATCAGTTTGAATAATACAACCGGCTGCATCCACGCAGGTTGGATCTGGTTGTATTATATTGAAAATGAACATACCGGATCCGCCAATAAAACCATTGTAAGTCAATGGGCGCCAGATGTTTTTTTTTTGTGCCTGGATCTGTATGTTAATTTTTTATAAAGTAGCCTAAATCACGTTTTCATCTTAAAAACTGCTTGCAGTGGTTTTGCATCCGGTATGCGAATGCAACAAACTGGAACAGAATGCATTCTGGTGCACTCTGTTCTAGTCTTTTTAGTTTTGTCTCCATTGAAAATGAATAGGGACAATACTGAAGTGTTTTCCTCCGGTTTAGAGATCCTTTGCCGGATCCCCAAACCAGAAAGGAAAACGTATATATGAAAGTGGCCTTACACAATAGGTCATTTTCTAATTACCCATTTCCTTTAAGATGTGGCCTAACAGATTGCTTGTGGAAGAATTACTGCAAGAGATGAGTGAATTTCCCAAAAATTTATTTTGCGTCCAATTTAAACAAAGCAATTAGAGATGAGCAAATCAAATCAGACAAAGTGGAATTCGATTTGAAATTCAGGAAAAATTCAATTTACAACGAATGCGAAGTTCCCTAATGCTTCGTGGTTATGAATCGCTATTTTTTCTAAAATGGCAGCCACACATGTGGGGACTGAGGACATGGGGCAAGGAACTCTAGGAAGGTGGGATCACCAAGATTGACATGCATGCAGCCAGCAAGCCCTGTGATCTCACAGCCCTATAAACATGGCAGCCATTCTAGAATCTGCCATTTTCCAGCTTTCTGAATGCAGGGACAGACATGAGAAAGCGCTAGGGACAGCAATTGTAAAAAGTTAATTGTGAAAAAAAAAACTGAAAAAACTATTTATAAATTCAGGGAATGGATAGGGAGAAATCTTTTTTGCAGCTTAGTGCAGGGAGAGACATCAGAAGGCGCTAGGGACAGTGCTAGAAAACCGATTTACAAGTGCAGGGAAAGATAATTTGGGGATCCAAAAAACAGCAAAAACAGCTCTGTCATTCTTGGGGTGCAAGTGCTATACTGAAAAGCCTTTAGTGGCTTATATCTGTGAAAAAAGAAAAAGATATACATAGTTCAGTTCTGCAGTTATAAGTGTGTTGCAGTTATTTGAGGATAAAAGCGTTTAGTAACGTATTTCTGCACTACAAGAAAAATATATACACCATTCACTATTGCCGTTATTTGCGGTAAAATCGTTTAGTGGCCTACTTCAGTAGAAAAACAAAAATATACACGCAGTTCACTTCTGCAGCTATATGTGGTGAAAGCGTTTAGTGACGTATCTCTGTACTACAAGAAAAATATATACGCAGTTCACTTCTGCAGTTATTTGAGGTTAAAAGCGTTTAGTGACGTATTTCTGTACTACAAGAAAAATATATACGCAGTTCATTGTTGCCATTTTTTGCGGCAAATGCGTTTAGTGGCTTCCTTCATTACAAAAAAAAAATATATACGCAGTTCACCTCTGTAGCTATATGTGCTGAGAGCGTTTAGTGATGTATTTCTGTACTACAAGAAAATTATATACGCAGTTCACCTCTGCAGCTATATGTGGTGAAAGCGTTTAGTGACGTGTTTCTGTACTACAAGAAAAATATATACGCAGTTCACTTCTGCAGTTATTTGGGGTTAAAAACGTTTAGTGAGGTATTTCAGTACTACAAGAAAAATATATACGCAGTTCACTGTTGCCGTTATTTGCGGTAAAAGCGTTTGGTGGCCAATTTAACCTCTTACCGACTGCCTAACGCAGGATTGCGTCCTGCGGGCGGTCGGTTTGTTCCTCCTTGACGCGCGGGCGCGTCATCTCGCGAGACGCGAGATTTCCTGTGAACGGATCCGCAAAACACGGACACCGGCAAGGTGCTTTCCGCATTTTGCGGATCCGCACATTGCCAGATCATATAGAAAATGCCTTTTCTTGTCCGCAATTGCGGACAAGAATAGCATATGCTCTATCTTTTGCGGAGCTGCGGCCGGATGTTTGGGGGCCGAAACCCGGAAGTTTGCGGCCGCAGCTCCACAAATGCTGATGCGGCGAGCACATAGTGTGCTCTCCGCATCACCGCCGGGTGATGAATGGGTCTGCATCTATTCCGCAGAATTGCGGAATAGATGCGGACATTTTTGCGGACGTGTGAATGGGGCCTTACTACTTTTTTTTTTGCACATTTTTTGGCAGAGATTTTTTCATCCACATTGATCGATGCGAATGAAGAAATCTGTGCCGTTCATTTTTTTTTTTCAGCCCAGAGGCTGAACGGAAAAAAAAAATCTCATTACCCGTATGCTCAATATAAGGAGAATCGCAGAAACTCCTAATGCTGGCCATGCGTGTAATGATTGCGGAGACCCTCAAATACCAGGGCAGTACAAACACCTCACATGTGACCCCATTACACCCCAAGGTAATTCATGCTGGGTATGGTGAGTTCATGTAAAATTTTATTTTTTGTCACAAGTTAGTCGAATATGAGACTTTGTAAAAAAAATATATATATATATATCAATTTCCGCTAACTTGTGCCAAAAAAAAAAAAAGCGTGAGAATCCATATGCGTAAAAATGCCCTGTGAAATCCTAAAGGTACTCATTGGAATTTGGGCCCCTTTGTGCATTTTGGCTGCAAAAAAGTGGCACACATGTGGTATCGTCGTACTCAGGAGAAGTAGGGCAATGAGTTTTGGGGTGAATATATAATATATACGCAGTTCACTTCTGCAGCTATATGTGCTGGAAAGCGTTTATTGGCCTATTTCAGTACAAAAAGAAAAAAAATGTACGCACTTCACGGTTGTGGTGAAAGTGGCCTATTTCACTACAAAACGAAAAATACTGTATATACGCATTTCACTTCTGCAGTTATATGTGGTGAAAGCGTTCAGTGTCCTATTTTAGTAGAAAAAGGAAAAATATATACGCACTTCACTGTTGCATTTATTTGTGGTGATAGAGTTTAGTGGCCTATTTCAGTACAAAATGAAAAATATATACACATTTCACTTCCGCATGAATATATTCACTTCCGCTGAATATATTCAGGATTAACTTTTGCAGTTATGTGGTAAAACCTTTAGTGACGTATTTCGGTTCAAAAAACTAATTTTATTCAGCGCTCAGCACTGTATTTATATGCGGTAAGATCATTTGTGACGTATTTTGTTTGAAAAACTAATTTTATTCAGCATTCAGAGCTGCAGTTATATGTGGTAAAATCTTTATTGACGTATTGCCGTCGAAAAACAAATTTTATTCAGGGTTCAGCGCTGTAGTTATATGCTGTAGAATCTCCATGATGTATCTATGATAAATCTGCAGAGTGGGGGCCCCGTGTGGCTTCTAGACACATTGACATATTTCGATGGAAAAACAAATTTTATTCAGCGTTCAGCGCTGTAGTAGTATGCGGTAAAATCTTTTGTGACTTATTTCTGTGGAAAAAACAAATTCATTTGTGACGTATTTCGGTGGAAAAACAACTTTTATTCAGTGTTCAGTGCTGCAGTAATATGTGGTAAAATCTTTATTGAAGTATTTCGGTCGAAAAACAAAATTCATTCAGTGGTCAGCGCTGCGGTTATATGCGGTAAAATCTTTATTGAAGTATTTTGGTAGAAAAACAACACTTATTTAGCAGTCAGCGCTGCGGGTATATGAGGTAAAATCTTTAGTGACGTATCTTGATGAACTTCGCAACTCCTCCGGGCTCAAAGCTATCTTGACGCCTTGTCTTCTTATTGTCTGTAGCTACTAGAGGTTCCCCCAGAAGTATCTTGGTCGATCATCACTCTATCATTGTGCCACTCAGTGGCCTATTCATGCTGCTGCCACCTCCACACTCACTCATTGTGCCACTCTGTGGCCTACTCATTCTGCTGCCACCTCCAGACTCTGTAAATTGTGCCACTCTGTGGCCTACTCATGCTGCTGCCACCTCCACACTATGTCACCTTGCCACTCTGTGGTCTCCTGATGATGCAGCCACCTGCACACTCTCTCACTGTGCCACTCTGTGGCCTCCTCATAATGCTTCCACCTCCAGACCCTGTCATTGGGCCACTCTGTGGTCTCCTCATGCTGCTTCCACCTCACCACTATGTCATAGGGCCACTCTGTGGACTTCTCATGCTGTTCCCACCCTCCTCACTTTATGACTGGTCCACTATTTTGGCTTTCGGCCTGGCTGACATCATCATTTATTTAACACTTCTTCTGATCTGTCAGAAGGACAGAAAAATGAGACGCACAACGGAGCCTGTCTGTGTAGCAGCTTTAAGGCCTGTATGGTCCCATCAGAATTGGCTTATGATTTGGAAGCCAAAAGCAGAAGTGGGTGCAAAACACAGAAGACATGCAAATATTCCATTCACATATCATTTCTGTTTTGTATCCACTCCAGTTTTTTTGGGCATCAGCAATATTGATGGATTACTGACCAAATGCTGACCAAGTGAAGGCATATGCTTCACAGACAGGATTCGTTTTATCTGGGTTATTGTTCCGACGGATCAAAGAATAGGGAAAATTAATCAGTGACATCAACACAAACTTACTGCTGACACCCTCTCCACTCTGTTGGGGGCTCTACTTGTATAAGCGTTTAATAGAACAGGTTCTGTGGACATCTATGTGGAATCAGCTGACGACGGTGTAAAAAGGAGTGTGTTTCTTCTTGAAGCTAACATCTACCTGTAAGGCTGAGTTCATACCTGAGTTATTTGGTCAGTTTTGGCTTCGTGACTGCCCAAATAAGTGAAGTATGCAGTGATTCTAAGAGCGACGCCTGTCATCTGCATGTCATACTGACTCACAGTATTATTTCACTACCACAGCAGACTCCTTATGCGTGTTACTGCAAGGCACAGTGTTTTACATCTATATAAAGGCTCTCTGCAGCCCCAAAATAGCAGTTTTTTAACGTAATTCGACGCAAATAAATTGGGATCGAAGCGAATTTTTCAAAAAAATTCGGCGAACTAGCCGAATGGAATTTTTGAAAAATTCGTTCATCTCTAAAAGCGACCATCAGATTGATTCAGGTTGGACAAGAATAGGACATGATCTATAATTTTTGTGGGTAAAAACGAAAAGGGGGGGTTTCAGTCAGCACTCCCTGTATGCTGGTGCACGTAGGTTATGGCAATTATACATACAAACACAAAAATATAACAGCACTCAGCAACTAGAGATCTGCCCAAGATGGGAGCTGTAAGAGGACATTAGTGATATTGCATGCAAACAGTGGAGACATTGGTTTACATTTTGATCAAAAGGTAGTAAGCCCACTCACCCCGACACGGTTGTCTCCTAGAGTGGGTACTAACGCTAAATCTGACCTACTATAGGCCATGACAGCCACATAAAATCCTCCTAACGCTAAGTCCTACCTGTTATGGGCCACGACAGCCACATAAAATCCAGGGAGTGTGAGCCCAGCATGCACGCTGGGATAGACCTTACTTATTAACCCCTTCTGGTGCTGCAACAGCCTCCATTAGATCCAGGGATGCAGGTACCAACATGCATGCCGAGCCCACTGTGCACTCCTCCTGGAGCCAGATGGCTACTAGCAGGCAATGTGAGTACACATTCAGCTTTATACTCACTCTGATTGAAAACCAGCATCTAGGGCAGAAACACTAGTCAGGTGTGCACGACTGAGAAGGAGGCCGCCACACCTCCAACATATATTAAGTAAAAACGAAAAGGGGGGGTTTCAGTCAGCACTCCCTGTATGCTGGTGCACGTAGGTTATGGCAATTATACATACAAACACAAAAATATAACAGCACTCAGCAACTAGAGATCTGCCCAAGATGGGAGCTGTAAGAGGACATTAGTGATATAGCATGCAAACAGTGGAGACATTGGTTTACATTTGGTTTACACCAATGTCTCCACTGTTTGCATGCTATATCACTAATGTCCTCTTACAGCTCCCATCTTGGGCAGATCTCTAGTTGCTGAGTGCTGTTATATTTTTGTGTTTGTATGTATAATTTTTGTGGGGCCACAGAACGGAGCAACGGATGCAGACAACACACATGTCTGTCCGCATCTTTTGCGGCCCCATTGAAGTGAATGGGTCCGCATCCGAGCTGCAAAAAATGCTGCTCAGATGTGGAACAAAATTAGTTTTGTGTAAATGCACCCTAATCCTGTAAAATCCCATAGACTGTAATAGTATTCTTATGCAATCTATTGTACAAGTGATCTGTAGAGACCCTACAATAGAGAACTCAAAATGACAAGAAACAAAACTGTAAAAGGTTTTTAAAAAATTTAAATAAAACAAGTGAAAAAATAGCGTGGTGGTAAATATGCCTGATTTTCATCTACAGGCTACATTTTGGTGCACCTGTAAGGCCTGGGCCATATCAGACAGTCTTGGGTGTGGCTTACAGCCTTCTCCCTCCTCTCATTGTAAGCATGGCTACATGCTGGAGGTTACTGTGAGTTTGCTGTAAGTTGGCCTTACGCTCCTGTAATTCGCCCACTGGCCCCTGGTATTGCCCATATGGCACAGGTAGGTGAGTGTTAGGTCTCAAGCTACTTGAGAAACCTTGGCACGGTGCTCGGGCTTAGACATGTCCTCCATGGTAGGATATGTTTGCTAATCTCTCAATTTTAACATCAGTGTGAGGGTTTAGTAAGACCACAGAGTGCACCTGTCTTTTCAATTGGTATATTAAAAATTTAAATAACTAAAATATTTAAAAAAAAATGTAATCATCCCCTTTCCAAATTTTCCATATAAAAAAAAACAATAATGAAAAAAAATATAAACATATTTTCCAGCATGGTAAATGCCATAAAAGAGAAAATAAAAATCCACCAATTTTTGTTCACCTTACCCCTCCCGAAAAAATTATCAAAAAGTCTTATGTACCCCAAAATGGTACCAATCAAAACTGAAGCTCGCCCCACAAAAAACAAGACCACACACACCTCTGCAAATGGTATATATGCATTTGGTATTGCCTTAATTATACTGACCAGCAGAATAAGTTTGTTGTGTCATTTTAATCCATAGTGAATGCCATAAAAACAAAACCTGAAAAACCATGGCAGAAATTTTCTATTTCACCCCCCCCCCAAAAAAAATCTAGTTTTCAATGCAAGATATAGGGGTAATTTATTAACCTGAAATACTCCTATATTAGGCGCATTCCAGGTGCAGACTGTGGTGCAATACAATAGGCTGGCATGTACTGTTTCCATAAGTTCACTTTTTAGCTATGTTGTATTGACTTCGTAAGGTTTAGCAGGGTTCGCTCAGTTTTATTAGGGGTATATACTGATGTAGCCTTAAATAAGCCACAATAGAACCACTATACAAACAGATAAAGCTCACGTCTTCTCTGATTACGTCTTAGCCTGTGGTTGAGGGGCAGTGCTCCATGTGCTCTATGAACACTTTTCTGACTAAAACTGTACTTTCTATACATTATTCTGCTTCTACAAACTAGGAAAGGCCATCAACATTATATTGGTGGGGATCCAACTATCTTCTTCACATTATTTATTTGCACTAAACTAATTTAATCTATGCTCTAGAAATGTCTGACCATCTGGCACCTTCCTAGAATCCAACATTGGAACTATTTTCACCAGATTAACTGGAATTCTTAAGCATTATTTAATTTTTATTATATTGCAGTAACATCACAGTTATAATTGCTAATGGCCAAAAACAAATCTCAAATAGTTAGTTTTGCCCCCAAGCACCCCAGTCCTGGAAAAACAGTGCACCGGAGCACTCCATACTATAGTCCATACTATAATCTCTAGGGATGTGCCTGTTATCAGGACTGGTTTTACAGAGTAGCATATTAGGTAATTGCCCAGGGCCCCCGAACAATATAATGTGGGCACTAGATAGAGGTATTATTTAGATAATCTACAGATTTGTTATGTAGGAATTGTATGGTGAAAATAAATTGTCTAAACATGTTCAGAGGAGCGGGCTCTACTTGGATTTTAACACATTTTCTACAAAACCAGGTCTATTGCTATTTATTGCAGAACTTTTGTATTTCTGCTGAAATTATTTCTGTTTACCAAATTTGGCATCAAAGATTTTAGTCAGTTCAGTTAAGAATCCACATATACCCATGCAAAGAAACATACTTAAAAATCTCGGCAAAACAAAACATTCTCTAGTAATAATCCCATAGGAAGACATTTTATACACACACAAGGCAGTAAGGCAGGGCAGCTAAAATTCTGACAATGTAAAACCCTTGGGCTCCAGTTGTTTGTTTGAACGTCATATTGTTGATATTCTTTTAATCTGTCTGACCGGCGGAGAAAGGATGCGGCAACAAAGAACATGGAAATTATTTGAAGTGGAAGAGAAAAAAATCTGAGAGACAAAATATAGGACAAAAATGTATTTTACTGGATTTTGTTTAAGCTACTAATAAATTCCAACCACATTTGTATATAATAATCCCGAGCAGTGCATTATTATGCCGGTGATAGGAGTTCTTTTCAGCAACATCTGCAATAAAAACCATACCAGCAGAGATGAGTGAATCATCTAAACAAATCAGATTCATGATGAATTTCGCAAAAAATGTTCTTCCAAATAAATCCAAAATGTTGGCGATTCAATTCAGACAAATCGTGCAAAACAGCGCCTGCTATTTTACACTTAAAATTCACCACAGTGAGGGAAACAGGGCAGGGAAGATGAAGACAGAAAATCACCTGACCCTGACTGAGTCACAAGGTAGGAAGTCAGGTTTTATCATTAGCGATAAGATAAGGGCAGTTAATGTACTGTGCGTCATGAGGATGAGAAGCTACCACTGGAAGAGGAGCAAGCGGAGGAGGAGTTGGTGGTGCTGGAGGACGAATCTGATGATGGTGATGATGATGATGACTGATGACAACACTGGCTATGACCAATACAGTGGAAGCGGAGCATTACAAAATTGGGTCCTCTGTTAATTTTACACTGTTTTCAGTCTCAGATTCCACAATTATGTATGAAAGTGGCATCTGAGGTGTACAATGATGGGGAGCGCTATCGCAGCTCCCTGTCATTGCACCCACTACTTACAGAAAAATGCTAAATTTGTAAAATTCGGTGAAGAAGCCGAATCGAATTTTGAAGAAATTCGCTCAGCTCTAGTGATGACTACTGGACCCTTGCTTTCAAAGCAAAATGGGTAAAACTCTGTCTGATACCAAAAGGAAGGCAAAATTGTTGTATTCCCAGGATATGCTCTCTACATAGCTTGCTGCAACTTTTGCTGAGCAGACACCTGCCTCCCGTGTGTCTGACCAGGAGGCTCTTTTGAATAATACTGTGCCAATAAAGAGTCACAGAAAAAAATCCCTTTTGTCAACCTACCTTTACCCTAGGTACACACCTAAGCGTTTTACAGCTCGTTCAAACGCGCTGTAAAACGCACAACATGTGAAAAGACATGCTTCCCTATGGGCATGGTTCACATTTGGGCGTTTTACAGCGTGTTTGAACGCGCTGTAAAACGCCCCACGCCCAAACAAGTACATGAGCTTCTTTGGGGCGTAGGGGAGAATCACTGAATCGCGCGTATGACGCGCGTTTCTTAGTTACAAAAACGCGCATCCAAAAACGCGCGTACGCGATTCAGAAACGCCTAGGTGTGTTCCCAGCTTTAAAGGGCAGAGACAAAGAGAAAAAAAAATTGAAAAGTAAAAAAAGAGAAAGACAAGAGAGAGAAAATATGAGTCCTAGGAGACCTCAGACTTCCATACATCAATTGAAGCACTTTGATTTGGGAAGAATCAATCCGAACCCTAACATACCAATTTCATTACGGGGTTGCATACGATTACTGTTCATGAGTACAACTTAGCCAATTTCAACTGACCATGGTTGAGATGCAATACCAGACACAATCTATAGATAGTAGTGTTGTTATTCCTGGGAAAAAAGCAGACAAATTTTCTTATCTCATGCATGGAATGTTCACTTTTTTAGATCCATTGACTGACCACGGGCGTCCTATTGTTGCCCCATTACCTGCCAAGGTCCTCAATTCCTCCTTTATTGCCATAGTATTGTGCATAAAAGCATTCATTTTAGAAAATGTAAAAAACCTTACCTAGGTAGCATTGATTATGTTAACATAAGTCCATAGTTGCCTTCTTCTCCATGAATTCTTTCTTTGTGAGTTTAACCTATTTTGTGTTGTTTTTTCGCACAATACTATGCCAGTAATCAGTGGATTCAGGATATATTGATTGGTGTGAATACAGCTATTGAATGCTTGTGTCATTAAACAGGAGGTGGAACCTGGTGCTGTGTTCCTGACGTGAGCCATGGATATTTGTGAGTTTTGAGATTTCTCTGATGGATCTCACCACTAGATGTCTGAAATGGTCAATGTAGATCTATGCATATGGACTACATACTGTAGATACTTTTTTATTCAGGTGCCCTCCTCTTTATTATAAATGTGGAGGACAATCAGTTAATTTACATGGATAAGGGTGGGTTCACACTAGCGTTATGGTTTCCGTTATGGCTTTCCGTTATAACATGGTTATAACGGAAAATAACGGAATCCATAAGACAGAATGCAAAACGGAAGCCTTTAAGAGGCATTCCGTTTTGCTCCGTCCTAATAGAAGGCTATGGGAAAGCATAACGGATCCATCTGGGTTCCGTTATGCAAGCGGAAAACAAAGTCCTGTCGACGGGACTTTGTTTTCCGTCTTCCATAACAGGAACCAGACGGATCCGTTATGCTTTCCCATAGACTTCTATTATGACAGAAAGCAAACGGAATGCCTTTTAAAGGCTTACGTTTTGCATTCCGTCATAATACAAGTCTATGGGCACCAGAACGAACCTGTCCACCGTTTTATGGCTTCCTTTATTTTCCATTATAACCATGTTATAACGGAAAGCCATAACGGAAACCATAATGCTAGTGTGAACCCACCCTAGTTTTGTGAAAGGTCAGATTATCAGGATTTTCTGACTATCAGGTAAATTTTGATAGAATTTTTCTGTACAATGAGTTAATCTTGTGCAGTGTGCGGCGGTGGGGTGCGCGAGTGGGAGTAGTAGTACTCACAGTTCTGAGTGCAGTGATGTGCAAGGACGCACCTCCCGAGGATAGGTCATCAGTATTTACGTCTCGGAAAACCCCTTTAAGTATTCAGACATGAGGCGTAAAACTTCTTGTAAAACAATACAACTAAAAGGGCAGACCCTAAATGCCAGGATAAGTTGTACATTTTTTTTTTAACAGGTTTCAAGTTAATGCTTCCCCTGTGACATGTGGGCAATGTACTCACACATATGGCCAATCTGCAGTGTGTGTCCATGTACTGGAAGAAAACTCCTGAATACAGAACAATGGAGACCTAGTGGTCTTCTTACGAGAGCAGATTGACAATGGCTTTGACTCTAGACTTCCTTCATCTGGCCTGCTTCTCCAGTAGATAAAGGTCTTTTTAGCTTTGCCCTGGATGGCATCTAGGTCCAGGATGGGCTAAACTGTCAGCTTTCACATTTTGCATCTGTTATCACTACTCTCACAGACTAGAATGACCTTGTCTTAACTAATTGATTAGACCAGTGATGCTCAACCTGCGGTCCTCCAGATGTTGTAAAACTACAACTCCCATCAGGCCCAGCTGTAGGCTGTCCAGGCATGCTGGGAGTTGTAGTTTTGCAACAGCTGGAGGGCCGCAGGTTGAGCATCCCTGGATTAGACTGATTGACTAGAATGTTACTCCTCTCTGTATAGACAGGGTGACACCAACCCCATTTAGTGGTTGCTGTGAATATTGCCCATTAACACCATGTGCACTCATTTACAATAAAAGTATATTTTACGCAGAAATACATTGTTTTGCACTTTGCAGTGTACCGCTACTCTGTAGTGGGAGGCTGCACTTGTAAAACCCCCTTTAAAGCATTCATGCAGTTTACCCATAACATCATTACATGGAATGTACAAGATTAAAAATAACATGGCCGTGCTGTTTCAAAAACAGTGGACGTGTGCACAGTTTAAGTGTGGCATTGCAGCTCAACTTTGTTGAAGTAAATGCGGCTTAAATATCACATGAAACCTGTGAACAGATGTGCACTGTTTTCTGGAAGACAGGAGCTATGTTTTTCTGATCTGGACAACCTCATTAACCCCTTCTCGACATTGCCATACATGTAGAGTGGATTTTGGGTCCTTAAAGATGGAACTTGTTCAGGAGCAGAGCAGGTATCATAACTGCCAGGTGCTTGCTGTGTAAAACAGAGGCAGAGTCCATGATCAGATCAACTCCGATCACAGACTTTTAACCCCTCAGATGATGTGGTTAATTGATACCACGGCATCTGAGCGGGATAATCTGAACAGTATTTCCTGGGAGTGCCTTCTGAAGACTCCGAAGCCTATCACAGTAAAGTTCCCATCAAACCCTTCCATAGGCAGGAAGGCACTAAATCTCCCATATGGTGAAATACTAAATCATTGCAGTCTATGGTAGAAGCAAACAGACAATTGCATGTTAAAGTCCCCTAAGGGGACTAAAAATAAATGTGAATTAAAAAAAAAAAGTTTTTAAAGAATAACAAAAAAGTTTTAAATAATTTTTTTAAATATTTAAAAAATATTGAAATCACCCTTTCCCCATGGTAAACAATAACATATGATTTCAATAACCATTTAAAAAATGCCTGAACAATTGAAATATATGTGTTTATCCTATATGAGGATTGAGGAACAGTATAAAAGAAAAAAATCTAAATGTCCGATTCAATGTTCTTGGTCTTCTCACCTCCCCTAAAAAAGTCATACACAGCCCAAAATGGTATCAAAGAAAATGCAGATCAGACTTCAAAAAATAAGGCCTCATACAACTCTGTAGATATAAAAAATATTTTTAAAAAGTAATGGGGGTCAGAAGATGTCTACAGAAAGAAAGAAAGAAAGAAAGAAAGAAAGAAAGAAAGAATTTCTTCAAAGCTTTTTTTTAAAAATATGAAAACATGTGAAAAACTATAAAATAACAATACATTTTGTATCATTGTGCTCATCCTGATCTGCAGAATGTAGTTAATGAGTCATTTTTACCGCGTAGGAAATACTGTAAAAACGAAATCCATAAAAAAAACTGTTGGAATTTTTTTCACAGCTTCCCACTACACTGTACGCAATATTATAAAGTACAATTTGTCCTGCAAAAAACATGCCTTGATATGTCTATGTGAACAGAAAATATGGTTCTGGAAGTCAGGGAGTAATAAACAGAAATGAGAAAAATGGAAAATGGCTGTTTAAGGAAGAGGTTAATTAGAATCGTTAAAATTATTTTCCTTCAGACTCTGTTATTGAAATACAATTTTATGAAAAGTTATTGTTAAAAAAGTATAATTTCAATGTTTACATAGGTTGAAAACTCTGTTAGATTTCTTTGACGTTTCATTTTGTCATTCCTCCAATATTTGCTAATTGTTTCGGCAATTTTAGTTTTCCAGCATATTAATCCTGTTTAAACTCCAAGCCTTTCTGTTGCCAATCTTGTTTCCAGTCTGTCGCATCTTGCAGTTTTCTTTGTTTGCTTTCCGCCTGAAAATTTGAAAAAGCAATGGCCCATGATTGCAGTGACTAATCCTCTTGTATTGCTTTTTAATTAGTAAAATGCATGATTTGTACCTGTATGCATTCCAGCTTATTTCAGGACATTTTTCACTGTGATAATTTGTCATTTTTAAAAGTCTATGCAACAAAGTTGTAAAAAAAATTTCTTTACATGTCATTTACTCAATTTTCCTATCAAGGGGTTGTCCAGATTTAATTAAATTACAATGGAATTAGGCTACATTCACACAACAAGCCATTTGGCATTGTTTTCAAGCCATTTGGCATCTTTTTTTTATAACTGTTAACAATTACCATGAAAAATGGATTCCCTTTCATTGCTTTATTTGCATTTAAACCCCTGCAGTGTGCTCAGTTTACCGCCACAATTCCCCCAGTAACTAAAATGGCCCCTTGTAGGGTCCCCAGCAGGGGCGTACATAAAAAATCATCAGGCCCCATAGCAAGAATCTGAATTGGGCCCCCTAACTCCACCCACTACCCACCCCTGGCCCATCTCACCACCTGCCCTGGCTCCTCCCCTGCAACACCCCCGTTGTATTCCTACTGACCCAAATAATGACGGGCACAGGTCAGTTTTACCGCAAAGGCAATGCCGTAGGAACAAAACCCATAAAACGGTGGAGAAATTGCTTTTTTTTTTTTAACTCCACCCCATTTGGAATTTTTTTGCACACTTCCCACTACATTGTAAGCCATATTAAAGTACAACTTCTCACGCAAAAAATAAGCCCTCGTACATCTATGTGAACTGAAAAATGAAAAAGTTATGACTTAAGGAAGATAGGGAAGAAAAAAGAAAATACAAAAACTAAAAAACCTCCGTTATCCTAAGGGTTAAAGGGGCTATATAACCCCTATTATGCCCCCCCCCAAATGCCCAGGCAGCACATACAGATAATACTTATGCCAAGTGGGGGGGTGCAGCCAATAGCAGCCCGTGTCAGAAATGAGCTGCACTCCACTCACTGGCTGTCTCTGATGACTTGAGAGGTTGACCGCCTCTGTGTGTGCTTAAGCCTGCTGCTCCTGCTGCCTGCCAGCAATACACTGGCCAATCAGCAGCAGGATCTTTCAGCTGCTAAATGCTGACTGGCCAGTGTGAAAGGCAGCAGAGCAGAGAGCAGACGCAGTGCCTGGGAGCCCGCAGCTCGGAAACGGTTAGACAGGGAGCAGTCGCTACAATGCCGGGGGGCGGGGGCTCAATACTCCATGACATGAATAAACTGTCTTGTGCAGAGTAGACGTAGGGGCCGTGGGCCTTCCATGCACTCCGGGCCCTATAGCAACAGCGTGATCTGCCAATATTGGTGGTAATTCCCCCATAGTAGCCCCAGTGTATGTAAAGACCCTCCATAGTGCCAACCTGTATATAAATGCCACCCAAAAGTGTCCTCCTAGTATAAAATCCCCCGAATAATGCCCTCCATATATAAAATGTCCTTCAACAGTGTTCTTCTAATATAAAAAGGCCTCCAATAATGCTATAACTATAAATAACACCACACACACATAGCAGCACTAATTTGGCTGGGTAAAAAACATACTTACCTCATCCACTTAAACGTGCTGGAAGGAGCTGACCCTCCCAGCGTCATGATGTCCCATGTAATAGAATATAATGAGACATCCCCTTTAAGATATGAAGCCTATAGAAAAGCCATGTGTTCAGACCTAGTACATTGGCATGCAGAGTCCCTACAAATTCAAAAGTCAAAAGCACTCTGTGCATGTGATGTGAACATTACTCCTATAAGTGAATACCTCCATAATATAGCACCAAATGGAACACCACTAGTGTTGATCGAGCACCAATGTGCTTGGGTGCTTGAGTAGAACACTTTGTGATGCTTGAGTGCTATAGTATAGTGTAGTGTTTAAAGTTCCGGGCTGTAATGCAGAAGCCGTGAGCTCAAATCCCATTACAAGCATTTTCAGAAATAGAGGTTAAATTAGATTGATATACTTTATATTTTTTTTAATAATTGTAAAAAATGTGTGGTACAAAATAAATGTGTAATTACTAAAAAATAAAATAATAGATAGATAGATAGATAGATAGATAGATAGATAGATAAAATCATACTTCATAATATGTCAGAAACTACTACGGATGTTCTTAGCCATAATATATTTAAATATATTATAATATATTAAATGTTCTAAATATATAATAATATGTGTAAATATATTATGGATAAAAACTTATATATATATATAGATATGTTTAAATTAAGTTTAGCCTCTATTTCTGAAAAGGTTTGTGATGGGATTTGAACTCACAGCTTTTGCATCTCAGCCCAGAACTTTAACCACTACACTATATTGCTGCATAGCCAGTCACTAAAAAATAAAATATGAGACTTCTACTGTATAGGAATACCGGTACTTACTAGTAGTAAGTTTTCCTCTACAGTAGAAGTCTCTTTTTTTATTTTAATTTTTTTATTTAAGTAACTGGCTATGGATTTAAATACACTGGGGTGTCCACAAGCACTGACTCCATATATGGACATAGCTATATATGGAGTCAGAGCAGGGACTCCTAAGCCGCAGACTCATATTGAGGGACTCCCTCACTGTACTGCTATATTCTGCATAGAAATAGAGGCTAACTTAGATTTAAAAACACTGACTCAAGCATCGCGCTCGAGCACATGCGGTGTTTGGCCGACTATGCTCGCTCAACACTAAACACCACTAATTACTAATTCCAGATGAATCCATAAAATATATTTTATATATATATTTAAGGTCAGAGACACCTAAAGGTACAGTATGCCCCCAAGTACAGTGGGGCTATTCACACACAGTATGGGCAGGGCTAACATGAGGCCCATCCTTTTGTTAAACTGGCCCAAATTTTCCGGGTCTGTCTCTTAAAATTAGGGAAAGTCCCTGAAAATGTAGAACTGTTGGCATCTATGAATATGAGCCTACAGCAGTGTATGATGGCCATATCCATACAAGATCTGGACTTCAGCCTGGTGCTTGAACCCTAAATATTTATTTAAAGGGCAAATTCAAATCAAAACGGGCACCTACAACTTGTGACTAATCCTGGGCTCAAGTATAGTTCTCAGCCGCTCTTCACTGATGTTAATAGGATCTCACTCCCAATTTACATTTTATAACAGCTGCCGACATCCATAGCCGTAAACATTTCCACAGGCCTTAAACAATGCGAAACCTGTATCAAATTAACGATGAGCGTGTCATGTCTGTAATTATAAAGATAATTAGCCTTCTAGAAGATGCATAGTGGAACTGTAAGGCATCGACAGTCTAATACAGCTATCAGGCGTTTCTGCAGTCTTCTTGCTCCTGTCATCGTCTCTGGCTCCCATGCTCTGTATGGCCATGAATTTGAAATTATTTCTGAAAACAATTTATATCCTCAAGCTCCCTTTTCTTGAAAATGAGGCTTACGTAACCTGAATAGAATAATTTAGCAATGGGATCCTCGCTGCCGTTGCATGGCAAAAATGATCATTTTAAATGTTTAACAAGGTTTCATCTGCTAATTAGCACCAATACGGCGAGCTTTTCCCAGATAGTACGTATTTTGTAGTCTTGTTTGTTGCGTCTTTAGAATAGAGAAGTAAGCAATTTCAGTTGATGGGGGACATAAGGGAGAAGGGATTCATTTGCGGGAATGTAGACAATTATTGTTAATGGGAGATGCAATGCATCTAAGATGTACCTTTTAACACTCTCATTGAAATTCAGAGCTAAAATGCTTCTCCAGCGATATAGATTAAACCGCACTCCGGCTCTCCCTGTACTTTGTGGCTGACTGCAGCGGAATTATGTATGTGCCGTATATCGCACTGTAGAAAGACTTACAATTTGTTGGTCTTTTTCAGAGGCACATTATGGCATAAGCCTTGTTTTCAATTAGTAATGCATTGGAAACAGAATATTCAGTCTTCATACGACTTTTACGATCTCTAATTTATCTTACCTATTAAGGAAAATGATTTTTGGAAATTAGCCTGCAGTGAAAAAGACAAATCATGACCAATGGCCTTGGACAATATTGTGGTATAGGTACATTTTACATGGGATTATTATTGTTATTTTAGGATTATGGTTTTCGGGATAATTTTTTTAGTTGCTTATTAAAAGTACATACATGGAGACTATGAGAGTCATTTTCAAACTACTTTATTAACGAATTCTGAATAAAAAGAAATAATCTTCACCTTAAGGATCTCCGCCTAACAAGCAGATCAGAGAGCAATGTCAAAGAGTTTCTCTTGCCGTGAAAGACTCAGCACATCCATAGAGGGCACAGACCGTTGATTCTAGGAGAAACTCTGGAAGATGCTATATCTCTTTATGGAGGGGGCTGGGGATATTCCGGGAAGAGTCTTCCCAGAATTTCAGAGGTAAAAGGGGAGAAGCGGCTGGATGGTTTAAATCTTACTTCTGGATGATCCTAACTGGCATTTATCCAGAAGACACATAAATTCAGACTTGATAAAGCGGTGCTGGGTACCCCAAAATATATTGTCCACTTGAAATACATACAATAAACAGTTTACAGTCTGTCATCTCTCCGGTCGTGTATCGAGCCTGCAAGCTACCTTCCAGAAGTGAGACTCAAACAGTTCAGCAGCTTCGCCCCTTGCATCCACTCCATTGGCTAACTGGCTCCTGCCTCTGGGGTTCCAGATAGCATCGGTTGCACCGATCCTCCCGTTTTTGCTATACGCTATCTACACTTGAGTTGGGCCAATTCTCGCACAACTCAAACAGGTGGCTAAATATACAACCTCTTGAGGGAATCTGCACCATTACATACTTATTTGGCTGCCCCCCGTCTTTGAACCCCTCAGATGCTGTATTCATCGCTGATTGCGGCACCTGAGATTAAAATTATTGTCTTTCTAGGGTTAATCCGGTTTTTAAAAAAAACATACTCACCTTATCCATTTGATAGTGGAGAGGACATCGTAACCATTTTTATTGAAGACATGGCTCAACATTATCACGCTGGCCGACACGTCACCCTGGGTGAGATTTCGTGCAATTTCTACAATCAAGATGGCCGTGGTGACCTCTTTGCGCTAAAGTGAATAAGGTAAGTATGTTTTGGGGTTTTTTACCGTAATTTCAGGAAAAATTGATTTGTTACAATGTATCTCAAGAAAATTGGGCTTCACAGCTAATTAAATTCTTCCTGAAATTCGGATCAAAGTTAATTCGTTTGGCTTCGATTCACTCAACACTAGTAATGTTTATTGAAGATACCATTTTAAGTGTTTCTACTGTGTAAAGCAACATGGTAGTTTCCAAGAGCAGATTACAAGAATTTTGTCCATAGACTGGAAATGGTCTATTCACTCCTAAGGACAGATCTAGATAACACAGGAGGGCCTATAACAATGTTGTTCAGTTCTAGACTGTTTCTCAGTGTTCCACAAACTCTCTTCCTAAACAAATCACATCAAAGTATCTTCAGTGCTATGATCATATACTATGCTGCACACATCGAAGACAGTATGAGTCTGTTATACAGCTGTGATTCTCAATGCTATTGAAATGGGCAAAACCTGGAACTTTTTGCCATTCCTGACGAACTTTTAATTCAGTTCCAATAAGGTAAAGAATAATGGTTAGGGGCAAGTAAAGAGTTATATAATTCTTGCCCAGTGCTATCTTTTGGCTCAGATTTGTCGACTGCTTTGGACAATTTAAAATGAGTCCATCTCTGGTCTAAAGTGACAGGCCTTTCTGCTGCCTGGGAACCCAGTGGCGTAGGGATTGCCATAGCAGCCATAGCAATGGCTATGGGGCCCTACGCCACTGGGGGCCCAGGCCACCTGTTTAGTATTTATTAATTTTTTTAATGAATGTGGCGACGGGCTGTGTACAGTGTTCCCTTCCCTCTAAGCTGTGCAGCCGCGCAGCATTTATTGTGCCCCAAGCAGCTCATGTCTGCTTAGCGGCTGCTCATGTCTGCTTAGCGGCTGCTCATGTCTGCTCAGCAGCTGCTCACCAACCAGCTCACCTTGCCCCCCCAGCTTTGCAGCACGCGGCTGTTGTGTGAAGTTTCCCCGGCCACAACATCTGCACTTACAGCAATGTACACATCTGGACACCCCCACCATGGACCCGGCCTCCACACCAGGACAGGTGAGCAGCACCCCGGGCCCCGGCACCACACACAGCCACTGGAGAGAAGGCGCGTCGTGTGCGGGACGTGGCCTTGGCTGGGGAGCTGATAAGGGGCATGTGCTGCCACCGCACTGTCCTAAGCAGCCACAAATGGCACCGTTAGTCAGGAGCTGTGATACGGCTGGGGCGTGGGGCCGTTGCCCATAGCAACCAGTCAAAGGCAGCGTTATACGTCTATAGTGTGTGTGCGCTGACTGGTTGTTATGGGCAACGCACTCACTCTTCCATACTTGTCTCCTTTTTATAAAGTATACACTACATTTTCCGACTTATACCCTACTATTTATAATATAGATTGTGTCCCCACCAAACGAATGCCAGCCAATAGGGATGTGAGTTATTTATGGCAAAACCCTTTACACCGGTCACATTTAGGACCATCATCTGTGTTTCCAACGTTGCTTTCTTGTCAGTGATCACCCCTGTTGTATGGGGTGAGGGATCGCTGCTCCCCATAGAGATTCATTATTTGAAATGATAATTTGAGTGGTGAATTAGCGGATACTGGAAAACTCCCTCATCGGTCTGGGTCCCAGTGTTCGGGCCCCCACCGAGCCTGAGAAGGGGGTCCTATTCCTCCAATCTGATGCAGCAGTCCCAAAGAGAATGAATAGAGCGGCAGGGGGCATGCCCTTCCTGCTGCTGCATCACAATGGGTCCTCTGTTCTTGGGATTGTTGGGGGTCCCAGCAGTAGAAAAGTAGCAAGAAAAGGTACAAAAATAACTGATGCTGGATCTGTCAGCAGTTTTAACTAAGAGCAATAAGTTCTGAATATTCATAAGTTCCAGATTTTCTCCGCCGGAGAAAACTAGAACCAGAAGGGGAGGGCCTCATAATTTTTTTTTTGCTATGGGGCCCAGTCATTTCTAGCTACGCCCCTCTGGGAACCCCTGACTAAATTTCAGCAAACCACAGTTGAGAAACACTACCCTAGAGACATAACTGTGATAAATACATACCAACTTTGAGAAAATTCACATGTACTTTGATGAATTCAATAAACATTTGCGTAAATATCTAAAGGGAACCCTTTAAAAGGGGTTGGACTATATTGCTGGGACATGCCATCACTTTCTGATCAGAGAACCTCCGACTGCCAGGATACTCACTGATCTTGAGAAAGAAGCCTACTCTTTAAAGACTATGATTCTGTTCTGTACCAGTGATAATAGAGTCATTGAGGCTATCAGTACTCCAAGACGAACAACCTCTAACTTCTCTAAACATGTTAATATAAAGGCTTTCCCCCATCCTACTTTTATCAGAGCCTCTTTCATCTCCTGCAATGTGAATTTCTTAACTATCCATCCAGACTTTGAAGACGTTCCATTTATGGTGTGAGTAACATCACATGAAAGTTTGTTAATAAGGATGAAGGCTTATATTAAATATGTAAAATATCAAAGGACCGCATATAATGACTGTACTTAAACCTCCATGCTTACATGTGTGTATAGAGCTGGAAGAATTTTCATTTTAATTACGGTAATATGTAATAATTTTTTGGAAAACAATTGATGTTTTTCATGCAAAAATCTGGAACATTTCTGATGCTTGTTATCGCTCTTCTCTCTTTCTCTGCACAATGTCACAGAGGCCACTCACAACGCTCTCCAAGGAAAGCCAATAGGTCAAAATCACAATCCATAGTAAGAAAAAGAGAGAAAATTATTTTAATAAATGACTTCTTCCTTATTATCAGTAGTGTTGATCACAAATATTCGTTTTTTTTTTAAATACCAGTTTAGGCAAATTTTTATGCCAATCTTTATGCAAATTTTTTATATGCAATTTTTTGCAATCAAGAAAATAATGTCATTATTTTCTTGATTGTGAAAATTCGCATATAAAAATGTGCATAAAATTTGCATAACAATTCACATAAACTGGTATTTAAAAGATACCTTTTTATATATTTTTATATGCGAATTTTCACAATCAAGAAAATAATGACTGGAGATTACGAATTTGCGAATTTTCGAATATATGGCGAATATTCGCCCAAATATTTGCAAATATCGTGAATTCGAATATTGCCCCTGCCGCTCATCACTAATTACCAGACTGGTTTGGCTATAATGGCTCATACACCATGCAGAGCCCTGGGCAGCAGTACACAGAGGCTGCACTGCTCCTTAGGGTATGTTCCCACATGAATTGGGCTTGACACTGATTTTAACACATGGTAAAATCAGCATCAAATCTGATGTATACCATGGATGTGAATTGGGTGGAATAACAATCGGGCTAATTCTTGTACAGATCTGCTGCAAACCCGCAGCACATCCACAGCAGAAATCCAACTGTAAGGCTTGGATTTCTACAAGGATCTGGATGACTATAGAAATCTGATACATGTGAACATACATGTAGTCTTAGTGCCGAGCCATACAGCCTCTGTGTATGGCATCTTTTCCAATGTGGACAACCTCTTAAATTTATGCTGTGGCTTTCTACTATTATAATATACAGTGCATTCGGAATGTCTTCAGACTCTTTCACTTTTCTCATATTTTGTTGTGTTTTAGGCCTTCTGCAAAAATGAAAAAAAGTTAAAAGTTTTTAGCATCATTCAATCTCCACTCAATATCTCTTAATGACAAATTTAGAAAGTTAGAAATCTTTACTAATTTATTAAAAAAGGAAAAACCAAAATATTGCATTGATATAAGTATTCAGACCCTTTGCCCAATAATTAGTTGAATTACTTTTGGCAGGGATTATAGACTCCTGTCTTTTTGGGTATGATGCCACAAGGTCTGCACACCTGGATTTAGGGATTTTCTGCCATTCTTCTACTCAGATTCTTTCAACTTCTGTCAGGTTGGAAGGGGACCGACGGTGGACAGCCACTTTCAGGTCTCTCCACACATGTTTGATTGGGTTCAAGTCAGGGCTCTGGCTGGTCCACACAAGGACATTCCCAGAGTTGTCCTTAAGTAGTGATGAGCGGCAGGTGCCATATTAGATTTCGACGAAATTCGCGAATATTCGAAAGAATATTCGTTTCATATTCGTCGAAATCGAATATTCGTCATTATTCTAGTTATCGCGATTAATATGCGATTTAAATAATCGCGTATTGCGATTTTAACTTAGGCTAATTTCCTATTGGTTTCATATCTAGAATTATAGCGAAGATGACGAATATGACGAATGTATTCGTCATATTCCTCAAAACAAAGATAACAAAGTATTCTCCATCTTCGTTTTAGCTACCTATTCGTCAACTTCGCTAATTCTAGCAATCAAATAGGAGGGTTGACTATAGAGACAGCTGTGTTTATGTTTAATTCGCTATGCGATTATATTACTTAGCTTTTTTTAATAGAATAATTATATTACTTGATAATTATTATAATTATTCTATTTATTTAAAAAAAAAAATTATATAATCGCATAGCGAATTAAACACATCTGTCTCTATAGTCAACCCTCCTATTTGATTGCTAGAATTAGCGAAGTTGACGAATAGGTTGCTAAAACGAAGATGGAGAATACTTCGTTATCTTCGTTTTGAGGAATATGACGAATACATTCGTCATATTCACTAATTCTACCAAGCCAAGAACGTCTCCATACTTAAATGTACTGTCGGATTTGAGAATTACGTTGAAATCGCAATGCGATTAATATAACTTAAATTAATCACATTGCGATTTCTACTTAGACCTGGTTTACTATGGTTGGCTTGGTAGAATTAGCGAATATGACGAATGTATTTGTCATATTCCTCAAAACGAAGATAACGAAGTATTTTCCATCTTCGTTTTAGCAACCATAGTAAACCATGTCTGTTGAAATCGCAATGCTATTAATTCAAGTTATATTAATCACATTGCGATTACAACTTAGCAGTGCACTGCTATCTTACATATTAGGCTAGAATTAATGATTCCCTTACGTCCTACCAGCAGCACAGATGGGGTTAACCACCCCCCGTGGACTGGCAGGACCGGCGGAATGTTTAATGAGCCCAAGACTAATAACTCAATTTAACAATTAAGTGTCTCCTTAAAAGGAGGAAGTCAACCCCCAGCCCACTGTGTTTTTTTCTGTCCTCCTGGACAGGTGGACTAGGCGGTTTGTTCCCCCTTTCTTATGGAAAGTGCGGGGAGCCTTCTTTTCGTTTGGGTAACGGCGTTGCCCTTTTTTCCTAGGTACCTTGTCAGTTTGGCCGGCAGCTTGTTTGCTGCCGGCCCCGCGCAGTGCGCCTGGCTGGTGTATTTTGGCGGCGTCCTTGGTCCGGGATCCCGGTCCCTGTGCGCCGCCATCTTCCGGAGGTAACACGGGGACTCTCCTTTTGCATCACCTCCTGGTAATCCGGCCGTGATTTTTTTCACGGGCACGATTTTTTTTATGCGTCTTCCTGTGGAGGATTTACTGGGGGAAGGGTGGATTGGCTATCCCTCCCCTTCCCCTATTTTTGGAGGCTGTGTGCTCCAGTTCAGTCTCTGGCTGCATATGCTTTTTCAGCCAGCTCCCAGAGTCCTAAAATTGGTGTTGTTCCACTTGTGGTGTTTTTTTCCTCAGCTGCCTCCGGTCTGTTTTTCTACCTTTCCTACGCAGATAGGTGGTTTACAAATGTTTTATTTGTCTCTTTTTTTCCCGCAGTGATGTCTTCTCCGTGGGATTCGGAAGGCAGGAAAGTGGATTTCAAGAGGAAGCATCTATCCTGCTACCATTGCAGCAGTCAACGGTTATTGTAAGCTGATCATACCTGCACTCGTGAGATCGCAGAAGCTAAACAGCTTAAGGCTGGGCTAAGACCAGTTTGGGAGACTGGTTGGGAATCCCTTGGTCTGTTGACCTAACCTACACCAGGTATTACAGCTGCCGTTAGAGGTTCGGACCTCTAGTGAACCTACTTTGCAGGATATGTATCAATGGCTCTGTTAAAGGAGTCATAGGCCTGCTGGATGGAAAGGCTTCCTATTTGTGCCCAGGCCCCTATGGAGACCTCGGTCCCGGTAAGGAGACCTTTTTGGTCTCCTTAGTTTCTTCCTCCTCGGATGAGGAGGAGCTGACGTTGTGTTTTCTCCCCTGGAAAGACACAGAAGTTGCTCAAGTCCATCAGGTCGAGGGACCATGATGTTGACTGTGGGGAGCCTCCCGTTCCCGCTACTCGGGCACATCGTGTCTTCAAAGCGGATGAGACCCTCCTCTCTGTCATGATATAGAGTGGAAAAAACCTGGAAAAGGTCCGGTTTTAACAAAGAAGTTAAATCCATGTTCCCGATGGCTTAACCCTTGGTGGATTCGTGGGGATCCATTCCCAAGGTGGACATGGCTATTGCCAAGTTGTCCAAGCGCACTCTGGTTCCTGCAGACGATGGGTCTAGCTGCAGGACCCCCTTGCAGAGTGCAAACTAAGACGGGGTGTTACGGCAGCTGTGGCTTCCGCTTCCACAGCCATAGCGGCTTTTGAAGTCTCTACGTTCCTCTGATCTCGCCTGGATCAAATTCAAGTTGATGTGAAGTAAGTCCTGGGAGCGAGGCCAAACACAGATCCTTGCTCTTGAAGCTAAGCAGCAGGTCTGTGGCTCATGGGAGACCAAGTGCGCCTTTGGCACCGTGTAACAATACTATCAAATAATGTCAGGGGCCTATATATAGCATGGCCCGGGGTTCGGCGGCCCATATTCCATTTTGGCTTGAGCCTTGGGTCGCTGACAATTCCTCAAAATACAGCTTATATGGCCTTCCATTCGAGCCCAACCGTTTGTTCGGTTCGGAGCTAGATAAGATCATGGAGGGCCTTTCAGACTAGAAGGTGAAGAGCATTCCCCAGCAGTCATTTCGAGGGCAGGGCAGACAAGCTCTTGTAGTGACTGGAGAGCACAGCGAAAGGCTGAGGTGCTCTTGTGGAGGAGCCAAAGATGGAAAATCCACCTCCTGACTACGGCCTCGTCGAGGCTCTTGGTTAATTCCCTTTACTCCTGCCGTCCTGCCAATAAGCTTCCCCATTCCTAAGCTTCATGTACCCGTCGGGAGTCGTCTCTCCCACTTCTGAGAAGAATGGATCCAAGAGATCTCGGATCCCTGGGTCCTGAATATCATTTCCAACGGTTATTTAGTCAACAATACCTCTTTTCCTCTGGACAGGTTTGTCAAGATCAACCTTCTACAAGCTGCCAAGGAGGCGATCCTAGAGGCCTACATTCAGGACTACATTTGCAAAGGGGCTCTGGAGGAGGTTCCGGCAGGAGAACGGGGCCTAGGGATCTATTCACCAGGAGATCTCCGGATGATTATCGATCTGAGATATTTCAATCGATTTATAAGGAAGGTGAAGTTTCGTGTAGAAACCATCAGGTCAGTAGTTCACGTCGTCAATCCTGGAGACGTGATGGCAACCCTGGACCTCAAGAATGCATATCTGCACATCCCGATCCATCCTGGTTCCAGGAAGTATATCAGGATCACGGTCCAGGTGTCCGGTGTCGTCAGGCATCTTCTGTTTGTTGCCCTTCCCTTTGGCATTTCTTCTGCCCCTCACACTTTTACCAAGGTGGTTCTGTGGTGGCGGCTTTGAGGCTTCAAGGACTGACCATCATTCCTTATCTGGACGACTGGCTTTGAAAGCCTCTGCTCTAGCGGTCCTAACCCAACTTCTTCAGGTAACAATCTCCTTTCTGTTCCACCTAGGTTGGATCAGCTGGTAGAAGTCGAACGTGAGCCCGACTCGACTTCAGTAAGATATCTAGGCTTCATAATCGACTCCACTGGGATGTTGCTCCAGTTGACTCCAGAAAGAAGATTCCGGGTTCAGAACACGGCAAGTTCCTTTCCGTTCCCCGGCAAGTTCCAATCCGGACTCTCATGAAGATGTTGGGGCTCATGTCAGCGTCTGCGGAAGCAGTCCCTTGAGCTCTATGGCACCTCCGCCCTCTACAGTCGGAGGTCCTCTCCTAATGTAATGGCAGCCCTGCTGGGCTAAACTCCCTGTGCTCCCTGACTTGGCAAACTCGGTATTCCCTCAGATGGTGGTGCCATCTTTTAGACGGGAAGTCTATGACCCAGCCAATCTGGGTCATATTGACTACGGATGCGTCCTAAGTAGGCTGGGACGCTCACCTAGACAACTCTCCAGTTCACGGGACCTGGTTTCCTCAGGAGTGGCTTCTTTCATCCAATCTCTGCGAGATTCAAGCTATCCGGCTAGCCCTCCTTCACTTAGCCCCTCAGATCCGGGGCAAAACGGTGAAAGTCCAGTCAGACAATGTGACTGCGGTACTTTACAGCAACCAGCAGGGAGGCACGAGATCACTTCCCCTCCTGTCAGAGATCGGGGTGATTCTGGATTAGGCAGAGTTGTACCTTCCCACTTATCAGCTATCCACATCCAAGGCTCCCTCAAGATGATAGCGGCTGAGCCGCGGTCTTCCGTCGGTGGAGTGGTCCTTACATCCGGAGAATCAAGCAGATAGTCCTCAAGTGGGTATGCCAGAGGTGGATCTCTTGGCAACAAGGTTCAATGCCAAGGTGGAGATGTTCAGCTCCCTTTACAGGGAGGACAACCCCCTGGCGTTAGACGCTCTGTCAATATCCTGGAGGTTCAGGCTGGCTTACATCTTCCCTCCCTTTTCCATGATACCGAGGGTATTGATGAAAATCCGTCAGGATCAGGCCTCGGTGATAGCCATCATACTGTTTTGGCCGAAGAATTCCTGGTTTACCTAGCTCACCCAGTTGAGTCGAGGACAATATTGGAGGCTCCCCCCACAGCAGACCCTGGTGTCGTGGGACACTCACCTCTGCTCAGATCTGCACAGATTCAACCTGACAGCCTGGAGGTTGATCAGTCCCTTCCCAGAATAGAAGGGCTTTCAGAGTCGGTCCTGAGAACGCTGTCTCATTCTAAAGCGGACTCTACCAAGAGAGCCTACTCTTGTATTATGAGGATATTCTCATCCTGTTGTACCTCAACTGAGGTGGCGTCTGCAGATCCACCCCTCTCCGCTATCCTTCAGTTCCTGCAAGACGACCTTGATAGAGGCCTTTCCCTTCTACTCTGAAGGTTCAAGTTTCAGCCATTTCAGCTTGCCTTAACAGGCTTTTTTCTCAGGACCCACTGATCAAACGGTTCCTTAGAGGAGCTGAAAGACTAAAGCCTACAGTACTGAGACCCCTTTTTTTCAATGGGTTTTTCAGTAGTTCTCAGGGGGTTAGCATCTCCCCCCTATGAACCGTGAGAGGAGGTGGACATCAAGTTCGTCACTTGGAAGTTTGTGTTTCTCCTTACAGTGACTTTGGCCAAGAGGGTCTCTGAGCTTCAAGCTCTCTCAGCATGAGCCCTATACCATTTTCTTACATGACCGGGACTTTCTTAGATTCCTCCCGTATTGTAGGCCTAAAGTTCCTTCCTTCCAGAACATCAACCAGGTGATATTCCTCCCGGTTCTGTCGACATCTACCACCTCCTCCTAGGAACCTGCTAGACATCCTCTGGACGTCTCGAGATGTCTCCGGATCTATGTGGATAGATCAAGGAGTTCAGGAAAGATGAGAATCTGCTAATCCTGTTGCCGGTAAGTTTAAAGGCTGTAAGGCATCCAAACCTTCCATCAGTCGGTGGATTGAGGAGGCTATTAAGGAATCCCTTGTTTCCACAATCTCTGGACCCTCCGGGATTCGTGAAGGCCCACTCTACTAGAGTTGTGGCTATTTCTTTTGCTGAGAGGAGTCTTCTGCCTCTCAACATGATTTGCAAAGCTGCCTCCTGGAGCTCTGAATCGACATTCATCTCCCATTATAGACTAGATGCCAGTCTAGCTGAGTTTTCGGCCTTTGGGCAGACTTTTCTTAGTTCTGCCAGGCAGGAAGGCCCTCCCTAGGGGTTTCTTCTTGCTATCTCCCCATCTGTGCTGCTGGTAGGACGTAAGGGAATCGTTAATTTCTAACGATAATTTGTTTTCCCTTAGTCCTAACAGCAGCACACAAATTTCCCACCCTAGTAAGTCTAGTTTTCTTCTTACTATAAACACAGTGGGCTGGGGGTTGACTTCCTCCTTTTAAGGAGACACTTAATTGTTAAATTGAGTTATTAGTCTTGGGCTCATTAAACATTCCGCCGGTCCTGCCAGTCCACGGGGGGTGGTTAACCCCATCTGTGCTGCTGTTAGGACTAAGGGAAAACAAATTATCGTTAGAAATTAACGAATATGGAATATAGCAGCAGTGCTAAGTAGAAATCGCAATGCGAAATCGAAATAGCGAATTTATAGCGCTATATTCAAAATATTCGCGAATTAGCGAAGTGCCGATGTTCGCTAAAAAAATTCGCTATTCGAATATTCGCGCTCAACACTATCCTTAAGCCACTCCTGTGTTGTTATGGCGATGTGCTTAGGGTCATTGTCTTGTTGGAAAGTAAACCTTCAGCCTAGTCTCAGGTCCAGAACACACTAGATCAGGTTTTCATTAAGAATACAGTAGCTCTGTACTTTTATCCATTCAGGTTTTCCACTGTGACCAGTCTTCCTGTCATATCTGCTGAAAAACACCCCCACATCATAATGTTGCCACCATCATGTTTCAGTGTACAGTAGGGATGGTATTGGGCAGTGCCTGGTTTCGTCCAAACATGAACCAAAAAGTTCAATCTTGGTTCCATCAGACCAAAGAGTCTTGTTTCTGACAGTCTGAATGTCCTTTATGTGCTTTTTTGCAAACTTTTATGCATATTACTGAGGAGAGGATTCATTCTAGCCATAAAGCCGAGATCGGTGAAGTGCTACAGTGATGGCTGAAGTTTCTCCCATCTGCATACAGGATTTTTAGAGCTCCGCCAGAGTGACCATTGGGTTCTTAGTTAGCTCTCTTACCAAGCCTTTTTCCCCGATCAGTTAGTTTGGAGTGGCACCCAGCTATAGGAAGAGTCCTGGTTGTTCCAAACTTCTTCCATTTAAGAACTATGGAGGCAACTGTGCTCTTGGGAAAGTTCAGTGCAGCTGAAATGTTTTTGTACCCTTCTCCAAACTGAGCCTCCACACAATCCTCTCTCTGGGCTCACCAGTTCTTTCCTCCTCATTGTTTGGTTTTTGCTCTGATATAAGACCTGCTCTGTGAGACCTTATATAGGCAGGGCTGTATCTTTCCAAATCATGTCCAATTACTTGAATTGACCACAGGTGCACTCAAATCAAGGTGTAGAAACAGCTCAAAGATGATTAACAAAAATGGGAAACCCCAGAGCTAAATTTCAAGTGTCATGTAAAACTTTTGTTCTTTCTTTTTAATAAATTTGCAAATATTTCGAAAATACTGTTGTTACCTCCCCATTATAGAGTGCTGATTGATGGGGGAAAACTTGAATTTTTATTTTAGCCCAAGGCCGCTACTTAACAAAATGTGATAAAAGTAAAAGGGTCTGGAGACTTTCTGAATGCAGACTTTTCCCAGTAACATATCAAATGTTACAAGAGCTTTTGTGATGTTTGCAGCACAAACAATGAACATTTAATCTTCTCATAATATAAATTATACATCTAAATCTTAAAATAAAATATTTGTCGAAGATTAGCGTGAATGTAACCTCCACAAAAAACTAGGCTATGGGGTTCACTGGTTAAGTGTTTCATTCTGTTCATCACAGATAATGAACTTATCCCTTCATTTATATAGTCACAGTAAATTAAGCCAGAAAGGATTTGGCATTTTATATGCAAATTGCTAAACAACCACCGAGCCTGCAATTCCAATATCCCACATCTTTAGAGCACGTTTGTGTGCGGAGTAATCTCTCTACAGTATAATGCTGGTACATTACTTCCCTGTTTGCACATTAACGAGTAAATAAACGCCGTGGGGGGAAAAAGTTTGGAAATTTAATGATTTAATGTGACCACATAATAAGGATATGTTTAGCTTGGATAGTTCCAAAAAAATTGAATTAGGCCTTAACATCTTAAATGGTTGGCGCTTGAAGATTCAAGGGTTTTGCCAATATATTGTGTACGTTTTTTATGTGAATACGAATTGCAAGAAATACGTTGAAAAGATCCTCAAATGCATTTATGTACCCAGAAAAACAAGGACCAGAATTATCTAATCCAATGTTTTCTTTGGTTCCTACGGATGTGAAAGGTGGACAAAAAGTAGAAGTCCAGAAGGAGTTTTACTAATAGGGTTTGTCAAGATATTTCAGATTGCCCTAACCTTCCAACTGATGTACATACGATCATACACTGGTCAGTTTCACATACTCCTAATATTGCAGCATTTTGGGGTCCATACTATTCCAAGCATATTTGTCCTTTTTTAATGAGTTGGATACTTCTCATGAGCTTTGTAAGGTCTATATTATAACAACACCCAGACCTCTTCTAGTGAAATAATAGTTTCTATAGTCGTCAAATTGTACTTGCCCATTTTTCAATGAGTTAGGTGTTCTCATCATAAGCTTTAGACTAGTTTTAGACTAGTTTAACAAAACATTCGGTATGTATTACTGCTGCAATGATTAGACCTCTGAGTTCTACTTAAAGGAAATGTGTCTTCAGAAAATTACCTATTGTGTAACCCCTTCCCGCTCAGCATCTTACATGTACACCACTGTGCAGGACTTTAAAGATGGCACCTGCTCACAAAGCTTGATGGGCAGGCTAAATGTCCAGTCCTGTCAATCAATGAGACAGCCCCTCACAGATGAAGAACTCTGTCCAATGAGATGAATTGATTTGTTAGGATCAATTCACTGAACTCCACTGTTTATCAAGGTACATCTCAATACCAGAGGGGGGGGAAATGGACATTTGGTCAAATCAAGCCTCATGAATCTTAATTTTGATCACACCATAGTAGGCTGATTTTATCTTTAAAGACATGAAAAAGTCAATGTTGTTTTAACAAACTTTTTAGAATTCAATAATATTAGAGAAGATTAGAAACATTGTTATATATCTCATTACAGAATAATACCTCTTTCTATACTTACTGGCCACTTTATCTCCTCTTCCCTGCATCATGAACTGATCACAAACTCAGTTAAATGATAAAATCCATTTTGAGAGAGGCAGAAAATAATACAGATTCTTAATTGAAAGATCAGGTTACAGCTGTCACCCATTGATCTCTATGAAGAGGGGAAGAGCAGAAGAAAAAGGAGGGAGGAGCTACAGTAAGACAGAGAGACACACAAACACATAGATACCTTGCTGGTTTTTCTAGTACATTTTCTATCTCACTCTCGTACTGGATTTAAAGCTACAATGGTCAGTAGTTCAGTACTATTGTATAATGTCTTCCATGGCGCTTCTTCTGCTTATGTCAAAGGTAGACTTAGAGGATCAGAATTTCATCTTCTCTGTGTGCTGTATATGGGAGACATTATATCAGCTAATCTATGCACAATTTGGAGCAGAGCTGAGATACGGTATAGTGTTATTCCTCATGACAGCTTATTCTAAAAATAAAATGTAATGCTTGAAAGAGTTGGTTAGAGAAGGTACTGGCTCTTCTTAAGGTAACTAGAACCTCCCCTATGCTGCTTCCAAGGCATCTTACTCTGTATTGATTAGGGGAAAACACCCTACAACAGCTGTCTATAGGTGGATACATGGCTTGGCTAGTTCCTTCTTCATGTTTCAAGACTTGTTTAAAACTTGAACTTATAACATATAAGGAGCTCTTTCCAATAGTGAGACAGTTCTATTTCTCTGGGAGATACCATTTGCACTTGAAAGAGCATGAAAATCATAGACTCAACCTGTTGAAAGAACATAAGTAATGGATAACCTAAAGATCCAACCAGAAGAGAAAACCTTATGAAGAAAAATATTTAAATGATAACCTGAAGTGGCTAAAACGTATTAACACTGTTAATTTGACTTAACATGACCTCTAATAGTACAGAAATTGTAAAAAAGCTTTTCTGGCACATATTGGATCAGTGGGGTCTCTACTAAGTAGCATGTCCTTTGACTCATTGGAGTTTGTTCAATGAGTCAAAATTTTACTTTCAAGTTTTTTTGTTCAAAGCTGTCTCCAACCTGTGGCTTTACAGCTGTGGCAGAATGGCAACTCCCAGTATGCCCCAACAGCCGCAGCCTACCAGGGTATCCTGGGAGTTGTAGATTTGCATCAGCTGTAGAGTCACAGTAGCTGTGTTGTAGTCACTGCTTTAGAGATCATGCACATAATTGAGCTTTTATAGATCTATGGGACCTCCAATTTTATACAGAGGTATTCCATGACTTATTTTCCTGTTGGATTCATATGCAATAAATCTTCTGCTATGGGTTCAGAGCATATAGGAAGAATACAGTATGTCCACCCAACAGAGCCTATATGGTAGCACATCAAGGCTGGGTAGCTACATAATATGGTGTTTTATGACCTCCATACACTGCCATGCAGACTCCATGCATAGAGCTCTGCTGTGTGTACATGAGCCCTAGAATTAACAATCAAAAATTTATTTTAAAGAGTGTGTCTGCTTAAGTACTCAAAGGCAAATTTCCAGCAAAATAATTGTTAAAAAAATATTTTCTATATGATTTATTTACAAGCATTGGCCGGTCTGGTTAAGTTTCCTAAATTACATAGATGCTGGAATCAGAACCTTATGACCCATAGCTCACAACTTAATAAACTTCTAGAGAAATGCCCTTAGCTGATGGTGATGAATTAAGGGACGGTTAATAGAACACTTTTTATTGCACAGAACATACAATTAAATATTTTATTGTATTGTGCAGTAATGATTCCAACCTAAATGCAATGTCTCAGAGTCTTGTATAAGAAAAGCAATTGGGATGTTAAATGAAGTACATCAAAAATGACCTTTTTATTAGTGTCCTAGGGCGCAGTATTGCCAGGCTTATAGGTTGAAATATAAATGAAACCCCTCTTTTTTTCCAGAGAACTAGGAAAGGATGATAGATGTGTAAGTCCTAACTACAGTTGAGTGAACGCGAACTGTATAGTACATTTCTGTAAAAGTTCAGGTTCGGGTTCGTTGTTCGGCGATTTATTCCCGCTTTTTGAAAGGCTGCAGGATTGGCTAAGTGCAGCATGTGACCCAGTCTCTATTTAAGCTGGAGTCACGTAGCACCGCACGTCATTTTGCTGCTCTTAGTGTAGGGACAGGTTGCTGCTGCTGCTATGAGGAAGAGATTAGGGAAGAAATCTATTGAACTTGGTGGTGTTAAATCTTCAAACTACAGCAATTATTGAGGGCGCTGTTACGCTGAGCGCTCCGGGCCCTCTGCTGGCCTCGGAGCGCTCACAGCGTGTGTCCCCAGGCAGCGCTCCAGCGTCTCGGCGTGTGCGTCCCCGCTCTCTAGGGCGCACACGCACCGGGAATCTTAGATCTAAAGGACCAGTGCACAGGTGATTTGTGCCTGGTCCAAACTGGTTTATCAAGGGTTAAGCTTTGTGAGAGGCAGTACTGTTTGGCCTTAGTTAGGCTTCACCTGTGCACTGCCTATAAGTACCATCCCCTTCCACAGTCTTCTGCCGGATCTTTGTTGCCTCTGTGCCTTAGAGAAAGCGACTTCTGTGTACCCTTTGCCTGTTGCCATAACCGTTGCTACGACCACCGCCTCTGTACCTGTGCCGCCTGTCCTGACCTTTTGCTTTGGCCGACTACGCCTCTGCCTATTCCCTCTGTACTACGCCTGTCTCAGCAGTCGGTGAGCTTGCGCCGCTATCGGAGGACACGACCTGGTTGCTACTGCCGCAGCAAGACCATCCCGCTTTGCGGCGGGCTCTGGTGAAAACCAGTAGCAACTTAGAAATGGTCCCCCGGTACGGTCCACACCAATCCCTCACTGACACAGAGGATCCACTTCCACTACCGCCTCCTGCTACCAGTCCGGATCCTGACAGTAAGATCCGGCCATGGATCCCGCTGAGGTGCCTCTGCCTAGTGTCGAGGACCTTACTACAGTTGTCGCCCAGCAAGGTCAACAGCTGGCGCAGTTGTCCGCCATGCTCCAGCAGCTTCTTTCTGCACGGCAGCAGCCGCTTCCTCCGTCTGCACCAGCTTCATCACCGCAGCCTGTGGCCGCCGCCACTTCTAGAGTCCGTCTGTCCATGCCGGCCAAGTACGATGGAGATCCCAAGTTGTGCCGCGGATTCTTATCCCAATGCTCCCTTCACCTGGAGATGTCGGCTGACCTGTTCCCCTCGGAGCGAGCCAAGGTGGCATTTGTCGTTAGCCTGCTTTCTGGGAAGGCCCTGGCCTGGGCTACACCGCTTTGGGACCGCAACGACCCTGCCACTGCAAGTGTCCAGAGTTTCTTTCTGGAATTCCGGAGTGTCTTTGAGGAGCCAGCCCGGGCTGCCTCTGCAGAGACTGCGTTATTGAACTTGTCCCAGGGGAGTTCTTCTGTCGGAGACTATGCTATCCGTTTCCGCACCCTTGCTTCAGAACTCTCCTGGATTAACGAGGCGCTCTGTGCTACCTTTAAGAAAGGCTTGTCCAGCGCCATAAAGGATGTCCTGGTCGCACGAGAAGTCCCCACCAACCTGAGTGATCTCATCCATTTGGCCACCAGGATTGACCTGCGTTTTGCTGAGCGACGAGAGGAACTGTTCCAGGAAAAGGGTAGTGCTCGCCCCAGACGTTCTCCTCGTCTGGCTCCTATTTTCCTGCATCCACCGCAATCCTCTGCTGGCCCTCCCACCGAGGAAGCCATGCAGGTGGATCGGTCACGCCTGACCACGCAAGAAAGGAACCGCCGTAGAGACGAGAACCTCTGTTTGTACTGTGCCAGTACAGAGCACTTTCTGAAAAACTGTCCTCTCCGACCTCCGCGTCAGGAAACGCCCGCACCTAGTCAACGTGGGAGAGGCGTTGCTAGGTGTGAATATCTCCTCTCCACGCATTACTGTACCCGTGCCGATTTCCGTACCCGCCAAGACCTCCTTTGCTGCCACTGCTTTTCTGGATTCCGGTTCTGCCGGTAACTTCATCGACGCCTCGCTGGTGAACAAGTATAACATCCCTGTGGTTCGTTTGCAGAAGTCCATCTTCATCCCCACTGTTAATGGAGAGAGACTCGACGGCATGGTGCAGTTCCGTACAGAGCCCCTCCAGATGGACATTGGAGTCCTGCATTCCGAGCGATCGGAGTTCTTTGTGTTACCCCATTGCACCTCAGAACTCCTCTTGGGTCTGCCCTGGCTCCAGCACCATTGTCCCGTTCTGGACTGGACCACCGGAGAGGTTCGTAGCTGGGGACCGGCTTGTTTTGGCAGATGTCTCAAGCCGGTACGAGCCAAGTCTGCACCTGTCATTTCCCCTCTTCCCGGTCTGCCTGAACCATATGCGGATTTTTCTGACGTCTTTTGCAAAAAACAAGCGGAAGTGTTGCCTCCACATAGGCCATATGACTGTCCCATTGATTTGCAACCTGGCACTACGCCGCCTAGGGGAAGAATCTATCCGCTCTCTCCGCCAGAGACTTTAGCCATGTCGGAATATATCCAGGAGAACCTGCAGAGAGGGTTTATCAGGAAATCCTCTTCTCCTGCCGGAGCAGGATTCTTCTTTGTTGCAAAAAAGGACGGTACCCTTAGGCCTTGCATAGACTTTCGGGGTCTCAACAGCATTACTGTAAAGAACCGTTACACTCTTCCCCTGATTTCGGAACTCTTTGACCGCTGTGGGGAGTCGCTCTGGTAGACAGCGGTGCGGGTGCAGTTTAGAGGCAAAACCAGGAGTCCAGATTGTGCAACAAACAGTGTTTTATTCACACTTGCACACAAAATGAAAAACAGTCTCTTGGTGACAGTTCACACACAACGGAAATAAACGTAGCCAAACAAAACAGTCCAACACAGGTTCAGTCACCTGGGAGGTGTAGGTGCAGGTTCGCACCACGCTGTCGGCCCAGCCGCAGGAGAATCCAGCTTCAGGTAGCCAGGAACACAACACCTCCTTGCTGAGCTCTTTCCTCCTGGACAGAGAACTCCCAGCCCTGCCAGCAGCTCCAGGATAATCACACTCCTCAGACACAGCTGCTGGCTGCGTTTTATATCCAGCCCAAAACATGGACTGGACCGTGGGGAGCAGCCACCCACCCTACTCTTTAGCTGCTCCCAGTAAGAGCCGGCCCGGATTGGCTTTGCAGCCAAACTAACTATAAATGTCAAGCAGCACTAGCTGCTGCTGACACATAAAAATCCGGCTCTTACCTCACCGAGGCCAGGAACCTCGGTGACACGTACCTGCCGTCGACCACAGTACCTTGCACCTTACCACATACCCCCCTTTGTTCAACCCTGAGGGGTGAACACATGTGAGGCAGTGGACGCGGGACAGGGCATCTGCGTTACCCTGCAAGCGGCCTGCCCTGTGTTCCACGGAGAACTTGAAGTTCTGTAGGGATAGGAACCACCTGGTGACCCGAGCATTCCTCTCCTTGGCCTGGCTCATCCACTTGAGAGGGGAATGGTCGGTCACCAGACGGAACCTCCTCCCTAACAGGTAGTAGCGGAGAGATTCAAGTGCCCACTTGATAGCCAGGCACTCCCTCTCCACTATGCTATACCTGGTCTCGGCGGGACTGAGCTTACGGCTCAGGAAGACAACGGGATGTTCTTCCCCGTTGACCTCCTGAGACAGTACAGCACCGAGGCCTACCTCCGAGGCGTCGGTCTGTACGACGAACTCCCTGTTGAAGTCGGGTGTCACCAAAACCGGGGACCCACACAGGGCCGACTTCAACGCGGAGAAAGCCTCCTCCGCCTTCTCACTCCAGCTAACCCTCCCAGACTTTCGCCCCTTCAACAGGTCTGTCAATGGCGCTGCTATTGTGGCAAAGTGGGGCACAAACCTCATGTAGTAACCTACAATCCCCAGGAACGACTTTACCTGCCTGGTGGTGACCGGTCGGGGCCAGTTACGAATGGCCTCTACCTTAGTTACCTGAGGTTTGATGACTCCCGCCCAATTATATATCCCAGATATTTTGTCTCCTCTAACCCTATGGAGCACTTCTTTGGGTTAGCGGTCAGTCCGGCTTTCCTCAGGGCATCCACTACCGCCTGCACCTTGGGTAAATGGCTTTCCCAGTCGGTGCTGTGGATGACTACATCATCTAAGTAGGCCGAGGCGTACCGACGATGTGGTCGCAGCACTATGTCCATTAACCTTTGGAAAGTGGCGGGGCGCCATGCAGGCCAAAGGGTAACACCTTGTAGTGATACAGGCCCTGCGGGGTAACAAATGCGGTTTTTCCTTAGCCGACTCCGTTAAGGGTACCTGCCAGTACCCTTTAGTGAGGTCCAGCACAGAAAAATAACGGGCTTGTCCTAAACTTTCAACCAGCTCGTCTACTCGGGGCATGGGATACGCGTCAAACTTGGACACTTCATTTAATTTGCGAAAATCGTTGCAGAACCGCAACGTCCCATCCGGCTTGGGTATCAGGACTATGGGACTGGCCCACTCACTTTTCGACTCCTCAATTACATCGAGCTTCAACATTAACTGTACTTCCTCCGCGATGGCCCGTCGCCGAGCCTCGGGTACCCGGTATGGTTTTAACCGGATCTTGGCCTGAGGCTCAGTGACGATGTCATGTCGGATGAGAGGCGTGCGGCCAGGGAGGTCCGAGAACACATCCGTGTTCCGACTGATGAACTCCCTGACTTCCTGAACTTGTTTGGAAGACAGGCTGTCTGCAATTTTTACCGTGGTTACTGCTTCACAGGCCTCGAACTGTGGGGCTGGACCCTTTTCACCTAGAAGCCCTGGCCGGGGGCTGTGGTCGTCGGCTGTGTCCCTATCTTTCCACGGCTTAAGTAAATTCACGTGGTACACCTGCTCCGGCTTGCGCCGCCTGGCTGGTGTACTTTGTAATTTACTTCCCTACCTTCTCGATCACCTCATAGGGGCCCTGCCACCTAGCTAGGAACTTGCTGTCAAGGGTGGGCACCAGAACCAAAACCCGATCTCCCGGATGGAAGCCCCGTACCCGAGCCTGACGATTATACACCCTACTCTGGGCTTGTTGCGCTGCCTCCATATGCTCCCGGACCAGCGGCAACACCCTTTCTATCCGTTCCTGCATCTGGGTGACATACTCAATGACACTTTTGTGGGGACAGGCTGTTGTTCCCATGCTTCCTTGGCGATATCCAACAGGCCCCGAGGGTGTCTGCCATAAAGCAGTTCGAAGGGCGAGAACCCAGTAGAGGCCTGGGGCACCTCTCGCACTGCGAACATGAGATAGGGCAGAAGCAGATCCCAGTCCTTCCCATCTCTAGACACCACCCTCTTTAACATATTTTTAGAGTTTGGTTAAACCTCTCCACAAGACCGTCTGTTTGCGGATGGTAAACGGACGTCCGTAACTGCTTTATACGCAACAATTTACACAGTTCCTCATTACTTTGGACATAAAAGGGGTCCCTTGGTCTGTCAGAACCTCTTTTGGCAGGCCCACACGGGAAAACATCTCCATTAACTCTTTGGCAATGAGCTTAGCTGAGGTATGTCGCAGAGGCACCGCCTCCGGATACCGAGTGGCATAGTCGAGAATCACCAGGATATGTTGGTGACCCCTAGCAGACTTCGATGCGGGTCCGACCAGATCCATGGCAATGCGCTCGAATGGGACCTCAATTATTGGGAGAGGGACCAGGGACTTCGGTAATGCGGCTGGGGGCTATTTACCTGACAGGTCGGACAGGACTTACAGAATTCCTCTACTTCCTTAAAGAAACCGGGCCAGTAAAATCGCTGTAGTATGCGGTCCTGCGTTTTCTGCCACCCCATGTGTCCCCAAGAACATGTTGGTGGGCAAGCTCCATAACAAGCTTGCGATATGCGGTGGGCACCACCAACTGTTCAACTGGCTCACCTCGGACTTGGTTCACCCGATACAACATATCCTGAAGGACAATAAATCGTGGAAACATTAATTCAGCCCCAGGTTTCTGGGGTTTACCATCAATCATTACAACACTTTCCCAGGCCCTGGTTAGGGTTTGGTCCCGGTGTTGTGCGGTCCCAAAATTTTCCCTGAGACATTGAGGTCTGCCAACTCAGGTCCCGGTGGCAAGTCCTCCGTGTCTCCCACCATTACACTTAGTGGGGTTGTCTCCCCCTCTACCGCTGGAGCAGTGGTCACCCCTACCGCTGGCCCTTCAGACTCGGGCTCCCAGGGTTCTGGCCTTCCAGTGGTACCAGGCCACTCTCCTAGGGTTACCCCTGTCTCGGGTCCATCAGACAGTTTTATCGCCGGCCACAGTGCCGGGAAACCTGGGAAGTCCCTCCCAAGTATCAGTTCATGTGGGAGTTTAGCAGCGACAGCCACCTCGTGGGTCCACTTACCAGCCGCTGTGGACAAAGTCACTAGTGCAGTGGGGTAATCTTTTAGGTCTCCGTGGATGCACAGGACCCCGATTTTACGGCCGGTATACTCCGCAGGCCGTACTAGGGCAGCTCTTACCAGGAGACTAGACTCCCGGAGTCCAGCAGGGCCACCGCCAGAGACTCTCCCACCTCTACCTGACACAGGTGGTTATTGTCCTGCCCCTCACGGGTGCCAGTTGCGCACAGCTTCCGTGCATACAGGGAGTGGCGCCCCCATAGTTCACATCCATCGGCTCATCCCGATGCGGACAGTCGGCCCTGATGTGGCCTGGCTCCTGACACCTCCAGCATACCCCGGGAGGCGGATCCGCAGGGGTACATTCCGGGCAGGCCTCTCTGTCGCCGAACGTCGGAACTGGGGCGGAGGCCTCCGGGGTTTGACTGACCCCTTCCCAGCAAGACTCCCCTGCAGGTTTCTGGTGGCCTCGTAACGCTCCACCAGGTCGACCATCTCCAGGGCATTAGTGGGGGATACCTGGCCAATCCAGTGCTGAAGGGGTAAGGCAGGGCCCTCCAGAACATGTCGGCCAGCAGACGGTCCAGCATAGCAGTCGGACTTAGAACATCAGGCTGCAGCCACTTTTGCAACCGATGCAGCAACTCATAGTACTGCGGCCTGGCGGGTTCAGCCGCTTTATAGTCCCACTGGTGGACCCGCTGAGCCCGGACCAACACGTTTACCCCCAATCTGGCCAGGATCTCCCCCTTCACCGTGGGGTAATCAGCAGCCTGGGCATCTGCCAAGTCAAAAAAACTTGCTGGGGCCCGGATGCCAGGAACGGAGCGACCACCTCGGCCCACTGGTCACGGGGTAACTTTTCCCTCACGGCTACCTTCTCAAAGACCGCCAGATATGTCTCAACGTCGTCCGAGGGGTCATCTTTGGGATCGCCGCACGGACCGCTTCCGGGCATCATGGTCGTGGTGGGACGCTCCTGCAGCTTGTAACGCCATTACGTGCTGTAACAGTAGCTGGTTGGTCTCCCGCTGCTGCACGTTAGCCTCTATGAGAGCTTTCACAGCCGCCTCCATGTTGCCAGTAATTCCTACTTGTAGCTTTGCTGGCTTAATATATGCCATGCACTTGTGCCCAGCAAAACAAACAAACTTCGGCGGTCACGCCAGCCTCACTGCGCATGCCCGCATCCTCCATCAAATGTGGGGAGTCGCTCTGGTAGACAGCGGTGCGGGTGCAGTTTAGAGGCAAAACCAGGAGTCCAGATTGTGCAACAAACAGTGTTTTATTCACACTTGCACACAAAATGAAAAACAGTCTCTTGGTGACAGTTCACACACAACGGAAATAAACGTAGCCAAACAAAACAGTCCAACACAGGTTCAGTCACCTGGGAGGTGTAGGTGCAGGTTCGCACCACGCTGTCGGCCCAGCCGCAGGAGAATCCAGCTTCAGGTAGCCAGGAACACAACACCTCCTTGCTGAGCTCTTTCCTCCTGGACAGAGAACTCCCAGCCCTGCCAGCAGCTCCAGGATAATCACACTCCTCAGACACAGCTGCTGGCTGCGTTTTATATCCAGCCCAAAACATGGACTGGACCGTGGGGAGCAGCCACTTACCCTACTCTTTAGCTGCTCCCAGTAAGAGCCGGCCCGGATTGGCTTTGCAGCCAAACTAACTATAAATGTCAAGCAGCACTAGCTGCTGCTGACACATAAAAAATCCGGCTCTTACCTCACCGAGGCCAGGAACCTCGGTGACACGTACCTGCCGTCGACCACAGTACCTTGCACCTTACCACACCGCTTACAAGGCGCCAAGTACTTTACCAAGTTAGATCTCAGAGGGGCCTATAATCTTATTCGCATCCGAGAGGGTGATGAATGGAAGACAGCTTTTAATACCCGTGACGGGCATTTTGAGTACTTAGTCATGCCTTTCGGACTCTGTAATGCTCCAGCGGTCTTCCAGGAGTTCGTTAATGACACCTTCCGAGACCTGCTCTATACCTGTGTCGTGGTCTATTTGGATGACATCCTCATCTTCTCTTCTAACTTGGATCAACACCGTGCTCATGTCCGCTTAGTACTCTCCCGTCTCAGGAAGAACCGCCTCTACGCTAAATTTGAAAAGTGCTTGTTCGACCGTACCAGTCTTCCCTTCCTGGGTTACATCATCTCCGCCAAGGGACTACAAATGGATCCTGCCAAGCTGTCTGCCATCTTGGACTGGCCTCGTCCTTCTGGCCTTAAGGCTATCCAGCGATTCCTCGGATTCGCGAACTATTATAGGCAGTTCATCCCGCATTACTCCACCCTTGTGGCACCTATTGTGGCCCTAACCAAGAAGGGGCTAACCCGAAATCTTGGCCTCCTCAGGCCGAACAGGCCTTCACCGCTCTCAAGTCTGCCTTTGCCACCGCTCCAGCTCTGTCCAGACCGGATTCTACCAAGCCTTTCTTCCTGGAAGTAGACGCCTCCTCCGTCGGTGCTGGGGCTTTGCTCATGCAAAGATCTCCGAGAGGCAAGTTGGTTACTATGGGTTTTTCTCTAAAACTTTCTCTCCCGCTGAAAGAAATTATTCTATTGGGGATAGAGAATTACTCGCCATCAAGCTGGCCTTGGAAGAATGGCGGCACTTGCTAGAAGGATCGGCACATCCCGTGAACATCTACACGGATCATAAAAATTTATCATACCTCCAGTCTGCTTAGAGACTAAATCCCGCCAAGCTCGCTGGTCTCTATTCTTTGCCAGATTTAACTTCCGGATCCACTTTCGTCCAGCGAGCAAGAACTTCAGGGCCGATGCCCTCTCTCGTTCTTCCGATGTTACAGGAGTGGAAGTCAAGCCTCAGCACATTGTGCCTCCTGAATGTCTGGTCACCGTGGCTCCTGTAGATTTGCGGAACCTCCCTCCCGGAAAGACCTATGTTTCTCCTCGCCTTCGCTTAAAAGTTCTTAAGTGGGGCATTCTTCTCTTCTCGCAGGGCATCCTGGTGTCCGAAAGACTGTACAGCTTATCTCCAGGAGATATTGGTGGCCATCCTTGGAGAGGGACATCACTGAATTTGTGCAGTCCTGTTCTGTATGTGCCAGAGACAAAACCCCTCGCCAAAGACCCGCCGGATTTCTCCAGCCACTTCCCATACCAGAGACTCCTTGGTCCCATATCGCTATGGACTTCGTTACGGACCTACCACTGTCTCACGGGAAAACTATAATTTGGGTTGTCGTGGATCGCTTCTCGAAGATGGCGCACTTCATCCCGTTGCCAGCCTTACCTTCTGCGCCTCAGTTGGCCAAGCATTTCCTCCGGCACATCTTCCGGTTACACGGCCTGCCTTCACATATTGTCTCCGATAGAGGGGTCCAGTTTGTGTCCAAATTCTGGAGAGCTCTTTGTGGACGACTTAAAATCAAGCTGGACTTCTCTTCTTCATACCACCCCCAAACCAACGGACAAGTGGAGCGGGTTAATCAAATTTTGGGTGACTACCTTCGCCACTTCGTTTCCTCCCGTCAAGACGATTGGGTCGACCTTCTCCCGTGGGCGGAGTTTTCCTATAACCACAAAGACTCTTCCGCCACCAATAAGTCTCCCTTCTTTGTGGTTTATGGTCGTCATCCTCTGCCTCCTCTGCCGTTATCCTCCTCCTCCGGTGTACCTGCAGTGGGCGACCTTGTGCAAGACTTTTCTGCCATCTGGCGCGAGACGCGCCTGTCCCTCATGCAGGCCTCATCCCGCATGAAAGTCCAAGCGGACAAGAAGCGTCGGCCTCCTCCTGTCCTGGTGCCTGGGGACAGAGTTTGGCTCTCCTCCAGGTACATCCGCTTCAGGGTTCCTAGTTACAAGCTTGGTCCTCGTTACTTGGGACCCTACAAGGTCAAGAAGAGGATCAACCCTGTGTGTTACCAACTCCATCTCCCTTCCTCCCTTAGAATTCCCAACTGCTTCCATGTCTCCCTCCTCAAGCCTGCGGTCTTTAGTCGTTTTTCCCCAAAGTCTCCCTCCCACGCCGGTATCCGGTACCTCGGATGTCTTCTCCGTTAAGGAGATATTGGCCTCGATATTGGTCAAGGGGAGAAGATATTTTCTGGTGGACTGGGAGGGCTGCGGTCCTGAGGAGAGATCCTGGGAGCCAGAGGAGAACATCCTGGACCGCAGCCTCATCCTTAAGTTCTTGGGTCCCAAAAGAGGGAGACCAAAGGGGGTACTGTTACGCTGAGCGCTCCGGGCCCTCTGCTGGCCTCGGAGCGCTCACAGTGTGTGTCCCCAGGCAGCGCTCCAGCGTCTCGGCGTGTGCGTCCCCGCTCTCTAGGGCGCACACGCACCGGGACTCTTAGATCTAAAGGACCAGTGCACAGGTGATTTGTGCCTGGTCCAAACTGGTTTATCAAGGGTTAAGCTTTGTGAGAGGCAGTACTGTTTGGCCTTAATTAGGCTTCACCTGTGCACTGCCTATAAGTACCATCCCCTTCCACAGTCTTCTGCCGGATCTTTGTTTCCTCTGTGCCTTAGAGAAAGCGTCTTCTGTGTACCCTTTGCCTGTTGCCATAACCGTTGCTACGACCACCGCCTCTGTACCTGTGCCGCCTGTCCTGACCTTTTGCTTCGTCCGACTACGCCTCTGCCTATTCCCTCTGTACTACGCCTGTCTCAGCAGTCGGTGAGCTTGCGCCGCTATCGGAGGACACGACCTGGTTGCTACTGCCGCAGCAAGACTATCCCGCTTTGCGGTGGGCTCTGGTGAAAACCAGTAGCAACTTAGAACCGGTCCCCCGGTACGTTCCACACCAATCCCTCACTGACACAGAGGATCCACTTCCACTACCGCCTCCTGCTACCAGTCCGGATCCTGACAGGCGCTATTCTACATATTTGTACCGAGCCCTGAGCCCATTGACACTGCAAAATAATTTTTAATCCATCTGTTACTGAGGTGGGGGTCAGCATCCATTTTAGCAACTGCAGTGTCCTTTGAACTGCATATGACCTGCATGTGTGCCAGCCAGCCAGGGACATCAGTCTAATTATTTTTTGGTAGCTCAGTGGAGGAAAAATTCCTTTTTTCTGGCAGGTCAAGTCCCCCTACATTACCTATTTTATAATTTTGGAGTGACATAGTGCATTTCTGTAGTTGGGAGAATAAACCCGTACTGTCGTACCACAGAGCACGTTTGCATACACCGCTAAAAAACCTGTTTTATAATTTTGGAGTGACATACTGCATTTCTGTAGTTGGGGAAATAAACCCGTACTGTCGTACCACAGATCACGTTTGCATACACCTCTCAAAAATCAATTTAAAAATTTAGCGGTGACATAGTGCATTTCTGTAGTTGGTGTAGTTGATGACACTTATGGGGAATATCTGTGGATGACACATATATTATATGTCATCCACAGATATCTCCCATAAGTGTCATCCAGGACACGACCTGGACACGACCTGGTTGCTACTGCCGCAGCAAGACTATCCCGCTTTGCGGCGGGCTCTGGTGAAAACCAGTAGCAACTTAGAACCGGTCCCCCGGTACGTTCCACACCAATCCCTCACTGACACAGAGGATCCACTTCCACTACCGCCTCCTGCTACCAGTCCGGATCCTGACAGGCGCTATTCTACATATTTGTACCGAGCCCTGAGCCCATTGACACTGCAAAATAATTTTTAATCCATCTGTTACTGAGGTGGGGGTCGGCATCCATTTTAGCAACTGCAGTGTCCTTTGAACTGCATATGACCTGCATGTGTGCCAGCCAGCCAGGGACATCAGTCTAATTATTTTTTGGTAGCTCAGTGGAGGAAAAATTCCTTTTTTCTGGCAGGTCAAGTCCCCCTACATTACCTATTTTATAATTTTGGAGTGACATAGTGCATTTCTGTAGTTGGGAGAATAAACCCGTACTGTCGTACCACAGAGCACGTTTGCATACACCGCTAAAAAACCTGTTTTATAATTTTGGAGTGACATACTGCATTTCTGTAGTTGGGGAAATAAACCCGTACTGTCGTACCACAGATCACGTTTGCATACTCCTCTCAAAAATCAATTTAAAAATTTAGCGGTGACATAGTGCATTTCTGTAGTTGGTGTAGTTGATGACACTTATGGGGAATATCTGTGGATGACACATATATTATGTGTCATCCACAGATATCTCCCATAAGTGTCATCCACAGAGATCCCCATAAGTGTCAGCCACAGAGTTCCTCCATAAGTGTCAGCCACAGAGTTCCCCCATAAGTTTCATCCACAGATATCCCCCAACACTGTTACACTGATACATCGCTGGCCTGCAATGTATCAGTGTGGAGGGAGGAGGCGGGGACACTCGTGGCGGGGCCCAGTGCAGTGACTCTCCTCTAATACACCGGGCCCCGCAACTGTGTAGTGAATTAATGTAGACTTATTGTATGTTATCCTTTTGTAGCCCAAAGCCCTGCTGTACTTACTATCTATCCCCATACGGCGGCATGCAGACTCGTGGGCAGGAGGCAGCTTAACATCACTCCCTCTGTCATGCGAAGCCTGCTCCGCCTCCCTGCTTCATTCATAAAGTGGGAGGCGGGGCAGGCGGTGACAGAGGGAGTGATGTTAAGCTGCCGCCTGCCGACGAGTCTGCATGCCGCCGTATGGGGATAGATAGTAAGTACAGCAGGGCTTTGGGCTCCAAAAGGATAACATACAATAAGTCTACATTAATTCACTACAGAGCTGTGGGGCCCGGTGTATTAGAGGAGAGTCACTGCATCGGGCCCCACAACGAGTGTCCCTGCCTCCTCCCTCTACACTGATACTTCGCAGGCCGGCGAAGTATCAGTATTCGTTTTATAGGACGCACTGCCATTTTCCCCCCACTTTTAGGGGGGGAAAGTGCATCTTATAAAGCAAAAAATACGGGATATTGTTTCATTTATCTGACTTATAGTTATTTAAATATGTTTATAAGTAAATTTGTAAATAGTTTGTGAATAAGAAATAATGAGTGGTTTGAGTGAAGGGGGGAGGGTGTAGAGAGGGAGTCTGGTCGGGTTCATTTTCTCTTTTTGAAATGTTCTTTGTATAGTTTTTGTTATGATTTATAATTAAACCGTGGAGACGTTACCCAACAATCTAACCGACTAATTTAATAAAATGATTTGCCTGTCACATCTGTAGCTCAGGCCGCAAGGGTCCTTGAGCACCAATAAAAGTAAATTTGTCCCACCAGAATCTAAGAGCTGGAGTAACTGAATTGATTTTCTCTGTCAGGTGTTCAGGAATTCCTGCACCACCATATTCAGCACATGCGCCAGGCAAGGGATGTGTGTCAAACCGGCTAGGAACCGAGCTGCTACGAGATTTCGCCCATTATCACACACCATCAGGCCGGGCTTGAGACTCAGTGACATCAACCACTCGTTGGTTTGTTGTTCCATGCCCATCCACAGCTCCTGTGCAGTGTGGGATTTGTCCCCCAAACGGATGAGTTTCAGAACAGCCTGCTGTCGTTTCCCCCTGGCTGTGCTGATGTTGGTGGTGAAGGTGTTACGCTGAAAGGATGAGCAGGTGGTAGAGGAGGAGGAAGTGGAGGAGGGGGAGGAGGAAACAGGAGGCAAATAGAAATGCCCTGCAATCCTCGGGAGCGGAAGGACATTCGCCAAACTGCTATCTGCCTCTGGACCAGCCGCCACTACAGAAAGGCATTGCGCACACCTGATTTTGTCCGCCACTTGGTTGTGAAGGGAGGGGATGGCTCGTCTGGAAAACTAGTGGCAGCTGGGAACCAGCCCCGCCATACATTTTTTAAAAGTCTCCATCCATCTCCACCAGACAGAATGCCAGCATTTTTAAGAACCAGGAATTTAAATCCTGGCACTCAGGGCCAGGGATCGCAGGTAGGGGGGTGCTTCCTCCTTCTATTTATTTTTCTAATTGGAAGATGGACAGCTGTACGCTTCCATGGCATAGTGTGGAGATGCTTAGTGACGGTGAAAGATGTGGTGGCATTGCTGCCACATCCTCTGTTTGCGGGGTGGCAGGTGCCATTGTCACTCACTTGTGCTCAGGTTTAGTTTATTTTTAATTTTTATGTATTTTATGTAATTTTGTTTCAATTTCCAGCCCTTTAGCCCATTCCAGGACTTTTTTAGAGCCATTTTAGTGCCCCCAAAGTTTGGGTTCCCATTGACTTCAATGGGGTTCGGGGTCAAGTTCGGATCCCGAACTCGAACTTTGCGGTGAAGTTCGGCTGAACCCGGCAAACCCTAACTTTCAAGTGTTCGCTCAACTCAAGTCCTAACAAGGTATTGTGTAACAGAGGCAGCAAACAGGCTTATATATAGTATATATCTAATCTATCTATTTATCTATCTATCGTATTTATCTTATCTTATCTTATATCTATCAATTCATAGATGGCACTGTATCTAATTTATCAATCTTCTATATATCTTTATATATATGTCTAGCTATCTATCTCCTCTACTTTTTTAGACACATATAGTGCATGATTTTTTTTAAGTAAAAACATCACTGACACAAAATGCTGCGAAAGTCCAAAATCCTGTGTATATAAACTTTACAATATTTTATTTTAAACTAACAACTAATTGCACAGTTTTTGACTAATAAAAAAAACATGAAAAACACCAGCGAAAACATGTCAAATGTGGGTGTGAAACTGGCCATTGGTTGTTTTGTTTATCCACAACTATAAAAGTTCAAATGTAAGACCTAAAAGTCCCTTTAATTTTAGGCTATTTCTAAAATACACCATGTGCTCCCGCTAAGAGAGAGAGAAATAATAAAAAAAATAAAGAATCCAAGGAGACCTCAAAGTGTCATACAAAAAGTTTCAGGTCAATTGGAGCACTTTCAGTTCAGGTAGAATTGATTTGGACCTGAATCAAATTGGTCAACCAATTCAGACTAATCAAATTTTCAGTGTTTGCCTCATCTCTAGTCAAGATGGCTCACAAAAAGCAGACACCACCGAATATGCACCGTAGCCTCTGTCCCAAAGTTGGAGGTCATTTGATGAGTGTGAATATAACCATTATCTTAAAATTAAAGGGTGAGTAGAAGAAAATGAGATAGAGCAAGCTGTTCTTTTTGATTACATAATTGGATGTTTCACTGTTCGATAGAAGTGAAGCCAAGAAGCAATAAACATCTTGTGCTGAAAACATATTCAGCTTAGAAAGAATTATAGTGAAAAGTGCTTGTTTACTTTCATATTACAGAACGAAAAATAGAAGAACATATGACCCACCCATTGTTATTCTCTAGACTTTGTTCTTCTTATAGACTAGAGCTTTGTGTCTGCTAAGTAGCCAGCAAGAAAACCGTGAGAGCATCCTAAGGCTACTATGATTCTAAAATTGAACACATGGGATTTGGAAACACTCACCAAGGTATATCATAGGCTTCAGCTTAGTTAAGAGCTTGGAAGAACAAGCAAAAGTGCTTCCTAAATCCTCTGTGAGTAGAACTGCTGTTTGATAAACTTCAGTTCATTCAGCTTCTTTCTGCCCTGTAGAGTTTCTATTTTTGCTATACTGGTGGGATTTCATGGTCTCAGAAGGATATTGTACATTGTCCAAGTGAATCTAACATTTCCTAAAGTGAACTAAATTACTACATCCATATTATATTCTACATTGTCTCACATAAATACATATGGAAAAAAATAAACATTTCCAAGTTACACTGAAACTGTCTCGGTGCGATGTGGGGAATACACTCCATACCGAACACAGGAAGGAGGGGGGAAAGGTACTAGGCCTGGAAACAAGGGAAAAGGGAAAAGGTCACCACCTGGTAAGTACCTAAACCGTGCCCTGACTGCTAACAGTATGAACAGACCTCGATAGTAGGAATGTTCATACGCTACGCCAAAGCTTAAGGCCCTATCTCACTGTACAAGGCTCTGGAGAAAGAGTCAGGACAACAGGTGACCTGTTCCTTCCCATCTGAAGGAACAGGGAACCCCTTAGGCCTAATACCAAAAGGGAAGGTAGAAAACACAAACAAACAATAGGAAGAAATTACACTTAACTCCGAAGTATGCGGACGAGCAGGATCTCAGAGGAGAACCAACACCAGCGCTTCCACAGCCAAAAAGAGCTATCAACCGCATAGGCTGATGGGTGAGGCCAGACTAAATAGAAGTTGAAATGACCACTTAATCTACACCTGAGACAAGAGGGGTGGTCATGACCAGCAACAACATTGAACAAAGTGAAACCAAAGGGACTCTCAGCCAGTCTCTTAAATCTTCTGTCCCTGTCACTGGAGGGACCGTGACAGAAACACTTAATAGAAAAAAATACTGTAGATTTTTTCTAATCTGGAAATAACAGAACCTGATAGGAGTCTGTCTTATCAGTCAAGTATAAAATTGACCTGTTATGCCAGAGAACCTCTAGGAGGTCGTGAAATATGCTCATGAGTATCCTAATTGGTTATAATTGCTTTGCACCAGATTAAGTACCTTCCTCTGGGTCTTCTACCACCTTAAGGACCTAGATAGGCTTTACTAATCCACCATCCAAGACCAGGACCTTTTTTTGATCCACCCTGATCAGTATTTTATGGTTATACCTATGACCAGTCACTATATGGGTAGTGTATTCTTTGTTCAAATCTGAGACTCACACTTTTTAAGAAAGTTTCCTAATGGCTTTTCATCCAGTGCAGTCAAGAAAACTTTGCCAGCTATGCAGGTCAATCTCTTTGTTTTGACCTCTAAGAGAGTGTCTGGCTCGGCTATCTTCAAAATTCCTTTAGATGTCAGTGGACATGGACATACATAAGCATCTCCAATATGTGGCTGCTTTAGAGGGTTAGATGAGATCCAGGTCCCAAAGGCAAAATGGGGGCCCGCTGCATAATCTGGTCCTGCCTCTGATTATTTTCTTATTATTTTTTTGTTTTGTTTCAGTTTTACATAATAAAGCATTTTTGAAAAAGAAACATGTTTTTTATGTCTCCATATTCTGAAAACTATATTTTTTTTTTGTTTTTTTGCATTAAGAGTTAATGTCTTTATTGGTACCATTTTTGGGTACATAAGATTTTTTGATTGTTCAATATTACACTTTTTTGGGGCAAGGTGACCAAAAAATGGCTTTTTTGGCACAGTTTTTATCTTATTTAATTTTTATGGTGTTCTCCTGGGGGAGGTAGGTCATGTGATATTTTTAAGCAGCTGGTTGTTACAGATTCAGCAATACCTAATATGTTTATTTTTATTTCATTTATTTCAGTTTTACACAAAAGCATTTAAAAAAAATCATATTTTGTGTCTCCATATTTTGAAAAGCAATATATTTTTTAAATTTTTCTGCCAATCATCTTGTGGTGCTTGTTTTTGATGGGAAAAGTTGACATTTTTATTGGTACCATTTTTGGGTACATAAGATTTTTTGTTTGTTCAATGTTACACTTTTTTGGGGGCAATGTGACCAAAAAATTGCTGTTTTGGCACAGTTTTTATTTTATTTTGTTTTTTACAGCAGTCACCTGAGGGGGTAGGTTGGGTGATATTTTTATAGAGCCACTCATTACGGATGCAGTGATATCTAATATGTCTATTTTTATTACATTTTTTTATTATTATTAAAAATCACTTGATGAATGGAAAGGGGCACTTTCAGTGAAGTTTTAGTTTTAATTTTTATAAAACCCTTTTTTCTTACTGTTTTAAAAAAAAAATTGTCCTAGTACAGGGACTTCAACATTTCAGGTCTGATCCCTGTTTCAATGTAGTACAATACATGCCTGGGGGCTGGGTCTCAGGTTTTCGTATACGGCAGACCCCAGATTTTTCAAGGTCTGTGGTTGCCATGGCAGCCATCGGCCTCCTGTCACCGCAATGTGGGGGGCGATAGAGAGGGAGAGGGAGCACCCTTCCTCTGCCATCCTCCGATATGCCGCCGTCAGCGTTGATTGTGGAATTTAAGGTGTTAATCCACCGGCATCGGCTTTTACAGCGATGCCGGTGGATACAACAGGTGCCCGGCAGTCAGTCACAACCAGACCCCTGCACTGATCGGGCGAGCACTACTCCCGTAGTGTAGTGACATACAACTATGTCGAAGGTCCACAAGTCAATTGCAGCCAAGGTCAAGGGTCATGAAGGGGTTAAAAGAGGGGTGGTTCATACTCTCAAGACCCAAGTTGGTGGTTTCATATTTTTGTCCACCACCCTTGGTCCCTAAAGTTCAGCATAATGTTGGATGGACCTTTCAGCTAAACAGCCCCCAAATGCACCTTTCCGATTAAATTTGTAACCCGTAATACTAATTTGTAACAGATTTAAAGACAAAAATTGCGCCCCTACCAGCACAATGGCACTCAAGGTGACAAAACTTCTCCCTCCCTCCGCCCTACTTTTAGCTTACGGTCTTGGCAAATTATTAGTATTTAATTATGCATTCAGAATTATTAACTTAACATATTATTTAGAACTCAACAAGAGTATGAGTAGAGGAGACAATGAGAGTGAGGAGAATAGGATTGTTTGGGTCAATTTCCAGTATCTACAGGCAAAAACTATGCTACATTTAATTTAAAGTGAATGATTTATATTGTTTGTTTTATGTATCAATAGCTAGATATAAGTCTGTAAAAGAGATATAACATATTTTTTTCTAGATATATATTCTCATTTTTTGAAAATTTCCTGGGGTGACACACTTCAAAATCGATGGTATGGCAGTGCATGTATGCTTCTTTGGAGCTACAGTGAATGGGAGTTAATGGTCACAAACAGATCAATAAATTCTGTCATTTACGGTAATCTTACATCCTCTAATGATAATGACTGAGAGATGACTCTGCTGACCATCTCCTAGGCTACACTGCAAAGCTACAAGTAAACTGCAGAAAACAGGAAATGTCAACCTATTGTCTGTGCTTCACTGGCCGATATGAAAACAATCATCGTGGATTAGTAAAGTATTGTTGGTTTTGCAAATTCAGAGGGTACATTTCATTTGTACAATCAGATCTAGGGGTGGCGGGGAGCAAACGGGGGAATAAGGTATACGGAAAAATTCGATTTCTGAGAAGAATGAAGTATCTCAGACAGTTAAGATTGCACTTGAAGCTAAAAATTTTTACCTATATTACAGCAAACATTATTTTATTTTGAAGGCAATGACATGTCCCCTTGAACAATGCAAAATTAGAAGCTTAAAGTCAGACTAAAGTACCAGGAGCTCAAAGAAAAAAAAATATTTCATGAACATTTCCTCAATCTCAGGTAAGAGCAGAGCCAGTCTCTTTCATTGTGAACTAATGTATTTTCTCACTTACCACAAACACTTGATCAATATTAGTTTAAAAATAATTTACTACACACTGGTAGGTGAATTGTATCGCCCTGTAAGGAGGAAAGAATTAATAAGGAAAGTCACAGTTATTTACAGAGGCACCTTTGTGAACTAGATGGATGCTGTTACTAACTGTATAAAATACTAAGGGGGTCATTTACTATCCTGAAATACGCCTATATTAGGCATATTTTTGCGACTTTTCCCAGCTCACGTCAGGTCTAAAAAAGTGGGTGTGGGAGAGAATGGGCCAGCAGGCTCGTCTCATTCATCATTTTCTATGCCTGGTTTAGGTGTAGAAAATGGTCTAAAGGTAAGACAGCAAGGAAGCTGTCTTACATTTAGACTGGCACTGGATGTATCGAAGTTATGTAGAGGTCTGCTCCTCTTCATAACTTCAGTGAATCCACCACCAGCTATAGGGGTTATTAAGGCCAGCGTCGTTTCATTGTCGCGTTTTAAAAGTTATAACTGTTTATTTTTCTGTCAACATAGCTGGACGCAGTCTTGTTTTTTGCAGGACGAGTTGTACTTCTTAAAGGGCATCTGTCAGCAGATTTGTACCTATGACACTGGCTGACCTGTTCCATGTGCACTTAGCAACTGAAGGCATCTGTGTTGGTCCCATGTTCATATGTGCCCGCATTGCTCAGAAAAATGATGTTTTATTAATTGCGATTGCGGCACCCCCTGCACTTTGATTGACAGGGCCAATAAGTGTAAACGTCATCACCCTTGGCACTGTCAAAAAAAATGCATAAAAATTAGAATATACCTTTTTTGTTTTTGGTCAGTTAGAATTACCATAATTATTATTATATATATTTAGTGTGTATATATACTCTATGTACTATTATATATATTTATATATATATATATATATATATATATATTTATATGTATCACATTTAATCCTTTTTTATTTAGTTTTTATCTTAAATTTGCAAAAAATATCAGTTCTGCCATTTTTTATGGCATTCAACGTAGGTGATGAATAACATGATAATTGTATAGTGCAAGTAGTTATGGATACAGTGGTACCAAATATATGGAAGCAATTTTATTTTTGCTATTTTTTTTAATTGAACAATTTGGAAACAATGTGTATTTTTTTACTTGGAACTTTTATAATCATTCACTAGTCTCACAAGGGGACTTTAACAGACGATCTTTTGATCGCTTCTATAGGGCCAAACATTCACGAGCGCGTTCAGTGCAAGAAACTTGGTGCCTGTGGCAGTGTAATTTAATAGATTTCAGGTCTCACAGGGACACACAGCCTTTTAAATCTGGCCTAAGACTCCCCAGACACATAGTTTTGGCTCTGGTGAGTAAATCAAACAAAAATTATGGGTGACCTTAATTAATACTTAACTTTTAATATTCAGTTAAAATAATAGCCCATCAAAGACAATAAACAAACAAGACACACATAACACACGATAGTACAACCTCAAAATTGCTAAACCATAACAAAGGAGTATAATCAGAGGTTATTGACCCTTGATTGGGATATAGTTAGGGATATGAGGGGATCCACGTGCTGGGTCTCTTCCCCTACAAGTCCCTACTTCAATTACTCATCTACCCAAAATATATATATTGCACGGAGCAGGTGCAAGTCTTCTAAAAACCTTTCTGTGATAAAGGATAAATCATAAAAAACATATAAAAGACTTAAAGTGGCCTAAACAGTTTCTGAGTCTTTTATGCGTTTAGTATGCGTCTTTTTTTCATCAGGAGAAGACGTTAGGGCTCATGCAAATGAACGTGTGCCTGCATTCCGTGTCATCCCCAATGCACAGGCACCATCCGTGCGGTTTCGCCTATAGACGCGGTGCATAAACAGCTGGGGCGCATATATTAAGGACTTGCTGTTTGCGGGCCGCAATACGGGCCTGGCTGGCACACGTTCATGTGCATGAGCCCTAATACTGACACTGGGAGTGGTAAGAAAAAGACTCATACTGAACACATAAAAGACACAGAAACTGTTTAGGCCACATCCATGTTTTTTGCTTCTTTTTTCTGCCATTTTTTGCACATAGTGGGGTAGATTTATCAAAACTTGTATAAAGGAACACTAGCTTAGTTGCCCATAACAACCAATCAGATTTCACCTTTCATTTTCCAAATGAGCTCTGAAAAATTAAAGGTGGTCTTACGATTGGCATTTGCTTCATTGTGTTTTTCTGATATAGAGAAGTTATGTCAAAACGCCTTACAAAATGCCAAAAGAAACAAAAAAAATGCCACAGAGTAAACAAAATCACCAAGAGAAGAAAAATACATGAGTGTCCTGTGTTTTAGATTTTCTTATAGACCTTCAGCTAACATCCAAAGGTGGCTTTTTTACAACAAAGAATAAAAAAATAAAAACAAATAGGTGAAAAAAACCTCTAAAAATGCAAAAGTTCTGAAAAAACACCAAAAATCTTGGGCATCTATGCCACACAGGAAAAGAGATGTCCTATCTGGCTGTATCATGCAGATAGCACAAATGGACACGGTCGTGTGAATGTATCCTAAGGCATATGAATGGAGCAGCATAGGAGTAGCTCATAAGTGGATCACATTACACATATCAATGTAAATCTATAGAGAGGTGAGGGGGAAGAAGTAAGCAAGAGCACATATAGACCAGCAGACTGTGGCCACATGGTCTGAAATTAAACAATAGCCAAAAGGTGTTATTCCTCATGTACACACTGTATTACTATTTAATGCAAAATTCATCAAATGGCGAGTTATAGCTTAAACATTACACAGTAAACTGGTTCCTTCAAACTAATCCCGAACGAGCCCCCAAAAATGGTAGAGTTTTTATATGATCCCTAAATATCGGATCTAACCATGTTGTCTGCAATACTCCAAATCTTAACATTTTGTATAGGGGTAAATGAATAAGAAAACATGACTCATGGTGGTATTTGAGTCTTCCTCCGCCTCTTCCAGCTCCAAAAGTCAGAAGACCTTCTTTATTATTAAAGCCCTGGATGTCACCTTTACAACCTAAAAATAAAATTAGTCAATAGGATTGCGACTTGGGTTTAACAACAAGATATATATGTATCTGGATACAATTAGGATACTCCAGGCGGGAAATCCAAGGCATAGGTATTTCTTTGTCTAGATATATGACATCCCCTCTGTAGCCATTTAGCTTTCATACCAAATATTGCAACCCAGGTATATCCAAGATTTAATTATGTTTAATTTATCCTACTATATCACAGTGTTTTTAAAAAAAAAAATGTATGTGAAAAGACAGCACAAAACAGAGTTCTAAGAGAATCCACTTTAGAATTGTTATTTTAGGGAGAATTCACATATATACATATTTATATTTAATTAGTGATATATTTACTATGTAGCATAAGTGTATATTTAAGACAAGAATGATGGAATTCTCGGATGAAACGTCCACGAGTGTAAATAATCACCCCTCATTTATTTCTAATTGAAGTTAGAACATGAATAATCCTGAGGAATTAATTAGCAATTGCATTTTCTAGATGAGTTTTGTTTCATATTATTTAGAATATTGGTCATTACTTCCTATAATTATGACTAAAAGAAAAGAACAAGCCTCACAAAAGGCAGAATAATGAATTAGTAATTAAGTTAAATCTTATGTATTTATACAACCAAGCATTCCCACTAATGGATTATGAGTAAATTACCTGCTGTTTATAAATGATGTTTTTTTCAAATTCTGAATATTATCTATAAATCTGAATTATTGTGTTTCCAAATTAAATCTTGAACAATGCATATAAATATACAGTACGTCTCTAGGTACCCAAGGATGTATTAAGGAAAAGTGAGCTTTTAGTCTAGCCCTGGAATAGAGATAGAATCCTCTTAGACGGTGCTTTTCAAACTTTGAGGAACCTCCAGGAGACTTCAGATTCCCCAGTGTCGTAGATTTGGAAAAACTCATTCTGTCCTACCACAAGCAATATATCCCAGATAACTTAGAGAGAGAGCAGATTGGCACAGGAAAAGGAAGCTACCAATCTGTGGGAGAGTTGGAGTAATTCTTCTTGAAGAAGAAAAATTCTGCAAATGTAAGTTTGGTTATGACTAGGACATGGTGGCTGCTATTATGGCACTGGATTTGAGTCCTATCCACACCATGCCTACTTGAGTATTCATCATTAAGGAGCTTTGGAATGCTGAAATGTCATTGATGCTTCCTTGATTGTGGTGTCACACTGTCCATATACACATACAGAGGATCTCCTACCATCACATCAGATATTTATTGATCTTTCACTTTAGTATTTAATTCCATCAGTGTCAACTAACAGATTTGACTTTATGCTTAATCTAAGGGCATTGGCCTGGCAGTCCCCTGGTATTTAATCTTTAACCCTTATACAGGGATCTGGACTTCACTTTAGAGAACCACCAAGCTGCTACCTTTTAAAGTAATCTCTGTGTGGCTGATAGATGACCCGGGGGGGAAGGGAACCCGCTTAGAGCACCGATTGGTCAGGTAGAATCATAGTCAGAGACAGGCTGAGGTCAGGGCTGATGGAGTATCTGCTTTCCAGTAAATGGTCCAAGATCTGGGCTGCTAGTGTAGGATCAATACAGGTGTTATAGATCAGGTCAGGCAGCAGAGGGTCAGAATCCAGTAAATTGGCATAAGTTGGTACAGAGGGCAGACAAAGAAATGCAGCACAGCTTTCCAGGGTACTAGCAAGTTAGACAAACTATTGATCAGGCACACTCCCACATGGCTGCCAGCTATTGACTGGTGTGTGCTGGCCCTTTATGAGCCAGAGAAAGCGCACACCCTATTTGCACAGGAGAAGGGGCCAAGCTAGCAAGGAGGCCTCAGACTGTGTGGAGGGACAGAGAAGACCCAGAGGCTGGAATGACTGGGAAGTAGGCAATAGAAGGTGAGTCTGGGCCAACGGGTGTGGTAAGCAGGGCAGAGGAATCTCCTGCCCAGTGCTGTAATAAGCTGGGTGTTTATCAAGATGTCCTGCCAGCATTTGCAATGAATGTAGGTGACAAATTTAGATCAACACAACAGCGTATAGGATCTACAGTGACATGCCGAAGTTTGGGCACTCCTGGTCAAAATGACTGTTACTGTGAACAGTTAAGCAAGTTGACGATGAAATGATCTTCAAAAGACATAAAGTTAAAGATGACACTCTCCGACCCTTTGTACTTTTAAGCAAAAACTATTTTTTATTTCCATCCTTTATATTTTCAAAATAACAAAAACGGAAAACGGCCTGAAGCTAAATTTTGGTCACCCTTAATGGTAGTAGTATCCCCTTTGGCAAGTATCACAGCTTATAAATAATTTTTGTAGCCAGCCAAGAGTCTTTCAATTCTTGCTTGAATGATTTTCATCCATTCTTCTTTGTGAAAGTCTTCTAGTTCTGTGAGACTCCTGGGCCGTCTTGAGGTCGATTTACGCATTTTTAATGATGTTCAGATCAGGGGAGGGCCATGGTCAAACCTTCTGCTTGTGCCTTTTTAGGTAGTCTATTGTCGATTTTGAGGTGTGTTTAGGATTGTTATCCTTTTGTAGAAGCCACCTTCTTTTCAACTTCAGCTTTCTTTTATTGTTGGTGTTATCTTTGCGTCCAGAATTTGCTGGAATTTCATTGAATATGTTCTTCCCTCTAATTGTGAAATGTTCCCCATGCCATTGTTTATAACATAACACCAATGCATGATTGATCCACCCCCATGCTTAATGGTTGGAGAGATATTCTTTTCATGAAATTATGCGCCCTTTTTTCTCCAAACATACCTTTGCTCAATGTGGCCAAAGAGATCTATTTTAACTTCATCATTTCACAGGACTTGTTTCCAAAATGTATCAGGCTTGTTTCCTTTGGAAACATCTAACACTGAATTTTGTGGTTACAACGCAAGATAGGTTTTCTTCTGATGACACTTCCATGAAGGCCATATTTGTGCAGTTATTGCTGAACAGTAGAAAAATATACCACAACTCCAGAGTGTGCTAAATCTTCCTGAAGGTCTTTTGCAGTCAACGGGGGTTCTAATTTGTCTTTCTAACAATCCTATGAGTAGCTGTCTCATTTTCAGAGTGTTAGGCAGCTGCTTAGAAGAACCCATGGCTGCTGTTTTTTGAGACAAGTTTAGAGGAGTCTAGGTATTTATGAAGGTTTGAAATTTGCATCACCTGGCATCTACTAATGATGATTGTGAACAAGTCTTAACCCAATCAGGCTATTTAAGGTCTGATACCTCAGTTCATGTTATCTGAGTGCTCATATCTCCTTGGGTTCCAATACTTAGCAAGCCTAGCATAGTAAGTTACTCCTTTCCTTTTCTCGCTCTAAAATTCCACAAAACCAGAATAATACACTGATATTATTTAAAATGTTGAAAAGTGTGTTTTATCCTTAACTTTATGTCTTTTGGAGGGCATTTCATCTTCAACTTGCTTAACTGTTCACATTAACAGTAATTTTGACTAGGAGTGCCCAAACTTTTGCATGCCACTGTACATATGTCACCGACACACGGGTGACCTGTGTTGCTTGGGAATGGCTGAACATATAGCCAATAGAAGAGCCAAGTTATTCTTTCTTAGGAAAGATTTCAACTATTGAAAGGCTATAAGAACAGATATTTCCACAATTTAGACCTGCTATCATTAAAAGAGGTGTCTCAATTTGTAGACAAAGTTAATAAAAGGCAATTACTAATGTATTGTGATTTCCCATATAGCCTCTTTTGCTGGCTTAATTCATATTTCCATCACACTGCTCGTTTACAGGGGTTATGACCACCATGCAATCCAGCAGTGGTGGCAGTGGTTGCACACTTTATTAAAAAACACTGGCTTGTCTGGTGGCTGGGACCATGGGAGTGGGCATAGGCATGCATAGGAGGGCATACACAGAAGCTCCCATATAACTCCCTGTAAGTCTCATTTCTTGCCTGAAAACTCTCTATAAAAGTTCAGAAGACTTCTCAGTTAGCAACAAAAATTGATCATCTGAGATCATCTGAAAAGTGGTGTTAATAAGTCGCAAACTGGATGCTTGCGACTTTTTATATGTGACTTTTTAAAATATAGTCAGAAGTGGTATTTTTTATGAAAGGAGCCATGGCCAGCCACCAAGACAAATTTATCTTCTTTTCCGCCAGTTTTCTAGAGAAAATTAAACCAGAAATTTTCGGCAGCTCTGAGCTACCACTGATTTCTTTTTAGGTGCACTGCCTGCCAGAGGATGCCCCTAATTTACGACGAGGCACATTAGGCACATCCTCCAACAGTTACGGATAAATCTCCCCATTGTCTAGTAAATTGTCTAGTTAACACCAGACAGAGGGAGATGCAGCAGAAGTGTCTGCTTCAGTGTGCATATGAGACTGCCAACTATGAGAGTGGTAAAGAAGCAGTAGAGATGGATATGTCACTGCTTCAGATCACAAAACACAACCCTAACCTCATACCAGGGAATACCCGCCCATTCAGCAAGGTTGGAGAGAGAACACATTGACTGGGTCCAGGAAAAGGAAGAAAAAAGAATCAAAATCTAAAGATTAGGCACACCATTTCTGGACTCACTATATCTAATACACAACAGTAACCTAGGGAAGGATTGTGAATTTTTTCAAGAAAGTTTTAATGACAGCAATAATCTAATGTCTTTTTTTGTAACAGAGTATGGAAATGAACATTACTATTACTGAAATACTCAAATTTTCTGCTAGCGATGTTTGCATATATATAAAATCTAAATTAATGGGAATAAATAACAATAACCCAACAAAGCAATTGTTTGCCAGCTGAGTTATTACCGTATCTTATTCTGTTTTTTACCATTTTTTTTTAAATTGTGAACAAAAAGCCTTTTCCTTCCCACTGCGAATAATAATCTCTCCTGTTAACAAAAGGCCTTAATTTCTCACAAAGAAAAACGCAACCTGACATGAAGCCATCCGAAATTGTATTAACTCACCATGTGATTCTAACTTTTGCCAACAGAACAAAACATTGAGACAAGTTTTAATGGCATTGTGCAAAGATATTATAATAACTTTCATTGCACTGTATAAATTCCTATGCACTAAGCTTCCCCTAGTGGTAGCTGCAGGCAGCCAGCTTTGTAATATGTGAAGCGAAGCTGGTTAATTTATCAATGTAGTTAGACCAGTTGTTTGCAGATCTCTCAGTATACAAATTTATTCAATTACTTTCCCTTATTCTGGTAATTTTTTTCCTTGGAGGAGTGGTCTTTATTCCAGTAATCTGACAGAAAAAGCTAACTGCTCCACTACGTTATTGGAGCTTAGTAAAGCTGTCAGCGATAACAAAACTTAGTATTAACCAATAGACCTGACAAAACAACAGATGTGCAGGTTGGGGGAAACCTGGGAAACAGTGACCATAAAATAATAACCTTCGAATTGTCATTCAAAAGAGTGTTTCTTCAGGGAGGGACAAAAATAACAAACTTCAAAAAAGCGAAATTTAGCCAACTAAGAGAGGTAGGCCTAACTAACTGGGACGAAGTGCTCAAAAAAATTTAAAATACAGCCACAAAACATTCTTAAAAGCATCCTAAAATCTAATTGTGAGAGGTACATACCTTATGGAAATAAAAGGGTGAGGAACAAAAAAAAAACAATGTGGATAAATAGAAATGTAAAGAAAGCAATAAATGACAAAAAGAAAGCATTCAAATCGCTAAAACAGGAGGGTAGCAAGGAAGCATTGAAAAACTATAAGAAAAAAAATAGAATATGTAAAAGACATATAAAAGCAGTCAAACTAGAGACTGAGAAATTCATTGCCAAAGAGAGTAAAACGAACCTTAAAATGTTTTCAATTAAATAAATGGTAAAAAGTATAAATCCGAAGGTGTCGGACCCTAACAGAGTTATGAGGGGGGAGTTGCAGAGAGAGATGAGGAGAAAGCAAAGCTACTAAATATTTTTTTCTCCACTCTATTCACTAAGGAAAATTCAGATTAAATGCAGAATGTAAAAGTAGATTCCCCATTAAAAGTGCCCTATCTGACCCAGGAAGAAGTACAGCGGCATCTTAAAAATATTAAAATAGCCAAGTCGCCGGCACCAGATGGCATACACCCCTGTATCCTAAGAGAATTAAGTAATGTCATAGCCAGACCCTTATTTCTTATATTTAAGGACTCTATACTAAGAGGGGAGTGTTCCACAGAATTGGCGCATAGCAAATGTGGTGCCAATATTCAAAAAGGGTCCAAAAACAGAGCCTGAAAACTATAGGCCGGTAAGTCTAACATCTGTTTGAAGGTTTTCTAAGAGATGTTATATTGGAGTACCTCAGTGAAAATAAGCAAATAACGCCATATCAGTATTGCTTCAAAAGGGATCGGCCATGTCAAACTAATTTAATCAGTTTCTTTGAGGAGGTAAGTTCTAGACTTGACAGCGGCGAATCAATGGATGTTGTATATCTGGACTTCTCCAAAGCATTTTACACTGTGCCACATAAGAGTTTAGTATATAAAATGAGAATGCTCAGACTGGGAGAAAATGTCTGTAAGTGGGTAAGTATCTGGCTCAGTGATAGAAAACAGAGGGTGGTTATTAACGGTACACACTCAGATTGGGTCACTGTCACTAGTGGGGTACCTCAGGGGTCAGTATTGGGCCCTATTCTCTTCAATATATTTATTAATGATCTTGTAGAAGGCTTGCACAGTAAAATATCAATTTTTGCAGATTACACTAAACTATGTAACGCAATTAATACGGAAGAGGACAGTATACTGTATGTATGTATATATATATATATATATATATATATATACTACAGAGGACAGTATACTATATATATATTCTACAGGTGACAGTATACTGAGTATATATGCTACAGAGGACAGTATACAGATGAATCTGGAGAGATTGGAGGCTTGGGCAGAGAAGTGGCAGATGAGGTTTTACACAAATATGCACGTGGGAAGGAAAAATACATGTCACCATTACATGCAAATTGTAGAATACTGGGTAACACTGACATGGAATAGGACCTATTTAGCTGGTTCCTGCAATGCCCTGAAATAAGGAGACTGGTAAGACCATATGAGGCAGTATCTGTAGCATTAGGGACCCTTGGGCGGAAGCCGCCGCGAAGTGGTACTTGGGCCCGACATACTTTTGATCAAAAATGTGCGCTAAGAGCTTACTTCATTCCAACTTTTGGAATGACCCCCTTTTTTTATTTTCCTGTTAGTTTATGATTTATTGTGCAGCCATCTTTTAACCAGTTGATTTATGGAATAGGACCTAGGAATTTTGGTGAACCACAAACTAAGCTGTAGAAACCAGTGTCAGGCAGCTGCTGCCAAGGCCAATTAGATAATGGGTTGCATCAAAAGGGAGATAGATGCCCATGATGAAAACATAGTCCTACCTCTTTACAAATCTCTAGTCAGACCACAGATGGAGTACTGTGTACAGTTCTGGGCTCTTGTGAACAAGGCAGACATAGCAGAGCTGGAGAGGGTTCAGAGGCGGGCAACTAAAGTACCGTAATAACTGCAATGGGTGGAGTACAGTACCCTGAAAGGTCATCAAAATTAGGGTTATTCACCTTAGAAAAAAGACGACTGAGGGGAGATCTAATATCTACATGTATAAATATATCAGGAGTCAGTACAGAGATCTCTCCTATCATCTATTTATCCCCAGGACTGTGGCTGTGACGAGGGGACGTCCTCTGCGTCTGGAGGAAAGAAGGTTTTTACACAAACATAGAAGAGGATTCTTTACGGTAAGAGCAGTGAGACTATGGGACTTGCTGCCTGAGGAGGTGGTGATGGTGAGTTCACTAAAAGAGTTTATGAGGGGTCTGGATGTAATTCTGGAGTGCAATAATATTACAGGCTTTAGCTAGAGATGGGTCGTTGATCCAGGGAGTTATTCTGATTGCCTGATTTGCGTCGGGAAGGAATATTTTTTTCCCTAAAGTGGGGAAAATTGGTTTCTACCACACAGAGTTTTTTTGGGGTTCCTCTGGATCAACTTGCAGGATAACAGACTGAACTGGATGGACAGATGTCTTTTTTTAGCCTTATAAACGATGTTACTATGTTACTATGTAACAAAATTACAAACTGTTTTCAATGCCATCCAGGAGAATTATGATCGCAGCTCTGGAGTATGAAACATACAGATATGTATGCCTTTCACCTCCCACTTTCCCATTGAATTTTTATTTTTTTTTCACTTTTTTTTTTTTTACTTTTTACTTCTTTCTGCAACTTATGTCTCATGAACGGGACAACCTTTTTAATTTTTTGTCTTGATGATATAACTAAAGGTTGCCATACATATGAGATAACTGTTGCTTATATAATACTGATCCTTCTATGTACATACATATTTGGTTCACCGCGCATGCATGTGTTGTGAATTACAGAGAGGAGAAAGCTGGTGCCAGACAACTAAGTTGTAGGGATGAGCAGATCCTTGGAAGTTCGGGTTTGGCCGAACTTTGGGTCAAAGTTTGGGTTCGGGACCCGAACTTGACTTGAACCCGAACCCATACCCCATTGAAGTCAATGGGGACCCGAACTTTGGTGCACTAAAATGGCTATAAAATAGTTATAGTAAGGGCTACAGGGCTAGACAAAAAGAAGCAAAATGGGGGTAAGAGCAGGAAAATCTCCCTGCAAACAAATATGGATAGGGAAATGACTTAAAATAACATAAAAAAGAAAAAAGAATAAAAAATAATAATCTTGAACTAGGAGGCGGAGGTCAAAGTGGAGTAGGAGGTTGAGGAGGCAGTGTAGGTGGAAGCGGCAGTGGAGAAGGAGGTAGCCAAGACAGTTTTTTTCCTTTACTTATTTTTTATAATTTTGGGAAGGCCCCAAAACATTGGGAAATGGAAAAGAAAACGCAAAGACAAAGTGCTCTGGAGTATAACAAAGGCTGGGAGCGGCCGGTATACTTGTCTATTCAGCACAAGGTATTTACAAGTCCTAAGGGATCCATGCCTGGTTCATTTTAATGAACGTGAGCTTGTCCATGTTGGCTGAGGACAGGCGGCTGCGTTTGTCTGTGATAACCCCCCTGCCATGTTAAACACACATTTGGACAATACACTGCCCGCAGGGCAAGCCAGCACCTCCAAGGCGTAAAGGCCAAGCTCACACCATGTGCCCAATTTGGAGACCTAGAAGTTGAATGGGGCAGACCCATGAGTCACTACGTGCAGGCATGTTCACATGTACTGTTCCATCATGTTGCTGAAATGCTCCCTTCTGCTAAGACATTCCGTATCAGTTGGTGGTGCTGGTTGTTGTGGCGTGCTGACAAAGCTTTTCCACATTTCTGCCATGCTTACCCTCCCTTCTAAGGTGCTGGCAGTGCCCCAGCTGCGTTGGCTACTTCCTCCTCCTCTGCTTTCGCCTCGTGCTTCCACTGAGCCCCCGCTGTAAGGTGGGAATGCCATCAGCAGCGCGTCTACCAGCATTCGCTTGTACCCGCGCATCTTACGAACACGTCCAGTGTTGGAATTAAGGACGGCATATTGTCCTTGTAGCGGGGATCCATCAGGGTGGCCACCCAGTAATCAGCACTGGTTAGAATGTGGGCAATGGGAGATGTATCGTCTGTGTCCTCTGTATCCTCCCAGCCACGCTCCAGTGATGCCCATGAGCTGCTTTGGGTGCCACCGTGCTGTGAACACGGTTCCTCCTCCTCATCATCCTCCAGAATTGTGTCCTGGCTAGACAGGTGTGTACCTGTCCTCTGTTGGAGCAGGAACCCACCCTCCAAGCCTCTTGTGAATGACTGGCCTGATAACCATGGAAATGATCCCTCTCCTCTACCTCTTCCTCCTGTGATACATCCTCTTCCATCATCGCCTGAAGCGTTTTTCAAGGAGACATAGAAGTGGGATAGTAACGCTGAGGACGGCGTCATCGGCACTGGACATGTTTGTGGAGTACTCTAAACAGCTCAACATGGCACACATGCCACGCATGGAGGCCCACTCGTTGGTGGTGAAGTGGTGCTGTTCCGCAGAGCGACTCACCCGTGCATGCTGCAGCTGAAACTCCACTATAGGCTGCTGCTGCTCGCACAGTCTCTCCAGCATATGCAAGTTGGAGTTCCACCTTGTGGGTACGTCGCATATGAGGCGTTGAGCGGGAAGGCCGAAATTACTCTGCAGCGCAGACAGGAGAGCAGCAGCAGGGTGAGAACGCCAAAAGCACACGCAGATGGCCCACACTTTCTGAAGCAGCTCTGACATTTCGGGGTGATTTTTCAGGAACCTCTGCACCACCAAATTCAGCACATGTGCCAGGCAAGGGATGTGCGTCAAACCGGCTAGGCCCAGAGCTGCTACGAGATTTTGCCTGTTATCACACATCACCAGGCCGGGCTTGAGGCTCAGTGGCACCAACCACTCATCTGTCTGTCCGTAGCTCCTGCATGGTGTGGGGTATTTCCCCCAAACAGATAAGTTTCAAAACAGCCTGCTGTCATTTCCCCCTGGCTGTGCTGAAGTTAGTGGTGCAGGTGTTACGCTGACCGGATGAGGAGGCAGTAGAGGAGGAGGCAGAGTAGGAGGAGGAGGCAACGAGAAACGTTCTGCAATCCTCAGGCCCAGCCAACACTGCATTTACCCAATGTGCAGTTAGGGAGATATAACGTCCCTGCCGTGCTTACTAGTCCATGTATCGGTGGTTATGTGGACCTTGCCACAGATGGCGTTGCGCAGTGCACGCCTGATTTTGTCCGCCACTTGGTTGTGCAGGGCAGGGATGGCTCGCCTGGAAAAGTAGGGGTGGCTGGGAGCCACGTACTGTGGGACAGCCACCACCATAAGGTTTTTAAAAGTCTCCGTCTACAACAGACGGAATGACAGTATTTCAAAAGCCAGGAATTTTGAAATGCAGGCATTCAAAACCAGAGATCTCGGGTGGGTAGGGGGGTTATTCCTCTTTCTCTCCAGTGTTTGGGGGATGGACAGCTGAACGTTTTCATAGGACAGTGTGGAGATGCTTGATGATGATGGTGGAGGTGGTGGTGTTGCTGCCACATCCTTTGTTTGCGGGGTGGCAGTTGCCACTGTCAATCCAGAGGGGGAGGAAAAGGCCGAGACTGTAGCAGAAGAGGGAGCAGGAGGAGCCTGAGATCTTTCATGGTTTTTGAGGTGTGTACTCCACTGCCTCTCGTGCTTTGCATTTAGATGCCTGGTCATGCAGGTGGTGCTCAGGTTTAGAACATCTATGCCTCGCTTCAGGCTCCGATTTGCATTCGCCTCTTGTGATCAGCAGATTGTCTGAAGAACTGCCACGCCAGGGAACTCCTTGGAGCTGGCTTTGGTGTGCTCAGTGCCTTGGTGCGGTGGGCAGCAGCGTTGAGCAGACGGCCACTCTGATTTTGCACCCTGCTCCCTCTTCCTCTGAACTGCACACGTCACTCACATGACCTTGATGTGGGGTCAAGCACCTCATCATCTTCCACATCATCTTCCACCCACTCCTCACCCTTGCCCTCCTTGCCGGTATGCACACTGCAGAAAGCATCAGCAGTTGGCATCTGTGTTCCGTCATCATCAGAGACGTGCTGCGGTGATCCTCCCTTGTCCACATCCTGGTTGGGCATCAGTGCACTCAATCTCTTTCACTTCTGGGGCAGGGCTAGGTGGATGGCCCACAGAAACCCTGCCAGCAGTGTCATCAAAAAGCATAAGAGACTGCTGCATGACTTGGGGCTGAGACTGTTTGCCTGATTTGCAAGGGGTGAGGTGAAAGACAGATGCCAATGGGCTAGAGGTGCCAACTCTGCTCTTCCAGCAGGGGACCAGGTGGGAGAGAATGTGAAGGAACTGGAGCAACTGTCAGCCACCCAATCTACTACCGCCTCTAATTGTTCTGGTTTCACCATTCGTACAAAATAACGCTGAACGTTCTGTCACCTACGTGCACCAGAGGAAGGTGTTTGATTTGGGCATGTAGTTGGCACAGATCTATCACGTCCTCTCCCTGCAACATGAGCTCCACCAGCACCAGCAGCACCACAACTAGGGCCACGTCCCTTATTTGATGCTCTTCTTATTCTTTGAGGTCACCCACTGAACTAACAGACAGATTAACTATATTAATTTTCCTGTTACATATGCAGTGCAGGTCAACCTCTTACCAAAAATGGGTATATGTCACCCACCAAACTAACAGACGGATTAACTATATTAATTTCCCTGTCACGGTTGCAGTGCAGGTGTACCTCACACCAAAAATGGGTATATGTCACCCACCGAATTAACAGACAGATTAACTATTATATTTTTGTGTCAGGGGTACAGAGATGGTGCATTGCACCTACAAAAAAATCGCTATAGGTCACCCACAGAATTAACAGCCAGATTAATTATTATATTTCTGTGTCAGGGGTACAAAGATGGTGTCACCCACAGAATAAATAGCCAGATGAGATTCCTAACACTCTCCCTCACTTCAGCTGCCTACTTCCTGTCCCTACACTACTCAGAGCTGATGGGTGGTGCTACACGTGATCCAGCTTGTATAGAGGCTGGGTCACATGATGCATCGGCCAATCACAGCCATGAAATTACTAAGCATGGCTATGATGGCTTCTAAGTGCCCACAGCTTAAAAGCTTGTTGATTGGCTGCCCTGCAGCCTTTCAACAAGCTCTATTAAATGCCTGAACACCGAACTCGAATACGAACTTTTGCTGCAAAGTTCTGGTTCGAGTCTGGGTACCCGAACTCGCAAAGTTCGCTACGGACCTGAACTTTGCAGTTTGGGTTCACTCAACACTACTCAGGTGGGCAGCTGATCTCCTTGAGAACAAAAGGACACCCAGTTCCACCACCGATAAGCTGTTCAAGGAGGCTGTCGCTCGAGTAAGCAGCCTTTACCTAGGCCTGTGATGGGGCCTAGGAGCAGCTCAAGTCATATTAAAGTAAATGGGGCTGAGCTGCGATATCAAGAACAGCCGCTATCTAAAGGATGGAGCTGTGCTTGGTAAGCTGCGAAGAGTGCCTTGGCTTCGTCAAACAGCTGATTGGTGCTGGTGCCGGGTGTTGGAACCCCACCAATCACATATTGATGGCCATCAATATGACAATATCAGAAAATCACTTTAAGTGTTACACCTCAGAGCCATTTAATCAATCCCTCGTAGTGTTTGCACTTATTTAGGGAAAGTATGGCTGCATTTAGAGAAGATGTAAAAACTATGGAAGAAATATAATAATAGCCCAAGACTATGAAGAATACAATGTCCTTAGCTAAACCTTAGGTCTCCAGTGAGTAAAAGAAAAGCAGTGTGAAAGTCAATGTGCAATTGCCTGGCTCACAACTACATTAATGCTTGTATTTTCTGAATTGTGTCTGGATTCTAATGCATAAACCCCTGTGCTGAAAGCCTTAAAAACCAGAGGAAAATGCCTTTTTCCTGCCAAGTCGTCTAAAATATTTCTGTGCGAATTGAAAGGTTCTTCATTTCTATGACAACCAAGACAGCTGGATGTCGCCAGAATTAAAATTCCCCCTATTTTTTTACTCTGAGCATGCCTAAACCCTTATTTCTTGATATTTATATTAATATAAGAATATACACTTGTGTGTCAGATGAATGTTGTAATTACCAGAAAGCTGCTAATCCTTTCTTAGGCCTTAAGGGGGTTCTCCAGGATTCGAATATTGATGGCTTATCCTCAGGTTAGGCCATCAATATCACATCGGTAGGGGTCTGACACCACACACTCCCACCAATCAGCTGTTTCAGAATAGTTTCACTGCTCTGGCCATGGTGCAGTACTGTTCCCATTCACTTCAATAGAAGCAGTACTGTAGTTACCAGCTTCATCCTCTACACAATGGTCCAGTAATATAGGCCATCAATAATAAAATCTTGTAGTACATCATTAAGGACAGGGCAAAGTCTGTATGGCAGCAGTCACACATTATAGATCTGAAATACACCCATGTGCTTTAAGAGCCACTAAACCCAGTATCCAATGAAAAAAGCATAATCAACAAAACATAACATAACGTCCTTATGTGTCTTTGTTACTTCTTCTTGTTTGTCAAATACCATAATTGCAGACTGTGAAAAATAAACTAAAAAAGCAATGTGTTGATCTCTTAGGCTGTAGCCATTGCACACACCCCTTCTCTCATGCTAGTGCATGTGAGCCTGGAAGTTTAGGAGGAAAGGACTGGTTGATTCTGGATCATGTTTGTCTATACAGTGACAAACATGGGCATATGTAAAAGTGGAGTAAGATGTACATGTAATGATTAATCTGGCCCAAAATGTACAGCAACACAAGACTTGTAATCCAGACAGGGCCAGCGCGTCCTATAGGCAGACTAGGCAGTGACAAGGGAGGTATGGGGGAGTAAGAGTGACAAGGGAGGACGGGGGGCAATGAGAGTGACAAGAGAGGGAAAGGGCGAATGAGAGTGACAAGGGAGGGAGGGGGTGAATAAGAGTGACAAGGGAGGGAGGGGGGGAGAACAGAGTGACAAGGGAGGGGGGTGAGAAAGAGAGTGTCAAGGGAGGGAGGGGGTGAGAAATAGGGTGACAAGGGAGGGGGGAATGAGAGTGACAAGGGAGGGGGTGGGGAATGAGAGTGACAAGGGAGGGAGGGGGGAATGAGAGTGACAAGGGAGGGAGGGGGGAACGAGAGGGACAAAGGAGGGAGGGGTGAGAAGAGAGGGACAGGGGGGAGAGTGACAAGTGAGAGGGGGAGAAGAGAGTGACAAGGGAAGGGGGGAGAGATTGACATCCATCACACACACAATGCATCTCTTACACACGCTCAATGCACCTCCTACAGACACACACAATGCATCCCTTACATACACAGAAACACACCTTGCAGTCCTTACACAAACACAGATTCACACAACACATTCCGTACACACATTCAGAAACACACAATACACACCTTATACACAAAAACAAACTTTTACAGGAATATACACTGCAATCCACTACACACACACACTGCATCACCTACACCGACTGGTATCCCTACACACTGCATCCACTACACACACACTGCATCACCTACACCGACTGGTATCCCTACACACTGCATCCACTACACACACACTGCATCACCTACACCGACTGGTTTCCCTATAACACATCCCCTACACACTTCACCCACTGTGAACAAACTCATGGGTGGAACATGTAGGTGGACTTATGGGTGGGCCTTATGGGCATACTCACTGTCAGGCCCTGGGGCCCAGACCTTGAGCTGTGTAAAGGGCCCCAAAAATTTTTGCTGCTTCCTGTTCTCCCAGAACAATGATTTTTGTGACCACAGTTACAAACAATCTCCAGAGAGCCTGTTCTACACCAGAGCAGTGGAGCCAGACTGCAGCCAGAGCTCATCATCATCCTCATCTGGATGTAAGAAGGCAATAGTATATTATTCGTGGCACTAGTCTTTAATTTACCTCACATTACAGGGACACTATAGTCCCCAGAACCCCTGCAGCTTAATGAAGTGGCTCTGGTGTCTATAGCCTGTCCCTGCAGGTTTTCTAATGTAAACACTGCGGCACTGCAGCACTGGCGTTAGTCGGGCATTGCACTTTTACGATGTTTTAAATGTCTATTGTGCACAGAGCCGGTCTCAAGCCAAAGATGGAGAGGCAGGGAGAAAAGGAACACTTCACTGACTGCAGGATACCTGTTTAACTGCTTTATGCCACAGTTTGAAGATATCCATGAAAAAAGAACTAAAGACTTTCCTGAGCAATTTTTCTTGTTTTTCATACATGTATTTTAGTGTCCCTTTAAAAGTGATGTCTTGTAATTTCTGGTGGACTTTGCAGATGTTACAACTCTCTCCTGCTATACTTGTACCTGGAACATAGTCTCAAACCACTTCAGTACCTCAGCTGTTACTCCTCCCAGTCTCAGAGCAGGTCTAATAGCGTAGCATGCATCCACACTGACCAAGCCTCGTTGAGCCAGTTCCCTTGGGTCTAGAGCTTGCTTGCTTATCTACAGTGTGCAGACTCCGCAATCAATCTATGTGATCCCAGCCACATACTCACTTCCTGCCTTGCACCTCTTTTCCTAGTCTATGATACTACAGTGGCATCTAGTGGCAGAAATTAACATTGCAAGCATACATTCAATGACATGAATTTAATTAAGTTAGTGCATAGCACAATAAAGTATAGTTTAGTCCAGGATATATAGCCTATATCATTTTTTTATGCAATGGGGTGGAGAAAACATGGGTAAGCGATTTCCAGCCACCGGTATTAGTAAAATCCATCCAGTTTTACTTCTTCTCCATTCTCCATTTCTTCTCCAGTGGGGAAAAGAGTTTCTATGGGTCACTGCTGATGTTACAGCATTATACACTTCCATACCCCAGGATAAGGCTATATCTTCACTACAGTAGTTTTTGTCAACATATAGCGATCACCAGCCTACTCACCATGGTAAGATGGACCATGTGATTGGACCATGTGATGTGACATCATCACAGGTCCTTTAGATCTTAGCTGATGCTGGGAAAGAGAGGACAGATCACAACTACGCGATCAAGTGGCAAAGGTAAGTTAACTTTTATTATTTTTAACCCCTTCCTCTTCATTTTACTATGCATTCTTTATTAAGAATGCTATTATTTCCCCTTATAACCATGTTATAAGGGAAAATAATAAAGATCTGGTCCCGTTGCAAGCAACCATGCGGGAAAATCGCACTGCATCCGCACTTGCTTGCGGATGCTTGCGATTTTCCCGCAGCCCCATTCACTTCTATGGGGCCTGCGTTGCGTGAAAAACGCCCAATATAGAGCATGCTGCGATTTTCATGCAACGCAGAAGTGATGCGTGAAAATCACCGCTCATGTGCAAAGCCCCATAGAAATGAATGGGTCCGGATTCAGTGCGGGTGCAATGCGTCCTCCTCACGCATTGCACCCGCGCGGAAAACTCGCCCGTGTGAAAGGGGCCTAACACACATGGTGGAGTTTACCTGATTTCCTGCAAAACTTGCCGACTCCAATATGTAGGGTGCACAGCCGGCCCTTTAACAATTAGGATTAGACGCCATTTGTCGGATGCAATCAGAGATGACAATAAAAATAAAAACACATTCCGCCATATCTCAGCAGTCTCCCATCATGTCTTACACCATCATGGAGGGGATGTAAGTCACATTATGGTACAGGGCATTGAAAAAGTAAGGGTACTTTCACAGTAGCGTTTTGGATTCCGTTTGTGAGATCCGTTTCAGGGTTCTCACAAACGGTCCAAAACGGATCAGTTAAGCCCCAATGCATTCTGAATGGACAAGGATCCGTTCAGAATGCATCAGTTCGGCTCCGTTCCACTTCTATTCTGTTTTTGAGGTGGACACCAAAACGCAGCATGCAGCATTTTGGTGTCCGTCTGAAGAGGCGGAGCCTAACGGATCTGTTTTGAATTACAATGCAAGTCAATGGGGACGGATCCGTTTTCAATGACACAATATGGTGCATTTGAAAACGGATCCGTTCCCCATTGACTTTCAATGTAATTCAAAACGGATCAGTTTTGGACTTTGTCATTTTTCTTTAAACCTAATGCAAACGGATCCGTTCTGAACGGATACAAACGTTTGCATTATAGGTGCGGATCCGTTTGTGCAAATAAACAGACGGATCCGCACCAACGCAAGTGTGAAAGTACCCTAAGATTATATGAGAGGGGTGGAGATTTACGGAGGAAACTTTTTAATCGTGAGGCTTTTTGGATGTTCAAGCTTAAATCATGCATCCCCCATGGATTAAATAGAAAACAGGACTTCATTTTACATTATTAATCTATGTTTGAAGATTGTCATGTGTATTGTTGTGACAGCGTAAGGAAGTGTTTTGTATGCATTTTGTGTTTATTTGTTAATGTTGTTTTAGGGTCCTGTTCACACACAGTCTGGTTTTCTATGGTGATCAAGGAGTTAATTTGGAAGTGGCTAGTATTTTCCTATGCCAATCACATAGGTGTGGGTTTGTCCTCTCCCTCCCTTTCCACGATAAAACCCGACTGATGTAGCCATCTAGTGACTTTATGAATAAGGGTGCTAAAAGTGCGCACCCCATAAGGTGTCAGTGAGATGTGAGGCCTGCTTTGTACTTATTCTTTGTAACTGCTTTTAATGGAGAAGAAATAAAACTAAATGGATTTTACTAATACCGGTGGCTGGAAATCGCTTACATTTTTCGCTGTGTTAGTGCAGTCCTGCACTATCCGTGCCCTGGAGGTCCGAGCAGAAGCTGGTGCTTGTTACTATAACCTGTGACTTACACTCTTAGGCCTCTTTTACACAAACTTTTTTTTTGAGAGTGTACGGTCCGTATACAAAACCATTCATTTCAATGGGTCCGCAAAAAAAAAACTGAAGTGTTTCCGAGTGCATTCCGTTTCCGTATTTCCATTTTTCGGTTCAGTGCAAAGATAGAACATGTCCTATTAGTGCCCGCAAATCACAATCCGTGGCTCCATTCAAGTAAATGGGTCCGCAAAAAAAACGCAACGCATACGGAAATGCATCCATATGTCTTCCATATCCGTTCCATTTTTTGCGGAACCATCCATTGAAAATTTTAAGCCCAGCCCAATATTTTCTATGTAATTACTGTATACTGTATATGCCATACGGAAAAACGGAACGGAACCGAAACGGAAACACAACGGAAACAAAAAACGTAAAAAACGGATCCGAAAAAAATGGCCCGCTAAACACTGAAAAAGCCATACGGTCGTATGAAAGAGGCCTTATTATGCCAATCTCTGTCCATATGCCTTAGGGCAGGCATGCTCAACCTGCGGCTCTCCAGCTGTTGTAAAACTACAACTCCCACAATGCCCTGCTGTAGGCTAATAGCTGTAGGCTGTTCAGGCATGCTGGGAGTTGTAGTTTTGCAACAGCTGGAGAGCAGCAGGTTGAGCGTGCCTGCCTTAGGGCATATGAATGTCATAAAGAGGATTCCCCAATCAGAACCTCTAGTCACCGGAGAGTCTCTACAAGCAGCAGCTCTTATTGCGGCAGACCCAACTGGATTATGTGCTACATGTCCAGAAATAAATACTATATTCCCCTTCAGTGGCCATTGCAGGGGAAATATGAGGTCAACTGAGGATTCCTCTGGAAATAACAGCTGATTGACAAGTTAGTTTCAGACAACAGTTTCAGTCGTGTTTAGAGAACCCCTGGTTATTAGATGGATTCCTGTGACAATAAGCCAAGAGCATGGGATGAAATCTATCAATGTGTGTTCAATTGCTCTGCGGCGCCACCAAAAAAAGGATGAAGTATTACATAGTTCTCATCATTCTCATTTAAATCAATGGACTGTCCAAGTAATGCACAAACATGATGGGTCAGGAGGCCGTAAGTGTTTTGCAGTCTGCAAATTGCGGATCCGCAAAACACGGATACCAGACGTATGCATTTCGCATTTTGCACAGGGCCAGCGCGATATAGAAATGCCAATCCTTGTCCGTGGTTGCGGACAAGAACGGAACTACGGATGCAGATAGAAAACAGTGTGCTGTCCGCATCTTTTGTGGCCCTATTGTAATAAACGGGTATGTACTAGTTCCCCAAAATTGCAGAACAGATGGGGACCCGTACCTACGACCATCTGAATGAGCCCTAAGGATGTACCCTCACTTTGGCTAACAATATTTGGAAAATGGATCCTCTAAAATGAATATAAAAGGTATTAGTTGATAATTCTAGTGTGAATTATGTATACTTTTTAATTTATATATTGCATTTGTAATCAGATTATAATATGCTCTTGAATGTGAACTCATATAAGCGTTTGTATCTTTAGGATTCAGGGTGCATGTGGACTATCATGTAGATGTTTCTTCCTCCATGTACAAATACAAATAGGATCTATAGCAGTAACATACAATGCAGAAAGAGAGAGAAGAGAGAGTAGGAAATGTCTCTCTACGGTTATATATGGGCTCCGTGATCGGCTAAGGCTCCATAACTACAAAACAGCTAACAATAAGTCCTGATCATTAAAAGGGTTTCACGGGATTTTTTTTTGTGATGACCTGACCTCCGGATAGCACCAAATGACGTAGATGGCAGCATGTCCTCCAAAGATTTTATATTCAGGGGGTCCATAAAAATGTACAAGCTTGAGAAAGACTAGAAAGATTATGTTATAATCAAAACGTTGCACTGTTTTTGGCATTCCAAATCAGAAAGAGACGTTTGGTGCTGCTTTCATTTTTACAATTTCTATCCTCTAGATAGGTCATCATTATCTTATTAGTGGGGGTCCGACACCCCAACCCCGACGATCAGCTGTTTGAGAAGGCTGTGGCGCTCCCGTGAGAACCCTCGGAGAACCCCTTTCACATAAGTTACATTAGAAACGCAGCTGTGAAGAACAAACTGCTGCTCAATTTAGTAAAAATACTGTGTTAAAAAAAAAGAATGCCCATGTAAAGTTTTATTATTCACAGGCGACGTGCTTTAATGGAATTATCTGTAATGTAATGCAATATGGTATTTCCAAGTCTGCTGATTTAAAAGGAAAGTAAAAGTGCTTAGAAAGCGTACTTTTAGATGACTTATTCTCCGCATCAAATGCAAATGTGAGAAGAGTCGATATGCCTGGATCAGTTTTTGGGGACAAACAGTATTCTGCAAATATCTTAGCATCAAGTAGAAGAATAAAATCCCAGTTCCGACACACAGGACCTGTCATTAGGGAAAACATCTTTGGTTGCATTATGTCAGAACAAGTCGAAATATAATGAGTCGAATTTGGGAAAAATAAAGAAATCTGCTCATTAAAATAACTAAGAGACTCCATTTCTAAGATGGGAATGCTCACAGAAGGTAGCAGATGGTGTTCAGCATAATAGATGGTGCATTGGACTTTTGATAGGAGGAAAAATAAAAGTTTAGTAGGTTCTTTTACTTTGTAAAATATCTTGTTCATTTGCACTGTATTTGCATTGCACTGTAGAGAACGAAAACGAACAGCACTCTAAAAATCCAAAAACAACTCCTTTTATTCACCCATGTGGTGCGACGTTTCGGCTCTACAATAGAGCCCTTCTCAAGCATAGAACTAATGCATAGTGAGGGGTATATATACCCAACAAACATGTACCAACTCCAATTACATAATCATCTGACATAATTGCTCAATAAAATCATAAACTAACAAAATATACATAAAATACATTCTATGAAGTGGCGAGCATAAATAATCCATACAGCAGCATAATGTGAAAGATAAATACCAGTAATTTATATATAATAATCAATGAAAGTGAAAAAAGTGCATTTGTGCATGAATAATGGATATCAACAATTATCATAAAGTGCCAGGTGCTTTACATAACACATGAAGGAGGATATGAGGAAAGGGCGGACATAACTATACCGATCGGGTGTAATGGCGATATCACATGTAGCCATCATCGGCGTGGCTGTGTCTTCCGTTGTGCCAATACCGGCGCATGCGCAGTGCAACTGTGTGCACAAATCTCCATCTTAAGAGTGGTATCAAACGCTTACCCTCCAGGCACATGCCCAGAGCACCACCGGGTACCAAGCGCCATCTTTTCTCCTGGCGTTTGGTCCTATTCATAAATGCCACTTATACAAATTATCCTGGTCACTGTTTCAGGGCGGAACACCGTTGGTTGGAGGTGACAGTCCCTATCACAAGATTGACACCCTACCCCTGGAGAAAAAACCTACATGGAGTGCCGCGTATCAATACAGACCTCCATATAAGCTACCTCAAGGTCCGATCTAGTGCTCTAAGCCCAAGAGGGTTCTGCTCAAGGACCAATAGAGTGTTAAATATATTGAAATATATATATCCTATTGTCACAACCTGGATAGAGACAACAATGAAATTGTACTAATCAACATATCAAGCATAATACATATCCGAAGGGTACATCAGTCCAGTATCCTCAATTTCCATCTTCCATCAATGTGTTATCTAAGAAAAAGAGACAAAAAAGGAGGAAAAAAATTAGAAAAAAGTTACTACTTGATATATACAAGCACAGATCAGTTCTATTACTACTACCAAGACACAAGAGGAGAACCGAATCCGTAAGGAGCAAGGCCTTCCACTGTAGATAGGGTTAATGCACAGCCAGCTTATACTGAGAGACTTTGGGACTTTCTATCTATGCTCTGAGAAGTTAGAAATCTACTTATCTACTATAAGAGACTATGCAAAGTTTTAGAGAGGGAAAAAACAGACACACTGACCATCTGACTGTCTAATGTAGCATTTGGAAAAACTGCTTAATCACGCCCATAGACTTGTATTGAAACTCAATACATGTCTATGACAGACTGAAATTGCAACACTGTTTCTGTGTAGGCTGTGATTCGTCATTCTACCCATCCTACTAGAAAGTTCTAGTAGTTTTAGAAACTATATATAAGGAGAGCAGTTAGAGCACTTAGTTGGCTGCAAATAGTGTTTAGTGAAAGAGACTCTACCAGACTGCAAGCAAGCAGAAGAAGATGCTAAGACAGGGTTACCAGCCCATTGACCAGAGGGCCAGCTAGATGACTAAGCCACAGACCTTGGGCCACCAGCCCTTTAATCAAGGTACCAGCCTTCTGCCAGGGAGGAATCTGGAGAAGCCAGCTGAGTGCATTGACTGTATTATTTTGCACTTGAGTTCCTCTAGTCAGGGGTGAATTGGCCATAGAACCTAAAGGCAAATTTCCCATAGGGGCGATGCCTAGGAGGGCCACTCAAGCAATTCCTCACATATGGATGTTATTTTCTCCTATACACCTGGCCGGCAGCTGCGCTCCTGAATTCTACTGTATCGACATCTTCAGGACAGCGATACATTACCATACTGTGATGCAGGTGGCAGTATTTTGTGCTGCACTGTGGTATTGGGTTCAGCTGGGGCAGTATATTGCTCTGCACTATAATATTGCTGGCTCTGCCTACATATGTTGGTCCTGCCTAATTATGTTGCCTTGCCTTCTGACAATTTGGACCCACCTGCAACATGGGGACACTTTTCATGTTTTTAGTTCCCAAATCCGCCCTTGCCTCTAGTATAGAAGCACACTGGTTTAATGCAAACCCTAAATCTCTGGACTTATTTTCCTTTGGGTGTGCCACACCTTACCAACCTTTCTAGAGAGCTGTAACACGTGGTGAAGCATAGCATTGAAACCACCCCAAATCCAGCCACTGCATTTGATTGTTTTCCACTGCCTTCTTGTGCCAAGATTATAATCCGTATCCCTTTTTCTGTGTTCAGTGCATTTGTGTGCCATCCTCTGGTCCTTGTTTGCTTTCCTCTAGCACTTCTAGTTCCACCACTATGCGGAAGCGCTGCATCATTATCACCAATTTGGCTTTACAGGCTTCACTGCCTGCAGTAGGACCTCCCAGTCCAGCACTGTGCTGTTGAATCCTCCAACCACAGAGAACACCAGGCGCCTGTACAAAGCACTACAATGCATTAGTGGTTTATGCGCATTGACGACAACTGGCTGTTGATCTGACGCAACTCAAGCATAAACACCGGTCCCATATTCTCCCACCATCCAACATAACAAAGAATACCACCAGGAACAACCGAATTTTACAATACGGTCATCTTATAACAACATACTCAATATACCATTCATGATAAATGGGAATAATAATACCAAATGCATTGCATATATTAGTACCTCAATCATTATATAATCTATTCTATATGTCTTTATTTTCCTCATAGATGCCATAGAATATCATAGTATCCTTATTGAAAGAAAATTGAAAAAATATATAGTTTGTATGACCGTATTACTCTTTAGCAAGTGGTGAGTAGAACTAGAATATCAAACCATTGATTTCCCCGTCATCTCCTGGGTGAGTAATAATTATATAAATACAAGATCGCAGCATTAATACAAATGTATTATTTTGTATACTGCCTTATACTTAGCAAGATAAAGATAATCATATATCATGAAAACGAGGCTTGGAATTGACAGAGCCAGGTCACACTCCACAATGAGGCTTGAACCGCATCTAGACTCACTGCGCGTGCGCAGATCTCCAGAATGAGACCTGGACCGCACACGTCACTTCCGCCACGCCGGTTTAAACGGCGGGCGGCAGGGGACGCAGATTAAGGCCTCCGTTTATCCCGAGCAGGCACTGTCCTGCAGAATCCCTGCCTTCCGTCCTGGTATCCTCCACTACAGCGCAGCAAAAGGTGAGCTATATGCGATATATGCGGCATACTAATTTTCCTTAATACCGAGACCAGAGACCCTGTTCCACCCTGGTATGACACACAGCCTCCTTCCTTATATCTCCACCATACTCCCTGGGACTTATAAGCTTTGATATCCCCCCATATCTGTACAACTATACCAGGTGGCTGCTGCTTCATTATTGACCCATACCCGGCAACATTGGTGATAACTTCCTCTTGACATTATGAATTGATAGCATTGTTGAATCATGTAATTCTGTGACTATGAGTGATTATGAATTATTATGAAGTACCACTATTGGATTTATACCATTTTCTAATCATGTATTTTTATGATTATGAGTGATTATGAATAATTATTATGAAGTACTACTATTACCTTATGTAGAATTATGAACCCATGTTGATGAAATTATATTACAAGCGTAACCCTATCATGATCATCGATTCTTGTCTCTTAATTGGTTCTCCTTAATACTACTATACTACTATACCACTACTGATGGTAATTTATACTGCTTATGAGTTATTTGTATAACAAACTCACTATATTTGGTTTCTGCTATAATCATGTCTCAATTATATTGGATTGTTATATACTTGGACTTTGAAACACGATTCTTTTATATATATACATATATATATATATATATATATATATATATATCTCTACACCGGAGATTTTTTTAGGGGATCATCTCACCCAAAGAAACCAACACGACGAGGTGGGCGGAAAAGACATAGAGTTCCAGAGAAACAAGGGAAAACGGCCCCAGAGAAAGAAAAACTAGAGACTCAAACGGTGGTAAATATTTCTTCACATGTTTTGTCCCCTGACCAAATTAATGTATTAGCCAAGGGTCTGAGCTTTTGTCCAAATGTTTCAACTGATTGGTTGCAGGTAGAAGCTGACCTATATCAATTCTTTAGGAGATTGAAATTGAAGGTTTGGTTCTCAGCGCAGCCCCATAAGACAAATACACGGATGTCTGAATTATGTTTATCTGATTTTGACTTGTACCACAGGAGTGATTTTGTTCCCCCGTCTACAGACACGATAGATGTGTTTATGCATGCGGTGTTGCGTGATGTGAATGAATTAAAAAATCACCCTAATACACATTTCCGTCATCCCAACATGACACAGGGCGAGTGGAGAGCTCTGGGTGCCCTTGTCCATGACCACAGCATCACTATCAAACCCGCTGACAAGGGGGGTGCTGTTGTGGTCATGGACACAGAGCATTATATAGCGGAAGCCATGCGTCAACTCTCGGACGGTGAGGTATATTATAACAATATAGATGGGATATTGAACGACAGATTAATTCACTACTCACTGAGGGTATCACTGCGGGCTTAATTGATACACAGCTACAGGAGTTTCTAACCATTGCTCACCCCACGACACCAATGTTATATCTACTCCCCAAAATACATAAAAATTTGGAACACCCTCCCGGGAGACCCATTGTGTCCGGAAGGGGTTCCTTATTAAATAACATCTCTATTTTTTTGGATGGAGTCCTGAGACAATTTGCAATCTCTGCCACCTCCTACATTGTAGACACTTCGGACTTTCTTAAAAAATTATCGGATGTACAAATACCAGATGGGGCTATTTTAGCCTCATTTGATATTGTCAGCCTCTATACTTCGATTAATCATGATTTTGGGCTGGAGGTGGCGAAGAAAGCATTAGCTGGCTCTGAGTGGTCAGCAGGGTGTCAGGACTTTATCCTTCGATTATTACATCTGGTTTTGACCTGTAATTATTTTTGTTTGGGGATCATTTTTATTTGCAGCGGAGGGGGACCGCCATGGGGTCAAACGTGGCGCCGACATATGCAAACATGGCGGTCTCCTCCCTGGAGGAGTCATTCATCAATGTGTCGCCCCACTTCACACACGTGTTGAGGTGGTGGCGATACATAGATGACATTTTCCTGACATTTTGGTCAGGTATGGATGGTGAATTATTGAATTTTTTTTTCATTTTTGAATACCATCAATGATGATATTAAGTTTACTCTTGACTACTCACACAGTAAAATCAATTTTTTGGACACGACAGTTTCTGTTCATAATGGTCGGGCCCAAACAAGTGTGTATAAAAAAACCACAGATAGAAATACATTGCTAAAATTTGATAGTGCTCACCCTAGGCCGATGTTGAAATCATTACCGTTAAGTCAATTCTTACGGGTAAAACGGATAGTAAGGATAATCAAGTGGAGGACTCATTGAGTGCTATGAGTAGAGCATTCCAAGAGAGGGGTTACCCGATCAACCTTTTAAATGCTCACATTGATGTAACACAGACCAAGAGTAGAGCAGAATTATTAACCAAAAAACACACTAGGTCGGACAAAACATTGAACCGTATCCCGTTGGTCTCAACTTACACTGAGGATAGCTATAGAATCAGGGATGTATTGTACAAACACTGGTCAATTCTGAGAAGTGGACACAACAAAATAGATGAATTTAAATTTCCACCATTAATGTCCTACCGTCGTACTAAAAATCTCAAAGATAGTGCGTACGGATATAGGGCCTCAAAAGAAGCACGGACAGCAACGCCTTTTCCTGCAGAAGAAGGGTTGCTTTCCTTGCTTAAATTGTATCAATTGCCGCTATTTGATCAAGGGTGATACTTTTGTTCACCCAGGAACAAGAAAGACTTACTCTATCACTCATTATTTAACTTGTGACACGTCCTTTGTGATCTATGTCTTGTGGTGCCCATGTGGGCTTGTTTACGTGGGGGAAACCTCTTTGGAGTTTAAAACCAGATGTAATTATCATAGGTATACTATAAGAAAAAGAAGGGCAGACCTACCAGTCTCCAAACACTTCATGGAAGCAAATCATAAGGAAAATGACTTAAAATGTATGTTGATTGATCATATTCCGTTATCTCGACGCGGGGGAAATAGAATCTTGGATCTAAAAAAACGTGAAATCCATTGGATAGCCAGATTGAACAGTCTCAAACCGGGGGGACTTAATGTAGACTATAGACCATGGATTTTATAACATCTGTTCGCATGGCTAGTGTTCATTATACTGTGCTGCTCATCCCTGGGTGTGTCTTTAAACTAATTTTGTATTTTTTGTCTCTTGCAGTTGATATCCCGATGATGGATGGAATGATCATCTCGGCCAGCGGCTTACACATATATATATATTTCCTTTGTTAATTTTCAATATCCTGAGATAATGCAACATCGGTTTACGAGAATGAATATTCGGAACTTTGTCATTCATGCTTTATTCCATTTTGGTCTTGGTGTGCCCACACAAACTCATCTTTTTTTGTTGTTCTTCGTTGATACAAAGGATGTATGTGAAATTCCTAATAAATTGTAACCGATAGGAACCCGATTGGGGTTTTCTCACCATGAAAATGGTGTGTGCCCCATAAGAATGGTGGTATTACTGTGCTCAGTGAGGAATCGCTGTATCACATATATACACATAGGGTTCCTGGTTTATAAATAGGAGGTGGCATACAAAATCCCCATGAATCATTAGAATATTACATGACGGTTTTTTGATTCGTGATTTGTGTGGGCACCCAGTGATCAATGTTCCCAGTATTGCGCGTTTCTGCGATTTAAAACGGTGTCCGCATATTCATTCTCTCCTTCCGATCTTGTTTACTAATATTCGTAGTAAGCATATTGAGTTTCGTTCTGTTTTCACGTTGTTCCGCTCACATGACTGGTGTTACTATGGTGATTGTCAACACACAACAGTCATGTGATCGGATACAACGTCGATAGGATGCGTCGATGATGTAATGACCATCTTGGCGCATGCGCACTCAACAGTGCAGGACGCGCAGGAATCCATTACTATGCTGGCCGCACATGATCTCTCCCCGTCACCGGTATCGTTTTTAACTTGCTTTTAATCATGCACAATTGATTTTTAACCATTTCATGGACACTTGACATTATTTCACGTTTAATATTTGATCATGTATTTAATTTTTCACATTTGAAAAGATGAATTTTATCGTTATGCACACTAATAATGTTTTTGATATTTCGATTATTTGTATGATCACTGGATCACTTTGTTCTTTTATATATTTACACTTTGTTTACATTGTTATCAATTTTGCTAATTGCTAATTATGTACTATGAACACATGTATTAAAAGTTTGTTATCACACCTCCTGTTAACACTGCTTGAAAAAGGTGCCATAGAGAGCACTGAAACGTCGCTATTACTCGGTGAATAAACCACCTCTTTTTTTCACCATTTTGGATGTGCCGTGGATTTACTATTTTCTATATTTTTAGAAGCAAGTGGGATACTTCTACAGCTACTGGCACTCCATTGCATACCTTATTGTGTAAGTTGTGCGGTCCTTCACCATTGTCTATATATATATATATATATATATATATATATATATATATAGTATGGGTTGCAATCACTAGTGCCTTGAGTTTTGTTATTCTATGTTACTTTCTGCATGCCCACTCGTGATTGGCAATCACATTGTCTTGACACAATTGTGTCTTAGTCACAAGATTATGTATATGTATATCTTACAACATAGTGCTTATATATCCATAACATGGTGACTAACTATCTGTACTATGTATTCCTCTGTTTACAGTCTGATGAAGGCCTAGTATTGGCCGAAACGTTACTGTACGTTCACTGTACACTTAAGCTGCTCTTTAAAACCGAAATTAAACATCAAAACCGCAACTTGCACTGGAGTTTTTTGAATTATGATGCAACTCAAGCATACCCAGCCTATGTCAGATGCATTGGTGATGTTCCATCATCATAGGAACAATAGATCATGGGTAACGTTGAAGTGGCGTCAGTGGACATTGTTAAAAATTGGCACAGAGCATCATGTGACCAGCCTGCAAAGCTCAGGAACATTACAAGTACTTTACAAACATGCATTTTTGGAGATTTTATTAGGATATTATGATTTTATTATATATGTTTTGGGTCTCACAGAACCCATTAGAAGGGGGTTTCTAGGAGTAAAATATTGATGTCCAATCCTCAGGTCCAAATCTAAGCAACCCCACTCATCAGCTGATTGAAGACGCAGAGTGTAAGAGGAGTCTTAATATGGCATGCCTGGTGGCCATCACAAGGCTACCATGAAAACTGCTTGGTGCCCCATGATTACGTCAGGTGTAATTGGGGACTGATAAATTAACTGTAGCATTCTAGGAGTTACATGTGCAGGATAACAGTTCTCGCCTATTTGGTCGCAGCAGGAGTGTAAGCTGTATAACACAGGTGGTACCTGCTGTGCAGCTCTTGAGCTTACTGTATACACTCCTAACACACCTGGGACTTACAAAGTTCTGCATTCAAAGTAGGCATTGAGGGCCATCTAGTGACGGACACTTCACGGATGCCCAAATTAGCAGTCCATCCTTAAAGGGGTTGTCCGAAGAGCTGAAGCCGGACATATGTCCATTTTCACCCAGGCAGCCCTCCTGACTTAAGCATCAGAGCAATTCATGCTCTGATGCTCTACTTTGCCCTGCGCTGGGCAAAGGCATTTTCCGGAGTTCCGATGAGGAACCGGGCTCTCCATAGGGCTGCCAGAAAGCCCGGCGACGTCACCGGCACTGATGGACGGGCTTTAGCGCTGCCCTAGCCTCTAAAACAGCTAGGGCAGCGCTAAAGCACGCTCATCAGAGTCAGTGACGTCACCGAACACACTGCCGGGCGGAAGCTTCCGCCAGGCAGTGTGTTATTGTAAACAAAAGAGCCCTTGCCCTGCGCAATCTAGCATGAGATGCTCCGATGCTTACATCAGGGGGGCTGCCTGGGTGAAATTATGGGTATGTCCGGGTTCAGCTCTGAACCCGGACAACCCTTTTAACTATATACATATTTTTTGGCAATTCATGGGCAGACTCACCCCAAGGATCTTGAAGGGATTTACAGTAAATAGAAGGCAGAAGGACTGGGGAAGAAGGTAGCTTCAAGGACACTTCTGATTGGCTTAGGATCACACCATGGGAAGTCTTATCCATTTAGAAGGTATGGAAAGAGAAAATGTGCATTTATGGAAACCACCAGAGAGAAGGAAAAAGACAACAATATGCAGGCTAAACACATTTATGGCTGCACTAGTACACGTCTAAAACTGTATAAAGAGGACCTGTCACCTATCCTGACATGTCGGTGTTAGTAAAACCATAGATTTTCAGTGGAATTAAACATCGGCATTGTGCCATTCCACCTGGAAATGTATAAGTAAACCGCCAACTGGGTGTTACCAATTCCCTGGGCCGTGAGGCATGTCCCTACTCTATAATAATCTTATATTCATTTGTGTCAGCTTTTACTTGTGGCCTACGGACGCCACGTTGTGTCTGTAGTTAACATGTAGCACTAATCTGACAGTGGCGCAGCGTTCAGCAAGCACACGTAACACCAGCCCTGAGATTTACCATCTCATCAGTTTACAATATTTCTGCTCAGCTAACTGTAAGATTGAGAGTAACAAAGTGCGTCTAGAAAAATAAGACGCTTGTCTTATCTTTATATATTAAATTACAGCCTGTGATTGTGCCGCTCAGCCTCCGAGTAGAAGGAGGCAAAAGGTTCTGATTATAATACAGATGTCAACTAATTAAAATGCATTATTATTTTAAAAATGCTATCACCATGCTTCAGTGCATCAACTGATTACACAAATGCTGTGCGGAGTCCCTGGGCTGTCATCGCACTCAGTGTGATTTATGGGATTTAAAGCATACTTGGTAGGTGGTCTATACTACAAGAGACTGAGACAATCAATGTATCACAAAGGGAACTAGAATGCTCTGGAGCTCTGATATTCCAGCATAATACTGACCCATAATACTGACCCAGCTCAGACAACATGGCATCTTACTGGACCACCTGAAATGCTCTCTAGCAATGACTACCAGACTTCATACTGACCCAGAGATACTCTCCAGCTCTCACATCCAAGTTTTATATTGTCCCACCTGCAATGCTCTCCAGATCTAACATCTTAGCATTGTACTGTCTCCTAAGATGGTCCCCAGCTCTGACAACTTAGGGTCCAACTGACCCACCTGAAATGACATCCTAGCGTTGTACCGGCCCACCTGAAATGTTCTCCAGCTCTGATGACCCACTATCATACTGGCTCACCGGAGATAATCTCCGGTTCTGACATCCTAGCATTGTACTGTCCCTCCTGAGATGTTCCCCAGCTCTAACAAATTTGTTCAGACAATCACCTGAAATGCCATCCAGCTATGTTATCTTCGCAATATACTAACCCTCCTGGATGCCCCCGAGCTCTAACATCTTAGCATTGCATACTAGTCACCTGAGATGCTCCCCAGCTCTGGCAAACTAGCATTACACTAACCCACCTGAGATGCTTTCCCGTTCTGATATCCTAGCATTGTTTTGGGCCTTCTGAGATGCTTTCCAGCTCTGAAAAATGTGTATTTTATTGACCCACCTGAGATGTTCTCCAGTTCTCAGAACTTACTGTAGCATCATACTGGCCCACCTGAAACGCTTCCCAGTATTGACATCTTAGCATCACACTGGCCGATCTGAGAAGTTTCCTAGCTGTGACATCAATCAAAGTGAAAAATCCTTAAAAGCTTTGAATACCTCTAAATACACTTTTATATTATTGAATTGCTCCTATTTTCCTTAAAAAAAAAAAAACATTTTTACAATTTTATTTAAAAAATGTAGCCATTTGTTCCATTTGTTTGTCCATATCTCTGCACTCCTGACAGCCCATAAACATGGCTATAGGCTACATTCTTATCACTAGAGAGCTGGTGACAAATGCAACTGTAAACTGACCTTGTCCTTAATGTCCAGGTTGCCTCCTTTTGTAATGCAGATGAGGGACCATGGATCTGAGCTGTACAGAGCTGTAATACAGCACCTATAGAGGTCAATGGGATCACACTATGTCTCCCCAAATCTCTAATTTCACATGGAGGCCATTTTAGAAATATATGGAACCCACAAACCAACTGAAAGGTGGCATGAAGCAGGATGTGCTCAACCCAAAAATGCAGTTGTGCATATATATACAGGGGAGCAGATCCTGTACTTGTGGCCCGTTGCTAATGGCGATCCCCAGCAAAAATGCATACGGTGGACGATGCCCGCAGCGGACTACAAGTACCACAATAGACATCCTACACAAAATGGCAATAGTGTGGATGTGATAAATAATATAACAGTATAGCAATAACAAATAACAAAACAGGTGCACACTGCAGTCTTACTAAGCCCTCAAACTGATGTTAAAATTGAGAGGTTAGTCAACATGTTCTACAGTGGAGGGCATGTCTTAAGCCCGGGCACTGCGCCAAGGTCTCTCAAGTAGCTCGGGACCTAACACTCACCTACCTGTGCCATATGGGCAATACCAGGGGCCAGTGGGCAAAATTACAGGAATGTATTAGGCTGACTCACAGCAGACTCCTGCTTAAGACATGTCCTCCACTGTAGGACATGTTGACTAACCTCTCAATTTTAACATCAGTTTGAGGGCTTAGTAAGACCGCAGTGTGCACCTGTTTTGTCATTTGTTATTTCTATATTGTTATATTATTTATCACATCCACACTATTGCCATTTTATGTAGGATGTCTATTGTGGTACTTGTGGCCCGCTGCTGGGGATCGCCATTAGCAACGGGCCACAAGTGCAGGATCTGCTCCCCTGTATATATATGCACAACTGCATTTTTGGGTTGAGCACATCCTGCTTCATGCCAACTTTCAGTTGGTTTGTGCATATATAATTGTTTAGAGGTGTATAAACTCCCATGTAAATGTAGCCTGTTTTCCATCCACAGGCCATATTTAGGTGCACCAGTGAGGCCTGGGCCATATCAGCCAGTCTTGGGTGGGGCTCACAGCCTTCTCCCCCCTCCCATTGCAGGCATGGTTACATGCTGGAGGTAACTGAGGAGTCTGCTGTGAGTCGGCCTAATACATTCCTGTAATTTATCCCACTGGCCCCTGGTATTGCCCATATGGCACAGGTAGGTGAGTGTTAGGTCCCAAACTACTTGAGAGACCTTGGCGCGGTGCCCGGGCTTAAGACATGTCCTCCACTGTAGGACATGTTGACTAACCTCTCAATTTTAACATCAGTTTGAGGGCTTAGTAAGACCGAAATATGTGGAACCCAACAGGAAAAAAAAAAAAGCTTGTCATACTTTTTTGCATCAGATGCTGTATTAGTGCAAGGCAGAAAGAACTGAATACAGTGCTATGTATGTGCCATAGAGGAACACAGGAACCAAACTTCAGCACACACATAAACGGTAGCTAGGGATCTAGAGAGTGTGCACTTAGCTCTACAGTACATGATGCCTTAGATATATTCTGCTAGGCTTGCACAAGCTGAAAGAAGAAGGGTGACATGTATATGAAAATACACATCACCCTGGTACATCTTCTAAAGTGGAGACCCAAGAGCAGAAATCTAAAGACCTACATTCAAGACCTTCTTCATCCATGAGCCGGAGCAGAAAACCCAACATGTTTGCACATTTTTAGTTTCAATGGGCCAAACACTTTTTGATGACCTTATGTTCAAGAGACCCATCTACCAAAAAGAGATCTTCTAAAGCAGAGAACCACTTTAAAAAAAATTTAAAAAAATAAAAAAGTTTTTGAAAGTCTAACTAGACCCAAAGTTATAATGACTTTGTGCAGAATAATAGCAGCACTCAGCACTGGGTATTTATTAAATCAATAGAACCAGATGAGGCATCATTATGGCAACCATCTAATGTCATAGACCCACACTAAAGTTAGTCCATGCTGTGTATTTGTACGAGCATCCAGAAAATGTTCTGCGTGTCAATGAAAGTCATTTCAATGCAAGAGAAAATACCTTCTATTTGTTCTGCGCAATAAAAAACAATGTCTATGTGAAGCGTGCAATATTTCATTTCACAGGTTCAAAAATAATTAAGTGGCAGCATTTAGACCCATGCTGTTAAATGGAGGCTCGCATTGACACCACCGAGAGGCAGAGAACTTGGAATTGCTGTACAATAAAATAAACTGCTCTCTGGTTTCATGCCGTGTTCATCATTACGGAGGAATCTGAAGCAGTTGGATGCCGAGGGTCAATAGTAAATAACTTGATTTAATAAAAAGAGGTAAAATAATAATTCCATATGTCAGTCCAATTAATTTGTGCTTGATTTTGGGAATTGAGAATTGATGACCTCATAATATTGAGCTCATACATTTTTCCAGATCTGAAAGTTCCTGGAGTTGCTGTCCTTGATCAAGGAGACCAGTGTGAATGTTTTAAGACCATGTCCATATTATGACTCAATTCGATCTCTTCTACAGAGATGTAATATAAAAGTCTATGGGATTACACTGTACCAATGTACTGTAGGCCTCTGATTTCATACAAAGGCATTTTGAGGGGGAGATTAAAGGGAGTCTGTCAGGTGGAACATGTGCAGCGTCCGACATGCGTCTGGGGTTGTTTTTAAGTAAATTTGTCCTGACGCTAGTTGCATTGAAGCGACAAGGGATAGAGTTACCTTAAGTAGATGGTGTTGGTGGTACCCAGGTGTAGGAATGTCAGAGTGGTCACGGTGCTCCTACCTGGATATCCTGGACCCCAGGCGTTGTTGTCTGAAGCAGAGTAAATAGGGTGAATAGTTGAGGGATTTGTAGAGCAAATTAAGTCCAGACCTTGTATTTAGTTGAACAGGCATGCTGCGGTATTTTCTCCGGCGAAAATTCTGGAATGCCGAATCCGGCATTAATTTCAATTGAAATTTATTCATGCCGTATCCGGTACCAAGTGTTTCGGAAAACCAGATCCGGTTTACCGATCTGCGCATGCGCAGGCCTTTAAATCTGTGAAAATATAAATAAATACAGGATCCGTTTTTCCGGCTCACACCGGAGAAACGGATCCAGTGTTTCAATGCATTTGTCAGCCGGATGCGCATCCGGATGCAAATGCAATCCGTTTGCATATGGATTTTCGGATCCGGCATGCAGTTCTGGCAACGGAACTGCCTGCCGGAATCCAACAACGCAAGTGTGAAAGTAGCTTAACAGGATTAAATGAAATCTTTTCCTTTCCGCTGAACTTTGCTTTCTGTAGTCTGACTCTTTCTTTATCTTTCACTTACTAAAACTCCTCCCTCTCTAGAGCGAGCTAGAATGGAAAGAATGGCTCCATTCTAGGCAAAGTAGTTCTGCCAAGCTTACTGCCACCTGCTGGTGAACCAGGCACATTACATTTACACACAACAGTTGCAAAATAGGGATTTGAACCTGGAATAAATACACATGATGACATTGAATCAACCATAGGAGATAGTTACACATGGTATCTGATCTATAAGCAGCATGTTATAAAGCAGGAGGAGCTGAGCAGATTGATATATAGCTTTGTGGGAAAAGATTCAGAAGGATTTGTTATTCATTTATCATAATTCCTACTTGCTCTGGGTTTAGTCCAGAGGACGGCCTTTAAGTGACTAACAGCCTGGCCTGTATAAGTGTTCTTCCAAAGAAAGACGCCAATATACAAAAAAGAACCGTCCAGTGGACTCCGAGCAGTCAAGCAGGAATTAAAATAGAAAAAAATTGTGCAAAGAACTTAAAGAACACCTGACAGCATGATCAACCCTATTAAACCAGACATAATGTACTGCCTGTTAGGGTTGATCCTGATGAATAAAATGATACCTATGTTGTAAAAATTGGTTTCTGATCTCCACAGAAAATTTGATTTTGATTTTTTATGCAACTAATGGTTTCTGAGGGGCAGATCAGTCTTTTTTCTCCAGAATGCTGCAATCAATTTTTCCAGCAGGTTTTTAATAAGCAGGATCAACCCTACTGGGGTTGCATGTTGGTTTTCATTGGATTGGTCCTGCTGACAGGTACTCTTTAATCTTTTCTTATATATCAATCGGCTCAGCTACTTCTGCCTTATGGCTTGTTTTGTTCATTTATGTTATATCATTTTATGCTTTGTATTCCCAGTATGGTAATGTATGAGAGTGATGGAGTTATCTAACTCTGGCAAAGCCCCCCTCTCACCACCCCTAGCTCAGTCTAGTGTATGGAGAGTTTAGTGTTATTACGGAAGGAGATAGGAGGCAAAGTCCATGTGCTCCACTCCTCAGTGCTAGGCCTTCAGCTAACCATCACTGCATGATCTACCAAGAGAGAATCATCTTTACATGAAATATTTCTGGAGAGAGAAAGAGAAAGGAAATTCCAGAATCTGTAATGGCCAAACAAACGGAGTCAGTAAGGGGCGCTGCTATCAAAACCTATAGACTTTACTGCTGTGAGTGGAATACTGCTAAGACACCATCCACATTCAGACATGACCTGGTCGGTCGATTCTTTAAATCTGTACGCCGCAGTAGCGTATTACAGCTATCTTACCAAAACTATTATTGGCAGCCTCAGATTCTGCAGAGAAATAGTGAAGGAGTAAATTGATTGGGGGAAGTACTACAACCCTCATTTTGCACTACAGTAAAGAGAGACCTATATTCTGTTAAATCTGGCCAGGTTACTGACCCCTGAACCATACACCGGCCATTTCTACATGCCCTTGCACCTATACAAACCTTAACACTAAGTACACCCCAAGCTATCATCAGACCGAAGCCTTGACACCGGGAAGTGCACCGAAGGAAGAAAGTGTGCGCCCACCTTTTACTGCAATGGCTCTAGGGAGCAGCGGTGTTAGGAAAGCCACTGTCGTAGCCTTTCTGCAGCCACTGCCACTCCCATCCTCCGCACCGCCTCCTCTGGGCTTGCTGCACAATCTCCATGCAGATAGCTTTGCATAACTACTTGGTAAACTCATCAGCAATGAATAGTTGTTAGTGTTTTAAAATAACATTCTTAAAAGCATCAAAATGGGAAAAGATACATGCACTCTGCCAACTATTTGAGAGCAGCAGTCTGTGCTCTAGAGCTGTTTTTCCTTTTCTGCCATTTTGGACTCCACAGCGAGCAGTCTACAGTAATCTGGTCATCAGATTAAATGTAAACATGGACTCTTACCTGTCCCTGACACCCTCTTTCCCCTCTGTGTATTATAGTGCATAGTGCTGACCACCCACACGCAGGGGCGGATTAAGTGCATGATAGGCCCGGGGCTGTCTCCCTCCATTTTAAGTTTCAGGTTTTTATTCTGTATGAAGAGGCTGCAGTGCTTTGTGAGTGACACAGTCTCTTTCTATATGACGTCACATTCATCGTTCACGTGGCCGAGGTGCAGCTCTGTCCCATCTGAGTGATTGGGTCTGAGCTGCAGTACCAAGCGCAGTGCTATCAAATGGACAACGCTGTGCTTGGTAAGGAGCAAAGAGGCTGCGGCGCTCACTGGAACATCGCGGTCTCCTCAAACAGCTGATTGGCGGAGGTGCCAGGAGTCTGATCCCCACCATCTCATAACTCTCTGAGTACAGATGTCATAGATGTTACCTGCAGTCCTATGTAACACCCCACATAACACAGTGAACTATTGTGCAATTGGGGTGTTACATAGGACTGCAGGGAACAAATTAAAATTTAAGTTGCCAAATTTAAAATACATATGATTATGATAAAGACTTGGAAGAGAAGATAAGATGTACACAGGTCACAGTAGTGAGAATACAGCACCACATACCTCTTACATCCAGGGACATCTCCTGTCATGTAGATCTTCTCTTTCCTCTTCTCCTCCGTTTGACCCAGACAGCCATGACTAATTCTTTCAGCCGCATCTCGTCTCTACAGAGTTTGTTACACAGACACGTTAAATTTCTCATAATTTTGGTCATTTATCAAACTGGCGTAAATTAGAACTGGCTTAGTTGCCCAAGTACTTGGGCGTAGCTCAGTCCAAAAGAGGCGCCACCCTCAATATATACTATAAGACAGAATTCAGACTAAGCAGTGTAGAAATATATTTGCTTAGTCTTATAGTATATATTGAGGGTGGCGCCTCTTTTGGACTGAGCATCGCCCAAGTACCTGGGACTTCTCAGCACAAAAGCAATTTAGCTGGTTCCTGCAGTGCCCTGAAAATAAGGAGACGGGTAAGTCTATAAGAGGCAGTATCTGTAGTGTTAGGGACCCTTGTGCGGAAGTCGCCATGAAGTGGCACTTGGGCCTGACATACTTTTGATCAAAAATGTGCGCTAAGAGCTTCCTTCATTCCTATTTTTGGAATGAGCCCCTTTTTTATTTTTCTACCACCACATAGGCCTCAGGCCTACTAGGCCTGAAGCCTATGGCAGTGATAGGCGGCGGGGCAGGGAACTATACGCTCCTGTGACCCGCCGCAGTATGTGGGTGTTCGGGTCGGCGCTGGGACCACCAGCGATGCCGGGCCCGGGGCGACCAACCCAAATGCCCCAATTATAATCCGCCATTGCCCACACATATCCAGAGCGCGAGCAAGGCCGATTCTAAGGGATTCGATTAATTTTAAACAAATAAGTGGTCAGTCAGAAAACATTCTTCTAATAAAACAGCCCCAGGGAATCTCTGAACAAATAAGTGGACACGTCTCCTTATGAAATCAATATCCAGGGATACATTGCCACACAGTATTTCAATTGACAAAAACCGCACAAGGCTTTTTGATACTGTACATAAAGGAAACATAAATATTCACTGAATTGCCATGTCATGTATGAAAACTCTTTGAATACTTATATTAGATTTCCACCTAAAATCAGAAATCAGATCAGCAGAAAATCTAACTTTACATTTCAACCAATACTGCCTCCATCTCAGCTCTTATGGGAGTGACGGCATTGTCCACAGGCGTTCTCAAATTCTGAGTGGTGAATCTTACCGGTTAGGGATCCTATGCATGATATTGTCTTCAGCACATGATAACACAAAGTAGCATAATAAGAATAATTAAACATAAAATAAATGCATCACAACATAGATATGGAGGTTGAAAGGGCATCTGTCAGCAGATCTGTACCTATGACACTGTCTGACCTGTTCCATGTGCACTTGGCAGCTGAAGGCATCTGTGTTGGTCCCATGTTCATATGTGCCCGCATTGCTGAGAAAAATGATGTTTTATTATATGCAAATGAGCCTCTAGGAGCAACAAGGGTGTTGCTGTTACACTTAGAGCATCTTCTCTCTCTGTAACTGCCGTGCACTCTCTACCTTGATTGACGGGGACAAGTGTGATGATGTTTTCACTGTCTGGTCCTGTCAATGAAAGTGCATCCCAATCTAGGATGACTTTCACCCAACCAAGGTAGACCATGAATCAATAACACAACACACAACAACATTTTGGGAGGGCAGGTGGGCATAAAAGGCAAACACAGCCTGTGGGGCTGCTCTAATATGGCCTCACCATCTCTCACATGTTACCCTTCAACTACCAACAGCACTTTGTTGACCAGGCCAGGATGAATCTACGCTCATCCCAGGGATATCAGAGTTCCCTAACCTAAACAATCCCGTCCCTTACTAGGCGGATAACAAATCTGCCCACTGATCCAGAAGCTAAAAGCGGGAAAATTCCCTGCCAAACTGCACATATTTGCATGTTATTAATACTGTGTGAATCCCTCCTAAATATCTGTCATCTAACATGACATTTCCACAGGTCGTTATGGAACACTCTGGACCATTGGACACATGAAACAGCAGACACCCGGTTGCTATGACGCCCACTCCGCTCAGGAGCGGACGCCATCTCTAAAAACCCAAAAATTGGATAAATCCCAGCAGGCATATTCGTAACAAAGTATGCTTTTATTCCATACGAAACAAATATCACAGGACGCGTTTCGGCTCGTCCAGCCTTCCTCAATAATTCAGGTGAGGAAGGCTGGATGAGCCGAAACGCTTCCTGTGATATTTGTTTCGTATGGAATAAAAGCATACTTTGTTACGAATACGCCTGCTGGGATTTATCCAATTTTTGATTTTGTTGGGGATAGCCCCTTCCCGTGCAAGCGTCTCAGTGGTGAGCTGTTTAATTTTTGATTGATCCTTAAAGACCCGACATGTGACACACTATTACATCTCATGTCAGGAAAGCGTTAAAGGGGCATTCCAACTTGCATCAACATCCTTTAAAATAATCATTCATGAAGGTGGCTGTAATTTTGTAGTGTATTTCTTTTACCTTTATTCCTCCTATCTTGCTCTCTGGGCTGTGGTCACATGGCCCTGTCCATGCAGCTCTTTTCTATTTCCTGTGATGTCATGTCCATGGGCGTGTCACAGCAGCAACAAGGGTCAGTGATAGAGGAGTGTCAATGTAACTAGCTGGGCAGTGATAGGGGAGAGCTGATGTAACTAGTTGGGTGGGAGGAGCTATAAACTCACTGGGCGATGCTAGGGGCGGTGCTGAAGCCCTGGCAGAGAAAGGAGAAGTGCATCATGGGTTGGGATGGCTACAAGAACAGGAAGTGCTCCATACAGGATGGAAACAAAGCTGAACGATTGGTTTACATTAGAGATGAGCGAAATTGTACAAATTTTGCTGAAGTTCACAAAGAATTTCGATTCATTGCTAATTACATTGTCAGGAAACGCCTTCCATTGCATGTAGAGGACGCAGTGACGAGGAACTGCACCGCCTCCTGTCATTGAACCCCTCAGATGCGACCCCTGATCACGGCATGTGACAGTCCCATTGAGGTCTTTCAGGGGTTAATCAGGGGTTAAAAACAAAAAAATACATACTCACCTCATCCATTTGCTTACAGAGAGGCCGTTGCAGCCACCTTGATTGAAGAAAACGCGCCAGCGTGATGACATGGTGACGCCAGAAGTCAGCGCATGCAAGGTTTGGCCTGTTTTCTTCTATCAAGATGCGAGTAAATATGTTTGTTTCTTTACCGCCATATCAGGAAAAATTGATTCGCTACTACGAAGCGTCAGGAAATTTGGCTTTGTGGCGAATCAAATTTTACCTGGAATTTGGATCGAAGTCAATTTTGTTTGGCTTCGATTCACCCAACACTAGTTTACATGGTGAACATGGGTGACGAGAGTCCAAACTGGATGAAGCATGAAGAAGATGTACATGAGGTGAGTGTGTCCGTCAAAAACCATAGTAATGAAAAACCCCATTGAAACAACGTGTTTACACCCCTCCTTCGAAATTTCTGCCCCATAGTTCACATCCAAGTCTTCGCACTGTAAATCTGCACAATACTGCAAAGGAATATCAAGTTTTCAAAGCCTTTTTTTCTCTTTCAGCTCCAAGCACTTTATTATTTTAATGACCTTTTTATGGACCAGCAGATTAATGAGAGAAGAATCATCCGGTTAATGCAGTGCCATTAGCTGCGCGGACAGAAAATCAGGAAGAAAAATAGTGCTTGCTAATTCATGGGGTCACGTATAAAGTGAGATGATAATGTATGCGCACGGGGGCCTAAACTAAAGGTAAAACCCAGTAATTCTTCAAATGGAACATTTTTAATGATTGGAGGAACAAAATATAAAAGAAAACTGGTAACATTTGTAACAATGAGAAACGGGGACAACGCTGTTCACATTACTGAAGCTTGAGGCGGTGATAACAAATGCCACAGCAATGCTACAGGAAAAGGACAATTATAATGTAACTGTTAATTTAAATTAAACATGCTACACAGAATTCTGTCTAGTAAAACTAAAATAATGGATGATTTATACTGCCTGGGGATAACATTGGATTCTGCCCTGTCCTTTAATCTACACATCCAAACCCTCACCTCCACCTGCCGCTATGAACTTAAGAACATCTCTCGTAGTTGGTCCTTCCTCACCCCTGAGTCCAGGGGCAGATTGACCATAGAGCTTACAGGGAAATTTCCAAGTGCCCCAGGAGGCCACCAAGTCCTCCTCTCTGCCGCTAACCAGGTACATAATGAGCTCTCAGCAGTAATTAGCTCATGTACCCAGCCAGCGGCCACACAATTCAACTGCTGTGGCCCGCACCTCACCTCCTAATCCCCCTTCTCCATATCTTAATCAAAGACAACTGAAGGAGGGGGAAGCTAGAAAATGGTAGCTATTGATGGCCACCACGGAGGACCAGCTTTTAGAGCAGTATATTGTGCTACACTGTGTTATTTGGTTCTGCTGGGATGATATTTTGCAACATGGTATTGTTGACCCCGCCTACTTGTATTGCCCCGCCTTCTGTTAATTTGGACCTGTCTACAAAATGGGGTCACTTTTAGTTTTTTTTTTTCCAGGGCCACTTTAAGTTCCCAGTCCGCCCCTGCCTCAGTCAACTAAAATGCTGGTGCATGCCCTCGTTATCTCCCGCCTGGACTACTGCAACATTCTCCTCTGTGGCCTTCCATCTAGCACAGTCACTCCCCTCCAATCTATACTCAACTCCGCTTCCCGGTTAATCCATCTCTCGTTTCTCCTCTTCCTCTCTCCTCTGCCAAACCCTTCACCGGCTCCCCATTGTCCACCGAATTTAGTTTAAAAAACTAACGACTAGATATAAGGCCGTCCACAACCTGTCCCCTCCTTACATTTCTGACCTGCTCGATACATCCCAACGCTTAATCTCTGATCCCCACAGGACCTCCTCCTCTGTTTCTCTCAACTGTGCCTCTCCCCTACTCTAAAACTTACTACCCCAGCACATCAGACTCTCCCCAACATCCAAACCTTCAAAAGTAACCAGAAAACCCACCTCTACAGGAAAGCCTACCACCTGCAAACAGTGGCGTACATAGAGAAGTAAGGGCCCCATAGCAAGGATCAAACCAGGGCCCCCACACAGGACATAAGGGTTTCCACCTAAACCCCTTTCACTCACCCTTGGGCCATTTTTTCCACTGCCTCATTTGCTATCAGTTGTTCCATTAGAGGGTGGAGTTCTGACCAAGTTTTCACCCCAGTAGAAGAGTTGATGATCCCAACTGGGCCCCCTCTTGCCCTGGGCCCTATAGCAGTTGTATAATCTGCCACTATGGTAGTTACGCCCCTGCCTGCAATGAGCATGCTGCCACCACATGAGCATCCTTTACCCTCACCAAATGTGTTCTTCCCTCTTTCCTTTGTAGATTATAAGCTCTTGCGGGCAGGGTCCTCTCGCCCTCTGTACCAGTCTGTTAATGGTTTCTTGTTTCTTGTATTTTTATATTATGTTTGTGTAACCCCCTCTTGATATACAGTGCCATGGAATTAATGGCGGTTTCAAATAAATAATAAAATACCACAATGCCTTTAATGGGAGTGGCCTGTGAACATTCATCACCTATCCACGAGATACAGTAGGTGATAAAGGTATGATTGCTGGGGATCCAACTGCTAGGAACCCTACCGAACTACAGAAGGGGCGGAGTGTGCCATGTTTGAATGGTGCAGCTGTTGAGCATGCCCACCACAACTCCATTCACTGTCTATGGGACTGCCAGAGATGACCAAGAACAGAGATTTTCTATCTCCATCAGTTTCACGGCTTATGCACATTACCGTATGTATTTTGCAGTCTGAAAAACACGGATCAACAAAAAAAATGGATGACATCTGTATGGCGTCCGTGTTGCATCCGTATTTTTGCAGATCCATGGTAACAATGCATGTCCTTGTCCACAAAACGGACAATAGGACATGTTCGACTTTTTTGCTGAACGGACATGCAGACATGCGAACACGGAACGCATACAAAGTCATTTCCGTTTTTTTGAAGCCCCATTAAAGTAAATGATTCGGCATATGGACCTGTAAAAAAAAGGAATGGAAAAAAAGTACGTTCTTGTGCATGAGCCCTTACAGAAGTGAATCAAGTAGTGTTCACACAGGCACACTACTGCTCCATTCACAGAAGGAGAAGGGGAGGATCTGCAAAATACAGATGCGGTCTGTGGGCTGGCCGCATTTTATTTGTGGGCTCATTATTTTCAATAAGTCCAGGTTGTCATTTTGTGGACCTAGTCTTATCTTTTTGTGTAACGGACAGAAGGGTTCGGAAAGCACATAGATGATTTGTGTGCTTTCCGCATCCATATGTCCGTTGCGCAAAAAGATAGAACGTGTCCTACACTTGTCCGCAAAATGCAGAACGAGGAAACATGAAAGTCAATGAATTCACAACGCAGATGCAACTTGGAGCACATCCATATTTTGCGGACCGCAAAACAGATACGGTTGTGTGCATGGGGTCTTATATTAGTAAATCTGCCCAAAGTTCTAGCACAAATCTTAGTCAGTTATTGTGTCTGAATACTGACACTGAAAGTGTTCGATAATGGGGTTCCGATCTCTGAAATTCAACCACATGGTTCTGCCAAGGGATTTAATTAATACAGGAAAAAAATATATACAAAGGTGCCATTGAGCGCACCGAAACGTCGCTTTTTACCCGGCATATAAAGTAGCCACTTTTTTTCACCATCAAGGAAGTGCTGTGGAATTTCTTGTGCTATATATATATATATATGTATATACAATGTATATTTTTAACCCTCCCAATGGATTACTGATGGATTATAGATTTCAAGGGAAACATTTTAAACTTTTTTTTTCTTGAACATTGCAGGAAAATCCTGTATGCTGTAACGGACCGTTACGCACCGCTACATATGCTATACTGTATTTGTTTTGCTTTGGCAGAACACCTTGTAAAGTAATAGACTGGCACTGCGCTGGATGCCCAGCGGCACACAGGATATTTGATTTGTAGCCAAGAAATTTGATTAACCTCCTGGAAATGGATGTGGCATTTCCAAACAACTGCAATTTCTGCTCCCAGGATTGAAGACCTCTCTATCAGCCGATACATTATTACTACTTCATTTATAATTTACTGTTATAATTATCAGGCCAGATATATATTTAGTCATAAGTGCTTCCAAAAAGACGTTCTCGATGGGATCAGAAGCCCCAGATTAAATTAGATTATTATCTACACAGAATTAATAAACCTCCCTTTTAACTATCCATCTTTAGATATTTGCACATCATAAAAGTGGTATTCTGATTTCAGCAACGTTTCAGTGAAATGCTATGAGATTTTTGATTTGTGGTATTCAAGATCTCTGCTTGCAGTCATTAAAAAGAATATTCGTTTTTTGTATTTAATGGATGTCGTTGTCATGTGATTGTCTTGACCTGGCTTCAACAGCAGATGTCAGAGGAAAGAATAATCGGTTTGTTGGATTTCAATATGCCCAATCCTTCAATATGCCTAATCCTTCAATATGCCCAATCCTTGCATGGTTGGCAGAGCCCAGAGGACATCTGTATTCCAGAGGAATAGCTGTCGGTCTCCCGTTTACAAGCCAATGATGGCATGTAGTGGCAATGTTAGATAGTTAGCAGTCAGTGCTGCTGTTTATGGCAGCCTTTAGTCTGTCAGTGTAATTAAAACATTGCTATCTGTTTCTCATTGTGGAAACTGACAGCTGGTGTGCTCCCTGGTAAAAGGTATGCAAAATAGTTCTTGTCTAGATAAAGGAAACCCTTCCCTCTAGTGCCACCTATAGGTAACTAGTTTGTAAAGCCTCATGCACATGGCCAGTGCCGTTTTTGCAGTCCAGAAATTTTTGGGTCTGCACCACACGCATACTGGCCATGTGAATTGCGCATTTTGCGGAACGGTAAGTCCTGCCCTCTGTGAGAACTGTATGTTCTTGTCAGTGTTCTATTATTTTTTGCGGGGCTAAATAACGGAAATACGGATGCGGACAGTACACTGATTGAGATAAATGGATCCGCATTCAGTCCACAAACAATGAGGATCATATTCATATCAAAACCACGGTTGTGTGCATGAGGCCTAAGTCAATTTTTTCTTAAAGGAAGAGATGTTTCGGGGTTCTCGTTCCTTATCAGTAGACCTCTAGAGTTGTTTTCTCCTTTTCAGATACCACCAGTTACTTAGGTTTCTTACAGGAAATATTCCCTAGGAAAAGGCAGGGGCGCACTGGCCATACACCCTACAGTATTTTGTGCTGCCCTGGAGTATTTGGTTTTGCTGGGACAGTATTTTGTGCGTCACCATGGTACTGTAGGCCCTGCATACTTGTGTTGCTCTGCCTTCGTTTAATTTGGACCCACCTACAACATGAGGCCACTTTTAGCTCCCAGTCCGCCCTTGAGAAAAGGCATGCAAATAAGCTCTCCTCTAGAAGGAAGAAAACTGTCTCTCTAGTGCCAACTTTAATAGCTGACCCATTAAAGAGCCTTGAAACATAACTAAGAATAATCATTTGCCATCGTGTACATGGTAAAGCTATATAGCAGCGTACGGAGGCCCAGTGGTTCCATATTGCAGACTCACGAGTAATGTTGGGTGCAAATATTCGAATTGCAAATATTTATCGCGAATATCAGCACTTCGAGAATTCGCAAAAATTTAAAATATAGTGCTATATATTTGTATTCAAGAATATTCTTGATTTTACACATGATCCCTCCCTGCTACTTGCTTGTGGGCCAATGAGAAGGCTGCAATGTCTTTGTCTGAGTTAGCAACATTCCTAGCAACCAATAGGAAAGTTTCCTACCCCTTTACTATATAGGAACCCCCAGAAGCCATTTTCTGCAGTTTTATGCAGTTCTGAGAGAGAGAGCAGTGTCATTGCTGTGCTCTCTGCTGTCCTGTGTCATGTTACATTAGTTAGTTAGTTAGTTAGTTAGTTAGTTAGGTTATATATATATAATACAGATAGTGGGAGATAGTCAGTGTAGGTTACATAGTGATATAGTGTAGCTGATAGGTTCCAGTGCAGGGTGTTAGGTAGTGTCATAGGTTCTGCTGTCCATACATACATGCTACATACATAGTGCTGTGATGTCACAAGTTCACAACAATACTTAGTTCACCAATCACTAATATGTAGTCAGACCTGGTAAAGTGTGAATTTGCACGTATTGCGCAAAAATATTCGCATCATTAATTGCCGATTTGCGCAATCGCGAATATATCGGAGCACTCTATCTGCATATAAACCTATTGTAATGTTCTGCCATGCCAACCATTTTCTCCAGTCTCAGGAACCTTCTAGCAGCTTGAACAATGTAGCAAAAGTGACCAACGCCTGTATTGCGCGCACAATACGGGAATATTACACTGGCGATTTTTGAAATCAAGAAAATAATCGCGAATTCTCAAATTTTCCAATATACGACGAATATTCGCCCAAATATTCCTGAAATATCACAAATTCGAATATTGCCCCTGCCGCTCATCTCTACTCACTAGCTATAAGTTCACTTTACATGTTACATATATGGTACTAAATACCTCACTAGTAGCAATGGTTATAGATCACCTGCCCTGAGACAATCTCCAGTGGAACATCCCTCAGTGTTTTTTCCCATGGATGCCATCTGACGAGGACTTATAGATGTCTATGGACTTCCTAATACAGATCTAGGAGACAGGATGTGCATAAAAGAGCTGAATATTGAACAAGTTTATCTACTTAAAGCGTTGGCCTAACCAGTCCACGTTTCTTTAATAAAAGTCACAAGGCAGAACGATCCTCCGATGTTCTCTTCCCAAACCGTTTTAATCATTTCGAGGGCACTAATTTTCAGTCGTAAAGAAGGATACATGAGAGATCCCGTCTAATATGGTAATAGGTGTAAATTGACGGCAGAGAGGAATTGCGCTGAATATAATTACTAAAAATTAGCCATAGGTCAAACACTATTAATTAGAGCTGGAGACTGCGACACCAGGGAGTGGAGAGAGGCAACCAAGGTGTCGAAAGAGACCGAAAGTTATTGATATGCTTGAATAAACTCTAATTGATCACCTCTACCGCTAATTAATGGCTTCCAGATTGTTCATGTAAATGCCGTAAGTCATCTGACGGAGAAATGAGAATGAAATCTTGTCTACTTTGTGAATAGGACAAGAGTAAAATAACAAGATTCCCTACAGTGCATCACTGAACTTTAAGGCTCATGCACACGAACGTATGTATTTTGTGGTCTGCAAAACACGGATCCGCAAAAAAAAAAACGGATGTTGCATCCATTTTTTTTTGTGGATCCATTGTAACAATGCCTGTCCTTGTCTGCAAAATGGACAAGAATAGGACATGCTCTATCTTTTTTGGAGAACGGATATGCGGACATACGGAGTCATTTCTGTTTTTTTTTTCCAAGCCCCATTGAAGTGAAGGGTTCCGCATACGGACCTGTAAAAACACAGAACAGAAACAGAAAAAAATATATATTCGTGTGCATGAGCCCTTAAAGGGAAGGTGTCACCAGAAAATGACTTATTGTTTAAATCATATTTTTAAGTTAAACATAATTTGTAAAAAAAAAAAAAAGAAATTCTAAAATCATGTAGTTTTCACACTGACCACTAGGGTGAGACTTCCTCTGTACAATTAACTTTTCAGGAGCCATCATATTATCGCCACAGGCAGGATTACAATGACGATGTCTTGGCCAGTATAAAATTTGCCGGATTTTAGGATTTTTCAAAATATAGATAGGGACATGGAAATTTAGAAAAAAATAAAATTACAAAATTCTAAAAGACAAAATATTAACATAAAAATATGATTTAAACAATAGGTCATTTTCTGATGACTCATTAGCATTGAGAGCAGTCGTATAAGGTCATTACTTTCATAGCTTGGCTTATATTATGCTTAAGTGGCCGCATTTAAGAAACCACATCCTCACAGAATTACCAGTGAACATTTTGACCCCAAACCTTTTGCCCAAATTAATACACAGCATGGTGCAAAGAAAAAATTGCAATTTTTACTCAGATGAGCCATTTCAGTGCCCGATATATTGTGCTCCTCATATGCCAGTGTGAAAAGCCCCCTACATATCGCCCTAACCTTTTGCCTGCACATACAACAGGGCTCAGGAGTAAAAGAGCACCATGGGCATTTGAGGCCCAATGTGGTGATTTACACATGGCCTGTATTATGCTGTCGGCTACAGCTGCCCATCCCCCCCAGCAACTATTTGGTGACCGTGTTCAGTAGACGTCTTACACAATTGGCTGTTGTCAGAGTGCTCCAGCAGCCACGGGAATTTTAGATTCCTACAGTCAATAAAAGTTTACCTGTTATATTCTATTCATTTTTTCATGAGATGACTTGAAACGCGTCAGTGGTGAGGTGGCATTATGTGTTTTAGTGTATTTTTGGCTTCATGAACATATGTACAGATAAGTACAGAGCCTATATGGTGGTGATCTGTATGGAGGTTTCTTACCAACCAGTAAAGCCATATCCAGAGGCCAAGTTCTACAGCAGGCATCCTCAAACTACGGCCCTCCAGCTGTTGTAAAACTACAACTCCCACAATGCCCTGCTGTAGGCTGATACCTGTAGGTTGTTCGGGCATGCTGGGAGTTGTAGTTTTGCAACAGCTGGAGGGCCGCCGTTTGAGGATGCCTGTTCTACAGGGTGCAGAGAAAGCATTCACACTTAGAAGTGGTGCCTGAGGGTTCCAAAAGCCCTCTGTATTATAAATGGCACATGGTACGTTACAGAGTTGGCATTGGGGACCAAAATCTTCAAATTACACCTCTGCACAGATATTAGACTCATATGGGGAAAACGTGCATCCCTGTCACATCCTACCCGCTTTCATGCAAAACTTCAGAAAAATAGCAGAGGTATGGAACCCTCTATACTCCATACTACAATATTAGCGCCTTACTACACATACATACCACAAGGCACTAGCAGGAGTCCATAAGATAGTTATGGGCTTGAGGTCTTAGCCAAGAAGCATGCTGCATTCTTCACTTCTGAATATTTCCCAGCAGTGGAAATTTGTCCATGCAAAATCCTGAGATCCGGAGCAATCCGTTCACTCCCTTAAAGGGTTTATCCCACAAAAAATATTCTATATTCTTCAAACCAGCACCTCCATCTGAATACTTTTGCAATTGCATGTACTTAAAAATGTAGTATAGCCGCTGAGTTATTCAATAAAATCTATCTCTTCTCTATAGTGCCACCTGCTGTTAGTTATTTTCCTTATTTCTCTGTCCACCTTCCTGAGGTGGACACATATGCTCAGTTCCATCCTTCAGCTGCCACCAGCTGTATCTTCTTTTAGAAGAGAGAGAGCTGCAGCAAAAGTGACACCCCCCTGAGCAGTGAAAGAGAGAGAGAGCTGCGGTAGAAAGGACACGTCCCCTGAGAAAGGACATACCCCATTAGCTGCCTGTTTGAAATAAACTTAGCATAGCATTTGGAGCAATGGAGAGGAGAGATCTCTGGTTCCATGTGAGGTACAGGGCTGGTTCTAGCTTTGTTATGTATTATATTTGTACATCAATCATGCAATGTCCTTGGCTTGAGACCACCCGGCTCACCAGAGACTGTACAAAGTTTATACCACTGTCTTGTGTATTTAGTGCCATGTGTTATGCCTACTACAGGACATGAAGGGGCGGAGCATGACACAGGGGCTCCCTTTGAAACCTTGTGTCAGGCTCTACAGTAGATATAATATTATGTATCAATTTAGTATCAATGCTCTTTTCAGATTTTTTTTTATTTTTTTTGGAGAGGTTTCCTAGTATTTTCCCAGAACTGTAAAAAGAAAATTCTCCAATTAGTTGTCCAGAATCCATTAAGTGCTTTCCGGTGACAATTAGTACTTGGGCATAACACAAACCGAAGTATCCACTTAGATGCAGAAGCTGGCACATATTTGGCAGCCTACAGAACGTTGCGTCCTTCGGATTACTTCTGCTCAGACTCTTGAGAACTTTATTTTCTATTGAAGACAAATGAGACATTACTGATAATTGAAGCCGCTTGTCACTGATGTTCCCCTCATTACAGCATCACTTGTATTTTCCTGTGTAACATTAAATCCTTCATTTAGTAAATAAAATATTAGATGAGCAGCACAACCTACAGTTCAAGATTGAAATGGGAGACAAGCAACAGAAATTGGCTTCTGCTCAAGAGTTTGTAGGGATTAGAGTGAACGGTCTCCTGGGCTTCATTAGTAGAACATAAATGCATGCCCCTACGCCACGTCAAGGTCTTACACTGTCTATACGGAGCAGGACAGAGCTGACTACCAACATTATCTTGGGCAGATGACCAGTAAATAATATCAGCATTCAGCATGTTGCAGGAATCTGAAGCCAAAGTCTGTCCCCAGGAAAGAACATTGCATGGAGATAAGGAGAAATCCTCATCAGGATAATACAGGATACCATATAGTGTCATATCATCATCACAGCAAGAATTTGGCATTATTCACATGGCGCATTATGGCTCTGTACAATCTTGGAATAGTTGTAATACATCAGCCATAAATGTCCATGTTTCATAAAGAATCATTCCGTACTAGTGTTGAACGTGAATATTCGAATTGCTAATTTTTAGCGCGAATATCGGCACTTACAGAATTCACGAATATTTGGAATATAGTGCTATATATTTGTTTTTTAGAATAGTCGTCATTTTTTTCCATCTGTAGTCATGATTCCTCCCTGCTTAAGTTGCTTTTGGGCCAATGACTGTTCACATTAAATTGGAAAAAATGCCTATAGTGCTATACATTCGTGTTTTAGAATATTTGCATTATGCGAATATTACATTGCCTATTTTTCGCAATCAGTAGAATAATCGTGAATAAGAATATTCGTGAATATATGACGAATATTCTAATGAATATTCGCGAAATATCACGAATTCGAATATTGCCCCTGCTGCTCATCACTCTTTCGTACGACTCCAGCAAAAAAAAATTGTGCCATGCTCCAACAGATGCCATACTGTATTATTGTAACGTCCCTCGCAGACTCGAGGGTACAGCGCCACGGAGACGGGTGCTGGCTCCGCCCCAGTCCGTTTGCGTCATTTGGACACACCTCCAGCCACGTCAAAAGCATCGGCAAGACGTAAGTCTGACGTTCTATCAACCACGAGGTGAACGCCAGTCAGTGGTTGCTGTTAGCGCTGCCGAGCCGCTCAATGAGGACCTGCCACACTCCGGACCTCCAGCTCTCACCTACTCCTCTGCATTCCTCCGTCCCCTTCTGAGTGGACGCTCTCCATGAGTCTGCAACCGCAAATATCCTCCTGTGAGGTTATGTAGCGTACTCACACTCAGGGCCGCCATCAGGGGGGTACAGCCCATACCCCAGTAAGGGGCCCGGACCCTGGGGGGGCCCGGCCAATCCCGAGACTTTTTTTATTTTTTTAATGTGGCCGCCGGCTCTGGGGCCCAGTGCACCTCCCCCACTTCCTTCTGCAGCCTGTCCCTTACTTCCCGGGGCCCCGGGCCTCAGCTATCTTGTTCTGAGAACAAGATAGCTGGAGTTTCGGCAGATCCTTGGGTAGAATGTAGTTGCTAGAAGGAGGTCTGTGACATCACTGGTCACATGCTATTTCATAGCCACATGGACAAACCCCGACAGCAGCAGCAGCTTGTGGAGGGAGGAGGGGCTGTGTGCCTGCAGGCTGCTCAGTGAGGGAGGCTGTGCTGCAGTCCTGGAGTCCACAAAGCTTCATGGAGAGCAGGTGAGGGGCAGCTCATATATGAGGGGGCAGGTGAAGCACTCAGGGGCAGTGGGGTTCAAGTGGAGTGGAATCTGGTGCAATTAAGGGGGTTTATAGCACAGATCCAGGTGTATTCTGAAGGCCAGGGTGTATATGTGTCTGTCCCTGTGTGTGTGTCTCTGTCTGTCCGTCCCTGCGTCTGTCTGTCTGTCCATCCCTGCGTCTGTCTGTCCGTCCCTGCGTCTGTGTGTCTGTCTGTCCCTGCGTCTGTCTGTCTCTGTGTGTCTGTCTGTCCATCCCTGCGTGTGTGTCTGTCTGTCCGTCCGTCTCTGCGTGTGTCTGTCCGTTCGTCTCTGCGTGTGTCTGTCCATCCGTCTCTGCGTGTGTCTGTCCGTCCGTCTCTGCGTGTGTCTGTCTGTCCGTCTCTGCGTGTGTGTGTGTCTGTCCGTCTCTGCATGTGTGTCTAAGGTCTCATGCACACGGCCGTTGTGCACCTGCATGCACGAGGCACCTATACACTTGAATGGGTCCGCAATCAGGGGGATGCAGTACAGAATGGGAGCACGGATGGAAAGCACTATGGAGCGCTTCTGTGGTGTTTCTGTCCGTGCCTCCGCACCGCAAAATAATAGAACATGTTCTATTTTTTTGCGGTGTGGACGGATCATGGACCCATTCAAGATGAATGGCTCTAGATCTATCCTGGTCGCCGCACGGATGTTGCCAGTGCATTGGGGACTGCAGATTGCTGTCCCCAATGCATTGAAACGGATGCATAACAGCCGTGTGCATGAGGCCTAAGGCATTGCTTAGACTCCATACCACAGTCTAGCCAGTGCCTAATGGGTTAATGGAGGGCTGTCTGGGGCAAAATTAACTTGTGTGGGGGCAAATTACTTAGTGGGGGGTCAGTGTGGCGGGCAAACTACATGGAGAGCCGTGTGGGGGCAAAATTACTTAGTGTGGGGGCAAACTACATAATGCAGGGCTGTCTGGGGGTAAAATTCACTTGTGAGGGGAGGGGAAAATTACTCAGTGGGGGTCAGTGTGGCGGGCAAACTACATAATGGAGGGACATGTGGGGGCAAAATTACTTAGGGTGGGGGCAAATTACTTAGTGGGGGAAACTTGCATAATGCAGGGCTGTCTGGGGCAAAATTAACTTGTGAGGGGGGGGCAAATTAGTCAGTGGGGGGTCAGTGTGGCGGGCAAAGTACAGGCCTTGAGCTGTATAAGGGGGCCCCATAATTTCTGATGGCAACCCTGCTCACGCTTTCTGTAGCTATCTACTTGTGAACTATTGTGAGCTCTGGTGCCACCCGCTGGTACTGCCTGGAACTGCACCTTACTGCTTGATCGTATTCCACTTGCTTTATCATCACCTCCTCAACATACCTTCCTTCAACACAACTACCCCCTGGTGTCTGTATGTGACGTAACATACCAACCACCACCATCTACCTTATCTCTCCTCCACCACGTTTGTTACTTACGTAGGGGTTATAACATTATTAATTAGTCTCCCGCTGTACCTGTTCCCCGTGGGGCATTCCGCTCCCAGGATTCCTGTCGCCACCCCACTTCAAGTATAATAGGTCAGGGCCAGGAGGCGGAGCGATGATGCACTGAGAGTGTTTGGTTCATTCCTGCCTACCATCACGTACTCCTGAGCTAGAGCACGTGGGAACGTACGTAACTCCGCAGCTGAGTTCCGTTCTCCAACATTAGGAGCACTACAGGTTGCTAGAACCCAAAAAAGATGGAGCCAGCGGAGTTAATATCTCACATGGTGGTTTTCAACCAGAGATTAGACGCTCTCACATTGAAAATGACCGAGGTACAGGCCGAAAACACGACTCTCAGAGCCTTCGTCTCTGAAAATATCTCTAACCGTGCCCCCCAACCAGAACCTCCAGAACTGAAAATCAGTCCCCCCGAACCCTTCCATGGGGAGAGGAGACACTACCACTCCTTTATTTCAGCATGTAAACTGATGTACAACCTGAGACTGAGAACTTACGTATCTGATAAAATTAAGGTGTGCACCACCATCTCCTACCTAAGGGCTGAGCCCCGTGCCTGGGCCAACACCTTCTTGGAAAATGAAGATCCCATTATACACTCATTCAAGGGGTTCTGCGAGGCTTTAGGCCTTCTGTGCGAGGATCCGTGTAAACAAATATCAGCCGAATCCACTCTGCGTTCCTTAACACAAGGCTGCAGACCAGTCGAGGACTATATCGCGGAATTTAAGCGATGGGAGTTAGAGTCTGAGTGAAACGACATTAGCTTACGCAACCAGTTTAGATTGGGCTTGTCCGAACCTCTGAAAGATGAATTAGCCCAGACGGAGCTGCCCACTACCACGGACTCCCTGATGAAACTCGCAATTTCTGTGGATAGGCGGCTGAGAGAGAGACTCTCCGAACGATCCTCTGGGGTACCATACTCCCCTCCAAGACCACCCGCAAGTGATACCCTAGTCCCGATGGAGATTGGGGCACTGAGAGGTCCGATTTCCCAAACCGAACGGAATAGAAGGAGGATGCAACAGCTCTGCATGTACTGTGGAGAGCCGGATCACACAGTAGACTCCTGTCCACAGCTTAAAAGAAGACTTCAGGGTGAGTGTTGGCCTTCTCTCAAACTCTTTTCCACGAACTCCCCGATAAATACTAATTTTGTAATTGATCTCATTTTACAGTGGGACCACCAAAGAATACCCCTTAAAGCGATGATCGACACCGGCGCATGTGGCAATTTTCTGGATGCAACTGTCGTCCGTATGAATAAAATACCAGTGACAGAAAAAAACAACCCTGTGTCTAGTACGAGTCATTGATGGTAGTACACTTACCTCGGGTCCCATCACCCACCAAACACAACCACTGTTGATGGTAACCGTCAGGGATCATGTCGAATGTATAATCGACATAGTCCCTTCCCCACAGATCCCTGTGGTCCTGGGACTACCCTGGCTACGGCTGCACAAACCCTCCTTCCTTTGGGGGACCCTCACCTTGATCCTGAATTCCCAGTACTGTCGTGACACCTGCCACAAGTACATGCCGGTATTCGCACTAAACCCTCAGGACCACAACCTGATTGTAACCCCTATCCCAACACCTTATCAGGACTTCTCAGATGCATTCAGTCTTAAAAATGCAGAATCTCTCCCTCCACACAGACCTTATGACTGCCCCATTGACCTGTTACCAAACTGCAAGATCCCTTCCAGGAGAATATACCCCCTGTCAGAACCTGAATTGGGTCATCTTAAGACATACCTGGCCGACAACTTAAAAAAGTGGTTCATTAGACCATCCTCGTAACTAGCAGCATCAGGGATGTTCTTTGTCAGGAACAAGGATAAATCCCTGCGCCCCATCATCGATTTATAGGGTACTAAATAGGGTGACCATCAAAAACCGGTACCCCCTGCCACTCATTTCCGAACTCCTCGAGAGGTTACAGTCAGTAACAGTGTTCACCAAACTGTACCTAAAAGGGGCATACAACTTGATACGCATGGACAGGTGATGAGTGGAAGACGGCTTTCAAGACTAGGTACGGCCTCTACGAGTACGTTGTGATGCCATTTGGCCTTTGCAACGCCCCAGCCACATTCCAATTCTTCATAAATGACATCTTTAGGGATTTACTGGATGTGTGCGTGGTGGTATACCTTGATGATATTCTTATCTACTCCAACAATCTCGAGGACCACCGTAGACATGTCAGATGGGTGCTCGCTAGAATGAGGATTCACAGCCTTTATGCCCAACTGGAGAAGTGCATCTTCAAAGCACCCTCCACCACCTTCCTGGGATACATTGTATCCAAACACGGCATCCAAATGGATCCCGTGAAGATCTCCTCCGTCCTGAACTGGCCAATTCCTCAGAACTGCAAGGCTGTTCAGCGGTTTCTCGGATACGCAAATTACTACCGAAAATTCATTCGTAACTTTTCAGCTCTTGTAAAACCCATGACTTACTTGACCAAGACGTCTAACCGCTTCAATTGGAGCCAGCAAGCACAAAGTGCCTTCGACAACCTAAAAACCCAATTTACCAGTGCTCCCATTCTTAGGCTTCCTGACACTCGGCTACAGTACACCCTAGAAGTTGATGCTTCCCAACTAGCACTTGGAGCCGTCTTGTCACAGAAGGAGTCCATTCCTCTCCCATTGCACCCTGTCGCCTTCTATTCCAGATCTCTCACTCCAGCAGAAGTCAATTACACCATTGGGCAGAAGGAGTTGTTAGCCATAAAGGCTGCCCTCGAACACTGGAGCCATCTTCTGGAGGGCACTATACTTCCAATTATCATTTTCACCGATCACCAGAACCTTCAGTACATTCAGAAGAGCAAGACTCTCTCAGAAAGACAAGTAAGATGGGCATTCTTTTTTGAAAGGTTTAATTTTTTTAATACCTATAGACCGGGAGCTAGGAATGGGAAAGCTGACGCCTTATCCCAGAAAGATGAAGCCTCTGTGGTGACTCCATTCCCGAACAGCATCATTCAACCAGAGAAGATCATCAACGCCACCTTCTCTCTAAAGGACCAGTTGAGAGAAACCCTGTCGTCCGAAGCTCTTCCTCCTGAGATACGGGTAGATGCTGAAGGGTTCTGGTACAAAAAGGACAAACTAAACGTTCCTCCCTCACTCCATTGTCAGATCATGCAGAACTGCCACGACAACCCCTTAGCAGGGCATCCGGGTATTCAAAAAACCCTCGACCTGCTTAAAGGCAATTCTGGTGGCCTCGAATGAAAGAGACTGTTCAGAGATATGTCTCCTCTTGTGAGACATGTGCTCATGCCAAACATATCGTTGGGCCACCATATGGTCTGTTGCTCAGTCTACCTATCGCTGAGGTACCATAGCAGACAGTGTCCATCGACTTTATTGTCGATCTCCCCCCTTCTGTTAAACACACTACCATCATGGTTGCGGTGGACCTCCTAACGAAGATAGCACATTTTGTCCCACTCACAAAATTACCTACTGCGTTTGAAACTGCAGAGGCCTTTGTTTCCCAGATTATCAGACTTCATAGGGGTACCAAAGATCCTGATCTCGGACAGAGGTTCCCAATTTGTGCCCAAGTTCTGGAAAGCCCTCTGCACCCGGCTTCGAATAGAGCAAAGGTTGTCAAGTGCTTACCATCCTCAGACCAACGGTCAGACAGAGAGGATTAACCGTTGTCTAGAGCAGTACTTCCGCTGCTATTGCTCCCATCTACAAGATGACTGGTACTCACTTCTGCCGCTGGCCAATTCTCGTACAACAACACCATAAGTTCTACGACAGGACACACCCCTTTCTTCGCCAACTATGGGTTCCACCCTCCTTTCCTCCCACCCCGGGCTCTTCCATCGAACAACCCGGCCACTGAGAATTACTTCCAAAAGCTCCTTTAAAACACTGCGGTTCTCAAGACCAATATTGAAGGGGCCCAGAAACGCCAGAAGCGCTTCTATGACCGGAGGCGAAAAGCGGCTCCTCCGTACAAAGTAGGGGACCTGGTCTGGCTCTTGACCCGTAATCTCAAGCTAAACTCTCCTTCCAGGAAATTCAGTTCCCTGTTCATCGGGCCATTCCCTATTTCCTCGGTGATTAATCAAAATGCTGTGCGCCTGGATTTACCTCCGAGTCTCAATGTTCACCCCACCTAACGTCCTATGTCCCGGACCCATTTCCGGGCCGTCAACCACCGCCGGCCCCTCCTGTCGAGGTCAATGGGCAAGAGGAGTATGAGGTGGAAGGGATCCTGGACTCTAGGCGGTTCAGGAACAGGCTTCAATATCTTATACATTGGAGATCCTATGGTCCACAGGAGGACTCCTGGGAGGATGCTGCAGGGGTCCATGCCCCTCTGCTCGTCCAACGCTTCCATCAGCGTTATCCTTCTAAACCCGCAACCCACGGAGTGTGTTCCTTTGGCAGGTGGTCCTGTAACATCCCTCGCAGACTCGAGGGTACAGCGCCACGGAGACGGGTGCTGGCTCCGCCCCCAGTCCGTTTGCGTCATTCCGACACACCTCCAGCCGCGTCATAAGCATCGGCAAGACGTAAGTCTGACGTTCTAACAACCGCGAGGTGAACGCCAGTCAGTGGTTGCTGTTAGCGCTGCCAAGCCGCTCAATGAGGACCTGCCACACTCCAGACCTCCAGCTCTCACCTACTCCTCTGGATTCCTCCATCCCCTTCTGAGTGGACGCTCTCCACGAGTCCGCAACCGCAAGTATCCTCCTGTGAGGTTATGTAGCGTACTCACGCTTGCTGTAGCTATCTACTTGTGAACTATTGTGAGCTTTGGTGCCACCCGCTGGTACTGCCTGGAACTGCACCTTACTGCTTGATTGTATTCCACTTGCTTTATCATCACCTCCTCCACATACCTTCCTTCAACACAACTACCCCCTGGTGTCTGCATGTGATGTAACATACCAACCACCACCATCTACCTTATATCTCCTCCGCCACGTTTGTTACTTACGTAGGGGTTATAACATTATTAATTAGTCTCCCGCTGTACCTGTTCCCCGTGGGGCATTCCGCTCCCAGGATTCCTGTCGCCACCCCACTTCAAGTATAATAGGTCAGGGACAGGAGGCGGAGCGATGATGCACTGAGAGTGTTTGGTTTATTCCTGCCTACCATCACGTACTCCTGAGCTAGAGCACGTGGGAACGTACGTGACTCTGCAGCTGAGTTCCGTCCTCCAACATTAGGAGCACTACAGTTATGGAGCAGCATGATGCAGCACATAAAGTGCCTACAGCTCCCTACTATGGAGATGCAATTGCAGCAACCTTGGAGTTGTCGGAGCGGAGGATGGGAGTGATAGTGGCTCTGACTGTCACAGTCAATCACAGGCTTTTCTCACATTGTTGCTCCAGAGGTATACCCTGGTTCTGTGGCTCCTGTCTGATGGTAGTTGAGGTGCCCAATATGTTATGTGTTTGGAAGTGTGCAAGGTATGGAGTATGGACTGAATTGGCCAGCGTATGGTGTAGGAGTCCGAAAACCAGGCTACAGATAGAATAAATGTCTCTCTTTACTATAGTGCAAAATGGGAGTTGTAGTACACCTGACTATAGCAGACACAGTTCCAACTGTACACAGTGCAATTCTCTCCTAGATAGTGATGTATGGATTTAGGCAAAGATGGGAGTTATGGTCCTTTCTGTATACTTTTACGCGGAAGTCTCTATGAGTAGAATTTATGGCAGGCAATAGTACTCTGGCAATAATGTTTGTAGTGTGGGATACAAGCTTTTGAAGGCACATTTTGCCAGGATGTGTCCAAGTGTGGAGGATGTCTTAATGGTGTCCCATTAAAGTCTGAATGGCTGTAGTAGCAAATTACCTTGCTCCTATGCTTGGCCATGCATATTCTAAGTTCTCCTGCCGAGATCTATTTGTCTCTAACAAACTATCTCTACACTCTGACTAAGATGAGAGCAGATCCATATTCCCCATCCAATTTTCAGCAAGGGCAGAGCTAGGATTATTAACCCTGGCTGTGCCATCCATACACAGCTATACTGGGCACAATACATACAGTAAGTTGACAATACATAACAATACAATATAATCTAATATAATACAATACAAACCATTTGCAGATACCCCCTGCTAAGTTTTAGGTACAGCAATGGGAAACTGCGATGGGGACGAGATTCGCACCGGCGTTCGCCAACATTAATGTTGGGCAATCGGAACATGAGACTATTCATCCCAACGGCGGACTCTGGGCGAATCTCGTCCTATGGAAAAGGTTCATTGATGGTGATATTTATTTGGGGAGGGGGGGGAGATGAATTGGAATAGTTTTTAATTGAAATAAATAAAAATGAATTTTACTTAGAATTTACGCCCACAGTCAGCAAAAGAGAAATTACATTTTTAGATTTGACAATATATATTGAAAATATTGAGCTACAGACAAAAACATATAACAAACCGACGGATGTAAATAGTTTTACTTCTAGAGACAGTTGCCATCTCCCTCTATGGCTTGAAAACATCCTAAAAAGTCAATTTATGAGAATCAGGAGAATCCGTACTAAGGAGGAGTATACAGTAGAAGCAGAAAAATTACAGTATAAATTCGAACAACGGGGATACAACAAAAATATATTAATGGAACAGAAGGAACTGGTGGGACAACTGAACAGACAAGACCTGCTTAAAGAAAAAGCACAAGAAGGTAATAATGAAGGAGGGACATGTGAGATGCCACCAATTTGCACAATATAATTGTCAGACAAAAATATTGAGAAACATAATCAAAAAGCATTGGGACACTCTAAAGGAGGACAAAGTAATAGACAACCTTATATTTATATCTAGGAAGGCCAAAAATATAGGTAATATATTAGCGCCAACAAATAAATGTATTACCCAAAAAAATCTAAGGAAAATGGCACTAACACCCCAAAAAAACGTTTTTTTCCATTGTGGTATATGCAGGGTATGTAAAACACTGAAAATTACTAGGAAAAAACAGATAGGGGTGCAGACAATAACAAATGAAAGGGCTGGGAATCTGAACACATATAATATTCGTGAATATATCACCTGTAAAGACAAAGGGGTATATATGCAATAACATGCCCATGTAAAAAAGTGTACGTAGGACGCACCAAAAGAACTTTAAGTAAAAGGATAGGGGAACATATCTATAACATCAAGAGAAAATATGACAACCATCCCCTTTCCAGACATTACAAGGAGAAAAATGGGGGCAACATTAAGGGCACAACATTTGTGGGTATAGAAATAGTTAAAAGAGATACAAGAGGTGGAGATTTCATCAAACAAATGTCCCGAGCTGAATCCCGCTGGATTTTCAACCTCAGTACATTAATACCGGGGGACTAAACTCTCTGAAATAGAGCTATTTGCTTTTGAATGAGGGAAAGCAGGGGTTAAATGGAGGAGGGAGAGCGAGCCTATATATAAGGGAGGACAGGAGATCTAGGTAGTATCCCTGAGAAAGAATATCGCAATATTCGAAACGCGTTGGATTACCTTGAACCTCCGCACCATCCGTAGCTCACCTTGTGACGTCACAGAGCGCTCCGGGAGAGCACAAGCAGGAAACTTTTGAACTTAGACTAGAGCTTTGCCGACGGCCGGGGCAAGACTAGTCAGAGTAATTACAGCAGGGCAAAGCCTCCCTCGTTCACCTTCTTCACGTCGGTGTGGAAGCTAGAGACGTAAAGAAAGAACGCAAAGATACAGCACAGAGCCCAGGAAAGGTAATACAATCCGGGAGCATATTACGCCATGTACAGTGTGTGTCCTTTATAGCAACCACATAGTAAAGGCGGGTCTGGGGAGTGCATCGCACGGAACCCAACATATAAAGTTATGAATATGTCATGTTGTACGAAGTTGGAAAATAGAGATGCCAAGGCTGGAAAGGAAAAATCAAACCTACAAAGACTCCTACCACCCCATAAAAGGGAATCTCAGTCAGTATCAATTATCACCTACACACAGAATAGGTGATAATTGCTATAGCGGTGAGGGTCCTGCTCAGCTATTGTTGTCAATGCCAAAAACTTTGAATGGAGTAACAAGGCTTATGATTGACTGCTTCTCCATTCTAACTCCTCCAAGCTGTGGTTTTGCGATTGCGAGAATCAGGGACCAGGGTGCCTGTTTATGTGGCCGAAGGTTGGATTTCCACTGATCTAGCAGTTATCACCCATGCATCAGATAGTTGATAATTGCTTGCAGACAGAATACTCTTTAATATGCTTGTTTATCTGATGAGCCTATTTAGTCAGATGGCTAAGGTGACAACATGAGGTGATTGTTATCCCACACAGGGTGACATTGCCAGGGCAGCTACATGATATTTAGGGTAGTAAGGAAGCAATGAATTTCTATGCTTTAAACTAGGCATATTGACGTACTAGAAGATGAGCACCACCTGGGATCCCTCTCTTTTAACCAGAACAAAGAGATACGGCAAAGTTGGCACTACCTAGCAAGTTTTATTAAATCGCTTTCCCCCAAGCAAATAAACTGATGGCGACAAACTGATCGGCTCATCATTGGAGGACTTGTCATGTGAAAAGTCCTCCAAACCAGTGACCTGTTTAAAGGGACAGGTACTCCTGTGTTCCCTAATCCTATGCACATGTTACATCTGAATGAAGATACTACTATGTGCAAGGTGCATCCTCCCCCCAGGGCCCTCTATATCACGTCCCAGGTTTGGTAGGAATGCAGAGTGGTGGAATGCGGTCTAAATGTCTCTTTATGTGTCACGGTGCTCCTACCTGGATACTGCTTGACCCCAGGCTTTGGCCACAAAGCAAATAATAGGGGAAATAATTGAGGGATTGGAAAGAATAACTTGAGACCAGGGGTGGGCAAACTGCAGCTCTCCAGCTGTGACAAAACTACAACTCCCAGCATGCAAAGACTGCTTACAGCTATCAGCCTACGGCAGGGCATGGTTGGAATTGTAGTTTTACAACAGCTGGAGAGCCGCAGTTTGCCCATCCCTGGTCCAGACCTTGAGAGCAAGTTCAATGGCAGCTTTACTTTGAATAAACATTTCTTCAAACAGTTTGAGGCTTTGTTTTGGTTCCAGCAGGATTTAGCATTAAACTGGCAGGCAAACTCAACTCTGCTTTATCTCTTTCTCTCTGCTGTACTGACAGGCTAGCTTAGTAACTTTGATTCGTCTTTATGCTGCACTCGACTCTTTAGTCGAATGTATCTTGAGCCAAGAAATAGGTTAGAATCCTGGCAGCACCAATATGGAGTCTCAACCAGCACAAACCAGAACCGCCCCAACTCTTTCTGGTAGCAAGCAGGATTGGCCCACTTCTGAACAAACGGGGGGGAATGGAATGGTGAGTTCCATTCTATCTAACTACAGCTTTGCCGTGTTTACTGCCACCTGCTGGTGAACCAGGTAAATTACATTTATAACAGTTACATAACAATATTATAGATGGACCTTGTGGTGAACCTGGAACAGAATACATAAATGACATTGTGCTAACCCAGTAAAGACAGTAGCAGGGTGCAGGAGAAGTAACACCACTCTGAGGTGTTACATATGCTTCATTGAGGACTTGTTGATTATTTCACCCAGTAATGAAAGCTGACCGGGACCAAGCTGGTGAAGTGATCATGGAGGAACCTGTCATGTGAAAAAGAGTTCTCCAAACTGAACAAGCCCTTTAAAGGGACGGGCACATCTGTATGTTTCCTGACTATTCTCCCTGAGCACTTATTCTCTGGATGAAGATAACACTATGCTTAATTAAAGACTTATTACTCTTTTGCTGACGAAGCTGATCATGTCATGGTTGGGGAACCTGCTAGAAGAAGAGGAGGTCCCAAAACTGGGCAACCCCTTTAAAGGGACAGATACCAAGTATGTTATCTGATTATTTGTCCTGTCCATTTTACATCTTTGGAATGAAGATACGGCTGACATATTTATCCCTTTCACAGTAATAGCTAAGCTTGGCTATGAAGTGAATTGGTTATGAAGCAATGTTCCCTCTGTTAGCTTGTGGTTAGGTAATTATTTTCATAGGAAAACCTTCTTCTTAATCCTTATTAAATAAGTGAAGATTACAGAACACGTTCCCTTCAATGTGGTTTGTGCTTCTCTTGCAGACACAGGTAACCCTGCTATGCTATGCATTGTGTATGGGACGATTACGTTGTATATGTTTGCTTTGTGTTTGAAGTTGTTGTGGACAGATTTGCTTGTTTCTAAAATCCCCTTATCATTTCTGGCACAGTGGAAAGCTGAACCCAACAAAATCTATTCAAAGCGAATATGGAATTAGAAAATAAAATAGAAGCTTAGTGGAATCTCGCTTGCTCGGCACAAATTCTCTGAACTTTTTATCTTGTTTTGCATTGAAGTCTCACGATGCCGAGAGGATGGAAGACAGTGGGTGCCTGGCACGGTGCCCCAGTAAACAGAATAATTATGTATTGTATATACAGTAGAGCAGCCTATTCTTTTCATGTCGTGTATCATAATGTACACTAAATAGCAGTTATTATTACATCAGGATTCCAGTACTTCAGACCATCCTCAACTAATAATGCATAGATAGGAATTTCAGTCAAATATCTGATGATATTCCTGTGCTTCTTTCCAGCATAGACTTGCAATATACTATAAAATTAGGGGACCAGAAAAAGCAGACAAAAAAAAACAATTAGGACTATTCCCTGATTGAATAGTAAAGTAATGTCTGAACGTAAGTAGGCTGACAACTGGGACTAGTCGCCTGGTAGGTGGGCTTAGATGTATTTTGATCAAAATGTATTGACCAAGTGACTCAGATTTTATCAATAGAGTGAGGGCTTAGTCCATATGTTATGCTTGCATCTATTATTATAGTGCATTATTTTCGGTGATTTTGTAAATGTAGCCATGTACATCCTCACCTTCAATACCATATCGTGCAGGATGGTTTATATATTGTTTTTTCTGTGATTTGCTTGACTCCTGGGAGTAGCAACAATCCTGAGAACTGGGGTGCACTTGAGGCCTGAACATTGCACCTGGATCAGAGAGGTCCCCCTTTCGGACTAGTGATGAAGTGGACTGTAAGTAGTTGCAAGCATTGTAGCGCTGCACAAAAATCAATATTCTTGCTGCACCTTTAACAACTGCAACTATTGCGGGTTTTGTACCTTCGTATCGAGTCATGCAATCACCACGTATATCTACCTGTAAATATGCTGGGGACAATTTTTTAAAGTAAAGAGACTCAAGTGCATAAACTTTTAATGTGCTTCCAACTGCCATTAGAGTTGCAACATCCAAAGTTCCTGCTGCTGGGGTATACTTCCCTTTGCTTTAAAGATCCATGGACCTATAGTCCATAAACTGCACAAATACATCTTTTTCATTTGCAGCTCATTGTATTGAAAACATGTTTGGGGTAGTTTTCCCTCATTGACTCAAATAGGGGGAAAAAAATATGCACCGCCTATTAGCATGTGTGTGTATTAAATGTGGTGCTGCTGGAATTTTACATCAGGATGCTCTGATTTTTGGATTGTTAGCTTCTCAAAAAGAAGAAATCATTGTCATACTGTAACGTGCCTCCCCCCCAGAGCCAATCATGTCCCAGGTTTATAGGATGCCGAATAGTGTGGTGTGGCCCTAACACTCTCTGTGTGTGTCACGGTGCTCCTACCTGGATACTGTCACTCTCTGGGGTTAGGTTCCAAAGCAATAAAAGGAGATGAGTAATGGTGGACAATAAGTCAAGTCAAGACTCTTACAAAATTCAACAACTTTACTTGCATCAACTGGTATTCAGACAATATTCATGCTTGTTCTTCGTTCCAGCAGGCTTTGGCATAAACAGCAGGCAAATTTAATAACTCTGCTTTCTCTCTCTGCTGTGCTTAACTCAGCTTGTGTCTGGTTACTGGACTTTTGGTCAGTCCTGGTATCCCTGGATTGGATTGTTGTCCACCTCCTGATACTCAGTAAGTAAATTAGCAAGGAGTCATGGTGCTCTATGAGCTACTTCCCTTTTGGGAGACTCTTGCCGCTGCCGGATAACTTTTTCCCCTTACTGCTACATCTTCCACACATCTGCCTCCATTGCAAGCTCAGTTTAGACTGCACTGGCTGCTACATCTTAGGCACGTCTAGCTCTGATGGTGCCCAGGCTTACACCGCTGTAAACTAGAACTGCAACCCCTCCCTCTGGTAGAAAGCAGGCAACAAATATCACCACTTTGAGAATTTGCGAAGATTTAGAATATAGTGCTATATATTCGTATTCGCGAATATTCTAGTTTTTTTTTTCCTTTGAACCCTTGATCCCTCCCTGCTTCTTGTTTGTGGGCCAATGAGAAGGCTGCAATGTCTTTGTCTGAGCTTAGCAACATCCCTAGCAACCAATAGGAAAGTTGCCTACCCCTTTACAATATAAGAACCGCCCCAGCAGCCATTTTCTGCAGTTGTTTGCAGTTCTGAGCGAGACAGCAGTGTCATTGCTGTGCTCTGTGCTTTGCTGTGTCATTACATTAGTTAGTTAGTTAGTTAGTTAGTTAGTTAGTATATATATATATATATATATATAGTGTAGGTTAGATAGTGATATAGTGTAGCTGTTCCAGTGCAGGGTGTTAGGTAGTGTGATAGGTTCTGCTGTCCATACATACATGCTACATACATAGTGCTGTGATGTCACAAATTCACAACAATACTTAGTGCACCAATCACTAATATGTAGTCAGACCTACTAAAATGTGAAGTTGCACGTATTACGCAAAAATATGCGCATCATTAATTTCTGATTTGTGCAATCGCGAATATATTGGAGCACTCTATCTGCATATAAAGCTATTGTAATGTTCTTCTGTGCCAACCATTTACTCCACTCTCAGGAAACTTCGAGCAGCTTGAAAAATTTAGCAATAGTGACCCACATCTGTATTGCGCACGCAATATTTGCATTTTACATTACAGATTTTCGCAATCAAATAATCAAACTCGCAAATTTATGACAAATATTGGTCCCAAATATTCGCGAAATATCACAAATTCTAATACTGCCCCTGCTGCTCATCACTAGTGGGAACCTGGCTTTAGATGTCCATATGCACTGCATGAATGTCAGCTAAACCCATTAATTTTCACCGGACGGGTCAACCATCTAATGTTTATAGTGTCCCAACATACACCAGACAGCACTGGAAAGAAAGGATAGGCATGTTGAATTTTAGTTCTTCGTTCTCACAGGATTTAAGCAACTGCCAGGTGCCCAGCCTCAGCTTACTCCCTTCAACCATTAGAGAACACATGCACACTAAGCCAAGCGTACATGTGTATAGGGGGCACAGCTATCTAAAGTGTATGGCCAGCTATAGTTAAAGGCCTAGATCTATATAGTTGAACGTCTACCTTTCTTTGTAAGTGCTCAGTTCTTACCATCAGAGTTGCCCTTAAAGAGGCTGTTCCATTAAAACATTCCCTCTATCCACAGGAAAGGGGAGAAGTGTCTGATCCACGGAGGTCTGACTTCAGGGGCCCTCACCGATCTCGTGAACATAGGCCCATGTTCCCTTACTGAAATGGAGCGGTGGTCACACATGCACACTATCCAATGAATAGGGAATAAGTTGAATATGGCAGAATGTAGTACTACACAAAACAATCAAATAAAACTCTGCTGACATATCCAGTATAAAGTATGCTGAAGGTTGCCTGTACCACTTCCAGGTGTAATTATATTATTATGTCATACTTTTCAGTCTTTCACTGTCTACAAAACATATCCAAGGAAGATAAATTGATTTAAGAAAACTATTCAGGATTGGTGCTATGCAGATTTATCCTTAGTAATTTATGTACGACTAGCAGAAGGACCCAGCTTTGCTGTGTGTGTCGTTAATAGATATTGACAGTATCCACTATAACAGTGACATCTACAGCACCCTGCCACTTTAACCGTGACCTCCACAGCGGCCTGCCCCCTTAAAAGTAACATCCACAGCGCCCTCCCCTTAAACAGTGATCTCCACAGCAGCTACCTCTTTATTAGTGACCTCCACAGTACCCCATCTAGTTAACAGTAATTTCCACAATAACTCGCCCCCTTAACAGTGACCGCTACAGAGCTCTGTTCCCTTAAAATGTGACCTCCACAACACCCCAGCCCCTTAACAGTGACCTCTACAGCACCCCACCCCTTAGCACTGACCTCCATAGCAGACCGTCCCCTTAACTGTGACCTCCACAGGTCCCTGTCCTCTTAAAGGGAACCTGTCACCTGGAAAAGACAATTTACACTAATCACAGTACCTTAAAGTATCTCTCATAGTGTGGCCAAATATGTTTTCATATCTTATTTCTGCGTTTTGCTCTCTTCTAAAAACAACTTTTAAAACTTGGTTTGATGCCTTTTTGAAGTCCTACTGAAGTCAAGGGGGCAGTGGCCCTTTATTAGTAACCTCCACAGTACCCCATCTCCTTTACAGTGATTTCCACAACGCCCTGCCCTCTTAACAGTGGCCCTTAACATCTTCCCCTCTTAACAGCTGCCCCTTAACACTGACCTCCATAGCGGACCGTCCCCTTAACTGTGACCTCCACAGCAGCCTGCCTATAGGGTGGTCAGAGGTCAGGTTTTAGGCCAGACAGTCCAGCTTTCAGACTCCCTGTCCTCTGTCCAGCGCAGGGCCTGGACGGACACAAGGATGTTCTTTTGAACAGCTCACTTTTAGACAGCAGCACTGTGATGTCTGAGTGTGAGCTACAGCTGACAGAAGTTGACTTTTACCTTCATTTTTTCAATTCCTGTTGGCAGCGGAGTGGGAGGGGGTGTGGCTTAGTGGAACCTAAGGGTGGGATTTTTTAGTCCGTCTTTTGAGGGTGGCCTGAATGGCCCCCCAACCTGCCCCTGAACTGTGACCTCCACAGCACTCCTCTCCCTTAACAGTGTCATCCACAGCGCCCTGCCCCTTTAAAGCTGACCTACGGCAGTGAAGAAAAGTGCCTTGGTTTTTATGGAAACCTGGTGTTAAACTGTGTGTATGTGGAGACTAAGGGCCTGCAAGCTTCTATTGGCTGATAAGGGTCATGTGACCAGGCTTCTATTGGCTAATGCATTTTTTGGGAATATCTCACGCAGGGATATTCTTTTGAACAGCTCACTCTCAGACAGCAGCACTATGCTGTCTGAGCGTGAGCTGCAGGGAGAAGGTCATCCTCCCTCCCACCCCTAAAGCTGACAGAAATTGATTCTTACCTTCATTTTTTCAATCCCCGTCGCCTGTGGAGTGGGAGGGGGCATGGCCTAACTGGACTGGGGCGTGGCTTAGCTGGACCTGGGGGCAGGGTTTATAAGTCTGTCTTTTGAGGGTGGCCTGAATGGCCACCCTACCTGCCCCCTGAACTGTGACCTCCACAGCACTCCACTCCCTTAACAGTGTCATCCACAGCGCCCTGCCCCTTTAAAGCTGACCTGCAGCAGTGAAGAAACCCGGCTGGGTTGTTATGGAAACCTGGTGTAAAACTGTGTGTATGTGGAGACTAAGTATTATATAGTATTGAACGGCACTCCTTATTTTGTTGGTGGTGCTCAGTGGTAAAGGGTTGTCGTATAATTCAAAAAGTACCACGGCACTCAAATTGTCGATGCAAGTAAGAATGATTTATTTGTCATCCATCCACATTACTCTAGTATACACTGATACATGCTTTATAATCTGGCCAACGTTTCGGTCCAACCTGGACCTTGTTCACGGCCTGTAAGGAAACGTAAAGTGCAATGAATGCATAGTTGGTAACGGAGTGAATGGAGGTAGAAAACTTGTTTAGATCACTAAAACATAAAGTAAGGTGCTGTCTTGTCAAGAGGTATTGCAAGAGCAGTAATTAGAGGACATACATACATACATAGATACATACACAAACACACACACATACATACACTCAGCTTTATATATTAGATATTAAAGCTGGGTTTCCATATATCCACCTATCCGTTAGTGTTGAGCACGAATATTCAAATCACGAATTTTAATTACAAATATCGCCACTTCGAGAATTCTCAAATATTTAGAATATAGTGCTTTATATTCGCATTCGCAAATAGTGTTGATCGCGAATATTCTAATCGCAAATTTATCGCAAATTTTTGTGAATATCGGCACTTAGCAACATCCCTAGCAACCAATAGGAAAGTTGCCTACCCCTTAGTGTTGATTTTGAATATTCCAATTGCACATTTTTATTGCGAATATATTACATTGGCAATTTTTGCAATGAAGTAAATAATGACTGGAGATCACGAGTTCTCAAATTTGCGAATTTATGGCGAATATTCGGCCAAAAATTTACAAAATATAGCGAATTCAAATATTGCCTATGCCACTCATCACTACTATCCGTTTTTAGTTTCCCTTTGGCATGGTACAGAAATGCAAGACTGAAGCTGATGGCATGACTGATTTGGGGTGTCTCCTAGTGGCGAACATAAATATGTAGCATGAAACATGCCCGGTGCGTTAAGGCTATGGATGCCCAACTGGTGCACATACATAAAGATCAGTTCTGTCCCGCTCCAGCAAAAAACAATGCCTAGTTCATTGTGTTTTATGGAGCCAAAATATCATCTTTAATTATTTTTGCAGAATGCAGTCTTGCCTTGGGATATTGGAGGAGAAAGGAGTGCTAGTAATTTGGGGGTGTACATAGGTGGTGCTGGGTGGCCCACCTGATCTAATAGTATGGATGGGACTAGTAGACTGTTAGCCAGCATTGTGCACTATTCGTATCCACGTGACTGCCACCTTATAGAGGCCTGAGATCATAAGATATTGGTGCAAAGGCAAGCAGTAGTATATAAAAACAAAAGAAGCTTTACTTAGTTGTTGAAGCCTCTCTCTAGTGCGACCATCTGGTGCTCCGTATTTTGCTTACTGATGTGTAGGAACGACATTATACTGACAACATGTGATTGTGTTACAATGGCGACCTGTGGCCACCACGTTTCTTATCCTGCTCCCCTGGTTGCTTCCCTAGCGGCCTGGCTTACTCTCTTTCGCAACCTGCATCGGGCCCAGCCTCCAGCGCTCCATATGTCCACTGCTGTCCTGCTACTCTGCTTGCAGGCTGCAGCCTGTTCTCTCTCTCAAGCATGCTGTCAGAGGTTGCTTATTCTCCCCTGCTCTTAAAAGGTCCACGCAAGTATTTAGTCTTCTTCATCTTATCACAGTTCACTATTTAAGGTACCATTCCTTATGGGCAGGCGCCTGAGCTTTAACTATTCTCTAGTTATCCAGCTAAAGTGAGCTATTCTGTCAGTCTGTGTACTGAACTTCTGCCTGACAATTGACTCTCTTCGCTGCCTACCCCTACTTTAGCCGGTTTCTCGTATTGAACCACTGTCGCCTGGCCTGACCTCAGACTTGTCTATGCGATGCATTTGTATGCTGCCTGTCTGACCTGGGCCTGTCTCCTGACTACGACTATAGCCTGACTCTTCGGTGCTTCGCATCAGTCTATTGACTGCCTTGGGTCAGTAGCCAATTACACCGTGACTATCTCAAGAGGTAGCGGTCTGGTGGCTCTCCTGTAGCGAAGACACGATCCTTCTTAAAGGGTTAAAACTAGGATACTGCCAGGATAACGCCCTTAGAAATAGCCCGAAGACAAACCGGTTAGTTGGCACAGTGGTTCTACACCCACTGCTTGTTAAAGACTGCTCCAGCCAATCAGTGCCTTAATCAGTACATCCCTGCAGACCAGTAAACAAAGACCAGCGGAGAACACCAGGGCAGCACTTTTGCATGCATTTGTGCGTATTATCTTGGACTACCGCTTTAAGATGCCCAAATACCAAAAAATAGGTTAAACATATATTTTTTATTTTCTAAGCATAATAAAGGGTGTTGGTGGTAGATGCCTTCTTCTCTGTCTTTCAATCTGTGAAATGGATGGTGGGCGCTGTTTTGAGTGATTCGTATGGTATGAATCACTAAATTAGAATTATTGGAGAAATTTGTAAAGAATTAAATTCCTGAACAATCAGTTCACTCTACTAATGATTTTTTGGAACTCACAGTCCCTTTAAACCATGGATGTATCTTCCTCACAGCTGGTATCTCCTTGACTTTACGCATCACAGAGGGCAATTACTAGCAAATCAGATTTCTGTGATATCTCATCGCATACAGAATACACTCTGTTGAGCCAGGATCTTGAAAAGTTGCTATTTTTAGACATGAGAGAAATAATTAGATTTGTATAAGTGTGTAGGAAATGCAGGGAATTAAATATTTATAAACGTTCTCAGAAAGTAAGGCTTACAACTAATCCACTGATATATTTTGCACAATTTTTGAAACAAAATAAAAAATAAGACACCCGGACCCCATTCATGAAATCTGGTGATGCACCTAGCCGTTCTGCTGACCTAAGGCTTAAATTAAATCGCATCCGACCCTCCGTGCCAAATCATCAATCCAACCCCTCCCCCTGTCCTACTGTTAAAGACCTGTGGATGGACATTACATACAGCCGCTATGAAACATACAGGAGAATATAGCACCACATACCTCCTACATCCAGTGATGTCTCCTCTGATGTAGACTTTCTCTTTCTTCATCTTCTCCATTCGGAGATCAGACCTCCTTGATAACTTCTTTCAGCCACGTCTCTTTTCTGCAGAGTTTTGCACACAGACATCTTAGGTTCCTTACTTTTCCATGAACCTTCCCCTCCCAGTGTCCCAATATTATTCTGCTGCCATCCCCAATATTGTGCTTGCTGAGTTCCCCCATGCCCACAAACGTCATACTGCAAAAGTAACAGTGACATACAGATAGTCCCCCCCCCATACTAAAAGTGCAGTACCCCAATAGCAAAAATGCCCCACAAGCAGGGCCGGTGCCACCTGTAAGGCGACCTAGGCAACCGCCTAGGGCGCAATTTAGCAGGGGGCGCTGCAATTCGATGTAAAAAAAAAAACCTGTAGGAAACCTAACTTAGAAGTGGTGGCCGGCGCGGCGCCCGCCGCTCTCATGTCATGCAGCTGCGCCGCCTGAGTGTTAGAAGAATTGGACGGTCACATGATGGGCTGGGGCCGGGGGCGTGACTGTCTGCACTCAGGCAGCGGCGGGAACCTGGAACTGGACGAGCAGGCAGGCTCAGTCAGTCAGCAGGGGCAGCTAGCCGCTAGAAGAACTAGAGAGTAAGAGAGGCGAAGGGATCATCTCACTGGGCGCCCGCCGCCCGCGCCCAGGAGCAGCTCAGGACAACTACAACAACTGGACAAGACAATCACAAGGACAGCTGGTTAGTGAACGAACGGTAGTGTTGTTCAACTTGTAGAGAGAGAGCGAGAGAGTCATTATACAGATCAGATCATATAGGTTGTAGGCATATATAGCCTAGCTATGCCTAACTGCCTAGTGCCTAGCCAGGACCTAAAGAGTTGCAAAGCTATAATAACCCTCAACATGCCCTGACAGGCTCAGAAACAGATTATAAGAGAATGCTGAGGATTGTAGTATCACAGGGATATAGGAGCACATGGTAGATGGAGCAGTCACAGATCGTATATGAGGTCATTCTGGCCATTTAGATACTGGGCAGACTATATCTCTGTGATACTACAACCTCAGCATTTTCTATATCTGTTGTAGTCAGGCTAGGCAGATGCACGCGTGAGTCTGCAGCCTGATCCTGCAGAGAGCAGGAGTGCACAGTATCATTGGTTGCTATGACGCCGTGCGCTTAGTGCCGCCGCTACAGTACTGTAATACACTGGTATGATCTATACTATTGTGTTACAGTACTGTAGCGGTGGCACGAAGCGCACGGCGTCATAGCAACCAATGACGCTGTGCGCTCCTGCTCTCTGCAGGATTCCAGGCCGGGATACCACGGACCGCTCACGGCCGTGTGCATCTGCGGCCTAACCCTCAGCATGCCCTGACAGCAACAGATTATGGGATGACTAATCCCATGGGATTAGTCACACAGTTGTAATCCACAGTACAGTGCACAACATCTATCGTCCGTCTTTGTGTCTCACACACTGTCATTACAGCTTTACCTCTCCCAGCTGTTGAACAGGCTATCAGACTATTTGGTCGCATTTTGCTCAGGTTCCAATTACAGGAGGTTGATCACCCATCACAGAATATAATTGGGCAGCGGTCCCTACCAGTTACATGTTGCTTTCTTGGTTATGGCTCACCGGCAATAATTTCAGACAGGGAACCAGTTACAGATTCCACGGCTGTTCCAAAGCAGTAGAGCATGCACAGCGATATCACACTATCCACAGTCAGGGGCAGTGTAGTGCGAGGAATACCTTACCCCACTAAATCTAAGGGTCCTTACTAGAGATAAGTGAATTTTTGAAAAATTCGATTCACTGGTTCGCCGAATTTTTGGGAAAAAAGTCTGTTTGATCCGAATTTATTTGTGGCGAATTTCTTCAGTTATTTTTGGGCAGTCACAGGGCCAAAACTGACCAAATTACTCAAGTATCAAATCAGCCTTACAGGTCGATGTTAGCACCAAGAAGAAGCGCAGTCCTTTTACATCGTCATCAGTTGGTTCCACATAGATGTCTACAGAACCTGTTCTATTAAACGCTTATTCAAGTAGAGCCCCCCGACAGAGTGGAGAGGGTGTTAGAACAATAACCCAAAAAAAAAACAGATCCTGTCTGTTGAGCATCCGCCTTCACTCGGTCAGCGTTTGCAGGCAGCGCCTCTGCCTCACAGGCAAACTGTCACCCCGCTCCCAAGTGCGATCAGCTACATCATCATCATTGAATACTGTCTGCACCTCACTGATGTCCTCCTCAACAGCCTCTGGGTCAGGAGCCTGACCGCTTTCAACACCACATCCCACGCCACGCTCCTCATTACTACTTGCCTGCCTAGGGGAGGAAGCGGCGGATGTCTCCTCTCCATCTTGGCTGGCCAGTAGCTGCTGACTGTCGTCTAGTAGCTCGTCCTTGCTGTATAGTGGAGCTGAGCCCACAGCATACAATACTTCTCTGGCTGAGGGAACAGAAAAGGACAGAGGCAGGTTGAGGACAGGTGACAGCACAGGGCCTGCTCCCGGGCCATGCCAACTAAGGATTGTGTCTGACGAACCCACTGACTCTTGGCTAGTGGTGTCTGATGTCACTTGCAACAAAGTCAAAGATCGAGTCAACCATTCAAGAACCACAGGGTTGCTGGTCAAGACACGACCGCTAGCTGACACTGGGAGCTCAGGCCTCTCGAAGTGACCCCTGCTGCCACGGCCCCTTACTCTGCTGCGACCTCTGCCTGCGCCAGAAACATTTAGGCCTCTGCCACTCCACTTTGCAGGGCCTGTCACTTCTCTGTCTGACATACTATTAGATCAAATAAATAAATAAAAAGGAAATTAAAACACCCCCAAAAAGTCTGCAATTTTTTCACTTCACCACACAACGGCTAATAAGCCCTTTTTTCCCCCACTAATACACACAAAAAAAGGCATTAGAACATAAAACTGCACCGCTGAAAGGCAAATATATTTTTTCTTTTTCCACTAATACACGCCACAAACAGCTTTAGAACATATAACTGCACCGCGGTTATAGCAGCACTACAAGAAGTACCATGCAGGGCGGTGACACTGCAGTTATGTGTCATTGCCCTAAAGACGTTGAATACATACAACTTGCCCAGGGAAATGTGGCTTTGCTGTGTTTGTGTCTACTATAGACGGCATAATGAAAGCTTTCCACCGCTTCACTGCCAGCAACACATCTGTGAGCTCAAAATTGGAAGCTTTGAACTAATATATTCTGAAATCCTCCCTTTCCAAGAGGACATTTACCCAGATTGACGAATGGACATGTAAACCAGAAAATATATTAAAAATGATTTTACGTTTCAGGCAGAGATTACAGTGATTATCTGTGTTTGCGAAGTAGTGATTATGATGAAGAATGCCAATCAGGCCAGTCAGCTTTAATTATCTTAGTGGGAGGCAGCATTAAAATTCATGACCAACTTCTTGGAAGTCTGACACATAGGTATAAAATAGACATTACGTCTGGTGCTGATGATCAGACATAAGAAATATATTCAAATACATAGATTCTATATTATAGTCGCCTGTTTGTCTCAAGAATAAAAGCAAACGTCACTGCCTGACTAAAAAATAGCTAATGGGTTATCAAAAAAATATGATTCTCTGCTTTCTGCATTAGTCATGAAATCAGTACTAGCATAGTAATGAATCAGCACTCTATTCCCCTCTCACAGCAGGCATTCTCAGCACTATTGAATCCATCTAATATGCTGACGCTTTGGAGGCCTCCTCCTAGCAAGTTATCACATCTGACACGAAAAAGCTTTGACAATTAGTTCAGACATTTGGTTTAATTTACTGGGTAAAAGCTGGCTCTAAAATATGCTATTTACAGTGCTGAACAAGTTCATGTTTCCATAGCTTGTCTCTGTTACCTTAAAGGGAGTCTGTCAGCAGTTTTAACCCTTCAAAACTGCTGACAGTTCTGTCTAGGTTAGAGGGAAATCAGTGTAGACATACCTAGTGTGATAGTAATACAGGATGCATGACACAGAAATATAAGTTTTCCTGTGTGGAATTTATACAGTTACCATTAATTTTGAGCATCAAGCTCCCCTAATGGTGGCTCATTGAAAATGTAGTAAATATATGTTGGGAACAGGAGAAGTCATAATGAGCCGGGCTTCTGCAGTAACCTAGACCTGGGAGTATCTGAAAATGTATAGCATATAGTTACACTGATGAGCAAAAGGGTAACAATGTTTTGAACTTTTGAATTTCAGGCTCCATATCTCACCATCCACTACAGCTTCGAATTTGAGACTGCCATCATTTTATAGACAATCATCTTGGCTATCGCATATGTAAATTGCACTAACAACTATTTAGCATATGATTAGTTAATATTTATTATTTTGTCAATCCACTTTGGCTTTCAACACTGCCCGAATTCTTCTGGGCATGCTCTAGATCAGATACAAGCAGTCTCGACCGAAATCTGTTCCCAGGTCTCTTTTACACGTTCCCAGTGTTGGTGCACACTGGTCGACTTACCTGGCTACGCATACAGCTTTTTCTTCAACTCTACTCCCAAATGTTCGATTGGGTTGAGGTCAGGGGGGCCATTCTAGCGCCTCTACTTCACTGTCATTGAACCATTTCTTCGCCAATCTCGACGTATGCTACGTCATTGTCCTGCTGGAACACTATGTCATCCTTTTTATACCCATAGTACTCGAGTGTAAGAAGCAACTCATGTTGGAGGATACTCACATATAGCTCAGCATTGAGACATCCATCAATCCTGATCTAGTATCCAACGCCTTTGGCTGTGAAACAACCCCATATCATCAGGCTTCCTCCACCAAACTTCACAGTTCCTTCAATTTCTCGATCCGTTAGTCCCCCTTTTCCCTTGTTTCTTCCAGACTTATTGGCACCCATAATTTCCAAGTCTATTGACTTTCGTCTCATCGCTCCAAGTCACCCTTTCCAATATTCTACTGTCTATTGTTCATACTTTTTTGCAAACTGATGCCGACGCTTCTCATGATGATATTCAAGTCAAGATTTCTTCACCTTTCTTCGGGCCACCATTCCAGACTTGTGTAATGAGCATCACACGATGCTTACGAAGCATACGAGTCACCTCCACTGTCATGTTTGTTACACCAGAACTGATATACCTTGTGATGAGCTGACTTGTTGACTCCGATATTTTGCCTGGACATCCACCTCAATTTTATTGGGCGAGATACTGCTATTGATGAGCTGAATAATGCTGTTTCTCTTTTCTTGGGAAGTCTTCTTCATGGCTGCTCCTGGATTCGAACCAGTGACCTTTCGCTTGGGAATCAATCTAATAACACACTGAGCTGTATTATCTAATAGGGATTTTTAGAGCTGTGTAGTAAAAAAAATCTTCTATAGCTAGCCCTAAAAACAATAGCAACAACATGGTGTTAACAGATGCGATGTCCCATTGGACCTGCGGCAAGGGCATGCATGCAAGTATGTTTATGTTGTATATCTAACACTGAACCTTAGGTGCAGCAAAATAACATTGTACTCAGTACTAAAGGTGCCAATGCCATGCTCCCAAAGGCCTTAGCGGAAGACCACTTGATCTGAAAAAGGGGCTTGACCTGGAAAGACACTGTCTGTGGACCTGTTCCTAGAATAATCCTGTTTGTTCCATTTATCCTATCTGGTGGCATCAAGCCTGGTATTTCAAATACCAAGCTTTTTACACCCAAATGCCAGAACCTGAAGACCTATGGCCTACCAGCTAAGGCATATCCAGTAGCACCAGCCTACTCTCCAAAGGTCTACCACCAGTACATTTATACCGATAAGCTGTTGTGACTATTCAGAACCTAAAGTAAGCATGCATTGCTTATGTCAGCGGCGTGCTAAGGGTGGGTTCACATCTACGTTCTGGATTCCGTTTTGGCTTTCCGTTATAACCTGGTTATAACGGAAAATAACGGAATCCATAAGACGGAAGGACGTATCCGTTTAGCCATAACAAAATCCAGATGTGACCGTGCCCTAAGGCTTCGTTCACATCACCGTTCAGCCTTTCCGTTCTCCTGCTCCGTCTAGGAGCAGGAGAATGGAGAGGATGGATTCGGTCCATAACTGAACCGAACGGAGCCTGAGGAACCCATAGACTATTATAGTCTATGGGGTCCTTAGGCTCTGTTTGGCTCAGTTATGTGCCAAATCCGTCCTTTCCGTTCTCCTGCTCATAAATGGAGCAGGAGAACGGAAAGGCTGAACATTGATGTCAACGAAGCCTAAGTGGGGGGTGGTCCGCCCTGGGTTCTGACTCTCAGAAGGTGCCAGAAGCAATGAGCGTTTCCATCAATACAGAAGGAAGCGCTCATTGCTTGAGCGCAGGGAGCTGGTTCCTGTCACTCACCGCTCAGCTCCCTGCGCTCCTCCCCTCCTTCAGGCCGGCGACACTCTGAATGGTGAAGCAGGAAGACTTCTCCCCACTTCACCATTCAGCCTGCACACACAGATTGCTCTGCCGGCCTGTGTGGGCGGAGCCTGCAGACGGTAATCTGCATAAGCTCCGCTTACACAGTCCTTGCAGAGCGATCTGTGTCTGCAGGGGAGAGTGAACTGTGAGCTTCAGGAACGAGACAAGGGGAGTAGTTAATGTGTTTTTTGTTTTATTTTGTTTTTTGTTTTTTAACACAGAGGGGGCACAATGCGCATTTCTACTCTGGAAGGGCCATAATGGGCATTTCTACTCTGGAGGGGCCATAATGGGCATTTCTACTCTGGAGAGGGCACAATGGGCATTTCTATTATGGAGAGGGCACAATGGGCATTTCTACTATGGAGGGCGCACAATGGACATTTCTACTATGGAGGGTACACAATGGGCATTTCTACTCTGAAGGGGGCACAATGGGCATTGCTAATGGGAAGGGGGTACAATGGGCATTTTTACTATGGAATGGGCACAATGGGAATTTCTTCTCTGGAGGGGGCACAATAGGCATTGCTAATGTGAAGGGGGCACAATGGGCATTTCTTCTATGGAGGGGGCACAATGGGCATTTTTACTGTGGAGGGGGCACAATGGGGATTATTACTATGAAGGGGGCACAATAGGGATTACTAGAACAGAGGGCATTATTACTATTAATGGGGCACAATGGGGATTTTTACTATGGAGGGGGAACAGAGGGCATTATTACTCTAAAGGGGCACAATGGGCATTACTACTATTATGGAGGCACAATGGGCATTATTACTTTGAAGGGGTACAATGGGCATTACTACTATTAAGGGGCATTATTACTGTGAAGGAGGCACAATGGGGATTATTACTATGAAGGGTGCACAATGGGGAGTATTACTATGAAGGGGGCACAATGGGGATTATTACTATAAAGGGGGCACAATGGGGATTATTACTATAAAGGGGGCACAATGGGGATTATTACTATAAAGGGGGCACAATGGGGATTATTACTGTGAAGAGGGCACAAAGAGGGCATTTCTACTGTGAAAGGGGCACAGAGAGGGCATTACTACTGTGAGGGGCACTTAGGGTATTCTAATCTGTGGGGAGGAACTAAGGAGGCATGGCAATGTGTCAGGGGCACTAAGGAGCATCATAATGTGGGGGGGCACCAAGAGATCAACCTGCTGTGAGGGTGCACTTATGGTTATAATACTCTGTGGAGCCCTGAACGGATATCATACTGTCTGAGGGGCATTAAAGGGGTATCATTATTGTTAGGGGGCACTGAAAGAACATTCTTACTGTCTAGTCGGCAGAAAGGAGATTTGGTGGGCTTGGAGGTGTGGATTTTTGGTAAAAAAAAATGCAGTGCTACACACCAATGGTGTTATCCCTCCTTATATATTTTTTTGTTTTGCAGCTCGGACCTACATCCTACAGCAGACTCAGGTATGTGGACCTTTACAAAAAGTACTTGAGTACCCCTGCTACACATGGTCCCGGAAGAGCCACAGAATGAATCCCAGGATGGTCATAATGCAACAATGTATTGCAAGGAACAATCCTATAGTACAATTTATAGATGACTCCTCTACGGTAAAATCAGGGACATTTACAATGCTGGCTGACAACTCCACCAATTTCATATATGTATGATGTTAATTATATATTACATAATATCACATAATAATATTCATAAAGTTCTATTTGTTTATTACAAGCAAAAAGTTGTTCATATGTTTCCAGCATGCATTTCAATTTTCTATAAATTATTCCTTCTAACCACCATCTACTCTAGTACGACCTTCAATAGATAACTTCATTTTGATCCCGTAGTATATTTATAGAGTAATGTAATCATGCAGCAAGTACATGTTTAGTTGTCCCATAAATCAAGACTATTATATTGTGTGGAAAACATCTTTCCCCTCGCTGTTGTGTGAATAAAGAAGATTGAGAATATGCAACCGTTTTAAACAAGGGTGTAAAATGCAAACATGAGGGTTTATAGCAAAATCTGGAATTGCGCCCACCCCACCATGACTCTCTTTATAAGTAAACTTAGGACATGAAAATGTTATTTTAGGATATGAAAAATGTAAACCTATCATGATCCTTCCACCATATGTGCCAGCCATATAGCCCCCCTATAATGTGCCAGTAGTCAGCCATATAGCCCCCCCAGCCCCCCTATAATGTGCCAGTAGCCAGCCATATAACCCCCCTATAATGTGCCAGTAGTCAGCCATATAGCCCCCCTATAATGTGCCAGTAGTCAGCCATATAGCCCCCCCAGCCCCCCTATAATGTGCCAGTAGCCAGCCATATAACCCCCCTATAATGTGCCAGTAGTCAGCCATATAACCCCTCCTATAATGTGCCAGTAGTCAGCCATATAACCCCCCCTATAATGTGCCAGTAGTCAGCCATATAAACCCACCCTATAATGTGCCAGTAGCCAGCCATATAGCACCAGATGCCCCCTTAGTGCTCCTCTCCCCATAGTTCCCCCTATAATGTGCCAATATCAAGTGCCTCTGTCTTCCCCCATCCCAATATCATAGTGCCATCCTCTCCCCCTGCCCCCTAATGTGTGTGCCAATATGAAGTGCCTATCTCTCCCCCTCATTTGACAATATCATAGTGCCAATAGCCCCCTCCTCCCCTGTGGCAGTAAAGTAAAAGTCCAGTATTTAAAAAAAAAAAAAACACATATACTTACCTCCATGTTAGGCAAGCCTCAGTTATCCTGTCTTTCAGAAAAGTTTGTGAGGGGAATCAAACTTGTGACCATTAGGATGAAAGGCAAGACACTTATCCACAAGACCATATCATCTGCATAGCCAGGTAGCTAAAAAAAAAAAAAATAAGACCTCTAGATAAGGAGAACTTTGATAGTGTATCTATACACATTACAACTGCCCCAACACACCAAGCTCTGCTACATCCATATACAATGTGCTGGTGCAGCTGTAATGTGTATGGATACACTATCAAAGTTCTCCACATCTAGAGGTCTTATTTTTTTTTTTTTTTTTTTTTTTTTTTTAGCTATCTGGCTATTCAGCTGATATGGCTTTGTGGATAAGTGTCTTGCCTTTGAACCTAATGGTTGCAGGTTCGATCCCCAGGGCAAGCTTTTCTGAAAGAAAGAAAAAATAAGTTTTAAATAGACAAGGGCGAGAGGACACTGCGATTCACTGAGTAATTAGCGATCGGGAGAGGAGTGAGGACAACACGTGCTTATCGGGCCCCCTGTAAGCAGCTGCTTCCCCTGCTTCCCCGGTAGATACGCCCCTGCCCACCACTGTACAAAAAACACCTTAACTAAAGTCACTATAGATCTACTATTTGCCAAAGCCAAACATTATTACGCTGTGCTCATCCTTCTGCCTTGGTCCTCCACTTTCTACATTTCTCTTTGCTCCTCCTTCTAGTCCTGTCACCACTTTCTACATTTCTCTTTGCTCCTCCTTCTAGTCCTGTCACCACCTTCTACATTTCTCTTTGCTCCTCCTTCTGGCCCTGTCACCACCTTCTACATTACTCTGTGCTCCTCCTTTTGTACCTGTCCTCCACTTTCTAAATTACTCCTTGCTCCTCCTTCTGGCACTGTCGCCAGTATCTACATTACTTTTGCTCCTCTTTCTGGTCCTGTGATCCACCTTCTACATTACTCTGTGCTCAATCTTCTGGACATGCCCTCCAACTTCTCTGTTATTCTGTGCTCCCCCTTCTGGACCTGTCCAAATTCCCTTATCCCTAGGCATCAGAGACCTGACTCTCTCTTGAATGTCTTCATACATTCAGTGTTCAGTGTCTCCCACTCACACACTACCTTTCCATCTCAACCTTTCTCTTTTGGTGTCCCTCAAAGCTATGTTCCCTACTCTTCCACATTCATACCATAAGCCTGGGACTGCTCTTAGAGTCCTAATACTTTCAGTACCACCTCTAAGCTAATGCAGTCAATAATTTGGGTATTTTGGTGTGTCTAATGGCTATATCCTCCTCCTGCTTTCAAAAACTCAAAATGGAGAAAACTTACTTCATCATCTTCCCACATCTCGCTCAACTGCTTACCAGAACTATTCATCTCAGTTAATGGCTCCACATTTTCTTCCAGTCTGACAAATACACAGCTTCAGGAGAACATTTTACTCTGCCCTCTCATTCAAACTGCACATCCAAGCCCATATCACATCCTGGATTTTTCTTTTTTTCAGTTACAAGTCAACAAATATGTTAGCACATGCCCTCGCCCTCATCATCTCCTGCCTAAACTACTGCAAAATCATTCTCTGTGACCTCCCATCTAACATTCTTACACCCCTCCAATACATCATCAACTCTGCTGACCACCTAATCCACCTTTACCGTTGTTTCGCCTCCACCTCTCCTCACTGGCACTGCCAATTCTTTCACTGGCTCCCAATCGCCAGCAAATTCAGTTCTAAATATTAATAACACCAAACATGGCCAGCTAGAAAACATCCTCTCCATCAATCTACAGTACATCCTGCCCAGAGAAAGGATTGAAATGCTGTTTAAAGTGTGTTGATGTCGGAGTGTTTAAAAAGAATGGGAATAGTTTGCATGGAATAGAGCAGTTTCGGTATAAGTTGCCCTCTGCCTCCGAGAGACAGAGCTGAAGGCTATTTGTATGGGAATCTCTAGTGGATGATCAGTCGCCTTTGCGAAGTTGTGCCCAAGAACAATATTTCTGTCTTAGCCGCATTCACCTTAAACCCTCAGATGTTCACAAAATCCGACTGAAGCTGAAATAAGTTTTTCAGATCGCAATGTGGGTGTTCTAGGAAAACTAGCAAATCATTCGCAAAAAGCGCATGTTTAAGTTCCAGTCTGCCTACCTAGATTCCCTCAATATTCTTTTCTAAACTTATCTTTCGTGATAGGGGTTCCAACAGCAGGTTGAATATGAGGGGAGAGAGCAGGCATCCTTGTCTGGTGCCTTTACCCATGTTAAAGGGTTTAGAAAGCCCAGGGTGTGTATTTTGGCTTGTGGATTTGCATATAATGCTTTAAATTATTGACTGAATGAGCCCCCAAATCCCATATAGCCTAAGACAGGATCCATCCATCCCCAGTCCACATTATCGAATGCTTTTTCTGCATCTATAGTCACTATGGCTGGGGATGGATGAATTTTCAGGGCGCATTTTGATTTCGTCCAACACTAGTGATGAGTGGTAGGTGCCATATTCGATTTTGTGATATTTCACAAATATTCAATTGAATATTTGTCATATATTCGTCAAAATCGAATATTCGTCATTATTCTATTTATCGCAAATAATATTTGATTTACTACGAGTTGAACTTTGAACGGGGTATAAAGACAACTCTCCTATTCAGGGCTGGGACAAGGTCCACCACCAACAGAGGCTGAGCTGCCCAAGTGCGCCCCCCCCCCAACTTGTGGAGTCTTTACTAAATACTGTTGTAATCACACATAAATATGCACAGTTTAATGTATCAATTAATGACGCACTGTTATGGAGGATCTATGGTTGACACTGTTATGGGGCAGATCTATGGATGAAACTGTTATGGGGGGATCTATGGATGACACTGTTATGGGGTAATCTGTGGATGACAGTGCTATGGGGGATCTGTGGATGACACTGTTATGAAGGATCTGTGGATGACAATGCTATGGGGATCTGTGGATGACACACTTATGGGGGATCTGTGGACGACACTGTTATGGGAGATCTATGGATGACAGTGTTATGGGGGGATCTATGGATGACACTGTTATGGGAGATCTGTGGATGACACTGTTATGGGGGATCTCTGGATGACAGTGCTATGGGGGATCTGTGGATGACACACTGTTATGGGGGATCTGTGGATGACACACTGTTATGGGGGATCTGTGGATGACACACTGTTATGGGGGATCTGTGGATGACACTGTTATGGGGGATCTGTGGATGACACACTGTGATGGGGGATCTGTGGATGACACTGTTATGGGGATCTGTGGAGGACACACTGTTATGGGGGATCTGTGGATGACAGTGCTATGGGGGATCTGTGGATGACACTGTTATGGGGGATCTGTGGATGACAGTGCTATGGGGGATCTGTGGATGACGCATTGTTATGGGGGATCTGTGGATGGCACTGTTATGGATTGTGACTCACAATGGATATTGGGGGCCAGCAAATTACAAGGAAGGCGGGGGTGGGGATGATTGATAACATACATATCTAAATGGCTGGGGGGTGAGGGCTTGACTTGAGCCATCTACTGATCAGAGCATTAGAATAGCAGGAATAAATAACATCTAAATGTCTGGTGGGGTAGATGGGGGTAGGACAAGGGCTGATGGGGGAAGGGGGACTGGGTTAGATAATCTATACTGACATACATATGACACACACATATATACTGACATACATATGACACACACATATATACTGACATACATATGACACACACATATATACTGACATACATATGACACACATACATACTGACATACATATGACACACACATACATACTGACATACATATGACACACACATATATACTGACATACATATGACACACATACATACTGACATACATATGACACACACATACATACTGACATACATATGACACACACATACATACTGACATACATATGACACACACATATATACTGACATACATATGACACACACATATATACTGACATACATATGACACACACATATATACTGACATACATATGACACACACATATATACTGACATACATATGACACACACATACATACTGACATACATATGACACACACATATATACAGACATACATATGACACACACATATATACTGACATACATATGACACAGCACATATATACTGACATACATATGACACACACATACATACTGACATACATATGACACACACATACATACTGACATACATATGACACACACATATATACTGACATACATATGACACACACATACATACTGACATACATATGACACAGACACATATATACTGACATACATATGACACACACATATATACTGACATACATATGACACACACATATATACTGACATACATATGACACACACACATATATACTGGCATACATATGACACACACATATATACTGACATACATATGACACACACATATATACTGACATACATATGACACACACATACATACTGACATACATATGACACACACATGCATACTGACATACATATGACACACACATATATACTGACATACATATGACACACACATATATACTGACATACATATGACACACACATATATACTGACATACATATGACACACACATATATACTGACATACATATGACACACATATATACTGACATACATATGACACACACACATACATACAGACATACATATGACACACATACATAAAAACACACAATATGCACATTACATTACTGCCATTCCATTCCCTTTAACCCCTTACATTTTCTGCACATACAGTCTCTGGTGACTTGGAGGGAGAGGCAGGATGCAGAGTATTCCTCCTCCTCCTCCTCCTTCTCTGTCCCGACGCTGCTCTTCTCTCTGTGCTGGGGGAGGGGGTTGTGAATCTCTGGTGCACACACAGGCAGGAAGTCAGAGGCTGGGGAAGGTACGGAGCTGCAGCACACTGCACTAGACTGAGGGAGGGAGGAAGAACACCACTAGGGGGCGCAGGACCGGCTGTTACAGCAGCAGAGCGCAGAAATGGATGCTCTGCTGCTAATACAGCTACACGGCAGCAGCAGGGACTTGGTGAGAGTGGCCTGCGCCCTGAGGCTTGAGCGCCCTGAGGCTGGAGCCTCCTCAGCCTCTGTGTCGGCCCGGCCCTGCTCCTATTGGTTGGCTATCTAGAATTAATGAAGATAACGAATATAGCACTATATTCTGTATATTAGTTAATTCTAGCAAGCCAACCAATAGGAAAGTTGACTGTACCCAGCTCTAAGTTGGATGCACAATGCGAGAATATTACTTTGCCTATTTTTTGCAATAAATAAAACAATGACTCAGTATTTTACTTATTGCAAAAAATAGGTAAAGTAATATTCTTGCATTGTGCATCCAACTTACCTGTTTATAGGCAACTTTCCTATTGGCTTGCTAGAAATAGCGAATATAGAGAATATAGCGCTATATTCGTATTCGTGATATAAGTTAATTCTACCCAGCCAAACAATAAGTAAGTTGCATATACCCTGCTGTAAGTTAGATGCGCAATGCGAGTAATATTACTTAATATTTGCGCATTGCGCATCCAACATATAGACCAAGTTTACTTGGCTTGCTAGAATTAACAAAGATAATGAATACGAATATAGCGCGATATTCTTTATCTTCGTTAATTCTAGCAAGCCAACCAATAGGAAAGTTATACCCCTTTCAAAGTTTAATTCACAGTACGCGAATATTACATAATGTAATATTTGCGTACTGCGAGTGGAACTTTGAACGGGGTATAACTTTCAGCGCTATATTCTCTATCTTCGTTAACGGTATCTTGGGTTCAGATTGAAAAACCAAACAAAAAAACAAACTAATATTTGTTTTTTAGGAATATATAGCACTATATTCTTAATATTCACGAATTAGCGAAGTGCCAATATTCGCAAAAATATTCGCTATTCGAATATTCGCGCTCAACACTATCCAACACTGTCAGGACTAAACAGACATTTGTAACTGGTGCCCTTCCTCGTATAAAGCCTACCTGAGCAGGGGAAATGAGTCTTGGCATTATAGTCGCTAGTCTCTATAATTCTTAAATGGAAGATGTTTGGGACAAACAGGACCCTTCCTAGAGCTTGCCACTCCACCAAACAAGGAATCAGGGGAGAAGGGCCCTAGTGAGAGAGGTGGCCAAGAACTCAATGGTCACTCTGACTGAGCTCCAAAGATCCTATGTGCAAATGGGAAAAACTTACGAAATATCTGGAAAGAAATCTCTCCTAAGTAAAAGAAACGTGAATGCCGACCTGGAGTCTGCAAAATAATTAACTAAAGCACTTTCGGGCTGTGAGAAACAAGATTCTCTGGTCTGATGAAACCAAGATTGAACTTTTTAGCTTCAGTTCTAAGCATCAAACCAGGAAACCAGTCCCTGCCCCTTACTTGCCCAATACCACCCCTACAGTCAAGCATGGTGGTGGCAGCATCACGCTGTGGGAGTATTTTTTAGTGGCTGGTTCAGGAAGACTGGTCAGGGTTGAGGAAACGCTGAATCAAGAAAATATAGAGACATTCTTAATAAATGCTCAGGACTTCAGACTGGGCAGAAGTTTCATTTCCCAACAAGACAATTACCATAAGCACAACACAGGAGTCCCTTAGGGACAACTCTGTGAGTGGCCCAGCCAGAGCCCTGACTTCAACCCAATGAAACATCTCTGAAGAGACCTGAAAATGGGTGTCGACCGACGGTCTCTATCCAACCTGACAGAGCTTGAGAGAGAGGATCTGCAGAGAAGAATGGCAGAAAACCCTAAGTCCAGGTGTGCAATCTTTGTGGCATGATATTCTGTTTTCACTATGTCATTTATGGAGTATTGAGTGCAGAATGATGGGGGAAACATGATTTATTTATTTTTTATTTCAGCACAAGACCACAATTTAAAATGCGAAAAAATGAAAGGGTCTGAAGACATTGTAGACTGTAAGCCCGGCCAGTCAGGGTCCTCTTCCTCTCTGTGCCAGTCTGTCACACATGTTTATACTCCCATGACAACCCATTTTACGGCACGTTGTTTTTTGTAGCATTCATGATAATATTAGCTCTATAAACTCTTTTTTTCTCTCCACTAGAGTCACGGTTTATAGAGCTGAGTAGGGAATTGAATTCAATTTGTCTCTAGTGGTCGAGAGAGAACATCCCCTCTGGGAGTTCAGACACTAGAACATTATATAAGGTAGTCATGAAGTGACGTGTCCTCCAGGCCTTGGTCAACGGCTAATAGCTTCTGCTCGGCTGCTACTTTATCTTGTGTACCTTTGTTCTCTTTCTAAGGAAAATCTGGATTTTATTTCCAGTTCGAAAAGGTGTAACTTGCACGATCAGCAGCAACAACAAAAAAGCCTAAAATGTAAAAAATTGTGTAGTAGGCGTCATCTCCCAATGGAAAGCTTGAATCTGCCACTGTTGATGTATCATTGTAATATAACCACATTCTTCACAAAGACATGCTCATAATTAATGGCTTCAATTAAAAATAAATGATCTACATAGGAACAGAGATTTTTTACTGGCAGGGAATAAATTCTCCTGCATCACTAAATAGCTGAGGAAAAGATGGGTTATTTTTATATTGCTAATAATGCACTGTGACATTAGACTTTACTAGTCGTAGGCAATATATTACGTGGCTCTACTGTGCTAGCCAAGGGCTTATACACATTAGAACCCGAGGACAGCCTGCACTTTATTTCCAGAAGGACTTGAGAGAGATTAAAGGGCATGTTGTAGTAACAACCAATTCAAAATCAAGCGTAATTTTGTATCTACATCTCTTATGTGTCTCCCTGGTGACTACAAACAAACCCTATGTAGCCTGGAGGGATACTCGCTTCATTCAGATAGTGGGTTAGCAGGAAATAGGAGACAGAAGAGAGTTTGATTGCAGGATCAGACTACACAGAGTTTGCTTGCAGTCTCCAATCAAGGAGAAGCATAGGTCTACATAGGACCGAGGCACAAATTAGTAAGAGATTCCTTCAAGTTCCTTATTTTCATTTTAGATGCAAAGGAACTGTGGTAGATCTTCCACTTAAGACAGTATCGCAGGCTACTTTGATAGTGATGGCCTATGCTTAGGAAGGGCTATCAGTATCTGATCATTGGGAATCTGACACCCCGCACCTCGTCAGTAAGCTGTTTCAGTGTGGCTCCAGTCGTGGACGATTCCACCAGTTACACAGCTCCATCCATTATGTAGGGGAGAGGGTTGGTTACTACAAGCACTGCTTCCATTTATTTCAATGGAAGCAGCACGGCAGTAACCTCCTCTGTCCACTATTTAGTGGACGGAGCTGTGTAGTCCCAGCACCAACTGGCGGAGCTATACTGACACAGCTGATCTTTGGGGGTGCAGGGTGTCAGACTTCCACCAATCAGATAGTGATTGCCTGTCTATCACTTGTAAAGTCCTGGACAACACCTTTAAGTATTACATGCTGGATCTGTATGTCCAGGATGACTATGTCCTCACTAGCTCTTATGTTTCAGCACAGCTTTATTCCTGGATGATTTCCTGTTCTACAGCCCATAAAGGATCTCTTCTCCCTTCATTGATGCTGAGGAGTGTGTGTGCATCCATATGTGCTTTCCTCCCTATTACTGCCTGTGTCAGCGGCTTTCCCTGGTAAGTTGCTTCTCCCTCCATACTTTGATCTACCACACACAACTACCTTATGCTCCCTACTGCTCTCTCTAAGGCCCCTTGCACACGACCGAATGCCCTCCGAGACATACAGTCCGTGAGCGGGCCATATGTCCCAGAGCGGCATACATCGTGCACACGGGAGCGCACAGCATCATGGGTTACAATGATGCTGTGCGCATTGGGCCGCCCGCGGGGCTATTGTCCCGCACTCATAAGATCATATTAGTGCAGGACAATAGTCCTGCAGGTGGCCCCATGCGCACAGCATCATATTAACCTATGATGCTGTGCGCTCCCGTGCACACGATGTATGCCGCTCCGGGAAATATGGCCCGCTCACAGACCGTATGTCTTGGACGGCATACAGCCATGTGCAAGGGGCCTAACACTGGGAGAAGGAAGAGGGAAAGCAGAGAGAATCAGCACATCCTGGAGCCAGGTGCTTTGGTATCTATGTCAGAAGCAGCACAACCAGCTATGTGAAGGAGTTACACGGACTTCACAACTACAACATATTAGCAAATTTATATTTGTTTATATTTATGTTTTAATTTTGCCTTTAGGAAGCAAATGAACAATAAAAAAAAATTGTCAGTGCAAAGGTGTCGATAGCTTTTAAAACTAGTTTGTTTCCCCTTTTAATTGCCCCCAATGCGACATTTGACCGAGGGGTAATGATTGCATTCATAAATATACACTTTCTGAAATACATATGAAACCTTTCTGGTTTAGAGACAGGTTGACTGTTCTCTATTGATGACTAAAATTAGATATATTTGATTTATGAAGGAGCTGAGTTCCAAGCTTGTAAACATTTCCATCCTGTCAATGATTCCCCATCGTACTGGCATATGCACTGAGCACAGATTAACCCTTACCATGTCCAATAAGAAGGCACAATATTCTAATAACTGCATGACTTGGTACTCACTCCAGCCACTTAGCCTATCTCACTTTTCTTACCTGTACAAACAGATTGTTAATTAATTATCGTGCTAAACTTTTATCATCAGCATATTATGTAGAAAATCATCCTGCAGTTGTTCTCTAGTCCACAAAAAAATTTGAGGACTAACACACAATTCAGAAGACTGAGAACATATGGTAAGAGCTCCCCCTAGTGGTTATTCATGGCAGAACACATCAGTTCACACAAGAACATAAACTTTTGCTCCAGGGAAGATCTTGTTCTTCAATATCTCGTACAAAGATGGTATTTTGCTTTGAGATTTATACTGGTTATAAACTAAGTCCGTTTGGAACAGGATCCTTATTAGCCTTAAAGTGCTCACTTATCATTGATAAAACTGAAATGACATATTTATGGTATACTCATTCTGAAGGGGATCTGTCACCAGTGACAAATGGCTGTGGTTCACCTGATTTAAAACACTGTTTTGATTTTGTTGATCTGAGGCTCCATTCCCCGGTTATGATACTTTTTCTAAATATGCAAATTAGGCCTTTGGTGCAATAAGGGCATCGCCATTGCTCTTGTTGCATCCAATCTCCGCTCTTTTCGGTGGCCAGACCCTCCCTGTTTGCTTTGCCACTGCCTGGCTTTGTCAATCAAAGCAGCCAGGGAGGGGCTGGGCACAGACATAAGTGAAGCGTGGGTGCAACATGAGCAATGGTGATGCCCTCATTGCACCAAAGGCCTAATTTGCATTTGAAGAAAAGAGCGTTTTAATCAGTTGAACCGCAGCTATGTGTCTATGCAAACAGTTTGATAGGGAGGTCGCTGATGACAACAATTTTTTTAATCATTGCATTCAACTCATTTTGGGATTAAAAAAATTTAAATTTGGCATTTACTAAACATTTTCAGTTTTTTCCTCTACAGCTTTATTTCTGGTGTATCTGCTGACTGTGACTTCTCTTTCTCCGTGAATCTGTCAGACAGCTGCTCTGACGGCTTGATCTGTAGCCCTTATCTGTAGATCCCTGACAGCTCATAAAGACTCAGTTAAGCTAAATTCTTATCAAACTGATAAGGATTTAGCTATAATGAGTGTTTATGAGCTGAAAGGAAAGTACCTTGAAGGACTACAGATCACTCCGTCAGACCACCTCTCAGACCGATTCCGTGAGAACCAGAAGCAACAGGCTGCAGACGCAGTTAAAGTGAAAGCTGTAGAGGGAAAACTGTTGAAAATTGATATTAAAGACCAATTGGAAAAAAATATTTTAGCCCAAAGTTTCCTTGTTAAAATTCTTGCTATCTTTCGTAAGCTATACCTGCTTGTTGGCCAAGCCTTTTGTCTTGTCCACACAGACGTCCTGTCCAAATAATAGAGGGTCATGTGACCAGCAAATCACCTCCATGTGAAGTCTCCTCCATTCAAATACACTGCTCCTGTCATCTGTACTTGTTCTGTTGGGAGTTTAGTGCAGGTGCAGGGTGTTTGAATGGAGGAGACATCACATGACATGGTCACATGACCCTCCATCAGCGGCCATCTTATGGACTGCACAGATTTGCCCAACAAGAGGGCATGCAAACAGTACGAAGTATCAACAAAGACTAAATCAGTAAGTGCCATACAGTCATCTTATCTACACATTGGTCACAAGTAACCAGAAAGTGGTCAACCCCTTTAGGCAAATGTCAATATATTTAAGTCTCTTAAAGGTACAGTATTGTGTTTGTTACAGTCTCTCAGTGAGGGTAAACAACTTTGCCTTTACACATCTATAGCACAGCGACACAACCAGCCTAATGGTACTCACTAAAACAAGTCCTTTAACTATTTAAAGTTCATAGGAACGAGTCACAGCAGAGAACTGTTCCCATTTGTGGTGCAAAAGCAACATCTAATGTCCTGACATGACCGCGCTACAGGCCATTAAAGCTAATGTAATCAATGGGGAAAGGTACTTCCTCCCGGACCTTAAAGGGATTAGGCAAGAATAGGGGATCCCCCCCACCCCTTCCATGGCCAGACCTGTAAATGGAAGATTACTTACCTGCTTCCCTTTAAAGGTCCTTTAAGGTGTACTCCCTCACCACTTTACGTACGTCCCACTAGGTTCTAAATGCAAATTTTGTTTTTCCTGAAAATAATAATACTCTACATAGTGCTCCTTGACTATAATGGTGCCACAGACTGTCCCCTTTGAAAGTAATAGTTCCACATACTGTGCCCCATGAATATAATAGTTTCACACACTGCGCCCAATGAATATAATAGTTCCACACACTGTGCCCCATATCCACTATGCCCCATATCCACTGTGCCCCATGAATATAATAGTTCCACACACTGTGCCTCTATGAATATAATAGTTCCACACAATGTGCCCCATGAGTATAATAGTTCTACACAATGTGCGCCATACACACTGTGCCCCATGAATAAAATAGTTCCAAAAACTGTGCCCCATACACACTGTGCCCCATGAATATAATAGTTCTACACACTGTGCCCCATATCCACTGCGCCTCATGAATATAATAGTTCTGCACACTGTGCCCCATGAATATAATAGTTCTGCACACTGTGCCCCATGAATATAATAGTTCCACACACTGTGCCCCATATACACTGTGCCCCATGAATATAATAGTTTCACACAATGTGCCCCATACACACTGAGCCCCATGAATATAATAGTTCCACACACGTTGCCCCATACACACTGTGCTCCATGAATATAATAGTTCTACACACTATGCCCCATAAACACCGTGACCCATGAATATAATAGTTCTACACACTATGCCTCATAAACACTGTGCCCCATGAAGATAATAGTTCTGCACACTGTGCCCCATGAATATAATAGTTCTGCACACTGTGCCCCATACACACTGAGCCCCATGAAATAATAGTTCCACACACGTTGCCCTATACACACTGTGCTCCGTGAATATAATAGTTCTACACACTATGCCCCATAAACACTGTGACCCACATATATAATAGTTCTACACACTATGCCCCATAAACACTGTGCCCCATGAAAATAATAGTTCTGCACACTGTGCCCCATACACACTGTGCCCCATGAATATAATAGTTCTGCACACTGTGCCCCATTATTATGACAGTACTATACAATTTGCCTTCTGAATATAATAGTTCTACACACTGTCTTCCCTGAATATAACAGTGCCTCACACTGTGCCCCTGAATGTAATAGAGTCATACCGAGCCAGTTCAAATTTTACTTCCCTTATATCTTAGCTTTGTTCATCTACCCAGTATGTCATCCACTAACCTTGTTATGTTTTTGCTGCATATTTTTTCTTTAAATTAGGGATCATCATTGTACCTTCCCTCCTTCATTGAGCCTCAGCATGTGCAGTATACTAGTGTCATACATAATACTAGAGATGTCCCGAACTATTTGCCGGCGAACATCGCATGTTCGCGTTTGCCGCGGCGGGCGAACATATGCGATGTTCAGTCCGCCCCCTATACATCATCATTGAGCAAACTTTGACTTTCCCACCTCCAATCAAAAAGCAAGGACAGCATCCATCTTAGATTCATTCTGAAGCTGCAGTGTTAGTTAGAGCAGGGAGAGTGCTGCTGCTGCTGAATTAATAGGGAAAGCGTTATCTAGGCCAGTGTTCTGTGTCCACTCCAGTCCTCAAAGACTCATCGGCCTCTTTCACACGAGCATGTCCGGATTGCGGATGCGATTTCACAGGCAAAGCCATTCAGTTTTACCTGCGATTGCGTTCCTGCGCGCGGGTGAAATGCGTTTTGATGCGTTTTTCACGCGCGTGATAAAAAACTGAAGGTTTACAAATAACATCTCCTAGCAACCATTAGTGAAAAAGCAACGCACTCGCACTTGCTTGTGGATGCAATGCGTTTTTTCACGCAGCCCCATTCAATTCTTTAGGGCTAGGGCTGCGTGAAAAACGCAGAATATAGAACATGCTGCGATTTTCACACAACGCAGAAGTGATGACCATTGAAATGAATGGGTCAGGATTCAGTGCGGGTTCTATGCGTTCACGTCACGCATTGCACCCGTGCGGAAAACTCGCTCGTGTGAAAGGGGCCATCTGCTGTAAGGACAGCGTCCTGACAGCACCCCAAAAAGCTCTTTTTAGGGCTGGTACATCAGTCTGCTTTTATTTATTTTTTCTATATTTATATATTGCAGTAGCCTGCCTGTGTGTGAGAGGCCGCAGGCCCACAGACTGTACTGTGTGCACACCACTCATATAGGGTGGCACAGTACCTTGCAGATAAAAAAGTCATTTAATTTTTACCCTTTAATATAATTTCAGTTGCCTGCCAGTGTGTGTCAGGCCCACAGACTGTACTGTGCCCACTGCCCACCACTCATACAGGGTGTCACAGTACATTGCACGGCGCACGCGCAGTGACCTAAAATTTAAACGAAGCGGAGAGAAGATGGGTCTTTTTCCATCTCCCGGTTCCAAAAATCTATTCACTACACCGGCCCTAGCCCTGATAGGGGACAAAACAGAGATTAAACTGATAAGAATAGTACTTAGTTAACACTAGTTGCATTGGTGGCAAATTCCATTGCAAGTGCCTAAAATTAGAAGGAAGCTGACAGAGCAAGCTTTTTTCTCTATCTCCCCAGGCAAGGATTCAATTCAATACACGTCCCCTGATAGGGGACTTAACAAAGATTAAAGTGGTAAGAATAGTAATCCACAGTATTTGTATTGGTGGCACAGTACATTGAGCGGCGCACGTGCAGTGCCCCAAATTGGAAGTAAGAGGACCGACCAATCATCTTTTTCCATCTCCCGGTTCCTAAAATCTATTCGATACACGTTCCTGGATAGGGGACGTAACAGGGATTAAACTGATAGGAATAGTACTACTTAACACACCACTCATATAGGGTGGCACAGTACATTGCACAGCACACGCGCAGTGCCCCAAATTGGAAGGAAGAGGACCGACGAACCATCTTTTTCCATCTCCCGGTTCCTAAAATCTATTCCAAACACCGGCCCCTGATAGGGGACAAAACAGAGAATAAACGGGTAAGAACATATTTTTTTAATTTAAAAAAAAAAAACACGGCCTCTGCGGAGCTGGGTATTTTTTGTCCGCGTTACTAAACGCTCATGCACAATGGCTGTAGGCTCATGCGTCATTTTGCGGAGGTGACAAACCTGGTCAGTCAAACCCAAGGCAACATCATCAACCTCATCCCATATGCGTTTTTTCTGGAGCGTGGCCTGCAAAGAGTGATGGATCAGGCGATAGATGAGCATGAAGAGGAAGAGTTGTGGTCACCATCACCACCAGAAGCAGCCTTGTCGTCATCGATTGTTGGATCTGCGGCAACGCAGAGAGAGGATTCTGAAGAAGAGGAGGAGGAAGGTGGCTTTGAGGAGGTGGAAGACCAACCACAGCAGGTGTCCCAGGGGGCTTGTTGTCACCTTTCGGGGACCCTTGGTGTTGTACGTGGCTGGGTGGAGGAAGAGACCTTTAATGGCGTCAGTGAGGACAAGGAACGGGACATGGCTAGTTTGGTATCCAACCTTGTGCAAATGGGGAGTTTGCGGTTGTTTGCAGTGCGTTAAACGGGGAGTTTGTTCTGTCAGAGTTTGGTCTGTCACTGTGAAGCGGGCGTAACCCTTACACTGCCTGATCGATACAACATCATACCTGATCGTATACACACACTGGATGTTTTAAAGCACGTTATTCCAAACTATTTAGGAATGTTAGGTGATTTATGCCCTTTATGGATTAAAACCCGACTCTGCGTCAACTACGTTATTTTTCCATGGGAGTTTTGCCATGGATCCCCCTCCGGCATGCCACAGTCCAGGTGTTAGTCCCCTTGAAACAACTTTTCCATCACTACTGTGGCCAGAAAGAGTCCCTGTGGATTTTAAAATTCGCCTGCCTATTAAAGTCTATGGCGGTTCGCCCGTTCGTGAACATTTGCGGAAGTTCGCGTTCGCCATTCACGAATGGAAAATTTTATGTTCGCGACATCACTATATGATACCCCTCCAAATAATAGTATCACACACTGCATCCTCTAAGTACAACAATGCCACATACATGGGCACCTAGAAAATAACTGTGCCTCACATAGTGCCTCCTGAATATAATATTTGCAAACACGGTGCCTCCTAAATATGACAATGCCACATCCTGTGCCCCGTGTGATTCCATTTCAAACCTGCAAACCAGATGTTTTTTGGGTAAGGGGGCCATCCCCGCTCAAAATTCTCCATTGCCCTAGCAATGCCCCTGATTTAAAGCATAACTATACTGTCAGATTTTATATGTTTGCATATTATGCACCAGAAACTAACTCAGATAAAAAGTCTATTCAGATGGCAATGATAGGGGAATATGATCTGAACATTTACACAATTCTGCCCAAAGGAGATCCGCGTGAATCGAATAATCCTTGAGGTATCCAGCAGAGATGAAGGCATTGCCTTTATAAACATTTTAGGGCTTTGAACATAGTTTGCTCAGGCCCCGTTCCAGGAGCAAACATCCACCAGGATTCCAGAAAGGGAAGAATATCAAGGGTTTCCATCCTCAGTGTGAATAACATGAAATGAAAAACAGGGGCCCGGATTAACAGCAGCTGGGGTTCCCACTATTTTTTCAAATTGCTCGAACAGCGGATGTGCGTAGTGGAAAGGAGTGTGTCTTTACGGAAAAGGGGCATGGCCTAAGAGGCACCACATAGTGACAAAATTGTGCCAAAATTCTGTCTCAAAGTCAGAGAAGGTATCTATCCCTGTACAACATTTATCATCCAGCCCGAGCCCCTGTGATAAATCTGGCACAAGTCTACAGCATCCGACTGGTCCATCAGAGTAGCAGAGGATCCTCCGGTGGGCGCAGGCTCTGATACCATAGTAGGCCCCAAAGGTCCAGAAAAAATTCCCATTTGGAGCCGCCTTTGGAACAAACAATATGCTACAAAGTTCTATTTCTTTGAATCAAACCCTATTAGACTTTATTAATAATATAGCGGTTGGGCCCCAAGAATAATTTTTTTTGGTAGGCCCAAGGAACCCCAGTCCGACACTTCAGGTCTTGAGAGCAAGTCTAAGCCTACGCCATCCTTAAGATTAGTAAATCTGCCTCAATAAAACATTAAAAAGTTCTGAAATCTAGATAAAAAATGATGTGGTTAACTCTGGAGTTTGGATGAGAGACACTAGAGAATCAACTGCAAATAATGGCGGGGTTGATTTATTCCTAGATGTTTATGAAGATATTTCCATCCATTTTTGAAATCCTCCCTGTGGACAGCTCCATAGAAATAAAGTACTTGAGATCACAGCTTATATTACAGGCAGTTAACCACATTTAATGCATAAAAAGTACTTAAGACACAGATGGGTCACTGAGAAAAGATGCTGAGGTAATCAAGCCTTCAAGCAACTTCATCCTCCGATAGGGGCTGATGGCTCCTCAACAGCAGCTCAGAGCCATGGAGCCTGTTGTCACCTACCGTCTTCTAGTTCCTGCCCTCAGTGACCTAGCAAAGGATCAATGCAGCAGAAAAGTGGACAATAGCCCATAATAGAAGTGGTCAGACGACGGTCACATGGTAACACTGCCATAGGAATCAATGCAAAGAAAGACATTTGAGTGTTTGGAAAAACATCAGAAGAATAACGCGGGGTAGTTAGATGACTAATTAATGTTTAATACTTCTTAATATACTGTATTTTTATGGCAGCCATTGCTCTTTTATTGATACAGACCTCCATGTACCCTGTGTAGGCGTAGATTAAAAACATAACACTCTTCGGCACTCCAGCTGTTGTGAAACTACAATTCCCAGCATGCTCCATTCACGTCTATAGAAGTTCTGAGAAGAGCAAAGCAAGTGTGCATGCTGGGAGTTGTAGTTTCACAACAGCTAGAGTGCCGGAGGTTGCCTACCTCTGCTCTAGCTGCATCCAGCTACCACTAGGGGGAGCCTACTGCATAGTAAATAAAAACAGCAGTACAAAGTAAGTTCCTTTAAGCTCCCTCTAGTGGTGGCTGACGGGAAGGCCTCTGGCAGGTTATTCAATGGATTTGGCAGTGGCATACCTAGCATGGATGTAGACCACCTGACTGCTATGAGCCACGTGGAAAGGGGAACCGGTGTTGAACACTTCCTCTAGTGGTGGCTGAAGGCCTCTGGCAGATTCAGTGGCATACCTAGCATGGATGCAGACCATCTGAATGCGATGAGCCCGTAGAAAGGGGAACCCGGTGTTGAACACTTCCTTTAGTGGTGGCTGAAGGCCTCTGGCAGATTCAGTGGCATACCTAGCATGGATGCAGACCATCTGAATGCGATGAGCCCGTAGAAAGGGGGACCCGGTGTTAAACCCTTTCTGCTCTCAACATAAAACATCTTTTTTCCAGCAGCCACCACTAGAGGGAGCTCAGTGCAAAGATATTTTTTTTAACAGCTTCCATTCACTTCAATGGTAACTGTATGAATTGTTATGCACTGAGCTCCCCCTAGTGGTGTCTGCAGGCAGCGGGATTTATCCTGTACTATATGGGGGGAATCATATGATTTATAGCTGAATTAAAGTATTTATGCCAGTAGGCTGGTATAAATAAATTTAGAAATATATTTTTCAAAATGAGCGCCATATCTATGAAGCACCTGTTCCTTTTTTCCAGCTCAGAAGTTGGGTTAAGTGAGTGAGACAGAGCACAGCTTTTTGGTTGATTTTTATCTACTTAAAAAAAATATATAACGAGGTTAAAAATCTTATGGTGGCATACCAAATGTTGTTATGGGGCCCTATGAGATCTGTGTAGGCCCCTGGTATTTGGTGCTCTTTATTAGAAAAATTGAGCTCTGAATGTATAAAGCTATATTAAGAAATTAATCAGACCAGAATTTTCGATTTTAACCTCTTAAGGACGCAGGGCGTACATGTACGCCCTGAGAAGATCCGATCACCGCTGCGCACGTGGCGGTGATCGGAACAGGATGCCTGCTGAAATCATTCAGCAGGCATCCTGTGACAATGCCGAGGGGGGTCCTGTGACCCCCCCGTGTCGGCGATCGCAACAAACCACAGGTCAATTCAGACCTGCGGTTTGTTGCGCTATGTAACAGTCTCTGATCCCCGCGGTCTGTGACCGCGAGGATCAAGACTAAATCTGCCCCTTATTGTAAATTTTAACCCCCCTGCACCCCGCCATCTTAGTGTCCCCCGGGCGGTGCAGGGGGTGCGGGCGGTGCTGCGGGTGGGCGGCGCGGGAGGCGGGCGGTGCGGCAGGCGGGATCGCAGTGCGATCCCCCGCCCGCCTCCTTTCAATGCATTTCCCTGGTGTCTAGTGGGTATAGCAGGGGTCAGCACATTGCTGACCCCCTGCTATAAACTGCTGACATCTGTGCTGCAGATGTCAGCAGTTTAACCCTTCTATACCGCGGTCCGTACGGACCGCGGTATAAAAGGTGTTAACATGGAGGGAGCTCCCTCCCTCTCCCATCGGGGGCTGCCGTACCTTTGCAGCCCCCGATGGGATAGGATGGTAGAGGGAGAGAGCTCACCTCTCTTCCCATCACCCGCTGCTCTGTAATGGCAGCGGGTGATGGTACCATGGCAGCAGGGCGCTTTCAGAGCGTCCTGCTTGCCATGGTATAGTAACTCTGGTCAGACTTCTGCTAAAGGCAGAAGTCTGACCAGGCTATGAAAAGTAAAAAAATACAGTGCAGTACACTATATAGTGTACTGTACTGTATTATATAGACACCAGATCCACTGGATCTACAAGAACCAAGTGGGTCTGGGTCAAAAAAATGTCAAAAAGTGAAAGAAAAAGTAAAAATCAGAAAAATACATATCACTGAATAAAAATTAAAAAAAAACAAATAAACTACACATATTAGGTATTGCCGCGTCCGTAAAAATCTCCTCTATAAAAATATCACGTGACCTAACCCCTCACGCAAATACCGTAAAAAAAATCACAAAAAAATGGTGTACAAAAGACATTTTTTGTCACCTTGCATCACAAAAAGTGTAATACCAAGTGATCAAAAAGGCGTATGCCTCCCAAAATGGTACCAATAAAACCGCCATCTCATCCCGCAAAAAATGAGTCCTTATATAGGACAATCGCCCAAAAAAATAAAAAAATATGGCTCTCAGACTATGGAGACACTAAAACATAATTTTTTTTTTTCTAAAATGCTATTATTGTGTTAAAGTAAAATAAATAAATAAAAAGTATACATATTATGTATCGCCGCGTCCATAAAAACTTGCTCTATAAAAATATCACATTATCTAACCCCTCAGGTAAATACTGTTAAAAAAATAAAATAAAAACAATGTAAAAAAAAAACATTTGTCACCTCACATCTCAAAAACTCTAATAGCAAGCGATCAAAAAGTTATATGCACCCAAAAATAGTGCCAATCAAACCGTCATCTCATCCCGCAAAAAATGATACCCCACCTAGGACAATCACCCCCAAAAAAAAAAAAAATAGGGCTCTCAGACTATGGAGACACTAAAACATGATTTATTTTGTTTTAAAAAATGATAATATTGTGTAAAACTTAAATAAATAAATAAATAAAAGTATACATATTTGGTATCGGCGCGTCCGTCGCAACCTGCTCTATAAAAATAACACATCACCGAACCCCTCAGGTGAACACAAAAAAAAAAAATATACGGTGTCAAGAGCCATTTTTGTCACCTTACATCACAAAAAGTGTAATAGCAGGCGACCAAAATGTCATATGCACCTCAAGATAGTTCCAATCAAACCGCCATCTCATCCCGCAAAAAATGAGCCCCTACATAAGACAGTCGCCCAAAAAAAAAAAAAAATATATGGCTTTCAGAATGTGAAGACACTAAAAAATCATTTTTTCAAAAATGCTTTATTATGTAAAACTGAAACAAAACCCCCAAAAAGTAGCCATATTTTGTATTGCCGCGTCCGTAGCAACCTGCTCTATAGAAATAGCACACAATCTAACCTGTCAGTTCAACGATGTAAATAACAAAAAATAAAAACGGTCCGAAAATAGCTATTTTTTTGCAAATTTTCCATTTTAATCAATTTTTCCAGTAAAAAAAGCAAGGGTTAACAGCCAAACAAAACTCAATATATATTGCCCCGATTCTCTAGTTTGCAGAAACACCCCATATGTGGTCGTAAACTGCTGTATGGCCAAACGGCAGGGCGTAGAAGGAAGGGAACGCCATATGGTTTTTGGAAGGCAGATTTTGCTGGACTGGTTATTTGACACCATGTCCCATTTGAAGCCCCCCAGATGCACCCCTACAGTAGAAACTCCAAAAAAGTGACCCCATTTTGGAAAGTATGGGATAAGTTGGCAGTTTTGTTTGTATTATTTTAGGGTAAATATGATTTTTGGTTGCTCTATATTACACTTTTTTTGAGGCAAGGTAACAGAAAATAGAAATTCAGAAATTTCATCTCCATTTGCCAATAACTCTTGTGGAACACCTAAAGGGTTAACAAAGTTTGTAAAATCAGTTTTGAATACCTTGAGGAGTGTAGTTTCTTAGATAGAGTCACTTTTTGGAGATTCTACTCTAGGGGTGCATCTGGGGGCTTCAAATGGGACATGGTGTCAAAAATCCAGTCCAGCAAAATCCGCCTTCCAAAAACCATATGGCGTTCCCTTCATTCTGTGCCCTGCCGTTTGGCCATACAGCAGTTTACGACCACATATGGGGTGTTTCTACAAACTACAGAATCGGGGCAATAAAAATTGAGTTTTGTTTGGCTGTTAACCCTTGCTTTGTTACTGGAAAAAATGGATTCAAACGGAAAATTTTCCAAAAAATCTAAATTCTGAAATTTTATCTCCATTTGCCATTAACTCTTCTGGAAAACCTAAAAGGGTTAATGACGTTAGTAAAATCAGTTTTGAATACCTTGAGGGGTGTAGTTTCTAGAATGGGGTAATTTTTGGATGGTTTCTATTATGTAAGCCTCACAAAGTGACTTCAGACCTGAACTGGTCCCTAAAAAGTGGGTTTTGAAAATTTCTGAAAAATTTCAAGATTTGCTTCTAAACTTCTAAGCCTTGTAACGTCCCCAAAAAATAAAATGGCATTCCCAAAATGATCGATACATGAAGTAGACATATGGGGAATGTAAATCAATAACTTTTTGGGCGGTATTACTATGTATTATAGAAGTAGAGAAATTGAAACTTGGAAAATTGCTAATTTTTCAAAATTTTTGGTAAATTTGATATTTTTTTATAAATAAAAAAAAAAAATTTTGACTAAATTTTACCACTGTCATGAAGTACAATATGTGACGAAAAAACAATCTCAAAATGGCCTGGATAAGTAAAAGCGTTTTAAAGTTATCACCACATAAAGTGACACTGGTCAGATTTGCAAAAAATGGCCGAGTCCTTTAGGTGAAATAGGGCTGAGTCCTTAAGGGGTTAAATGGTCACTGAACTTTCAGCAAACATTGTATGGACCAAAAGTATAGGTGAAGAATATAAGTAACTGTGTAATATATCTTATTATGCCTCATTGCAGTTTATAGACAAAATGTCAAACTGTTTCCAGAAAGTTCATTCCAAAAAATTAGTCAAAGAAACACAACAACTCAAGGTTGCTAAAGAGAAAGAACAGAAATAATTGCAGAAATTAATAACAGTCACATTGAAATATGGCTGCATTATTTATTGGGATGAAACATTTTCTCTAATAAATTGTTTTCTTTTCTGTGTAGAACTGGAAATGCTCTGTTAAAGGGAACCCGACACATTAAAAAGGCAGTGCAATCTGCAGGCATCATGGTACAGTATAACTTGTATTTTAATCATTGAAATCCTTGCTCATTCTGGGTTTAGGAGTCCAGTGGGCGGTACTATTCAGTGATTGACAGCTGAGTAGGACTGCCTATGGAAATCCTAAACCCAGAATTAGTAAAGTTTTGCATGAATAAATGACTAGTTCTATTGAATCTTTTCCCATATCATTCTGGCATTTAACTATTCACTTCCGCAGACCACCAGAGAAGCAAGACTTAACCCCTCCACCACCCCAGACCACTGGAAAAGCTACTGGAAATGCCTATGCTACCCTAGAACACCAGAGAAGTTGGCATTAACCATTCAACTTCCTTATTCCACAAAGTACGGTATGTTGATAATATCCCAATTTTAAACTCTGGACCACAGAAAACTTTCCCTTTACCCCTTTGCAACCCCAGACCACTAGGCACACGAGAATTAATGCCTTCAATATCCTAGACCATCAGGGAACATGGGATTAACCTTTTCAAAGCCCTAAACCATCCTAGACCACCAGAGATGTTGTCATTTACCCCATTAAACTCAGACCAAGGAGGGCGTTAACATTAACACCTTTACAACCCTAGACCACCAGGAAAGCTAACTTTGACTCTTTCAGTACCTTAGACCACCAGAGAATCTGGAACTAACCTCTTCTGTTCCCTTGACTACCAGTGATATTGGAATTAACCTCTTTAGTACTCCAGATTATCAGAGAAGTCAGCATAAACTCATTCACTATTCTATACCAATAGAGATGTTTCCTTTAACCACTTAACTGTATGTCAGTATTAATATAGAAATGTTGGCCTACTGAAAAGTTATGTCCAGTATATGCACTCCATACTTGGTCCGGGAACCTTTTGCATGAATTACTGCATCAATGCGGCGTGGCATGGAGGCGATCAGCCTGAGGCACTGCTGAGGTGATATGGAAGCCCAGGTTGCTTGGATAGCGGCCTTCAGCTCTTCTGCATTGTTGGGTCTGGTGTCTCTCATCTTCCTCTTGACAATTCCTCATAGATTCTCTATGGGGTTTAGGTCAGACAAGTTTGCTGGCCAATTAGGCATGGTGATACCATGGTTATCAAACCAGGTATAGGTACTTTTGGCAGTGTGCCGGTGCCAAGTCCTGCTGGAAAATCAATCAGCATTTCAATAAAGCTTGTCAGCAGAGGGAAGCATGAAGTGCTCTACATTTTCCTGGTAGATGGCTGCGATGACTTTGGACTTGATATAACACAGTGGACCGACACCAGCAGATGACACGGCTCCCCGGACCATCACTGACTGTAGGAACTTCACACTGGACCTCAAACAACTTGGATTGTCTGCCTCTCCACTCCTACAGATTCTGGGACCTTGATTTCCAAATGAAATGCAACATTTATTTTTATCTAAAAAGGACTTTGGACCACTGAGCAACAGTCCAGTCCTTTTTTCTCCTTGGCCCAGGTAAGATGTGTAACGCCCCAAAGTGGCATTACCACTTCAGCGCCCCGCTACTGTCTTTACTAGTTAACCTCATGTCATCATGTGTATTTATTTCAGGTCCAAACACTGTGCAACTCCTATTTTGTAACTGTTTATGTCCATGTGTAATGTATCTGGTTCACCAGCAGGTGGCAGCAAACACGGCAGAGCTACAGGTACATAGAATGAAACTTACCATTCCATTCTAATCCCCTCTGTGGAGGAATGGGCGAGTCCCACTTCCTGCAGGAAGGATGGGTCCAAGTTTAGTTAGTACCCCCTGCTAAGGGAGGTTGTGTGGGGCTACGTCCCTGCTGGACATGCTCAAGCCAGCTAGAGCACCTTCAGCTCTGTTGGACATGAGGCCACAGCTTAGAGCCTCAGAAGCCAGGAAGTAGAGTTTCCTGGTAATACTTAAGAAACAGACTACCAAAAGAGAAGTTGCAGCATCCAGAGGAAGCTAAGTTATACAGTCAGCATGTCAGTACAGCAGAGTCAGAGAGAAACAGATGTAGCAGAGACGAGTTTGCCTGCCAGAGTTTTTATGCTAAAGCCTGCTGGAATCAAGACAAATTCTGTAACCCGTTTGGAGAAACGTTTATGCCAAGTAAAGCTCCTATTGAACTTCATCACAAGGTCTGGACTCAATTTATACTTCATCCCCAAGTTACCTCCCCCCTTTATTTGCTGCTTCGGAAGACCTGGGGTTCCAGCACATTCAGGTAGAAGCATCGTGACACATATAAAACAGTAAGGGACATTGTAGGCCACCCTATACCACTCGGCCATTCCTAAACCTGGGTACCACCACCAACACCATTTCTTAAAGGGACTCTGTCCCGTTGTTGCTTCACTGCAACTGGCGTCACAAATATTTCTTAAAGGGACCCTTTGCTGCTGTCAGACGTTGCAGATGCTTCTGACATTGTCTCTGGGTCATGAGTGGCTTGATACAAGGAATGCGACAGTTGTAGCCCATGTCCTCTATACGTGTGTGTGGTGACTCTTGAAGCACAGACTCCAGCTGCAGTCCACTCCTTATGAATCCCCCGCAAATTTTTTAATGGCTTTTTCTTGACAATCAAGGCTGTGGTTATCCCTGTTGCTTGTGCTCTTTCCTTCCACTCAACCTTCCATTAATATGCTTGGAACAGCCAGCTTCTTAAACAATGAACTTTTGTGGCTTCCTCTCCTTGTGCAGGGTGTCAAAGACTGTCTTATGGACAACTGTCATGTCAGCAGTCTTCCCCATGACTGTCTATCCTTCTGAACCAGACTGAGGGGTCATTTGATTAGCTAATTAGAGTGTGCCACCATGAGTCTTCAATATTAAACTTTTGTATTCTATTTTTTTGAGATCCTAACTTTTGGGTTGTCATTAGCTGTAAGCCATAATCTTCAACATTAAAAGAAATAAACTCTTGAAATAGATCACTCTGTGTGTAATGAATTTGTAGAATACTGTATATGAGATTCATTTTTTGAATTGAATTACTGAAATAAATTAACTTTTCGATGATATTCTAAGTTATTGATATGGACCTGTATATCTACTCTGTAAAATCAGCACCATATCCGCTGTGTCCGCCATCTCCATTAGACGGTAATTTGTTTTTTTATAGTAGACTAGACATTATGCCCGGGCGCTAGAACACAGTTCTTGGGGGGGGTGGGGGATCTGTGGATGGCACTGTTATTGGAGGATCTGTGGATGGCACTGTTATGGGGGATCTGTTGATGGCACACTATTATGGGGGGATCTGTGAAGGGCACTGTTATGGGGGGGATCTGTGGAGAACACACTGTTATGGGGGTCTAGCTTTCATTGTCTCCTCATCGTAGGAGAGGATCTGCCTCTAGGGGGCGGGGAGTGTGCCGTGTAATGAGCCGCTTCCGCTCTCATGACAGGAGAGCTAACGTAGTGTAGCCATGGTCATGGGTTCTTTCCATCTGCTGCCTAGTCTCCTCTTCTGCCTCATAGCTGTCTACGGGGCTTCCACCCAATATGCCCCCGACTGGGACAGTTGTAGTCAAAATAATGGGGGGGGGAGCAGGCGGGGAAGTTTCTCCGCATCCGCTGCCTGCAGATCGGGATGATACATGCGGGGCATGCAGGTATGGGAGCTGCTGGCGGTGTCCGTGCATGTGTGCTGATTGGCCGGCGTCCCGCACATGCGCACTTATGGAATCGGCACACACGCACGGACGCGCACTCACACACGGCTTTTATTAGTATAGATGTTTACTTGCTTTGTATGAGGCTTCGCTTGGTTGTATTATTATTATATATGAGATAGTATCAGTGTAACGTTTCTATATTTTCACAACTTTCCCAATTTAGTACAAATGAACTAAGTGTAGACGGCTCCAGTCAGCGAGGCCTAGATCATCTCAGATGAAGTTATGTTACGCCATGCGGAAAAGATCAATAATGAGCTAATTAATTGGAGCAGCTCTTATCGCGAATCATGGTAATTACTTTAGAATTAGTACTTAGGAGCTCATTGTGGATTCTAATGGAAGAAGCTGGTGCTAATACGATCAGATACGACTCCAACAGTTCTACCAATCACAGTTCATCTCATGTAGCACGGTGGCCTCAGAGACATTGGACAGTTTGCTTTACTTAGCTGGTCTGTTCTGGAATATTGGACAGCCATAGAAATATAATACAAAACGTACGTGTAGAGGGACATTCCAGTTAGGCTAGATTTTCTATTGTGAGGCATTATTGAGAATTGGACTGGTAAGTTCTCCAAGATCGTAAGCCCCCTTTGAGATGTGCAGGCTGGGTGCAAGGGTTATAAAAAAACTATCCTGTCACCAGCGCTCCCTTCTCTGCTTCTGGTCCCTGCTGGACCATCAGTGTGACACGATACACTATACATACCATTTACATATATGTAACTGTCAGCTGCCAATTAATGGCCTCTCAGCGGTGAGGTGTGCAGGCACAACATGACCACTGACGAGGAGCAGATTGGCCATAGACCTTACAGGGAACTTTCCCAGTGGACCGATGCCCAGGGGGCCGCCTGAGCCCTCCTCATGGCCGGCCAGTGGAAGTTTTTGGGGATGTATTTTGTGCTGGTGGCAGTATTTTCCGATGGACTGTGGTATTTGGCTCTGTTAGGGCGGTATAATATGCCACAATATGGTATTGTTGACCCTGTCTTCCATCAACCTGGACCCGACTACAACTTGGGGCCACTTTAAGTTCCCTGTCCGCCCCTGCCACTGACACTGATTGGCCGGCAGTGGCAATGGGCATAAAGACTGCATGTCACACTTCTGGACCAGTGGGGACTGGAAGCAGATGAGAAGCTTGGAGCTGGGCACTGGAACCGGACAGGCAGATATTTTTTAGATTTAACCCTTGCAGCCAGTCTGCACATATCAAAAGGGGTTCCCAATGTCAACCCATTTAAGAGTATATTCAGATGTGGCAGATTTGTTACAGAAATTTCTTAAAATCAGTTCCATACTTGTGAATGTCAGTGGAGAGGACACAAGGAGAATCGTGGATACAGCGCTGTCCGTGATTGAAGGCTTTTATTTTGTAGCAAGCAGTTTAAAAAAAAGTCCAATACTAGGGATGTACTGTAGGTGGCATCAGTCTGGCGATCTGAGAGGTCCGAGAGGAGTGCTGACCAGAGCCTGCCGCTGGGATGCAGGAACCTTGCACATTCGTATGAATGGTACATTCATAGACATATCTGCTGTGTGTGAATATACCATTTCCAGTCTTTAAAGATATTTGCCTACAAGGCACCAGTGCACTAGAAGTTGCGTAGGGCAAAGGGGAGATGTTCAGGCAAAAGATCCTCACCATTTATAGTTCGTCTCCAAATAGGGAGAGTTTGTAATCAGAGGGGTCCTGGAAGAGCATCATAGGGCGATAGTATGACACTGGAATTTCCTGAGTGGTAGATCACATCAACTGCTGATATTGAGCCCAGTGTTTGTAAATGAAGGCGCCTCTTCTCTTGCTTAGCCAGAACCACGTGTTCATGTCCTTGGCCCTTTAATATCTTGAATATAGTTCAGACTTTATCGGCACAATGAAGGGATTTTTAATCTTTTTAAACTTACCGATCATGTGAATTATGAACAGCACATCCTACAAATACCTGAATGTGTAGTGTAGATCGATAAATGAGAAGGTTATGAAAGGCATGAACTATCAGATGCCAGTGGATATACTTACTTTTGTACTGTTCTGCCATCTAGTGTCAAAAAGATCAACTACAGCATGCAGACCATTTATGTTGTCCTCTGCTGCCATCTTGTGGAAATTCGTGAAACTGCACACAGCTACTGTACATATTCAGAATCTAAATAAAATTATTTTTTATAATGTAAAGAGATTAAATACCTGGTTATTGACTAAGAAAATGTATCTGTCAAGGCTCTATTGTGTAACGTATAGAAAAATGTTTCTTATGTAGTTGTTTTTGGATCAAATCCTGATTTTCCCCATTAAAAAATCATGCTATGCGGCTGTCCGGACATGTAGCAAATCACATACCGTGGCTCCATTCAAGTCAATGGTTCCGCCAAAAAAACGAAATGCATACGGAATGCATCCGTATGTCTTCTGTATCCATTACATTTTTGTGGAACCATCTATTGAAAATTTTATGCCCAGCCCAATTTTTTTATGTACTTACTGTTTAAACATTATTGTATGCTTCTGTTTGCGATCTGCAAAAAACGGATCACAAACAGAAACCAAAAACAGAATGGCAAAAAGGAATGGAAGCGGAATGGAGACACTACTGAAACAAAAAAAAATGAAAAACTGACCCGTTTAAAACGGACCGCAAACAGTGACGGATCCAGAGCCTGGTCTCGGGATGGGCACTTCCAGATTGTTGAGGAGGGCTATCAGGGTACATTATACAGGGGTAATATAAGTTATATTTTCCCTGGATAATGTCCCCTGATAGCCCTCCCCAGTTATATTACCCCCTGTATAATTTACCCTAATACCCCTTAGTTATATTAACCCCTGTATACTGTACCCTGATATCCCTCCTCAGTTATATTACCACTGTATAATGTATCCTCACACCCCTCAGTTATATAAATGAGGGGTATCAGGGTAAATTATAAAGGGGGTAATATAACTGAGGGGTATCAGGGTAAATTATACAGGGGGTAATATAACTGAGGGGTATCAGGGTAAATTATACAGGGGGTAATATAACTGAGGGGTATCAGGGTAAATTATACAAGGGGTAATACAACTGAGGGGTATCAGGGTAAATTATACAAGGGGTAATACAACTGAGGGGTATCAGGGTAAATTATACAAGGGGTAATGAAAATGAGGGGTATCAGGGTAAATTATATAGGGGGTAATATAATTGAGGGGTATCAGGATAAATTATACAGGGGGTAATATAATTGAGGGGTATCAGGATAAATTATACAGGGGGTAATATAAGGTAATATAACTAAGGAGGGGTATCAGGGGAGATTATACAGGGGTAATATAACTTATACTACCCCTGTATAATGTCCCTGATACCCCTCCTCAGTTATATTACCCCCTGTATATTTTACCCTGATACCCCTCAGTTCTATTATCCCTGTATAATGTACCCTGATAGTTATATAACTGAGAGGTGTCAGGGTACATTATACAGGCCTACAGGGGGTAATATAACTGAGCTGAGGTTGAGGGTACATACTTTATATGTGTATATAACTCTCAGCCAGGCCCAGGACAGGACAATTCTTATACACTATATAGGGAGCAGCAGCGCTTGGCACACCGCTGCCCTCACCTCGCTTAGCACTACTGGCATGCAGGCTGGGACAGTGATGCAGCTTCAATCAGGCGGCTGGCTCTTCTTCCTGTTCCAACTCTAGTCTGCCGTGCTGCCCGCCCCATACGGGACCACTCCCCCTCCTCCTGGCTGCGTACACCTGGCTCGGCCTCCGAGGAATCAGCAAAACGATATTCTCGGATTCTCAGGGTGGGGCAATTGCCCGTTGCCCCCCGAGATCAGCATTTTTGTCACTATTTTATGCTCAGTGAGGGAAGCATAAAGTTGATGACAGGTTCCCTTCAAAAAGATGAGAGAGGCCTGTAATTTTCATCAGTGGTACACTTCAACTATGAGAGACAGAATGGGGGGGGAAGAATCCAGGAAATTACATTGTAGGATTTCTAATGAATTAATTGGTAAATTCCTCGGTAAAATAAGTATTTGGTCACCTACAAACAAGCAAGATTTCTGTCTCTCACAGACTTCTTCTCTGTCCTCCACACGTTACCTGTATTAATGGCTCCTGTTTGAACTTGTTATCAGTATAAGAGACACCTGTCCACAACCTCCAACAGTCACACTCCAAACTCCACTATGGCCAAGACCAAAGAGCTGTCGAAGGACACCAGAAACAAAACTGTAGACCTGCACCAGGCTGGGAAGACTGAATCTGCAATAGGCAAGCCGCTTGGTGTGAAGAAATCAACTGTGGGAGCAATTGTTAGAAAATGGAAGACATACAAGACCACTGATAATCTCCCTCGATCTGGGGCTCCACGCAAGAACGGGGTCAAAATGATCACAAGAGCGGTGAGCAAAAATCCCAGAACCACACGGGGGGACCTAGTGAGTGACCTGCAGAGAGCTGGGACCAAAGTAACAAAGGCTATACTATCATAATAAACTAAACAAATAGGACAGCACTACTCACTGGGTATTACCATATGTTTCCTTTTATGTGGCGGTGCCTTCGGTAGGTAGATCCTGGCCCTCCGGATCCAAGGCAAAATCAATATAAAAAGGAAAACCGCGGCACTCTTGTATCAGTGAAGTTTTCTTCCTTTATTAGCACCCAAAATTGACAGCAACATTTCGACCTCCACGGTCTTTATCAAGCTCAGTTAAAACACCAAACATAGTGAACATATATACACCTGAGCTTAGGGACGTGCCATGTACATATACAATCATTTCTGTATAAATATTTTGAGGCACCCCAGGAGAGTCAGGGGTAAGAAAGAATGTATGGTTTTTGGCACCTTATAGTTCAAGGGGAATATAATGGATGTAAAGGACTAGGCCTTTGAACCCTATACCCCTCCGAGGGAGGGAGAGGAAGTCAGGAAGCCAAACCCCTTGTAAGATCATCTAAAAAGTAGCTATTCTGCCCCAAGAAAGTATTATATGGGACAGATTGCGGATTATGAGTTGAATGATATTACCCTGATACCGACATAAGGGTGCCTTGAATGATATGGATGAATTGATGGTCCCCGGCCCTGGAAGTCGCCTCTAATGCAGAATGACTCACGTTATCATATTAGATATATTTAAAAGACATAGGGCACCCTCTCTGCTCGGTATGTTGTGCCCGATGTTCTTAACCCCAGAGGGTACTAGCCCACACTGGGGCCGATATCCCTATCAGCCGTGAAGACTCTATGTGGCACCATCTGCATCTATTAAGTGTTTTTCTTTCTTTAAAAATTGACAGATAGGAATGTACAAGTAATTACCTTTTGAATATGCAAGTCATTATTCGAGAAGATGTTTGCATCATGTTGCCATAGCAATCTATGCGCGTCATGTGACTATCTGCTGGGATATACCATAGATATAAAAGATAAAAGCCGGTCACGTGACCCAGATGGCTCACGTGATAAGGCTTCACTGACGCGCATAAATAGATTGAATAAAGCGCATCCATGAAATATTCAAAAGGGTTGCACATAATAGATATTTGACATGGGTGATGTGCTCAATATACACAGTAATGTAAGGCTTGCAACCAAAGGGAGATGCGCATGATGTTGGCTGTCAAGGATGCTGTGTGCGCATGCGCACATTTGAAAGACTAAGCCCTGGCGATGCGCATCATTAGAGATGCGCCGAATACACATAGGGATGCGCGCTGCAAAACAGAAAGAGAGCGCACAGGATTATCGTCAGTAGTCACTAGTTATGTGTAAGAACCAATGACGTTATGTGCGCACATTCGACAGTGAGACGCCAACATCGGCGCAAATATTTTGAAATTGGAAAATGACTGGATACATGGAGGGAGCTGCCGGCGACCACTACAGGTGAGAAAGCAATCTACTACTAGGAGAGGCTGTTTTATAATTATGTTTAAATCACTAATGATCTGGAGGGGAGGGCCAAGCTTTACACCAATTAGCTTGTGCCTGACCCTGACCAATGAATTGAATTGAAGGTGTATATATGTTCACTATGTTTGGTGTTTTAACTGAACTTGATAAAGACCGTAAAAAGGCTACCATCAGTAACACACTACACCGCCAGGGACTCAAATCCTGCAAAGCCAGACGTGTCCCCCTGCTTAAGCCAGTACACGTCCGGGCCTGTCTGAGGATTGCTGGAGAGCTTTTGGATGATCCAGAAGAGGACTGGGAGAATGTCATATGGTCAGATGAAACCAAAATAGAACTTTTTGGTAAAAACTCAACTCGTCGTGTTTGGAGGAGAAAGAATGCTAAGTTGCACCCAAAGAACACCATACCTACGGTGAACTATGGGGGTAGAAACATCATGCTTTGGGGCTGTTTTTCTGCAAAGGGACCAGGACGACTGATCCGTGTAAAGGAAAGAATGAATGGAGCCATGTATCTTGAGATTTTGAGTGAAAACCTCCTTCCATCAGCAAGGGCATTAAAGATGAACCGTGGCTGGGTCTTTCAGCATTACAATGATCCCAAACACCCCGCCCGGCAACGAAGGAGTGGCTTCGTAAGAAGCATTTCAAGGTCCTGGAGTGGCCTAGCCAGCTTCCAGATCTCAACCCCATAGAAAACCTTTGGAGGGAGTTGAAAGTCCGTGTTGCCCAGCGACAGCCCCAAAACATCACGGCGCTAGAGGAGATCTGTCTGGAGGAATGGGCCAAAATACCAGCAACAGCGTGTGAAGACCTTGTGAAGACTTGCAGAAAATGTTTGACCTCTGTCATTGTCAACAAAGGGTATATAACAAAGTATTGAGATGAACTTTTGTTATTGGCCAAATACTAATTTTCCACCATAATTTGCTAATAAATTCTTAAAAAATCAGACAATGTAATTTTCTAGATTTTTTTTCCTCATTTTGTCATTTGTCATAGTTGAGGTGTACCTATGATGAAAATTACAGGCCTCTCTCATCTTTTTAAGTGGGAGAACTTGCACAATTAGTGGCTGACTAAATATTTTTTGAATATTCTAGATTTTTTCATCAGTAACCTCCCTTTTTGGTTGTGGGCCAATGAGAAGGCTGCAATGTCTTTGTCTGAGCTTAGCAACATCCCTAACAACCAATAGGAAAGTTACCTACCCCTTACTATATAAGAACCGCCCCAGAGCCATTGTATGCAATGTTCTGAGAGAAACAGCAGTGTCATCGCTGTGCTCTGTGCTTTCCTGCGTCATTACATTAGATAGTTAGTTAGGTTATATATATAATACAGATAGTTAGTGGGAGATAGTCAGTGTAGGTTAGCTAGTGATATAGTGTGGCTGATAGGTTCCAGTGCAGGGTGTTAGGTAGTGTGATAGGTTCTGCTGTCCATACATACATGCTGCATACATAATGCTGTGATGTCACAAGTTGACAACAATACTCAGTGCACCAATCAGTAATATGTAGTCAGAACTGTTAAAATGTGAAGTTGCACGTATTGCGCCAAAATATTCGCATCATTAATTGCCGATTTTCACAATCGCGAATATATCGGAGCACTCTATCTGCATATAAAGCTATTGTAATGTTCTGCCGTGCCAACCATTTTCTCCAGTCTCAGGAAACTTCTAGCAGCTTGAAAAATATAGCAATAGTGACCCACACCTGTATTTCGCGCACATTATGCGATTATTACATTGCCGATTTTTTGCAATCAAGAAAATAATCGTGAATTCACGAATATATGACGAATATTCTACCAAATATTTGCAAAATATTGCAAATTCGAATAATGCCCCTGCCGCTCATCACAAATTTTTAATATAGAAATGTTGGCCTATTGAAAGTATGTCCAGTATATGCACTCCATACTTGGTCGGGCTCCTTTTGCATGATTTATTGCATCAATGCGGCGTGGCATTAAAATTTTCTTCTAGACAGCTGCGCTGACCTTGGGCTTGATATGACACAGTGGACCAACAGCAGTAGATGACACGGCTCCTCATTCTATCACTGTGGAAATTTCACACTGGACCTCAAGCAACTTGCGCTGTGCGCCTCTCCACTCCTCCTCCAGACTCTGGGAACTTGATTTCCAAATTAAATGAAAAATTTACTTTCATCTAAAAACAGGACTTTGGACCACTGAGCAACAGTCCAGTACTTTTCCTCCTTAGCACTGGTAAGGCCATGTTCACGTGTCCATTTAGGAGATCTAGTGCAAATGCCGACTGACATCCGACCAAAAAAATAATACACTTGCGTGCAATGGTTTTTGTGTGGCCAAAATCGACCGGCTAACCAAAGGACCTCATTGCAGGCAATGTGGAGCTGGCGGTGAAGTAGAGGATCTGGCGCTCTTCTCTGTGCTGGATCTCCTAAGCGAAGATGTGAATGCGGCCTAAGAAGCTTCTGATCCTGTCTCTGGGTCATGAGTGGCTTGACACAAGGAATCTGACAGTTGTAGCCCATGGCCAGGATATGTCTGTGTGTGGTGGCTCCAAAGCACTGACTCCACCTGCAGTCTGCTCCTTGTGAATCTCCCCTCATACCAATGAGTGAATGACTGAGATGTCTGCAGGCTGCAGTTACTCTGAGGGGCGCTGTTCTTGCCTAGTTTATAGATTTATACATTTTTTTGCTCTCTCCTGTAAGTGATTTTAGTGTCATCAATTAGACACAATTCTGATCCTGTAGAAGAGGCTTATTTAATCTTGTAAAAATTTTCCCGAGCAGCCACATTGGAGACACACCCCTGCTTTTTCATCATTGTCTGTATACACCAGGGATCAGCAACGTCCGGCACTCCAGCTATGGTTAAACTACAACTTCCAGCATGCATATTTGCTCGGCTGTTCTTGGAACTCTAATAGAAATGAATGAAGCAGGATGGGAGTTGTAGTTTCACAACAGCAGGAGTGTCGGAGGTTACTGACCCCTGTTATACACAGTGCAGATAAGGCTGTTAAGCTGGCCATACTTATAATTGTTGGCCAAACCCACTAATTTAAAGGGAACAGGCCAACTAGCTTATGTGTACGGTGATGTCCTAGCTCAACCCCCCCAGCTCCAATGACAGATATTGAGGGGAAATAAAAATCAGGCTATTTGATTTCAACATGCCCGAGCCTTTAGTTCTCAGTGGAGAGGAACCAGCATCCGAGGTGTCTGGCAGAGGCTTAAGCCACTCTCCCCATTCTGAACATGCACTCTGACAGCCAAGATGTATTACTATCCAGCCTTCCTATCTAGGCCTCCAGAAATAAAAGAACTTGTCCAGACACTGATGATAAAATGGCTCTGCTTATCATGTCCAAGTCTAAACAGCAAAGCTGACAAGTGAGCTACAAGGAAATTTCGTCCAATTATGGCCATGAAAAAGCTGCCTGTTGCAGCTCAGTTACATTCAACTTCATACTGCAATATCAGACACAGCCCATGGACAAGAATGTAGCTACCTAATTTTAGACATCCCCTTTAAGTCTATTAAACATAACTTTATGTCAGTGACTGATGCCAGTTTTGCAGCTGCAGAAAGGAAATCTTAAAGAAGGAAGAGCAGAAGTGATATTTTTCCACTTACACATTAATCTGTCCATATTGTCTGTCCCTGTATCAACAGCTTATTTCTTATTCCTAGCAGTCCGATCCCGGCCAGGCATGGAGGACATCTTCTTTACTGTTTACTGTGAATCTGAATCAAGTCTGCACTGAAACTTCAGCAAAATCTAAATTTCCAGTGCAAATGGTGAAATCGGGTGTGAAAATCCACAACTTAAATGCCCTGGTTTCTGAGCAGATTTTCTGAACACCTCACCCACACGCACTGTGCTTTACATTGTAATTTATTTCCAATCCAGAATCTCCACAGAAAACCTGCAATGTGTGAATTTACCCTTGGTTTCACATTTTTCTTTTAAGTCCAACAAAAGCGGATATGGATCTACAGCATCTCTCATCCTGAACTTCATGGCGACACATCAGGAAGCTGCGGGATGAGGTTTGGAGTCTAACGAACGCGATTTATTCTGCCCTTCTCGTTCTGTGATAGCCCCTATGGGTATCGTAATGCTTCCATGTGTGATTGTCACCAAGAATGACTGTGCCGACAGGACAAAGCCTTTTCCTATGTTCTATAAGGGAAGATGGACGTCGGGGGGCCCTCCTCTCTGTCCAGTAGGCACTTGGTCTCCTATCTGCCCTGTAGGCTCAGCTCTTAGCTGCTGATATTATAAAAGAGACTAGAATTGATTGTAACAGTGTTTATTACATTAAAACATTTCTGCTGCTGTTTAATAGGAGCAAATTTCACATGAATACGTAGGGACACGGTCGTCCCCAATTCCCTATAAAGTGTATCCTGGACACACCACGGCCTTTGAAGGAATCATTCAAGAATAATGCTGGCCGAGGTCCAGGAGGTGAGGTCTGAGCAATGTATTCACTATCAGATCTTCTGGTCTAAGGCATCCTCGTCCATTAATGTCCACCCTTCAGCATGGATTCCAAGTCACCGCTTTCTTTCATCTCCTGTACAAAGAAAACAAGGAATCACAAAGTAAAGCAATAATCAGATCTGTATACGGGAGGTTACAGCCTCCAGAGCTGCATTTGCAATTCTGCAGCTTCAAAAGTAGAGGTTGAATTTCAGAATAAATATGTAAACTGTAGATATCCTTAAATGGGGTTTTAGGAGACTTTTATACTGATGACCTATTGTCTGGAGCGGTCATCAGTATCTGATCGGTGGCGGTCCAACACCCAGGACCCTTGGGGCACCGATGCTCACAGTAGCACTGCAGCCTTCTCTCAGTCCACCGAGCACGGCATTGGCCAATGTATAGCGATTATGTTTGGCATCACTTGACTGGAGCTGAGCTGTGACTAGGCCATGTGACCAATAAACGTGGTGAGAAGGCCTCAACGCTATGGCAAGTGCCGGTGCCTTCTCAAACAGCTGATCGGTAGGTGTTCCGGGTGTTGGACCACCACCGATCAGATCGTGACCTATCCAGGATCGGTAGGTGTTCCGGGTGTTGGACCACCACCGATCAGATCGTGACCTATCCACAGTGCCGTACATTTACAGCGCTGGTGGGATGGAGTTGCTCAGGAGTTGTTTTCATATATTGAATTTGGGATTCAGTTTTGGACTTCAATCACTAAAAAGAATATAAAAGCACTAAAAAGGTTTCAGAGACCATCAGGCTCGCTCGGCAAAAAAGAAAAAAAGATGCAATCTTATGTACATGTATTAATACACGTGTGGTCAGTACAAAGAACTAGGGCATGGTTTATTCATTCCAAAGACTTTACACAGGACATTCGTTACATGTGGAGGTGATTTACATCAGTACAGGATTCTTTACAGTTAGAGCAGTCAGACAATGGAATGCCCTACCCCAAGAGTGGCAGATACTATGTCAGCGTTTATAAAAGGGCTAGATGCTCATCTAATAATTCATAACAATGTCATATAATTTATCTGAGAAAGGATGAACATGATGGACCTGCGTATTTTTTTTTATCTATGCGAGAATTAGTGTAGTGTATTACAAGTGCCACAGAAAAAGAAATTTTTTTAAAAGAAATTAAAAAGAATGTGCCATCAGAAAATGAAGTATTGCTTAAATCACATTTTTATATTAAACAAATTTTAAAGAATTTTTAGTGATGTAATTTTCATCGTCACTATCTATATTTAAAAAAAAAAAATACAAAAAAAAATGCAGTTTTGGACAGTCCACTAAGTCTAATAGTAGTGGCACTTCCTGTTCTGTATGGATCAGTTTTCAGCAGTCATCTCCTAGTCATTACAGGCAGGATTAGAATGACAAAGATATATATATCATAGGTCGGCGGTGGCGAACCTATGGCACGGGTGCCAGAGGCGGCACTCAGAGCCCTCCCTGTGGGCACCCGCACCCTGGAAAAAGTCTATGGTGTACCAATATGCCTTAGCCTTTTCCTGCCATTCATCGGCACAGGGTGCGCTATGAACAGCGCAGGCTGCGCACTGAATGTAGGCCGGCTATTATAGCTAAGTGATGAAGTGCATGAAGGATATACTATATTGGTATTCAGGTTACATTGACGTGTTGGCTCTCTGCTATAAAGTGGGTTTTGGGTTGCAGTTTTGGCACTTGGTCTCTAAAAGGTTCACCCTCACTGTCATAGGTGATATAACAGCATGAGGGCTCATGCACATGGCCGTAGCCATTCTTGCGGTCCGTTAATTGAGGATCCACAAAACACAGATACTGGCCTTCCGCATTTTGTGGAACAGAACTTGCTGGCCTCTATAGAACTATCCTATCCTTGTCCATAATACGAATATTAGGGCATGTTCTATTTATTTGCTGGGCCGTGGAATGGAACGGGTGTGCTATCTGCATCTTTTGCGGCTCCACTGAAGTGAAATACGTTCATGTGGATGAGCCCTAACAGTTCTCCTTGCTGACCTCTGCACACGTGACAGAGCATGCTCAGAAAACTCTTCTACAGATCGTATGAGTGCGGGACAATAGTCCTGCGGGCGGCCCGACATGCGCAACATCATTGTAATCTATGATGCTGTGCGCTCCCGTGCGCACGATCAATGCCGCTCCGGCCCGTATGACGTATGGCCCGCTCACGGACCGTATATCTCGCAGGGCATCTGGTCGTGTGCATGAGCCCTCAAGCTCCGTAAAGCATCAGATTCATGTTGCTTAATAAAGTCTATAGAGATGGAATGAGCAGACAGTCAAGTTTCTACTTCTCAAGACGGATAATATTAATTTAGGGTGGAGGGAAAAAATAGTAAAGAGGCATTTTCCTCTGACAAGATATATTACACATTTTCTTATATTCACCTGTACTATTGATTTATGCAAAGTGGTGTGAAAATATAGTGATCATTTAAGGAGTTAAAGGGAACTCTACGGTCACAGAAGGAGGAGAGCAGCCAGGGGTACCCTGACAGAGTGCCTGGCATGTGAGGGACACAATTAAGCAATTTAATGATTTTTGCTCACACATGGGCCATCTTGCATTATCCTCCGTGACTGATTTACTGCTTGAGGACCTTTGGCTGACATCACTCCCACATGACACTCTCGGTCGCGTGACTGGCCCCCATGACCGTGCGTGTCAGCGTCGCCCGACTGGCCATCGGGTGGACGGCCCCCTCCCTCCTGCTATGTGGGGAGCGATGTCACCCATGCTTCGACCAATGGTAGTCTTTTGATATTAATTATTCATACGTGATTCAGGTGTGCTATGTATTCTTAAAAGGTATGGTTCCTAGGGAGAGCCGCACCCTCGGAAGAAGGCATAGCCGAAACGTGCGTTGGGGCGTACGGCTCTCCGGAGGATTTCTCTCTTACATCGTTTATGGGTATGTGTTGTCCTCCATTACTGTTTTCTCTTGTCATTGTAAATGTTGGCACTTGCACTTTATTAGCAGAGGTATTTGTTACCATCATGAGTAGTCAGTAATTCTTATGTATTTGTGGACACCGTTGCACAGCGAATATGAACTTTGTTTCGCAGCCATTTATGCAATCTTCGATTGGAGGGGCAAGTTACTTACTTACATGCACCTGTGCTGCCTGTGCTGTGCATTTGTTCCCACACTATTGGTTATCAAATACTTTTTACCTTTCCCTAATGCAGCGTTTCTCAAATAGTGGGGGGGCGCAAGGCTCCGTAAAGGGGGGCTCCAGGTGACAGGAGATGAACGCTTCCACTGTGGAAGCGTTCATCTCCATAGTGATCTGTATCGCCGTCCTCTGGACAGCGATACAGATCGCTGTGCTGTGCGGCAGGGGAGGGAGAGGCGTTTCCCTCCCCTGCTCCTCTGATAGGCTGCCGGCACAAGGCCCGCAGCCTATCAGAGCGGTTCAGGCAGCGCGATGACGTCATCGCGCCGCCTGAGCAGAGTGCACAGCGGGACACAGGCCAGAAGAGGCCTGCATCCATCGCTTCCAGGGAGGTAAATATTGGGTAGGTGGGAGGACCCTGGACCCTATTGGGGGGGGGGAGCCTGCACATAAAATGTACACATTTTTCCTCTTTGTTATCAGTTGTCGTCTGTAATACTTGTACCAACATTTTTAATCAATAAATTATTTGCTATATTGGGTCCAGTGGTTCTCAGTTTGTTTCGTGTAGGGTTTATACCATCTTGTATCATGTACAATGGCCATGGTGGTATATTGTGTCAGAAGTCACACAGCCACATAGAAGGGAATATGGGAAGTTTATATGTTGCTCTGTGCTTTGCCATAGTAATGGAAGTGACTGATCCCTGTTTGGAGGGTTCCTCAGGATGACAAACCTATTTCCACAGGTTCCTTCATGGTATATAGTTTTGGGATCACTGCTTTAACCCTTTCAGACACAATGAATATAGTCATGGGTTACCTTGACAATGTCCAAGCCTCCTAGAAGTTCTCCATTTACGTACAGCTGTGGGTAAGTTGGCCAGTTAGAATAGGTCTTTAATCCTTGCCGTACCTTATGGAGAAAATGGATAAAACAACGATTAAGAAAATTACACACAGCGCCCACAGCCGGCATCTTAATCAATCACTGCCTTAGTAGAATTATACAATAAACTGACATATTAGATAGAATTGTACAAAAACCCTCAGTAAATATAAGCCATCCGCTGTCATAGCAATCACGGTGCAGCATCAGACCAACCAGATGGGGACTAAAAACCCGAGCAAGAAGTGGACACCTACCTCCCAGAACCTGGGTTCTTCAGGCTCCACACTTTATGATCGATGCTAACCATTGTTAAACCTCCACTGGACAAACCAAATGATACCAAGATGTCAGAGTAGTCAAACACGTGTGCCCAGGTATCTAAAAGGGGGTTTCCAAGTGTTTAATATTGCTGAACTATCCTGAGAACAGGTCAACAATTTTTATTTTGGGAGTCCAACTCTCAGCACCCCTGTTGAAAGTGGCCATGGCGCTCCATTGTGTGCCGGGCCTCTTCACGGTCACATGGAGTTTCTGCTACATCGTATCATTCAAGTGAATGGGACTGAAAGTAAATACCAACAGCCGCTATACAATGTACGGCGGTGTGCTCGGTCTGCTGGGATGCAGGGAGTCTGACCCCCCCCATCTACATGACCTATCCTGAGGACTGTTCATCAATATTCGGGTCAATTCAGAAGTCCGCAAATTGCTGACCGCAAAACACGGACGCCGCACATGGCAGCTGCAGACAAGAATAGGACAAGGATAAAACTGGAAGTTCGGGGACGTGGACTGGAAATGCAGATGCGGACAGCACACCTGTGTGCTGTCTGCATCTTTTCTGACCCCATTGAAAATTAATGGGTCCGGACCTATTCTACAGACGTCTGAATGGACTTACGGAAATATACGACCACTTTATAATCAGTGTGGCTCTAAGCTGTGAGACCCGCACCAATCCTGAGACTAAATGGGACATAGCATTAGTGTAGCAGAGTGAAGCCCCTAAGAGCGCCGCTGTGCAGGGAAAATGTAGAAGGCGATTCAGCGCTACAGCAGTTCTGTGCCCCCTTCACTCTCAGGATCGGTGGGGGTGCCAGCACTCCAGAAGATGGCATTTCACTATTAAAACATATATAATAATGAGTAGCATTTTACCATTTTTATATATAATTCCCCCACTTCCACCCCACACAGCAGGGCATACGAGAAGAAATATACTTACCTGTTCCCCGACGAAACAGCAGGGTCACGTGCCGCTTGTGGACATGTAACCGCTAAGGCCAGTTACTGACTGCACCAGCGCACGTGACCCAGTCTATGCAGGAAGTTCCCTGAAAGTGCAGCGCAGGCAGCACGGGACCCACGGAGCTGGAACCGAGTGGCAGGGAGCAGGTAAGTATTGCTCTCTTCACAGGTTCCGCTCTGGGTGGGAGCAGGGCAATAAATAAAAACGCTGTGGAGAACCCCTTTAATTCAGTGAATACATGACATCGTACCCTGTGTACTGGCTGAATTATAGTTGAAACCAGAAGTTTACACACACTATATAAAAAGACACATATGCATGTTTTTCGCAATATCTGACATGGAATCAGAAAAAAACTTTCCTGTTTTTGGTCAATTATGAGTACAATAATTATTATTATTTGCCAAATCCCAGATTAATGAGAGAGAGAGTGTGTTTTAACCCATTTTTGTTACTTTCTGCAAAGTCAAAAGTTTACATACATTTCATTAATATTTGGTACCATTGCCCTGAAACTCAAATAAAATATCAGCTATAGGCCTGAAAGTTCACAGAATATCGGTATCGGCTCTAAAAAGCCAATATCGGTCGATCCCTAGTACGGACCCATTCATTTTCAAGGGGGACGTAAAAGATGCGGACAGTACACAAGTGTACTGTCCGCATCCGCATTTCCCGTCCGCCGCCCCGCAAAAAATAGAACATGTCCTATTCTTGTCCGCAGCTGCGGACAAGAGAAGACATTTCTATTGGGGTGCCGGCCCGCTGTTTTTGCAGATCCGCAAAACACTGTGGACTTGTGAATGGACCCTAACTCAGATGTTGCCTACAAACAGAAGCTTCCAAACACATGACATCATCATATGGACAGTCCAGAATTGTTTAAAGGCATAGTAATCTTAGCGTATGTAAAGTCAGACATTGCAGAAAGTAATAAAAATGCCTTAAAACACTCTCTTTCATTTTTCTGCCATTTGGCAAATAATAATAATGATGGTAATCCAAATTAACAAAAAAAAAACAGGAAAGGTTTATGCTGATTCCATGTCAGATATTGAGAAAAACATGCATATGTGTCTTTTTATATAGTGTATATAAACTTCTGGTTTCAACTGTACAGCATGGATTGTACTCCAGACCTGCACTGACAACTCTGATGGTTATCGGAAACAGTCAGCAAGCTTGTCATTAGAACTACTAGAAAACAGTGGGGGGCTTACGCTGGTCATACACTTAAAGGAGTTTTCAGGCTTAGAAAAACATGGCTGCTTTCTTCAAGACACAGCGGCACACGTGTCTATGGGTCGTGTCCGAAATTAGAGCTCAGCTACATTGAAGTGAATAAGGTTGTGCTGCATACCACACACAACCTGTAGACAGGTGTGGCACTATTTATGGAAAGAAGTAGCCTTGTTTTTCTAATCTACTAACTATTCAGGCAGCCATCTTGCCCATTTTGCTAGTTTGGGAGAGAGCTGTTCCTCCTGGCTTCCCCTGATTAGTTCAGCAGAGCAAGCATGCTTATCAATGGGGAGAGGGGAATAAGCTGCTGGACACCTCTGGAACAAAGGATCAGGCATTTTACCATCCAACCTGCCCGATTCTTCTCTTCTCCCTAACATCTGTCACCAGAGGAGAATCAGAAGTCATGGTCAGTTTCTATTCATACAGTGCCTGGTATAACGGCTGTACTTCCCACAAGAAGAGTCACCAGACCAAGCTCTGGGCTGAGGAGGACTTGGGAGATTTCAGTTTTTAAGCCTGCAGAATTATGAATACAGCTCAGGAGCATAACATAGCTTTTAAAAGGAAAGTGTCACCAGAAAATGACCTATTGTTTAAATCAAGTCTTTATAATAAACATATTTTTAAGGGCATCTGTCAGCAGTTCTGTCCCTATGACACTGGCTGACCTGTTACATGTCCTCTTGGCAGCTGAAGGCGTCTGTGTTGGTCCCATGTTCATATGTGCCCGCATTTCTGTGAAAACGTATGTTTTAATAAATGCAAATGAACCTCTAGGAGCAACAGGGGCGTTACCATTACTCCTAGAGGCTCTGCCTGCAACTGCAGCATTGTCTCCACTATGATTGACAGTGCCAGTCAGTGACATCATCATAATGCCTGGCTCTGTAAAAGGGCAGGGGGCGTGGCAAGTGCAGAGAGAACAGAGCCTGTAACGGCAACGCCCCCGTTGCTCCTAGAGTCTCATTTGCATATATTAAAACACAATTTTTCTCAGCAATGCGGGCACATATAAACATGGGACCAACAAATCTGCTGACAGATGTCATTTATAGAACTTTTGATGATGTTATTTTTCATTTTCCATATCCCTGTCTAGTTTTAAACAAATTCTAAAATTCACACTGGCCACTAAAACGAATAGGCGTCACTTCTTGGTCTGTACGGATCCCTTTTACAGCAGTCATACCATTATTATAGAGGGGAAGATTACAAATGATGGATATCACCTCTGTATAAATAACACAGGATCCATTCGCAGTAGGTGATGTCACAGCTTCCCTATACCATGACCTCTGCAAGTCACAGGGCATCCCATAGAAGTCTGTGACCTATGGTGGCCGCTTTGAAGCTTAACTGTAAATGCGGTTAAGAAGAGTTCAGACAAGATGGCTGCCCAAATAATCATGTTCAGGACACAGATAAAAAAAAAATCTACAATGAGAAAATAAAAACATAAAAAAGGATATGTCGCTATCTGGATTTAACTGGCAGAAAAAATATATAGGCGACATTTCCTCAACTTCTCTACAATGTTCTTCAAACTTCTGCAGAAATTTCTAGCATTTAGCTGATAAAATGCGAATAAAACTTTAGTAGATGTTTCAGGCTCTAGTAGAAGAATGACGATCATGAGGCCGTTTCCCTGTGAAAACAAACTGATTCTGTTCATTTCTCACCTCCTCGTCCTCCAAGATGTCAAAGGTTTCATAATCCACACTGAAAGGGGAGGAGAACACGTCGTTACACATCATCAACTCACGCCTTTTGCTCCTTGTAAGGCGTTGGAGGCTGTGTCTGATATTCTTCTACTGGGTTGATAAAAGTCTAAAAAACCATATGCCCCTATAAGAAAACTGTAGTTCTGCAAACCCCTTTAAGAAGAGCCCCCGTTAGTTATATTTTGTCACATTCATCCTAAATATAAAGGACAAATGTTAGACCACCTTGGTGTAAATCCTTTAAAGTCCATCTGTCAGCTGATTTGTCCCTATGACACTGGCTGACCTGTTCGATGTGTACTCGGCAGCTGAAGGTGTCTGTGTTGGTCCCATGTTCATATGTGTCCGCATTGCTGAGAAAAATTATGTTTAAGAATATGCACGTGAGCCTCTAGGAGCAACGGGGGCGTTACCATTACCCCTAGAGGCTCTGCTCTCTCTGCAACCGGTGCATCCTCTTCACTTTGATTGACAGAACCAGGCAGTGAAAACGTCATCACACCTGGTCAATGAAAGTGCAGAAGGCGCGGCAGTTGCAGAGAGAGCCGAGCCTCTAGGTGTAATGGTAACGCCCCTGTTGCTCCTAGAGGCTCATTTACATATATTAAAACTTTTCTCATTTTTCTCAGCAATGCGGGCACATATGAACATGGGACCAACACAGATGTCTTCAGCTGCCAAGTGCACATGTAACAGGTCAGCCAGGTGTCATAGGGACAAACCTGCTGACAAATGCCCTTTAACCCCATGACACCCCTTGGTAAAACTGTCCTGAAAGTGTCTCTTTTTATTGTAGATGTTTAATTTAGGTCTGAAAAAAAATTACAATTGGCAAAATAATTCAGGACCCTTTAAGCACAAATTAACACCTCAAAGATGTCACTGACTTTGGCCATATAATTGCTTGCCTCCTCCATTTGGCCAGACATGACGTTTTATTATTTTTGCGGGACGAGCTGTGAATTATTTTCTAGTTATATACAGTACCAGTCAAGAGTCTGAACACACCTTCTCATTCCATAGTTTTCTTTTTTCTACATAGAAGATTTATATTGAAGACATGAAAGCGATGAAGGAATGCACGTATGATTGCAATGTAAACAGGAAAGTGTTAGACAAACCAGAATACTGTATCCTATATATATATTCCTCACAGTCGCCCCTTTTGCTTTGATGACCGCTTCGCACGCTATTGCCATTCTCTCAATCAGCATCATGCGGTAGTCACTGACTGAGAGAACATCAAGAGTGTGAAAAGAAGAAGAAGCTAAAATATGAAACATAACCTGGTTTAACGCCCTACGTGTTCCTTCATGGTTCTCATGTCTTAAATATGAATCTAAAATGTAGAGGAGAAAAAAACTAAAACTAACACTGAATGAAATGGAGAGCCCAAACTCCTGACTGTACTTACTGTGTGCAGCATTCAAATTATTTTTGAGGAAAATACATTGTTTTCTTTCAGTCATTAAGGCCACATTTAACATGACAGCCACGTGACAGACATTTTTAGAACAAATTAAAAGTCAATGGGGCTTTTCACATGGCCGTGTTTTTAATGGCTAGTGAATAGCAGCCGTCAGAAAATAGGACGTATCCTATTTTGGGCCATTTTCACCACCAGACGGACCCCGTTGAAATCAATGGGACCGTTTTGAATAGCTGTTAAAAAGGAGTACAGTGTGCAAAACGGCCTTTTAGGAGTTAAAAAAATAAATAATTACCTTATCCACACATGCAGAGGCAGTTCGCTCGTCTCTTGATGCTGAAGTGTGATGACGTCACCATGGGAGAGCATGGTGACATCACGCTTGAGCGCAGGTCCTTCAGCATCAAGAGACAAGCAACTGCCCTCCTGCGCGTGCAGGTGTATTGAGGTAGTATTTTTTCGGCTCACAAAAAAAAATAAAAAAAAACATTATTACAGCTGAGGACCACTATAGGGGACATTATCGATGCTGGGGACATTATTACTGCTAGGGGGCACTATAGGGGACATTATCGATGCTGGGGACATTATTACTGCTGGGGGGCACTATAGGGGACATTATTACAGCTGGGGGGCACTATAGGGGACATTATCACTGCTGGGGGGCACTATAGGGGACATTATCACTGCTGGGAACATTATTACTGCTGGGGGGCACTGCTGGGGACATTATTACTGCTGGGGGGCACTATAGGGGACATTATTACAGCTGGGGGCACTATAGGGGACATTATTACAGCTGGTGGGCACTATAGGGGACATTATTACAGCTGGGGGCACTATAGGGGACATTATTACAGCTGGGGGCACTATAGGGGACATTATTACAGCTGGGGGCCACTATAGGGGACATTATCACTGCTGGGGACCACTATAGGGGACATTATCACTAGCTGGGGACATTATTACTGCTGGGGGGCACTGCTGGGGACATTATTACTGCTGGGGCCACTATAGGGGACATTATTACAGCTAGGGCCACTATAGGGGACATTATCACAGCTGAGGGCCACTATAGGGGACATTATCACTGCAGTGCCATCGGGGACATTATTACTGCTGGGGGCACTATAGGGGACATTATTACAGCTGAGGGGCACTATAGGGACATTATTACAGCTGGGGGGCACTATAGGGGACATTATCACTGCTGGGGGGCACTATAGGGGACATTATCACTGCTGGGGGCACTATAGGGGACATTATCACTGCTGGGGGGCACTATAGGGGACATTATCACTGCTGGGGGCACTATAGGGGACATTATCACTGCTGGGGGCACTATAGGGGACATTATCGACTGCTGGGGACATTATTACTGCTGGGGGCACTATAGGGGACATTATTACAGCTGGGGGCACTATAGGGGACATTATCACTGCTGGGGGGCACTATAGGGGACATTATCACTGCTGGGGGGCACTATAGGGGACATTATCGATGCTGGGGACATTATTACTGCTGGGGGGCACTATAGGGGACATTATTACAGCTGGGGGGCACTATAGGGGACATTATCACTGCTGGGGGGCACTATAGGGGACATTATCACTGCTGGGGACATTATTACTGCTGGGGGGCACTGCTGGGGACATTATTACTGCTGGGGGGCACTATAAGGGACATTATTACAGCTGGGGGGCACTATAGGGGACATTATCACTGCTGGGGGGCACTATAGGGGACATTATCACTGCTGGGGACATTATTACTGCTGGGGGGCACTGCTGGGGACATTATTACAGCTGGGGGGCACTATAGGGGACATTATTACAGCTGGGGGGCACTATAGGGGACATTATTACAGCTGGGGGGCACTATAGGGGACATTATCACTGCTGGGGGCACTATAGGGGACATTATCACTGCTGGGGGCACTATAGGGGACATTATCACTGCTGAGGGGCACTATAGGGGACATTATCACTGCTGGGGGCACTATAGGGGACATTATCACTGCTGGGGACATTATTACTGCTGAGGACCACTATAGGGGACATTATTACAGCTGAAGACATTATTACTGCTGGGGGGGCACTATAGGGGACATTATTACAGCTGAGGAAATTATCACTGCTGGGGGGCACTATAGGGGACATTATTACAGCTGAGGACCACTATGGGGGACATTATTACTGCTGGGGGCCACTCTGGGGACATTATTACTGCTGGGGGGCACTATAGGGGACACTATTACTGCTGAGGACATTATCACTGCTGGGGGGCACTATAGGGGACATTATTACAGCTGAGGACATTATCACTGCTGGGGGGCACTATAGGGGACATTATTACTGCTGGGGACATTATTACTGCTGGGGGGCACTATAGGGGACATTATTACAGCTGAGGACATTATTACTGCTGGGGGGCACTATAGGGGACATTATTACTGCTGGGGGCCACTCTGGGGAACATTATTACTGCTGGGGGGCAGTATAGGGGACATTATTACTGCTGGGGACATTATCGCTGCTGGGGGGCACTATAGGGACATTATTACAGCTGAGGACATTATCACTGCTGGGGGCACTATAGGGGACATTATTACTGCTGGGGGGCACTCTGGGGAACATTATTACTGCTGAGGACATTATCACTGCTGGGGACCACTATAAGGGACATTATCACTGCTGGGGACATTATTACTGCTGGGGGGCACTATAGGGGACATTATTACAGCTGAGGACATTATTACTGCTGGGGGGCACTATAGGGGACATTATTACAGCTGAGGACATTATTACTGCTGGGGGGGCACTATAGGGGACATTATTACAGCTGAGGACATTATCACTGCTGGGGAGCACTATAGGGGACATTATTACTGCTGGGGGCACTATAGGGGACATTATTACAGCTGAGGACATTATTACTGCTGGGGGCACTATAGGGGACATTATTACTGCTGGGGGCCACTCTGGGGAACATTATTACTGCTGGGGGCCACTATAGGGGACATTATTACAGTTGAGGACCACTATGGGGGACATTATTACTGCTGGTGGCCACTCTGGGGAACATTATTAATGCTGGGGGGCACTATAGGGGACATTATTAATGCTGGGGGCCACTATAGGGGACATTATCACTGCTTAGGACAACTATGGGGGACATTATCACTGCTGGGGACATTATTACTGCTGGGAGCCACTCTGGGGAACATTATTACTGCTGGGGGCCACTATAGGGGACACTATCACTGCTGAGGACATTACTACTGCTGGGGGGCACTATGGGGGAACAAATTTACTCCTGGGGGGCACTGAGGGGAACATCATTACTCCTGGGGGCCCTAAGGAGAACATTAATACTGCTGGGGGCCACTATGAGTAACATTATTACTGCTGGGGGAACATTATTTCTCCTGGTGGGCACTATGGGGAACATTATTACTCCTGGTAGACACTTTGGGGAACACCCCAGGGTTTGGGATTTTATTAAAAAACGCCAATGAAAAACACAGATTTTTAATGGCTGTTAAAAACAGATGCAAAACAGCCTTTAAAAACGTCCAGGCCGCCAAAAAATGGATGTAAAACTGGATGAAAAATGGCCATGAAAATTTGAGTGTGTCCATTATGTGATCACTATCCATGTGTTATCTTGGACATAGGAATACTAACATTCTAAATACGCATCTGTAATTTCTATTTTGTTTTTTAAAAAAATGTTTATTTTTAAGCTTGGTTACATAGTATGTGATACATTTTCTTGGAATGAAGCAGCAGGGAGACTGAATTCAGGAATTTGAAGTAGACAGCAGCAAGAAAAAAACCTGGAGGAGAGGGGAGTTAAAGGGGTTATCCCTACTTGCGCTGAGCCCCCGCGAGGCGGCTATTTCCGGGATCACGTGTCGTAGGTTTGACAGATGATCCTAGCCTGCATTTTAGAACCCACAGCGTATGCGTGACAGTGAATTGCTAGTGAGCGATTCATTCTCACACATGTGCTGTGGGTTCTAACTCCAGGCTAGGGTCACGTGCCAAATGCACGACACGTGACCCCCAGAAGTGGTCACCACACGGGAGCGCAGTGCAAGTCGGATACCGCCTTTAAGGCGAGGTGGGGATTTGGGGGGGAAAAGACTTCACCAATGGGGATAAAGAAGACTTTTATAGAAACAGTGCCACGCATGTCCATGTTTTTTTTTTTTTTTTAAACGTAAAGCGGTATTCCGGGTACCATAAATATAACTTATGTTTTAAACTAATTCATTATCAATAATTACCTAATATAATGTAGATTTCACATATTTAGCGTTCACTAGTTATAAAAGTAGTTTTCTTCCTCTGCTGCCCACTGTGTTTCCTCATAATTTACCATGGCATCGACCTGTAGTTCTGAGCCTTTGTTAGGTCGAGCATGCTCAGTGTGTTGCTATCAGTTCTCTAGCTAAATATCTTCTGAAACAAACGGGCGTGTTAGTGTGCTGGTGATTACTGAGTAGAGGGGGCGTGACTGGACAGTATATCAGGCAGCCAATCAGTAAACATCAACACTCACAGCAGGAAAGCTAAGGATAGTGGGGATTGTAGTCTTTGAAGTTCTGTGAGAGAAGATCAGGCGCCATGATACTCGGTGTGTTGCCGGCTCACACAGGAGCTAGCCAAATGGATTGCAAGGTAAATTAAAGCTCTGGTGATATGTATAAGTATGGGTTCTGGTTATATCCATAGGTATGGGTTCTGGTTATATCTATAGGTATGGGTTCTGGTTATATCTATAGGTATGGGTTCTGGTTATCTCTATAGGTATGAGTTCTGGTAATATCTATAGGTATTGGTTCTGGTGATATCTATAGGTATGGGTTCTGGTTATATCTATAGGTATGGGTTCTGGTTATATCTATAGGTATGGGTTCTGGTGATATGTATAGGTATGGGTTCTGGTTATATGTATAGGTATGGGTTCTGGTTATATCTATAGGTATGGGTTCCGGTTATATCTATAGGTATGGGTTCTGGTTATATCTATAGATATGGGTTCTGGTTATATGTATAGGTATGGGTTCTGGTTATATGTATAGGTATGGGTTCTGGTTATATGTATGGGTTCTGGTTATATCTATAGATATGGGTTCTGGTTATATGTATAGGTATGGGTTCTGGTTATATCTATAGGTATGGGTTCTGGTTATATCTATAGGTATGGGTTCTGGTGATATGTATAGGTATGGGTTCTGGTTATATCTATAGGTATGGGTTCCGGTTATATCTATAGGTATGTGTTCCGGTTATATCTATAGGTATGGGTTCCGGTTATATCTATAGGTATGGGTTCTGGTCGGGTCACAGCTTGCAGCCTTAATGCAGTTTTGTAAAAATTAAGTTACTTTACCGGAATATCCCTTTAAAGTGGTTTTTAGAGTTAAATAAAAACTCGGTTAACCCTTGTACTTATGGTAAAAAAAAAAAACCTCTTTTCGCAGCCAGAAAGTTGACATCTCTTCAATGGGTCCGTAATATAGAAAGCCGGTGCGGAACGGAGACACGGAACCACTACGCGGTACTTCCGTGTGGTTTCTGTTTGTGCCTCCACACCGTAAAGAAATTAGAACACGTTTGCGGTGCGGACGGATCACAGACTTATTGAAGTTGCATGGGTCTGGATCCGTTGTGGCAGTTGCACGAATGGTGCCCGTGCATTGGGGACCGCAAATTGAGGCCCCCAATCCACGGAACAGCCGAACAATGGGCGTGTGAATTAGCCCTTAGAAGGGGCGAGTATCGATGCTTTTGTTACTTTACCATTTGAAGGCTGCCCAAGTTTTTGTCTAGCTGACAACCCCTTTAATGTAAAAAAAACTAAAAACAAATTTCTGCACAGCCCTAATACCTTCCAACACAACAGATATGAAATGTACAACATGGAATAAAATGCAACTAGGCACCGAGAGAGAGAAATCACTTTCAGAAACAAAGATGACATTTCTTCAATAAGCCGAGCTGAAGATTAGTATTTACAAGGGGCAAACAAAGCCCATCGATAATTCCTCCCGAGTCCCGGGTAGCCGGCAGCTCAGCCTCTACAACCTACCCCATGTTGTTCAGGATCTCCAGAATCTGTCTGCTGAATCCACATTTAGCCATCTGGAAAATAAACTGTGGTTATCATTCTTCTATTAACAAGGAACACAACAGTTGCTCTTACATCCGTCCTACCTGTTTGCTCCCCTTCATGAACAGGGTGACGGGGGCTTTATTAATAAGTGCTTTAAGTCTGAAAAACAAATAGTTTTCGTTATCTGCATCGTTCTTTGCTAGAGACAAGATCCCTGACAACACAAGCCGTGACCAGCAGGGTCTCTGGGGTGCTTTGCCGAGTGCTCCGTGTCCGCGATTCACTTACAGTTGAAGAGGTTGGCCAATTTACAACGTCATTCGAGTAGGGTTGCATCGGGTATCAGATTATCCAAACCCAATCGATACTTTTGTACCGGTATCGATTTGATACCGGGATTTGCCATTTATCGATACTAGGCTGCGCTACTTTCACAGAATATAGCGAGCGCTGCTCTCAGTGCGCCACATGGGTCCTCCGCAGCACAGGGGAGAGGGAGTCACTCTCTCCCTCCCCACTGCGCCGCCGCTGCTACTATAGACAGGAGAGAGGGGCGAAGGAGGGGAGCGACTGTGGCCACCAATGAAGATAACTAAACCATTAATACAAATACAGGAGGCGGGTGCCGGCGGCAAAATCACAGAGCCGGCACCCAACCTCTATGACAGGGAGCTGCAATCAGCGGCAGTTAACCCCTCTGGTGCCGCACACCTATATACAGTATATATACTGTATACGCACACACTGTATGCACACTGTATACACACACACATATATATATATATATATATATATACACACATACATACATACACACACACACTGTATACGCGCGCACACACATATATATATATATATATATATATATATATATCGCACACATATATACTGTATACGCACACACATATATACACTGTATACGCACACATATACACTGTATCGCACACATATACACTGTATCGCACACACATATATACACACTGTATACGCACACACACACATATATATATATACACACTGTATACGCACACACATATATACACTGTATACGCACACACATATATACACTGTATACGCACACACATATATACACTGTATACGCACACACATATATACACTGTATACGCACACACATATATACACTGTATACGCACATATATATATATATATATATATTGTGGGGGGGGGCGCTCTGGTAGACAGCGGTGCGGGTGCAGTATAGAGGCAAAGAGAGTCCAGGTAGTGCAGCAAACAGTGTTTTATTTCACACTTGCACAAACAAAACTCAAAACAGTCACTTAGTGTTACTTCACACATAGCAAAAACTTGAGGCAAAACAAAAGTCCAAGACTGAATCAAATTCACCTGTGTGGTTTAGGTGCGTGTTCACACCCGGCTGTCAGCCCAGCCGCAGGAAAGTCCAACCTCAGGCTTCCAGGCAGACTGCACGCCTCTTTGCAAGCTCTTGCTTCCAGCCCTGAGAGCTCCACGGAACATAAGCAGTTTCCAGGTTAAATCACCTCAAATCCTAGGTGTCAGTTCACACCTGGCTGAATGCTCAGCAACACAAAAAGTCCACTGACAGTCTTTAAATGGCCTGCTCTCCTGACACACAGGTCTCAGCTCTTCAGCCCAGCACAGGGCCCAGATCCCAAACACAGAGAGAGCTTTGCATAAACCAGCTGTCTTTTAAAGGCACCTAGGCATTAACCCCAAAAAACCCGGACCGGCACCTAAAATCCGGTCCAGTATTTGCCCTCACCTGGCTGCAATCAACCCAGCAGCACAGGCTGAGAGGAAAATACCTGTTTTTTTACCACCAAACCTCTCACTGTGTCACATACCCCCCCTTTGTTCAACCCTGAGGGGGTGAACACACGCCAGACAGTATACCCAGAACCGGGCACTCGCATTTCCCTGTAACTGCCCTGCTCTGTGTTCCACTGAAAATCTAAAGTTCTGAAGTCACCCGAACCCTCTGGTGACCCAGGACTTTCCTTCTTTGTCCAGATGGGTGACAGGCTGCGGCCAACCCCATATCACTCCTTCAGAGATGGCTTGTCGCGAGCCACGGGCACCTGGTACGGCTTTAACCAGACTTTTGCCTGGGGCTCAGTGACAATATCACGGTGAGTTATGGAAGGGCATTCAGGGAAATCACAGAACACCTCTGTGTCCCGACTAACAAACTCCTTGGCTCTCTGAGTCTGTTCAGTGGAAAGGCTGCCAGTAATTTTATCTGTGGCAGCCGCTTCCTGTTAGCAGACAGAGGGACCGGAATCTCTTTCCCTAGATAAACCGGCCGCGGGTTGTTCTCAATACAAGTCTCTCTAACCTTCCAAGGTTTCCGTAAATTTACATGGTAGACCGGCTCCGGCTTTTGCAGTCCTGGCTGGTGTACCTTGTAATTTGGGTCTCCAACTTTCTGTGCTATTTTATAGGTCCCCTTCCCCTAGCGCTGTCCTTACTGTCCACAGGTGGCCCAACAACTAAACCCGGGTCCCTTTGGCTACGGACCCCAGACACTCGATTGCAGGTCCGGCTTTGGCCTGGCTGAGCCACCTTCCTATGTTTTCTACCTATCCTATTTAGGGGACTGTCTTCCCCTCACCCACCGGACCTACTGTGGGTCCCTCTGCCTTGGGTTTCTGGGGTTCTAACACCTCACCTGGGCTAGGCCTCACTACTGGGAGTTTTCCTACCTGTCTGGGAACTGTACGTACAATGGCCGGCCACAGGGCTGGAAACAATGGAAAGTCTCTTCCTATTATCACATCATAGGGCATACTCGTGGTTACAGCCACCTCATGGACCTGCCTGCCGGCACACGTGTTTACAGACAACAGAGCAGTGGGGTATTCTTTTAAATCTCCATGAATGCTGAAAACCCCGACTCTCCGGCCTGTAAACTCTGTGGGTCGCACCAGGAAGCCCTCACCAGGGTCACCTGACTCCCGAATCCAGCAGAGCTGCCACTGGAGTGTCTCCCACCTCCACCCGACACAAATGTTCATCATGGATAACCTCTGACACATCGACCCTTCTGGCATACAATGACTGTCGATACCCAAAGTTTACATCCATGGGCTCACCCAGGAGGGGACAGTTGGCCCGTACATGGCCAGGCTCCTGGCACCGCCAGCAGATTATAGAGTCCTGATCCCCAAAGGGCACATCCCGTGCGGTCTTTCTCAGCTCAGGCCGCAGGGTCTGGGGAGGGATTTTCTGGGTTTTATTACTCCCTTCCCCAGAGTTCCCCCTCAAGTTCCTCAGTAGCCCCATAACGTTCGACCAGGTCCACCATCTCCAGGGCACTAGTAGGAGAGGTCTGGCCAACCCAGCGCTGGAGGGGTAGTGGCAATGCCCTCCAGAATTTGTCAGCTACAATACGGTCCAGCATAGCAGTGGGACTAAGTACGTCAGGCGGCAGCCATTTTTGTAAGAGTTTTAGCAAATTGTAATACTGGGGTCGTGCTGGCTCAGCTGGGTTAAACTCCCACTGATGTACCCGCTGGGCCCTGACCAACACATTCACCCCCAGTCTCGCCAGGATCTCACCCTTAACCACAGAGTAGTCTGCTGCTTGGTCGTCCGGTAAATCAAAGTAAACCTGTTGGGGTCCTGACGCCAGAAACGGAGCGATGACCTCGGCCCACTGGTCTCGGGTAGTCTCTCTCTCACGGCCACCTTTCGAACATCGCCAAGTAGGTTTCAACATCATCTGTCGGTGTCATCTTGGGAACGGCCGTGCGGACTGCTTTCCGGGCATCGTGCACTCCCTGAGGCATCCCTGACTTTTCTAGCACCATTACATGTTGCAGCAGCCGCTGGTTCGTGTCCTGCTGTCGCTGATTAGCCTCTAGCAGCTGTGCGATGGCCTCTTCATGTCTCTTTGCTGTTGTGCGATGGCCTGCTGTTGGACAAGTAAGGCTTCTTCATGTCTCTTTTGCTGCTTTAAGTTGGCCTGGACAAGCTGCTTTATCATCTCCTCCATCTTGTCCTGTGTTGGTGGTTGCAGCTTGGCAGGCTTAATCCAGGACATACAACAGTGCCCAAAAGAAAAAAAATGCTACAAAAGTTTTGGCTTCCCGCCAGCCTCACTGCAATTGCCCGCATCCTCCACCAAATGTGGGGGTTGCTCTGGTAGACAGCGGTGCGGGTGCAGTATAGAGGCAAAGAGAGTCCAGGTAGTGCAGCAAACAGTGTTTTATTTCACACTTGCACAAACAAAACTCAAAACAGTCACTTAGTGTTACTTCACACACACAGCAAAAACTTGAGGCAAAACAAAAGTCCAAGACTGAATCAAATTCACCTGTGTGGTTTAGGTGCGTGTTCACACCCGGCTGTCAGCCCAGCCGCAGGAAAGTCCAACCTCAGGCTTCCAGGCAGACTGCACGCCTCTTTGCAAGCTCTTGCTTCCAGCCCTGAGAGCTCCACGGAACACCAGCAGTTTCCAGGTTAAATCACCTCAAATCCTAGGTGTCAGTTCACACCTGGCTGAATGCTCAGCAACACAAAAAGTCCACTGACCGTCTTTAAATGGCCTGCTCTTCTGACACACAGGTCTCAGCTTTTCAGCCCAGCACAGGGCTCAGATCCCAAACACAGAGAGTTTGCATAAAACCCAGCTGTCTTTTAAAGGCACCTAGGCATTAACCCCAAAAAACCCGGACCGGCACCTAAAATCCGGTCCAGTATTTGCCCTCACCTGGCTGCAATCAACCCAGCAGCACAGGCTGAGAGGAAAATACCTGCTTTTTACCACCAAACCTCTCACTGTGTCACAATATATATATACACACACACACACACTGTATACGCACACACATATATATATATACACTGTATACACACACATATATACACTGTATACGCACACACATATATATACACTGTATACACACACACATATATATATATACACTGTATATGCACACACATATATACACTGTATACGCACACACATATATACACTGTATACACACACACATATATATATACACTGTATACGCACACACATATATACACTGTATACGCACACACATATATATATATACACTGTATACACACACACATATATATATACACTGTATACGCACACACATATATACACTGTATACACACACATATATACACTGTATACACACACACATATATACACTGTATACGCAACACACACACACTGTATACGCACACACACATATACACTGTATACACACACACATATACACTGTATACGCACACACATATATACACTGTATACACACACATACATACACTGTATACGCACACATCCTACCTGTCTTCCAAGCTCTGGGCCTTCGGGCACATTGTATCCAGCTCCCCTGATGCTTCCATCTCCTAGAAGTGAGAAGACTGGTTAGACGTGAAGCTGGTCTCCTCATGGTACCACAACGCTTGGTGCCAGTGCCACTGCTTACCTTGACGATGTCCAGTCCTCCAATTAGTTCCCCTTTGACGTACAACTGGGGATAAGTGGGCCAGTTGGATAAGGTTTTCAGCCCCTGCCGTACCTCTTCATCGGACAAAATATCAAAGCTGCTAAATTGGACTTTGTGTTTGTTAAGGATATCCACGATTTGTCTGCTAAATCCTGCAAGAGAAAAAAAAACGCTCTCAGCAGAGGTGGCGCGAATCGTTCCCTATGGTAGATTACTGAGTTATTCTGGCTGTGGCCCCATGTGCTTATACTTAGGGGTGTTCAGGTCTGTTCGGTCCCTATTCTCCTGCCGGATACCCTTTCATCTAGATAATCTCAGGGGTGTCATGGCTTGAACTACTGTGTAGGCTTCCCATGCAGACGGAGAGCAGGGCAGAACCAGTATTAGGGTACGTTCAGACTGAGGATTTAGTGATTGGGCTCCAGAGTGGATTCGGTGCCGAAAACCGGGCCAAATCTGCATTGAAACCAACTCCCATCGTTTTCAGTTAGAGACCATGATGCAGTTCACGAGGCCGAGGATTTTCACTGCGCAGTTTTCAAGTCTGCGCCAAGAAGGTAAATATCATCCTTGGCGCAGTTACCCTGCGGACCCCTCACAACAGCAGGAGCTAAAACTAAGGCGGATTTTCATGAAAACCCACGGCAGATAACGCAGCACAGAGAAGTGGTTTCTGGTGTGGAACAAGAGGCGGATTTTCGTGGACAAAATATTCCGTCTGATCATACTCTTACACTAGAAGCCATGGATATCAACAGAGTAATAGAACATGGTATATAGAAAGATTCTCTCTCTGCAGTTTCTCCTTGGCTGTGGCTTATGGAGGCCTGTCAAAAGCCCCAAAAAAGGAAAAAAAGAGCGTGCCAAAAGATAAAAGTATCACATTCACAAGAACAGGTAGGAAGAAGATCCTGTGTGTATCAGCAGAGTCATTGTACAGCTGGGACTTGTAGTCCTACACATACAACATGCTGCTGAGTATCCCAGCAGGCAGACATGTCACTGAGGGCAGGAATTGTATTCACTCCCTTAGCAGAGCAGGGGGAGGGGCAGGGGCTGTTGTTATTGCAGGTAAACAAAGGGCCAGAAGAGAACAAGGGAAATGAGGAAATATAATTTTTTTTTTACCTAAAACTTGCTTAGCTCAGTGACATATTGCTGCCCATATTTTTTTTTTCATAACCCCTTTAATAAATATTTAAAAAAAAAATGTATATCATTCATATAAACAATAGGTGACAATATATTTAACGTGCATGAAAAATACAAAAAGTTACATAAATATAAAAATGAAAAGTGAAAAATAAATAAAAAAATGAGAACAAGATGCTGTATAGTCGTATAGGCCGCATCCAGGCTTCCCAGTAATAGTCAAGACAATCAAAACATCCTAACTGGAAATATACCGGTAAGTCCTTAATTTCTCCCTCTCATGTGAAGCATTCATTTTCAATTCATCCATTTCGTGGTTTCAACCTACCAATGGCTGCCAACTACAGTGCCCCAATGCAATGAAATGGAGCTTCCCATAAACCCTTAAAGGGAATGTATCGCCTATACTTGTCAATTAAAACCAAAACGTTATTTCTTTTTCTAATGTTTTTATTTTTCATTCTGTTTTCTGTACATGGATTATGGGCGCTGACATCTTCCCCGAGCTGTTGTTAAAAGGGTTATCCAAGATTAAGACAGACCTCCCAGAGTGGCCGACCCGCAGTGGAGATCATATGTACCTGGTCGCGCTGCTGGGTTCGGTGTCTAACTCACCCAGGCCGGCTCTTCGCCTCCCTGCCACACTGAGGGGGTGAGGGGTTTTGGGATACGTGACTGCTGCAGCCAATCACAGGATGCAGCAGTGACCCGCTCCCCTTGCATCCGGTGACTACTTGTGATGCATTGGGAGCAGGTCACCACCGTGGCCTGTGATTGCCTGCAGCAGTCACTTGCCCCATTCCCCCTGCTGATCTGATATTGATCATCTATCCTGGGGATAGGTCATCAATATTTTTTAACAGGATAACCCCTTTAATGATTATGTTAAAAAAATAAAATAATATACTATATATAGGATTTATTATTTAGCCTTTCGTTTACACAATTTTTGTTATTATGAGGGCTAAGTTCGGCCCTGAATGGTATTAGATCCACGTGTCTGTATCAGCTGGATGTAAACCAAGAAAGTTTTAATTTATTGACTGCAAGCAGAGGTCTTAAAAGCAGAGGGAAACTAACACACAAAGTATGTTAGAAAGTTTTCATTATACAATAACCATATGAATAGCTTTCTGTTGATGCTGGCGGTGGAACGTACATCTGATCGGGGGTAAATATTTTTCGGTGTAGCTCTGGTGTATATGTTACCGCTAATGACGAGTGGGCGAATATCCTCTGTCGTTCCCCCTTGTAACATAAATCAGGCATCTTCATTATGAAGTCTCCTTTGTCTGCCCGGGCCCCGCATGTGAATAGCCTCTGTGTGACCTCCATTTCCGTCCTCTTGGCTATATTCTGGCTTTTCCTTCCAGCGCTGATGCAGTGCGGCCATGATCTACATGCGGTGGAGGTGTGTGAAGTGTGCGCCGTTATTTATTCTCTGCTGCTACTCAAGTGTTAAGTTCATGAACAGCCCGGAGTGAAACACTGATCCCGAAATGTGTCATTCATCTGGGAGTTCATTAGCAAATAGCTGAAGGCCGATTGCTTTTGGTTATTCTGTTTCCAATACAGTCAATCATTTTTACTGTACCAGGCCGCACGACAAAGCTTTGTGTGTGCTTTACAGCGTGGAGACCGGGAAGATGGATGGCGGACTGAAATTTTAAGGGTTAATGCGGCGCAATGTAAATGTTGTGCTCTGGGACAGAACTGCGATGAACGTAAGAAAAAGGAATAAGCAATCATAATAAAAAGTTGCAAACTGCATGTTTGCGACTTTAACACCACTTGCAAAAAATTTTTGCTTAAAGGGGTTGTCCTGGTTCAGAGCTGAACCTGGACATACCCCCTTCTTCCCCCACTCAGCCCCTCTGACATGAGCATGGGAGTATTTCATGCTCCGATGCTCTCACTCGCCCTGCACAGGGCTTTTTCTGGAGATCCGGGCTCTCCATGGGTAAGCTAGGCAGAAGCTTCTGCCTAGCAGTGAGCCCGGTGACATCACCAGCACTAATGGGCGGGCTTTAGAGCTGCCCTAGCCTGAAAAACTGCTAGGGCAGCACTGAAGAAGGCCCATCAGTGCCGGTGACGTCACCGGGAACACTGCTAGGAGGAAGCCTCCACACCTAGCAGTGTAAAAATTTAAACAAAAAAGCCCTTGCCCTGCACAATACAGCGCAGGGCAAGAGAGAGCATCGGAGCATGAAATGTCAGAGAGTGAGGGAAGAAAGGGGGTTCACCTTTAAGTGGTGCTTCCCCGCCACCCGGGGCTGGAGTAGATAGCAGTATAGGAGCACAAACGGCAACTAATATATCAGGAGGCTTCCGCTTCTTCATAAATTAGGTGGTCTCCAGCAGTGCACCTGGTTATCATAGACCAACATACGCAGCCGGCCTATGATAAATCTGCCCCAATGACTCTACAACCTTCAGTAAGGTAAAAGTGTTCTCTACACACAGTACCCCTTGTCACCCTAAACCATAACTGCACGACTGATCAGTGAGTTCCTGGGCACGAATGGATGAACAGCTACACTCACCGGATGACACAGGCATAGAAGCTGTGCCCAGGTGTAATATACAGGTATGTCTAAATGTATCTTTCCTGAACTGCATTACCTTATATACAGTAATTTGGTATGATAGTGATACCAATTCAATGCATTCTTGTCCCATCCAGTATGAAAAAAAAACATCTCCTAAGCTGCACCAGTTCTCTGGAATGCACCTCCCCAGACAACCTGGGTTACTTCCCAACAACCACAGTTTTAGGCGTGCCCTAAAAAGACAATTTTAAACTGGCCTATCACATTCCCTAATCTACTAATCTAAGTCTGCTCCATTCCCCCCCACTTCATTCTTCAGAACCTGATCCCTTCACCCAACAGTATCTGTCCCACCTGCACCCCATGCCCTTAAATTACACTTCACATCTATGCATACACAGATACTGGCTGGTGTCTGGTACTACACGTTTAAAGATTGATGGTTTATTAACCCCTTAAAGGGGTTTTCCAGAATTTTGATACTGATGACCTATCCTCTGGCAGACACCGAAGCTTGAGGTAGCGCCAGAACCTTCTCGCAGCTTTGCCTAGGCGATGTGACACCACGGTAGGTCGGTCACGTGGCCTAGCCGCAGCTCAGCCCTATTGATGTGAATGAGGCTGAGCGCGATACCAAGAACAGTCACTATACAATGTACAGTGCTGTGCTCGGAAAGCTGCGAGAAGGCCGAGGCGCTCACAGGAACGCATGTGCCTTCTCAAACAGCTGAACGGCAAATGTCCTGGGTGTTGAACCCCCACCGATCAGAAACGGATGACCTATCGTAAGGATAGGGCATCAGTATCAAAATCCTGGAAAACCCTTTAAAGAACATGGCCATATTGTAACATTTGTTTTACGTTTTCCCCTCATCAGCCATACAAGGGCTTATGTTTTTCGGGACAAGTTGTATTTTATTAATGAAACCATTCAAATCAACACAGCTCATACTGGAAAACAGGAAAAAAATTATTGTAGGGCGCAATTTTGAAAAATGCAATTATGTCATTTTTGGGGGGGGGGGGGGGGATTGTGTTAATGCCTTTCACTATTCCGCAGGTCTGTACGATTACTGCAATACCGAATTTCTATACTTTCTATTAAGTTTTACTACTTAAAAAAAAAAAAATTTGTATAGCCAAAGAAAAAGTGCCATAACTTTTTCATTTTTCCATCTGCAGAGCTGTACTTTTTGTTCAATTTTCAACAAACAGAAAATCATTTTTTTTTTTTTTATTACGATGTTCACTGTACACGATAAATATTGTCATATTTGAATACATTGGACGTGTTTGGACAAGGCGATACCAATGTTGTTTATTTTTATATGTAAAATTGGGAAAGGGGATGATTGGAATTTTTTACTTTTTTGAGTTTTATTCCTTTAAAAAAAAATATTTTACTGTATTTTATAGGGGACTTGAACATGCGATGTTCTGATCACTTAGATGACACAGAATACTACTGCACTCGATGGGATTTTTACTGGCTGTCAGGCTGTGCCTCGGGCAAGGCTTTTCAGGAAGCTCGCTATGACAGTGCTAGGAGCCTTCAAAAGGCCCCAGGCTGTCATAGGAACCAATTAGAGCACCACAATTTCAGAATGCAGAGGGAGGCCTATCCTCTTGTCTAACCCTACAGATCCCGTTGCTGTTGAGCACGGCATCTAAGGGGTTAAACGATCGTTATTAGAGAAAACTCCGATCCTGGTTTATAACTCCTTGCCGCAGTCAATAAGAACCTCCATATTCAGGTGGTCAGACAGAAGGAGCGTGCTCGTCCTTTGTCTACCCATCAGGAGGGCTGCCAAGACCTAACAAAGGCCCTCAGGTCTGTCATAGCTATATACCATGAGTAGTATAGCATGCTATATACAATGCATTAAAGAAGCAATTAAATGACTGCATTGTGACGTCAGTAAAGGGGAAGCTGTTACAAGTGTCACAAAGCTTTAATTAGGCTGCTCCATCCATGTACTTACCACATCTGGGCTCCTGAGGAGAACCTTTCATGAATAGCATACAAGGAGCTACGCTGATCAGCTTCTTCAGCCTCGTGTTGAGGTCTTCCTTAGGAGCACTGCTGGAGGTAGCTGGGAAAGAGGTGCTTGATGCATGGCGCTGGACTCGCTTGGTCAACTCGGGTGCATGGGCCCCATCCAACCGGTCAATCTTCTGAGAGCTCTAGGAGAGGAGACACAATCTGAGCGATAAGAAACCTGTACATCGAATGTAGATACGAGGGGGAACATTACTTCTGGGGGGGCTACATTATTCATACTCGCTTTCCAATCCAAATTTATAAAGCACCCACAGAATCCCTACCCTGGTGTATTGTAACCTATCATATGCCCAACACCATATAATCCAGCAATGTGAAACATCTGTCAATGTATGACCTTAACCCCTCAGGACCCTGCCATTTTTCACCTTAAAGGGATTCTGTCACCAGGATTAAAGCTATAGTGATATTTATATGTGACCATCCGTCTCCTTGTGTGTGTTAGATTCTTATAAAAATCGATGTTATTGATATGTAAATGACACTGGTACGGTGCGCAAGGGGTTGTCCCAAGATCTGTTGGTGCCCAGCCGCGCCCACCGATCCGGAGCCCAGCACCGCCTACCACTTGATTTATTCACTTCACTTGCCCTGGCGTCAATTCTTCTCAGTGCCGTAATCTGGCGCAGTGGACACTGTAGTCTGCGCCCGTGCGGACTACTGGAACTGGCTTCGACAAGTCAACTGCGCATGCGCCGGCTCTCTGCGCACCACGCTGGCACCGGAAAACTGTTTCTTACTCTGTGCAACTTTTCACTTTAGCGCTTGCTGAATAAAGATTCCTCCGTCTCTGACCGGGTTGCGCAGAGTAAGAAACTGTTTTCCGGGGGCAGCGTGGTGCGCAGAGAGTCGGCGCATGCGCAGTTGACTTGTCGAAGCCAGTGCCAGTAGTGCGCACAGGCGCAGACTACAGTGTCCACTGCGCCTGCGCCAGATTACGGCACTGAGAAGAATTGACGTCAGGGCAAGTGAAGTGAATAAATTAAGTGGAAGCCGGTGCTGGGCTCCGGATCGGTGGGCGCGGCTGGGCTCCAACAGATCGTGGGACCAACCCCTTGTGCACCGTACCAGTGTAATTTACATACCAATAACATCGATTTTTATAAGAATCTAACACACAAAGAGCAGTAACAGTGGGATCATTTTAAACACTACAAGGAGACGGATGGGCACATATAAATATCGCTAAAGCGTTAACCCTGGTGACAGAATCCCTTTAAGGACCAGGCCATTTTTTGGAAATTTGACATGTCACTTTATGTGGTAATAACTTTAATACTTTCTTGTGACACATTGCACTTCATGATAGTGGTAAATTTCAGTAAAAATTTTTTTTATTATTTTAAGAAAATACCAAAATTTTCCAATAAAAAATTGAAACATTTGCAACTTTCCAAATTTCAATTTCCCTGTTTTTAAAACAGATAGTGATACCGCATATAATAGCTATTACTTTACATTTCCAATATGTCTACTTTATGTTTGGATCATTTTAGGGGTCGACCGATATTGATTTTTTAGAGCCGATACCGATATTCTGTGAACTCTCAGGCCGATAGCCGATATTTTATACCGATATTTTGCGCATTTTAATTTTTGGATTTTTTTTTTCTGTTACAGCGTCCAACGCTTTTAAAAAAATATATATTTTAATAGTTTGGACTTTTTGGGCACGGCGATATGTTTTTTTATTTATTGTTTATATATTTTATATGTAAAATTGGAAAAGGGCACTGGCCACCAATGTAGATGAAGTTTCAGAATTTCACTCTTTTGGCAGATTTTCCATTTTAATCCTTTTTTTTTCCAGTAACAAAGCAAGGGTTAACAGCCAAACAAAACTCAATATTTATTACCCTGATTCTGAAGTTTATAGAAACACCCCACATGTGGTTGTAAACTGCTGTACGGGCACGCGGCAGGAAAGGGACGCCATATGGTTTTTGGAAGGCAGATTTCCCCTGGGATAATTTTAAGTTGCCATGTCCCATTTGAAGACCCCCTGATGCACCCCTAGAGTAGAAACTCCAAAAAAGTTACCTGATTTTGGAAACTACAGGATAAGCTGGTAGTTTTGTTAGTACTATTTTTGGGTACCTATAATTTTTGGTTGCTCTATATTACACTTTTTGTGAGGCAAGGTAACAAAATATAGCCGTTTTGGCACCGTTTTTATATTTTGTTATTTACAACGTTTATCTGACAGGTTAGATCATGGGCTATTTTTATAGAGCAGGTTGTTACGGACACAACAATACCAAATATGACTACTGTTGTTGGTACCAGTTTTACATAATAAAGCATTTTTTTTTTAAATTCATTTTTAGTGTCTCCATATTCTGAAAGCCATAGTTTTTTTGTTTTTTTGGGGCGTGGGCGACTGTCTTATGTAGGGGATCGTTTTTTTCAGGATGAGATGGCGGTTTGATTTGTACGATATCAAATGTCTGTTTTTCGATTTTTTTTACAATTTTATGTTTCTTATTTTGGGAAAGGAGCTTTTTTTTTTACTTGAAACTTTATTTTTTTATTATGGAAAATAGTTTTTTATACTTGTTTTAACTTTTTATTTTTGTCCCGCTCTGGGACTTCAACTTCTGGGGGTCTGATCCCCTCTGCAATGCATTACAATACATTGTGTATTGTAATGCATTGCATGTCAGCTTGTATGCCAACCTAAGGGCTGGCTCTCTCAGGCTTCCGTAGAAGGCAAGCCCCGATGCCTATGAAAGGCATTGGGCTGCCTTCTCTGCCATCGGGTCCCCGTCACTGCAGTGCGGGGACCCGATGGGGAAGCGAAGGGCGTGCGTACCCTCTGCAAACCCCGTGCATGCTGTAGTCAAAGCTTTGACCGTGGCATACAAGGGGTTAACACGCCGGCATCTGTGTTTTCACTGATGCCGGCTTATGCAGCAGGGTTCTAGCTGTCAGTGACTGCCGGACCCCTGCCGCTGATTGGGCGGGCGCAGCACCTGCACCCGCCCGATCAGCCCGCCATACATGCAAGTCACGTCCACCCGCACCATATATGTACGCCGCAGGTCCTTAAAGGGTTAACCTCTTAAGGATGAAGCCTATTTTGGCCTTTAAGGGGCTGTCGCACTTCAGCAAATGGCATTTATCATGTAGAGAAAGCTAATACAAGGCACTTACTAATGTATTGTGATTCTCCGTAATGCCATTTGCTGGAGTGAGACAACCCCCTTAAAGACGTAGTCTCATTTTGCAGATCTGGCATATCCAAGCTATTCTGACACGGTTTTTTCTTAACATATTGTACTTTATATTAGTGGTTGGTATGTTTTGCTCTTTGGCAAAAACAAATAAATAACCTTAGTTAACCAAAATTAGGATAAATTAGCGATTTTGAAGATTCAAAAATTTACTCTTTAAAGACAGATAGTCACACCACACAAAAAGTTGATTTTTGACATTTTGCATGAGTCTACATTATGTTGGTTGATTTTTGCGGGGGGGGGGCCAACACGCTAGAGGGCTTATACAAATTTGATTATACAAATTTTCAAGAAAAAGGACACAACCTCATATGGGGTATTGCAACAATATATATATATTTTTATTTTTCCTTACTCTTGTAAGAATAAAACATTTTGAGTTCAAACTACATCTAAGGGCTCATGCACATGACCGTATTTTCTTTCCGCTTCTTTTCAGTTTTTTGTGCGGCCGTATGCATAACCATTCACTTCAATGGGGCTGTAGAAAATACAGAAGTTACTCCGTGTGCATTCCGTTTCCGTTTGTCCGCATGGCCGTTCCACAAAAAAGTAGTGCATGTCCTATTATTGTCCACAAATCACAGTCCGAGGCCCCATTCAAATCAATGGGCCCGCACACAAAATATGGAACGCACACATATGAGGTTGTGTCCTGCTGTTTGGGCACAAAGGAAGGCGCACCATTTGGCTTTTGAAACCCAGATTTTACTGGAATGGATTTGGATGCCATGTCAAACTTGCGGAACCTCATTTTTTGAGCTACACCCCCCGCCCCAAGAATTACAGGGGTTGTCTCATCACAGACCATGGGGGCAAATCGCTAGGATATGCCCCCATTGTCCCAGCGGGTTCCTATATTGAGAACGCAGCCCGAAAGTAGTAGAAGACGCACAGCGCATGCTGCCATCCATTCATTTTCTATGGGTAGCTGAGCACTAGCTCGGTTATTTCCATTGGGCCCATAGAAGTGAATGGCAGCAGTGGTCGGTCATCTGCGGTGCGCTCCCATTCATTTCTAAGAGGAGTGCACTTGGTGGTGGCCGGACCAGAGTCCTCTAGCCACCACTTTGCGGGTCTCCATTCCTGATAGGTGCGGCGATATGCCCCCATTGTCCGAGATGAGACAACCCCTTTAAGCTAGCGGTTTTTCCAATAGCATGTTACTTTAGCCCCACCTTTTTATTTTTTCAATGGTTAAAAGGAGAAAAAGCACCAACCAATCTGTTTCTGAGTACAGAAATAACTCACATGTGGTCAAAAGCTGCTGTTTGGGGAAACGGCAGAGCTCAGTAGGGAAGGAGCGTCATCTGGATTTTGCAACATGGAATTTGCTGAAATTGTTTTTTGTTGACTAAGCTGTGTGAGGGGGCTTTTTTATCAGGGTGGGCTGTAGTATTACATGGTACCATTTTAGGGTACATATGACTGTTTGATTATTTTATATACCATTTTTTGGGGAGGCGAGGTGATAAAAACATTAATTCCGTTATTGTTTTAGGTTATTGTTTTATGACACTGTTCACCACACAGAATTCTTATATATCATGTTGTTGCAGCAATACCAATTACGTGTAGTTTTTTTTTTTTTATTTTTTTTTTTAACTAATTATAAATGAGCGGATATGGGAAAAAGGCCCTTTTTATTTGAAATTTTTACTTATTTTATATTTATATATTTTTTTCAGTTTTTTTTTTAAGTCTCACTAGGGGACATCATCTATTGTAGTATAATGGATTGTCAGTTCACACTAATACTTGGCCTTATCAGACCCTGGCAGATTTCCATACATGCCAGTCCCAGAGGTCTTTGCAAGGCCTCCAGCTGCCACGGTAACAATTGGGACTCGCAGCGTGGGGGCTCGATGGGGGGAGAGGAAGATCGCTCCCTCTGCAAACCCCTGCAGCGTTTGCTAAAGACTGTGGCATCTAAGGGCTTTAATTGGCCAGGATCGGAGTTATCACCAATCCTGGCCTTTGCAGTCGGGTGTCAGCTGTATTTTACAGCTGATAGCGGCTCTGTCCTTAAGCTGCTGTCATCTCGATAATGTAGATGTATGGCATGGTGCGTTAACGTTCGGCTTGCCGCGCACTGCACTTACAGCATGGAGCCAGAAGGGGTTAATGGAACGATCCAAGCAAAACTGACACACCGGGAAAGATTTACTAAGCAAAAGAAGCCAATTGTGCCAGAATTATGGCTTAAATTGATCCAATTTGCATTAAATTATGTCTTAGGCACTTTGGGAGTCATTTATTAAGATCAGTGTTTTAGACGCCGGTCATAATAACCCCTGTGTTGGCGCCGGGCGGTTGATCAGCCGAGGTTATGAAGAGGCGCTGACCTCTCTATGGCCCCATTCACACATCCGCAATGTTCGTCCGCACCCGTTCCGCAAATTTGCGGATCAGGTGCGGTTGATCAGGCGAGGTTATGAAGAGGCGCTGACCTCTCTATGGCCCCAATCACACATCCGCAATGTTAGTCCGCACCCGTTCCGCAAATTTGCGGATTTGGTGCGGACCCATTCATTTTGAATGGGGATGTGATGGATGCGGAGACACACATTGTGCTCTCCGCATTTGCGGCGCGCGCCGCCGATCTTCCGGCCGGCGGCTCCGCAATAATATAGAGCATGTCCTTTTCTTGCCCGCAATTGCGGACCAGTATAGGCATCTCTATGGGACTGTCGGCAAGGTGTGTTGCGGATCCGCAACACACTACGGACGTGTTAATGGGGCCTTTGACATCGGCTTATCCAGCGCCAGTGTAAATGTAAGCCAGCTTCCTAGCTGTCTTACATTTAGACCATTTTCTACGCCTGCCTCCCCTGCCCACTTTTTAAGACCTGGATTGAGAGTGAAAAAGTTGCAAATTGCGGTGCTAATAGCCTTTGCGCCTCAATCGGCACCAGAAACACGCTTAATATAGGTGTATTTCTGGACAGTAAATGACCCCCTTTGTATATTTCACTATCTTTTGGTCCCCGGCTTCATTCTTTGGGCTGAGGTGCAGATGGCAATGACTGCCCTCAGCGGTGATAATACCCCAAGCAGTACGTCATTGCTGGGTCCCGTGACGCTTGGGGACACGTCAGCTCTGAGGTCAGTCATCGGCTGCAGCAATGCACATGATCCAGCCTGTACCACAGATGGAAATAAGTTGGGGACTGGAAGATCTGAGCCAGGGAACAGCATGGAAGCTGGAGGGAGCAATTTAATAGGATTCCTTTCTTAGGTATTACATGCTAGGGGGTCTAACTAAAAAGGGATAAAACCTCAGAAACCCTCTTTAAGGGGACTATACGTCAGAACAAGGAGACTGGTGGGGGACCCAGAAAGGTGGGCACAGGAATGGCAGGAGATTGGTAAAGGTGTATTATTCCTATTTTCTGTAAAAAAAAAAAAAATATGAGAATTTATGTGATTGGAAAACCCATTTAAAATATCGTGTATCCTTGACATATGGGAACTAAACTTCAGTAAATATCAGTCCATAGAGAACTTGGATCTATTTAGCTTAGTTCCTGGGAAAGCAGAATGACAAACAATATCAGCCTCACATCTGCAATGTCACCCAGCCGTGCCAGACGCCAGCACATAATACAGCACAAACTATCACTCATGCATCTGGCCACAACTATTAAAGAGCCGAGCATCTCCCAGGGGTTTACAAAAGTAAATGCAAACATTCTCAATGTATGAAAAGAAAGCACAGGAAAAAGTTATAGACAGCGACGGCCAACAGAGGGGGATCTACACCCACAAAACACAACGCTGCCGAGGAAACGAGCCCAAACTCTGACACCTGAAGACAAAGCATTCGGCATAGAGATTAACAAAAAAAAATACATAGTTTCAGTAAATTTACATTTGAAAAATTTTAGCTAAAAAACTTGCACATTGTGTCAATGAAAAGTGCTACAACATTGTAACTATCAAAATGCTGCAATTCATGTCACTCCACGAGCTCAAACTCTGCGTGTGATGTACAGACATTATGAATACACAGACCCTCTGTATGGACTCCTACACATAGACTTGCGCACACACAGTCCATAGAGTCTCTGTATGGACTCCTATACATAGACTTGTGCACACACGGTCCATAGACTCTCTGTATGGACTCCTATACATAGACTTGTGCACACACGGTCCATAGACCCTCTGTATGGACTCCTATACATAGACTTGTGCACACACGGTCCATAGACTCTCTGTATGGACGCCTATACATAGACCTGTGCACACACAGTCCATAGAGTCTCTGTATGGACTCCTATACATAGACTTGTGCACACACGGTCCATAGACCTTCTGTATGGACTCCTATACATAGACTTGTGCACACACGGTCCATAGACCCTCTGTATGGACTCCTATACATAGACTTGTGCACACACGGTCCATAGACCCTCTGTATGGACTCCTATACATAGACTTGTGCACACACGGTCCATAAACTCTCTGTATGGACTCCTATACATAGACTTGTGCACACACAGTCCATAGACTCTCTGTATGGACTCCTATACATAGACTTGTGAACACACGGTCCATAGACCCTCTGTATGGACTCCTATACATAGACTTGTGCACACACGGTCCATAGACCCTCTGTATGGACTCCTATACATAGACTTGTGCACACACTGTCCATAGACCCTCTGTATGGACTCCTATACATAGACTTGTGCACACACAGTCCATAGACTCTCTGTATGGACTCCTATACATAGACTTGTGAACACACAGTCCATAGACCCTCTGTATGGACTCCTATACATAGACTTGTGCACACACGGTCCATAGACCCTCTGTATGGACTCCTATACATAGACTTGTGCACACACTGTCCATAGACCCTCTGTATGGACTCCTATACATAGACTTGTGCACACACGGTCCATAGACGCTCTGTATGGACTCCTATACATAGACTTGTACACACACGGTCCATAGACCTTCTGTATGGACTCCTATACATAGACTTGGGCACACACGGTCCATAGACCCTCTGTATGGACTCCTATACATAGACTTGTGCACACACGGTCCATAGACCCTCTGTATGGACTCCTATACATAGACTTGTACACACACGGTCCATAGACCCTCTGTATGGACTCCTATACATAGACTTGTGCACACACGGTCCATAGACCCTCTGTATGGACTCCTATACATAGATTTGTGCACACATGGTCCATAGACGCTCTGTATGGACTCCTATACATAGACTTGTGCACACACGGTCCATAGACTCTCTGTATGGACTCCTATACATAGACTTGTGCACACACGGTCCATAGACTCTCTGTATGGACTCCTATACATAGACTTGCGCACACACAGTCCATAGACCCTCTGTATGGACTCCTATACATAGACTTGTGCACACACTGTCCATAGACTCTCTGTATGGACTCCTATACATAGACTTGTGCAGACATGGTCCATAGACGCTCTGTATGGACTCCTATACATAGACTTGTGCACACATGGTCCATAGACTTTTGTATAGACTCCTATACATAGACTTGTGCACACATGGTCCATAGACCCTCTGTATGGACTCCTATACATAGACTTGTGCACACACTGTCCATAGACCTTCTGTATGGACTCCTATACATAGACTTGTGCACACACGGTCCATAGACCCTCTGTATGGACTCCTATACATAGACTTGTGCACACACGGTCCATAGACTCTCTGTATGGACTCCTATACATAGACTTGTGCACACACGGTCCATAGACCCTCTGTATGGACTCCTATACATAGATTTGTGCACACATGGTCCATAGACGCTCTGTATGGACTCCTATACATAGACTTGTGCACACACGGTCCATAGACTCTCTGTATGGACTCCTATACATAGACTTGTGCACACACGGTCCATAGACTCTCTGTATGGACTCCTATACATAGACTTGCGCACACACAGTCCATAGACCCTCTGTATGGACTCCTATACATAGACTTGTGCACACACTGTCCACAGACTCTCTGTATGGACTCCTATACATAGACTTGTGCAGACATGGTCCATAGACGCTCTGTATGGACTCCTATACATAGACTTGTGCACACATGGTCCATAGACTTTTTGTATAGACTCCTATACATAGACTTGTGCACACATGGTCCATAGACCCTCTGTATGGACTCCTATACATAGACTTGTGCACACACTGTCCATAGACCTTCTGTATGGACTCCTATACATAGACTTGTGCACACACGGTCCATAGACCCTCTGTATGGACTCCTATACATAGACTTGTGCACACACGGTCCATAGACTCTCTGTATGGACTCCTATACATAGACTTGTGCACACACGGTCCATAGACCCTCTGTATGGACTCCTATACATAGATTTGTGCACACATGGTCCATAGACGCTCTGTATGGACTCCTATACATAGACTTGTGCACACACGTCCATAGACCCTCTGTATGGACTCCTATACATAGACTTGTGCACACATGGTCCATAGACTTTTTGTATAGACTCCTATACATAGACTTGTGCACACATGGTCCATAGACCCTCTGTATGGACTCCTATACATAGACTTGTGCACACACGGTCCATAGACCCTCTGTATGGACTCCTATACATAGACTTGTGCACACACGGTCCATAGACTCTCTGTATGGACTCCTATACATAGACTTGTGCACACATGGTTCATAGACGTTCTGTATGGACTCCTATACATAGACTTGTGCACACATGGTTCATAGACGTTCTGTATGGACTCCTATACATAGACTTGTGCACACATGGTTCATAGACGTTCTGTATGGACTCAGACTCTTACACCAATGGTCCATAGACTCTTTGTATGGACTTGTATGCAGAGATTTGTACACAGATAGGCCATAGACTCATATACATAGACACGTACATAGATGGTCTATAGACTTTCTGTATTGTCCACAGACATAAGGATACTTTCACACTTGCGTTAAACTTCATAGAGTTCCGTCCTAGGGGCTCAATACCGGAAAAAAACTGATCAGTTTTACCCTAGTGCATTGTGAATGGAGAGAAATCCGTTCAGCCACTGTACAGTTTTTGGACGGAGAAAATACCACAGCATGCTGCAGTTTTGTCTCCGTCCATAATTCCGGAACACTTGCCAGAATGCCGGATACGGCAGTAATTTCAATTGAAATGTATTAGTGCCGGATCAGGCATTAAAATTACCGCATTCACAGATCCAGTCTTCCGGTCTGCGCATGTGCAGACCTTTAAAAATGTGAAAAGAATAAATACCAGATCCGTTTTTCTGGATGACAACCGGAGAGACGGATCCAGTATTGCAATGCATTTGTTAGACGGATCCGCGACTGGATCTGTCTACAAATGCTGTCCGTTTGCATAACTCAGTATCGAACCGTTTGCATACAGATTGCCAGCGACGGAACGGAGTGTGAAAGTACCCTAATGCACAGATGGTCTATAGACTTTCTGTATGGACACATATATATATAGATTTGTACACAGATGGTCCATATACTTTCTGTATGGACACATATACAGAGACTCGTACACAGATGGTCCATAGACTCTTTGTATGGACTGTGCACCTCCTTACAGCACAGATCTCAGCTCAAGAACTGCAGTATAAGTAAGAAGTTTCCAAGCTGAATCCTAGGTGTTCTGAATGCAGTCCAGCTGTGTGAACAAAACCGTCCGGTAGCACGTGGGGTCCCTGCAGTACTGAATAATCATTTTTATGGAGTTAATGCCCGGGAGTCCTCATATTCATGAGTTCCCACTCTCCAGCCGCTGATTGCTACACGAAGACAGCTGTCAATGAGCAGCGGGGAGACGCAGGAGCTCCTGAAGATCAGGACTCTCGAGCTCAAGCAGTGTACGGCGCAGATTCCAGCACTTGGCTCGCACTGGGGCTGCTCAATACGGATTTTAGAGAAATGACTGGGATTATTCAAGAGCATGAACCAGCGCTTTACGCAGGCTCTCTGTGGCTGTACAAAACCATGGACACATTCTAGTTTTGAAAACTTGCTAAATTCATTTTAGAAAACTTGTTGCATTCTAACAATCTTTCCAAAAAATGGTCCACTTTCCCTTAAAACCAGGGCTTCTCAGTCTATGTTCATATCTGCACCTCCATGCAGATACCTCAGAGGAACCCAAAAGACCCCTCTGTAAAGCCCCATTCCCACGTCAGTGTTTCACGAATGTTTGCTGCACGTGTTCTCCGCGGACAGCACACGTCCCCATTCATTTTAATCTGTGTATTCACACATCAGCGTTTTGGTACGGTCCGTGGATCCGTGTTTTTAGAACGGATGCATGCTCTGTTTCGTTCGTGTTCACGGATCCATCATACCCATTATAGTCTATGGTTCCGTGAAAGCCATAGATGCCATCCGTGTTGCATCGGTGTTTCACGGATCATTAGGAAGAGATGCTTTGAAAACTATTCTTCCGCTGTGCAGGGTCAGTAAAACACGGATGGCATACGAACAGAAAAACATGGACACAGACCCAACACAGATGCTTCATGGATAGCTTTACGAATGCATCACTGACGACCTTCTCATGGATTGGAGCACGGACATGGACGTGCGAATGAGGCTTAAGTAAAATGGGTTCCACAGGCGTCGTATCCTCTGGTTGCGGTTTCTGGTATAAACCGGAAAGCACAATGCAGGTGTGAATAGAGCCTCAGTTTATGTCAGGGGTGGACATTAGAAAGATTTTCTGACCTATACCGTACCCCAGACCGATGCCTCTGAGATATGCCACCATATAGACAGTGATATACATCGCCCATTGACCGCCATGTAAAAAAAAAATGTGTATATATATATATTATTTATACACACATACACACACTAAGGGTGCTTTCACACTAGCGTTTTTGCTTTCCATCCTAGAGTTCAGTCCTCGGGGCTCTAGGACGGAAAGATACTGATCAGGATTATCCTAATGCATTCTGAATGGAGGGAAATCCGTTCAGGATGCATCAGGATGTCTTCAGTTCAGTCTTTTTGACTTTTCAGGACAGAGATAAAACCGCAGCATGCTGCGGTTTTATCTCAGTCCTGAAAAGCCTGAACACATGACTGAACGCCTGATCAGGCCTTAAGTCCCATTGACTTACATTGGGGCCGGATCCAGCATTAAAAAAAAGACTGAAGGACAGATCCGTCCCTCAGGTGTGCGCATGCGCAGACCTTTAAAACAGTGAAAAAAATACAAGACGGATACGTCTCTCCGCATGGCAAACGGAGAGACGGATCTGCACTTGCAATGCATTTGTAGACGGATCCGCAATCCGGATCCGTCAACAAATGCTTTCAGTTGTCATGCGTTGTGACGGATCCGGCGGGACGGAAGTGCACGCCGGATCCACACAACGCAAGTGTGAAAGGGGCCGAAACAGTGTAATATTAAACAGAGGCCTCGACATAGCCCGTTCATCTATTTCATTGGGTGAAGATCTTTAAAAATATGAAGGCAAAGTCGAGCATTATATAGACACAAACAAAAGATACAAAAGAGTCACATACACCCATGCAGACATACAGGCCCACACACACAATATTATGCATTTCAGTCACGCTTCTTACCTTAAAAAACAAGAACGTCGGCACAGAGGTGATCTCGTACTTTTCCGACACTTCAGGAATGGTTTCGGCTTCAAGCTTCAAATAATAAAAGAAAAAAAAAAAAGGAAGAAAAAAAAAAATACAATGTTGAAGTAATTTTATTTTCATGTCCCTTTTTATGGCACGTGTTTAGAAAACCCTCGCAGGGATACTCAGGATGCTTAAAATGGACTTGAATGCAAAACTTTGCAAGTCATTTGCATTTAAATGAGACTCGCCGGGCTGCCCCTGTCATCCACTGAGCGTGCACTATGACAAAACAGGTTCAAGGGTTCTTATTTTGTTGCACATTTCAAGAGATGCCCCGAGGCGGCAAATAAAATTTTTGGTGCACTAGTGACCTAGTAAATTTTCAATCATATGCAGCTACTACTATATTGAAATCCATAAATCACTGACCCCAGTTATGTCATGATTACAGTGCTTATTTTCTGCCCAAAGCAACTCTCGCTGTTTGCTCTATTGACTAATTTCGAGAGGCAGTACATCAAGACTGACATTTGCAGCTCTCTGCAAATTATGAAGCAAAAAAAAAAAGGGGGGGGGGGGGAAGGAGTATTTCTTCAATAAGCTATTGATGTCTTGTAAATTTTGCGCTTAACCCTTCGCGCTGCAGCTCGTTTCTGAGCAGAGCAATGAGCAATAACGTTTGGTGATTCTTAAAGACAAATGGCAGGAGACAATCGAACATCAGTCCGGGAGGGAAGGGGGGGGCGAAGCAGAGGGGAGCGGAGATTTCAGGAAAGGTTTATTAAAGGAGAGAGCAAGAACAGCCATGATGTGAAAAAGTTTCTCCATCTTTGAATCTGCCCCTGCCTTCTATGGTGTAGTAAGGCTCGCTCACATTTCCATGTCCGTGAAAAACCCGTCTGTGTTTCATCCATGAAGTTGTCCGTGAACAATCAGTGTTTGGTTCACGCGTCTGTTTTTTCCCTCCTTGTGTCATCCATATTCTACGGACACTGCTTATTAATTTCCGGATCTCTCCTATCAATGGTCCATGAAACACGGACAGAAAACAGATGCCATCCCTATTGTCAGCCCAAAGACTTCCACAGTCCGCATCAAGGACTAAAGCAGTGCACACTGAACAGACACAATGGGGGACACTTATCAAGCTGTATACGTGGTGTAATATCTGTGCACCATAATGTACGACTTTTTGAGCTTCTCAGCACTCTCGCGAAGTGCAGCAAAAGGGGGCGTGGCTTAGCGGAAGGGGGCTGGCTTCGGAAGTTTTAGCTGAAGTGTACGCCAGTCTGTAGCTGGCGTAAACTTCACTTTCTGGCGCCCAGCGGGGCAGTGATGCGCCTGATTTATTCAGAGGCTTCTGCCACGTTCGCTAATTGGAACTTCTATTAAGCTGCACAATCGCGAAAAACAGACAATCTCAGTATCGAACCGAACGAGGCATAAAAGTACTGACGTCAATACCCGCTGCGTCACTGATGACACACTGCAGATTTAACCACTTGTGGACCGCCAGATGACTTTAAAGGGGTTTTCCCATCTCAGACAATAGGGACATATCGCTAGCATATGCCCCCATTATAGGATAGGTGCGGGTCCCACCGCTGGGACCCGCACCTACAATGAGAATGGAGCGGGGAAATGGACTTAGGGCGCACTGCGCATGCGCAGCCGCCATCAATTCATTTATATGGGGCCGCCGAAAAGAGCAGAGCACTGGCTCGGCTATTTCCGTCTGCCCCATAGAAATGAATAGGAGCATGGGCGGCGCATGCGCGGTGCGCTCCCGTTCACTTCTATGGGAGCAGCGCTTGGTGGTGGACGGACCCCGGGAAATCCTGGGTCCTCCAGCCACAGCGCTCCCCGCTTTATTCTCGTTGTAGGTTTGTTTTTTTCTTACTGCTTCTGCAGATGCCAGGGTCAACTGAAGATGGATGCTGGACCATAAGTATCCGGACTACATATATAAAGTCATCCACCTATACATAACACTGTACCTTTACAAATGTGACTTCAGGCTGGATCGTGGCCAGTTCAGCCATAACTTCATTCATCTGTGAACACTGAGGAGCCCATGGAGCCCAAAAATGTACAACGAGCAAAGACCTGAAAAACAGAATTAGATCGTATTAGTCAAAGGGGAAAGATTTACTAAGCAAAATGCACCAGAACCCAATTTCATACACCCTACATTAAAAGACAAGGGGGGGGTACTCTGTTGAGGATACTCATGTCTTGACCATAGTGCAGAGCGGTTAAAAAGTATGGGGGCCATTTACTATCCAGAAATATGTCTGTATTACGTGTATTTCTGGCTCAAATTGCGGCGCAAAGGTAATTTGAGCCGCAATCTGCGACTTTTCCCCATTCACGCCAGGTCTAAAAAAAGGGGGCATGACGCGGGTGGGGAAGGGTACAGGTAGACCCGTCTCATTCATCATTTTCTACATCTATTTTAGGCGTAGAAAATGGTCTAAATTTAAGTCAGCAAGAGGGTTGGCTCACCATCAGACTGGCGCGGGATATGCCGAGGTTATGTAGAGGCCGGCGCTTCTTCATAACGCCAGCTGATCCACCGCCAGCGATAGGGGTTATTAAAACCGGCGTGTAACGCTACATTTCCCCTGTGGGGGAGCTATTGGCCATGTAGATTCCAGCTGATTGCGGAGTGTCCCAGCAGTGAGGACCCTCTGCCATCAGATTATAGTCCTTCTAAGGGTCCATTCACACATCCGTTTTAACACTCCGTTTCCGTTCCGAATTAAATCGGAATGTTTTTCTGGATCCATTAATTTCAATTGCCTCCACAAAAATGCGGACACCAATCATGGTGCTGTCCAAATCATGGAATACGTTCTGTTTCCCTATTTTCCAGGATGCGGATTCTGAAAAAAAATTAAGCTTGTCCTACTTTCTGTCCGTTTTTCGGGTCCGTTGTCCATTCAAGTCAATGGATCCGCAAAAATGTGGATGACATGCACAAAACCATCCAAATGTCATCCGATTTTGCAGATCCGTTTACAGGAAACAAAAAAAAAAATTTAACTCAGCCCTCTGTGCCATGTGCTTTCTGTTTTGAGACAAGCACAACGGAAACACGGAACGGATTCGGATGCACTTTAGTACAAAAACGGAAGGTTGTACAGAAAAACGGATCCGCAAAAAAACTGAACGTTTATCTGGAAAGGTAAAAATACTGACGTGTGAATGGACCCTAATAGGTAGGGATTGTCCAAAGTCCCAAAGAAGCATGAGACAGATCGAGAGGAGTAACAGATGACCACTGTTTGTAGTCTGTACCTCTGGAGACACACAAGTCTGCGTATGAGCTGTATTCACAAAACGGTAGGTTACTTTTTTAACCAAGGTTATTTGCAAAGTGGTTTCTCCTTTCCAGAGGGATTTGTCTGTGTTAGGCCTCATGCACACAAACGTTGTTTGAGTCCGCATCCGAGCAGCATTTTTTGCGGGTCGGATGCAGATCCATTCACGTCAATGGGTCCGCAAAAGATGCGGACAGCGCTCCGCGTGCTTTCCGCATCCTTACATCCGCTCCGCGGACCTGCAAAAAAACAGAACACGTCCTATTTTTGTCCATATCACAAACTGGGTGTTACCAGCTGGGAGGGTGTCCTTACACAGTCCAATCAGTCCTGACAAGGTCAGACTGTGTAGGAACACACCCCTTCGACAACAGGAATGGTAACATCCGGTTGTCAATATGTTCATACATTTCTCAGAGGAATAACAGAGTACTGGCACAAAATACATGAAAAGATGCACCAGGATTGTTTTATTAGGTTTAATTATCTTCTAAATCGGATACGTCAGGAGAGAGGACAGGTTCTCTCTGAGGAAGACGCAGCTCCATTACCCCAGAGGCAGCCACAGACCTTAGACAGTGATCAGCCAATGACTATGCCTACATGCACTCCCAGCTCAGACTAGTATGCATGTGCTCTCATTGATCGGAATAAGGCCCCATGCACACGACCATTGTTTGTTTCCGCGTCCGTTCCGTTTTTTTTCACGGATAGGATGCTTCCCCATTCATTTCAATGGGTCCGTCAAAAAATGCGGATGGTCAACCGTTTTTGTTCCGCATTCGTGATCCGTGTTTTCATTCCGTCAAAAAAATAGTGCATGTCCTATTTTATTCACGTTTGCGGACAAGGATAGGCATTTTTACAATGGATCTGCCATAAAAATCGGATCCGTCAAAAAAAAGGTCTGTCATCTGTTTTTTTTGACGGACGCAAAATTTGCAGGAGGAGCAGACGCGGAGGCAGGCAACGGTCATGTGCATGTAGCCTAAGCCACTGCTTTGGTGGAGGCTTACTACCTGCGAGGACCCAGCATGCTGAAATCCAAGATGCACGGTCCTTTGGAGGGTTCGGACAACCTTCACCTGATGTTTATGGGCACCTTAAAGGGTCATTCCCATCTGAGGCAATGGGGGCATATCGCTAGGATATGTCCCCATTTTCTGATAGGTGCAGGTCCCACTGCTGGGACCCACACTTATATCGAGAACGGAGCCGGGGAAGTGGTGGTCGGAGCACCCCAGGTTCGGCCACCACCAAGCGCTCTCCCTTTAGGAGTTTACAGGCAGTCTGACAGCAGGGAATTCACAACGCCTTGTCGGACTAGTTCAGCTGAATGTGATGACGCCTTTTACTTCGGTTGCTTCATTCTGGAGAAAAAGTTATTTTAATCCTTATGTAAATAAGCTGTTAAGTGCACCGAGGGCGGGCCCAAGCCACTCTGTGCACACTTGCTCCTCCTGCTTCCTCTGCCAGCCCCTTCCTCTCCTTATTGATTTTATTTTTATATCGCAGCATGCACTGGTTCTGGCGTTTTTCCTCCTATAGACCCTCCGTTGTGTTTTTTATTTTTGTTGCTTAAAAAAAAAAAATTATGCAATGTTTATTGGCATTTTTTGTATAACTTTTTTTTTTTTTTAATCAGTGTTTTTTGGCCGTGCACAAAAGTGTGTGAAGGAATCCTAAAGGAACGCTCACACTGAGGCTTTAAGCAGCATTTTGAGCGGGCAGCCGTGCCAAAATTTTGCCAAAAACCCGCGGACATACATCTCAATTATTAGTAGCACTGAGGATCGTGGAGCAGAGGCTTAAGGGCTCATTCACACGAATGTATGTGTTCCGTTACGTGCATTGGGGCCGCAATTTGCGGTCCCTAATTCACGGAGTCCGTTCGTGAGGCCTCCGGGACGGATCCAGAGCCATTCTACTTGAATGGGTCCGAAACCTTCTGTTCCGCAAAAAGATAGAACATGTTCTATCTTTTTGCGGAACAGAACCCCACAGAAGCACTCCGTAGTGCTTCCATGGGTTTCCGTTCCGTGCCTCCGGATTTGAGGACCCATTATGGAAATGGAACCCATACGTTCGCCTGAATAAGCCCTAAAGCTGCAGCAACAAGGGACATGTCCTTTCCTGCCACAGCTGCAGCTTTAAGCCACCGCTCCAGATTCCACAGCACTGCCTCCCATTAAGGCCTCTTGCACACGGCCGTTGTGGGTCTGTTCCGTTTATTGGGGACCGCAATTTACAGTCCCCAATGCACAGGCAATGTCCATCTCGCGGCCGGGACGGATCGAGACCCATTCGACTTGAATGGGTCCGTGATCCGTCTGCCACGGCAAAAAAATAGAACAAGTTTTATTTTTTTGCAGTGCGGAGGCATGGACAGAAACACCGTGGAAGCGCTCTGTAGTGCTTCCGATCCACATCTCTGTGATTGCGGACCCATCGGGGAGAGCACCTGGGCCGGTGCCCATGTATTGCGGACACACTGTATACAGGCTGCAATACGGCCACGGACCCACAACGGCCGTGTACAAGAGGCCTAAGATGTATGGGAGGAAGAGAGGATGCGGCCGTCGGCGGGTTTTCAGCGAAATTTCAGCACGGATGTCTGCCCAAAATTTCCGCAAGAAATCTGCACCAAAACCGCACATAAATTGGCAGTATTTATCAAGTTTTGTAAGTGGTTTTTATGTGTTTTTTGGTGAGGTTTTGATGCAGATTTTCCGCAGATCTCACACTTCCATTAAAAAGGGTGAAATCTGCACAAGAAAAACTTAACGACAACTGACAAGCTGCAGATTTTAAAATCCGCATGGCAGGTCAATATTTCCGCACCTAAAAAAAAAAAAAGCAGGGTGTACATGAGATTTGTCTAATCCTATACACTTTGCTGGTCCTGCACTATGCTGCGGTTTTTTCGTACGGCGTCTGCACTGAAAAAACGCGCTTACTGTAAGGCCGGGGTCACACGCGACCGAATAGCTCTGAATTTGCTGTCGTCACAGATTTATAAGCGGCAAATCCACGGTGTTGTACAGTACCAGCAACGCGCAGGTGAAGTTCTGAGTTCTCATCCACAAGCTACATAAAAAATAAAAAAAATGCACCAGAAAAGCTGCAACATTTCAATTTATACAGCGGATTTCTCTTGCGGATTTCAACCTTCCCAATGCAGAGGGGGGATCTGCCGGCTTTCTACACCGACGGGAACAACCAGGTATAGGGCACAAGCTGCACTTACACAAGACGCTCACTACTTAACACTTATTTCGGCTTTGATATGATGATTTTTGTCTATTTTTGCCCACATATAGTATATTCTAAAAAGGAGCAAAGTCGGCATATTTGCAGGTTTTTCCAGGACCTAGCACCTAACACTTTTTTTTATATATCATGGCACTGGAATCAGGAGACCGATGCTAATGCATGGGAGTCTAGGAGAAAAGCAATCTAACGATCGCTTGTTATAGTTCACTATGTGAACTATTAAAAAGTGTAAAAAAGAAAGTGTAAAAAAAAAAGTTTAAAAATAAAAAGCAATTAAATTAAAATATAAAAATTCTAATCACCCCCGCTTTCCCAAAAATTAAAATTAAAATAATAAACATAAATAATCACCGCGAGCAGGTAAAGAGCGACGTGTACGATGGTGTCGGACCCCCGGTGATCTGATATTGCGGACCTATCCTGAGGCTGGGTCATCATACAGGAAACCGGCCAACCCCTTTAAAGGCTACATCGGGCTGCAGTCACATCTGCTGGCGTTTTGCCTTTTCAGAGGAGTTTTTTTTAGGTAAAACACCAGCTCCAGATGTTAGCGGAATGCAGGGCAGACAAGCGCCTTGGTTCATTAGGTGGTGGGGGGTTCCAAAACACAGCATGCCGGGGCTCTTGGTGGTTTTATCCGGCATTGTGACGTCACCTTTTCTATAGGGCAGGGACGCGCCACCTGGGGGGGCTGTCGGAGGATGCCTATGACGAGGCGTGCCTGCACATGAGGTAGAGACTGCTCCAAAGCTCTTACTCCTCATTAATGTCCATTTTCAGACATAAATGATAGCCGTCCTCGCCACTGGCAAATTTACTAACACCACCTGTGGGATAAAATATTGGTGCATGGCCGTTCAAAAAGCTACAAAAAGGGGTCGCCACAAACTAGCATAAATGACCCCCATTGTTTCCACAAAGAAGCCTAAAAAAAACTCCACAAATAGCACTGCAAAAAAAAAAAATGCTAGTGGTTATTCTTGCGTTTTTACAACCTGGAAAAAAATGCCAATTCCAAATGAGTGCTTGTGGGGACCCTGATAATGTCATATACTCCACTCACAGCCACAGCTGCTCCAAACAAATCCCCCTGCTGTTCTGTAAGCCCCCCGATTAGGGTACTTTCACACTAGCGTTAGTGTGATCCGGCAGGTAGTTCCGTCGTCCGAGCTGCCTGCCGGATCCGCCGTTAAGTGTGACAACTGACAGCATTTGTAGACGGATCCGGATCCGTCTACAAATGTATTGCAAGAATGGATCCGTCTCTCCGCTTGTCATGCGGATGGACGGATCCGTCCTGCACTCTTTTTTACAGCTTACCCGGTCTGCGCATGCGCAAACCGGAAGGACGGATCCGGCACTAATACAAGTCAATGTAAATGAATGCCGCATCCGCCATTCCGGCGACTGATCAGGCATTTTGGACGGACATAATACTGCAGCATGCTGCGGTATTATGTCCGGCCAAAACGCCTGACAGTGACTGAACGGAAGGCATACTGATGCAAACTGAACAGATTTCTATCCATTCAGATTGCATGGGGATATGCCTGATCAGTTCTTTTCCGGCATAGAGCTCTTTTGACGGAACTCTATGCCAGAAAAGAATAACGCAAGTGTGAAAGTACCCTTAAACATTAATGGCCTATGCCGAGAATAGCAAAAAAAAGGGGGTCAGTCAGCACATCCCAATGTGCAGGTGCACGTCGCCATGGCCAGAAACATAAAGGAAAAGGACAATGCAGCAGCACTCTGCAGACACAAACAAAGTACAATAAGGCCATAATCATAGAAAACAACGCTACGCTTAGGTAGCAAATTTGAGATTCTTGGCAAATACATTTTGTACAAAATTATTTGGGCCCGTCTGCCAAACGTCAAGGCGATCTCTATCAGACGGGAACCTAACACTAAATGCTACCCGTTATGTGCCATAACGGCCACATTAAAATTCAGGGAGTGCAGGTTCCACATGCATGCTGGGTCCACTCCGTTTTTTACCATAGGCTGATTTTAATTAGAGTAAGTATAAGGCCTCATGCACACGACCGTTTTTTTATGCTGTCCGCAAAAAGGGTTCCGTTGTTCAGTGATCCGTGTCCGTTTTTGCCTTTTGTTGTGTTTCCATGTGTCTTCCGTTTTTTTTAGAGGACATGACCCAAAAGATTTTACCGAAAGACAGGCTGACAATTTTTCCCAAGTGCCTGCCAAGGGATCCGCAAAAAAAACGGACACGGAACGCGGATGACACACGGATGGCCATCCGCATTTTTTTACGGACCCATTGACTTGAATGGGTCCGTGAACCGTTTTTCACGGACAAGAATAGGACAGGTTATATTTTTTTGACGGACTGGAATCACGGACACGGAGGACAAACGGTGCATTTGCCGAGGTTTCCACGGACCCATTGAAAACCAATGGGTCCGCAGAAAATCACGAAAAACGGAGCAACGGACACGGAATCAAACAACGGTCGTGTACATGAGGCCTAAAGCTGTAGCCTGCCCTCAGAGTGGACCCAGCATGCATAACAGGTAGGATTTAGTATTAGGTTTCCGTCTGATAGAGATCGCCTTGACGTTTGGCAGACGGACACAAATAATTTTGTACAAAATGTATTTGCCAAGAATCTCAAATTTGCAAAATAAGCGTCGCATTAGCATCAGAATGTTTTCTATAATTATGGCATTATTGTACTTTGTCTGCGGAGTGTTGCTGCATTGTTTCTTTCTCTGTGCCAAAAATAGGTCACCAATGCAAAGTCCTAGAAAACCCCTGGTGTTAGGACAGTATAGACGCACTCCAGTTACTGGCCAGCATTCTGAATGCAGCTCTGCAGGTAAATAGAGCGTAGGACATGAGAAAACGCAAAGCGGCATAGCTGTCCGGCAGGCTGTTCCGGTGGGTGAAGACAGAGCCTCCCGGATCCGTCATGCCACAAGTACCCGTGTGCTGCTGCTCCGTCCCCATTGACTATAATGGGGTGGGGGGCGGAGCTACAGCGCAGCACGGCAGTGCACAGCCGGAGATCGCCGGACTAAAAGTACTGCAGGTCCGACTTTTTAGTCCGGCGATCTCTGCCGTGCTGCGCTGTAGCCCACCCCATAATAGTCAATGGGCAGCACGGCAGTGCACGGGTACTTACCGCATGGCGCATCCGGCAGGCTGTTCACCCGCCGAAACAGCCTGCCGGATAGCCATGCCGCTAGTGTGAAAGTACAATCACAGATATTGTGGGATGTGCTAAAATATAACTTTTATTGATGTGTCAATAACGCTAGTGTGAAAGTAGCCTAAAGGGACCTACAGACTTAGAGGAGACACGTTCAAGGGGTTGTCCTACAGCGATTACTCATCCACTGTCCTCGGGATAGGACTGGTGACAAGTGTCCGACCGCTGCTCTCCGTTTGATTGGAGCACCATTCACCTCTAGGAGACTGCCAGACATCGCAATGTATAAGCGGTCGGCTATCTCTGGCGGCCCCAAAGAGCTGGACGCAGCAGCGGTGTGCATGTGTGACCACCGATCCATTCAGAAGGGGGGGCATGGGCTCCCAATCTCATGATCACCAGGGGCCCCAATGGTTAGACCCCCGCTGATCAGACCCATCTCCGATCCGAAACTACAACTACCAGAATCTTCCTTTCACTTCTATGGGAGTTGCAAGAACTGCTGAGTAAGTGTGCACGTTGGGAGTTGTAGTTTCACAGTCATAGCAGCTGGACTGCCGAAGGTTGCCAACCCCTGCCCTATCCGATGCATGCATCCATAAGCCCCACTGTGAACCCCCTTTTGTGGGATAATTCCATGAAAATCAGGCAGGCCGGGTGGCGTACCATGTATTTTTTTCCCCCAGCATGGGAGCCTACGGCATTGTTCACACAGTGTATTATAGAGGCGGGAAATGACGTGTATTTCAATAGAAATCGGCATCGGACATCCACAGGTTTTCGGACTTTTTTGCGTGTATATTTTACCGCCTCTTCGATGACGACCATCTTCAGAGCGTGTCCCTAATTTTGAAATCCGCACCATAAAAATATGCGCCGTGTGGACGACAGCAGGTACCTGCCGGTGACATCATGTGAACCATGGCTATCATGAGTGACGTATGCGGCACCTGTCAGAGGTGACATGCCTGCAATGTGCAGCCCAGTGTGAACAGAGCCTTATAACGGTATTATACCCAGTGCGCTGTACACATGCGGAATGGGGCGCAGAGGCATGCTGGGACTTGCAGTTCCACAATACTCAAAGGCCAGACAGCCCTACAGTGCCCCCCGCACACCTGACCCCCCCCTATCACGGCTGCCGCACTGATGTCACCTCATGGTGGTCGCCCCTCCTCATACACAGTATGCCCCCTCTCCGCCGCACACGTACTTGTCACTCTTCTGTAACAGCTCCTCAAAATGCCCCACGGAGCCGACCTGCAACACCGCCGCCATGTTGCCGGGAAGTGCAGCACACCGGAGCGCCGAGCGATCGATCCGGGACTAGAAGTGTCTATGCGCCTGACCACTGCCAGAGCCCCGCCTCTAGGACGGCCAGACCTTACTGGCCGAGCGCAGAGATCGGGATGCGCCGTGTGCGTTGCGGTGCAGGGAGGCGACTTCTCTCACTTCCCAGATCTGAGCCATGAAATAAAGCTTTAGAGGGGGGAGGATTCGGAAAACGTCCGGGTAGAGGGGGGAGGATTCGGAAACCTTCCGGGTAGAGGGGGGAGGCAGGCGAAACGGACTGACTCCAAGTTCCTGGATATGAAAACAGTGGACATGCTGACGGGCTCCTTTATATGGAGGACTTTCATGACATGGTCCTCTCCTGACCTGTCTGATTTAGTAAATACTTATGGATTTCCCATGAAATAACAATTCTATAGTATATTTTGAAAACTTTGTGCCCTATTGTTCCTCCTATAGATAAATGGAAAACTGGGTGTTACCATTCCGGGTGTTCATAAGGCTGAGTGTTACCCCACGTAATCTGACACTGTTAGCACTGATTGGGCTGCGTAGGGATTCCACGTTTGACAAAAGTAAAAGTAACACCCAGTTTTCAATTTAGCTATGCATTTCCAGGAGGAATAATTGAGGAACAGCACCACATTATTTCATGGGAAATATAAGTAATAAGCAAAGCAGACATATCAGAAGGATGTAGCTTTCTTTTTTTTATATATCTGCAAGCCGCTTACAGGCCTCACATAGACTACAAGGACAGAACGCCCATTGCTCCATCTGGTCCCATTGGATATGGATGTAGCAGAGTGGAGTCTGTTGAGGTTAGGTCTGCACTATTTGGGCAACACACTTGACCTTTAGGGCTCATGCCCACGAGCGTAATGGCTCAGCCGGTCCACAATATACGGGCACTGGCCGTGTCCACTCCATGGTGCGGCTGCAGACCCATTGACTTGAAGGGGTCCGCAATCTGCAACATACGACCGGACATAGGACTTCACTGATCCTTTGCGGGGCAGAGGCACAGAGCGGAAGCGCTACTAGAGCTTATGTGGACTTTCAGGTCCTCCGCACCGCAAAAAGATAGAACGTATTCTGTGTTTGGCCGTATCTTGTGGAACGAGGACCCATTCAAGTCAACGCAGTGCACAGCACCAGTGCCCGCGCATCGCGGTCCGCAGCGTGGGCATGAACTGCATCAAATAAATATGAACCTACAGCGCCTAATGCATTCCAGGCTTCAGAGCTTTTCACCATTTTCACATGTTGTGACCTTCTGCTAAAATGATCCAGTCTCCCCATCGTTCTGCACCCAGTACTTCATGAGAAAGCGAAAACTATTTTATCAAAAAGGAAAAAACAAAAAATTTGTGCTGCGCTGAAAGTTCCCAGGAGCACAGCGGCCTCCAGAATGGTAACTGGAGAAGTTTGGAATAACCAGGACTCTTCCGAGAGCTGGCAGCCTCACCAAACTAAGTAATTGGGAGAGAAGGGGCTCGGTGACCCGACGGTCAGATGGGAGAAACGTCCGGAAGGTCCACCATCACTGAGGCTCTCCACCAATCAGAGGGCCAGGAAGAAGCCTCTTCTCAATAAAAGGCGCGTGAAAGTTGCCTGGAGTTTGCAAAAAAGCAGTTAAAGGGGTTGTCCCATCTCAGATAATGGGGGGATATCGCTAGGGTATGCCCCCATTGTCTGTCTCCCTATTGAGGCCGCACCACAGCACTCGACATTCTGATAAACCTGGGACACGATCGGCCCTGGGGGCGGCACAATGCAGATACAGACCTAACCTATTTGGCTGGATGTTACATGGCCCTGTATAGCTGGCTGCTACATGGTTAATCACAGTGCTTTCAGAAAGTCTTCAGACTCTTTCACTTTTTTTATATTTTATCTTGTGTGCTAAAATGAAAACAAAAATTCAAGTGTTTCCCCATCATTCTGCACTCAGCATCTCCTAATAAGGCCCCATGCACACGACCGTTGTTTGTTTCCGCATCCGTTCTGTTTTTTTTCACGGATAGGATGCTTCCCCATTCATTTCAATGGGTCCGTCAAAAAATGCGGATGGTCAACCGTTTTTGTTCCGCATCCGTGATCCGTGTTTTCATTCCGTCAAAAAAATAGTGCATGTCCTATTTTTTTCACGTTTGCGGACAAGGATAGGCATTTTTACAATGGATCTGCCATAAAAATTGGATCCGTCAAAAAAAACGGTCCGTCATCCGTTTTTTTTGACGGACGCAAAATTTCAAGGAGGAGCGGAGGCAGGCAACGGTCGTGTGCATGTAGCCTAAGAAAGTGAAAACAGAATGTTAGAAATATTTGCTAATTTATTAAAAGTAAAAACTAAAATCTTGTGTTGACATAAGTACTCGGCCCCTTCACTTAGTTGAAGCCCCTTTGGCAGTGATTACCGCCTCTGGTCTTCTTCGGTATAATGACACAAGGTTTGCACACCTGGATTGCGTTTTTTTCGGAAATTCCTCTCCTCGGATCCTCTCAAGCTCTGTCAGGTTGGATGGGAACTGTCGTTGGACAACCATTCTCAGGTCTCTCCAGAGATGTTCAATTGGGTTCAGGTCAGGACTCTGACTGGGCCATTCAAGAAAATTCACAGGGTTGTCCCTAAGCCACTCATATGTTGTCTTGGCTTTGTGCTTAGGGTCATTGTCTTGTTGAAAGGGGAAACTACAGCCAGGGGCGTAGCTAGAAATGACTGGGCCGCATAGCAAAACATTTTTATGTTAAGTGCCATCCACAGATCCCCCTTCAGTGTCATCCACAGACCCCCCCCCCTTCAGTGTCATCCACAGATCCCCCCCTCAGTGTCATCCACAGATCCCCCCTCAGTCATCCACAGATCCCCCTCAGTGTCATCCACAGATACCCCCTTCAGTGTCATCCACAAATCCCCCCTTGAGTGTCATCCACAGATCCCCCCTCAGTGTCAGATCCCCCCCTCAGAGTCATCCACAGATCCCCCTTTCAGTGTCATCCACAGATCCCCTCCTCAATGTCATCCACAGATCCCCCCCTTAAGTGTCATCCACAGATCTCCCTTAAGTGTCATCCACAGATCCCCCCTTCAGTGTCATCCACAGATTCCCCCCCTCAGTGTCATCCACAGATCCCCCCCTTAAGTGTCATCCACAGATCCCCCCTTAAAGGGCTTCTGTCACCCCCCAAAAGTCATTTTTCTTTTTTGTGCTTAGTAAAATCCTTATAGGGCGATTATTCTATATATACTCTTTTTACCTTCCTCAGTGCGCCTGCGCCGATGACCTCACATCTACACCCGGAAGAGAAGTCGACGGCGACTTCTCTTCCGGGTGTAGATGTGACGTCATCGGCGCAGGCGCACTGAGGAAGGAGCGGCCGAGCAGCGTCCTCCTCTCAGTGAACTGAAGACTAGGACGGCGCAGGCGCGCGATTTGGAACTGAGACAGGGCCAGCCAGAGGAGGAGAGCGCTCGCTGGCCCTGTCACTCAACAGGAGGAGGGGGCGTTTTTTGGAAAGGAGGATGCGGCGGCTACCAGCAAGTAACCGCCCTACTTGCTGGTAGCAAGGTAATTTACATATTTAAAAAGTGCGTTTTTTAGCTAAATTAACCCCCCTTCAGTGTCATCCACAGATCCCCCCCTCAGTGTCATCCACAGATCCCCCCCCCTCAATGTCATTCACAGATCCCCCTTCAGTGGAGAGAGAAGCGCCGTAATCTCACACAGGCGCACTGGTAGAGGCATCGAAGTGCGCATGCGCCGTCTTCATGGCCTCTGGCAGTGCGCCTGTGCGAGATTACGGCGCTTCTCTTAAATTACTGAGGCAAGTGCAGTGAATAAATTAGCTAGGAGGCGGCGCTGGGAGGGGAAGAGCGCCAAGTGGCGTAGGGCCCCATAGCCATTGCTATGGCTGCTATGGCGATCCCTACGCCACTGCCTTCAGCCCGATCTGAGGTCCAGAGCCCTCTGGATCAGGTTTTCATTAAGAATATCTCTGTACTTTTCTCCATTTATCTTTCCCTCAACCCTGACCAGTCTCTCTGTCCCAGCCAGGGGCGTAGCTAGAAATGACTGGGCCCCAAAGCAAATTTTTGTATTGGGCCCCCCCCCTACCCGCGCGTTTCGCTCCCCCTCTATAATGTGCCAGCCATATAGCCCCCCTATAATGTGCCAGTACTCAGCCATATAGCCCCCCCAGCCCCCCTATAATGTGCCAGTAGCCAGCCATATAACCCCCCTATAATGTGCCAGTAGTCAGCCATATAACCCCCCCTATAATGTGCCAGTAGTCAGCCATATAAACCCACCCTATAATGTGCCAGTAGCCAGCCATATAGCACCAGATGCCCCCATAGTGCTCCTCTCCCCATAGTGCCCCCTATAATGTGCCAATATCAAGTGCCTCTGTCTTCCCCCATCCCAATATCATAGTGCCATCCTCTCCCCTGCCCCCTAATGTGTGTGCCAATATGAAGTGCCTATCTCCCCCCCATTTGCCAATATCATAGTGCCAATAGCACCCTCCTCCCCTGTGGCAGTAAAGTAAAAGTCCAGTATTTAAAAAAAAAAAACAACACATATACTTACCTCCATGTTAGGCAAGCCTCATTTATCCTGTCTTTCAGAAAAGTTTGTGAGGGGAATCGAACCTGTGACCATTAGGATGAAAGGCAAGACACTTACCACAAGACTATATCAGCTGCATAGCCAGGTAGCTAAAAAAAAATAAGACCTCTAGATAAGGAGAACTTTGATAGTGTATCTATACACATTACAGCTGCCCCAACACACCAAGCTCTGCTACATCCATATACAATGTGCTGGTGCAGCTGTAATGTGTTTGGATACACTATCAAAGTTCTCCACATCTAGAGGTCATATTTTTTTTTTTTTTTTTTTTAAAGCTATCTAGCTATGCAGCTTATATGGCCTTGTGGATAAGTGTCTTGCCTTTGAACCTAATGGTTACAGTTTCGATCCCCAGGGCAAGCTTTTCTGAAAGAAAGAAAAAATAAGTTTTAAAAAGACAAGGGCGAGAGGACACTGCGATTCACTCTGTAATTAGCGATCGGGAGAGGAGTGAGGACACGTGCTGATTACCCAGGGGAGTAGAGAAGTGAGGACAACACGTGCTTGCCGGGCCCCCTGTAAGCCCGGGCCCCGAAGCAGCTGCTTCCCCTGCTTCCCCGGTAGTTACGCCCCTGGTCCCAGCCACTATGATGAGCAGGGCCTGGTTTAGTCCAGACTTGACGGCTAGAATTAAAGCCAAAAAGTTCATCCTTGGTTTCAATAGACCAGAGAATCTTGTTTATCACAGTCTGAGAGCCCTTTAGGTGCCTTCTTTTCACGTGTATTTTACTGAGGAGAGGCTTCTTTCTGGCCAAAGCCCAGATTGGTGCGGTGCTGCAATGATGGTTGACTTTCTAGAATTTTCTCCCATCTGCACACACCATCTTTGGAGATCAGACAGAGTGACCATTGGGTTCTTGGTCACCCATCTTCACAAGACCCTTTCGCCCGATTACTTAGCTTGGGTGGGTGACCAGCTCTGGGTTTTCCAAAGTTTGTCTATTTAAGAATTATGGAGACCACTATGCTCTTGAGAACTTTCAATGCAGCAGAAATGTTTTTCTCCCCTTCTCCAGATCTGTGCCTCCACACAATCCTGTCTCTGAGCTCTACAGGCAGTTCTTTCCACCTCACGTCTTGATTTTTCCTCTGATATGCATTGTCAGCTGTGAGACCTTATATAGACAGGGCTGTGTCTATCCAAATCATGTCCAATCAAGGTACAGAAACATCTCATAGATGACCAAGAGAAATGGGGGACCCCCAGAGATAAATTTTGAGTGTCATGACAAAGGGTATGAATTCTTATGTCCATGTGAAGAATTATGGAGACCACTATGCTCTTGAGAACTTTCAGTGCAGCAGAAATGTTTTTCTCCTCTTCTCCAGATCTGTGCCTCCACACAATCCGGTCTCTGAGCTCTAGAGGCAGTTCTTTCCACCTCATGTCTTGGTTTTTCCTCTGATACGCATTGTCAGCTGTGAGATCTTATATATATATATATCTATATATGTGTGTGTGTCTGTCCAAATCATGTCCAATCAAAGTGTAGAAACATCTCGTAGATGATTAAGAGAAATGGGGGACCCCCAGAGATAAATTTCAAGTGCCATAGCCAAAGGTATGAATTCTTATTCTACTTAGGTCCATGTGAATTTTTAGTTTTTCCTTTTTAATAAAATTGCAAACATTTATAAACTTCTGTTTTCACTTTCTCATTATGGGATATTGGGTGCACAAGGCCGCAACAAAATGTGAAAAAAAATAAAATGAAAGGGTCTGAAGACTTTCCGAAGGCATTGTATAATAGTAATAAATTGTAAACTCTAAACGTGAAATAAGATGCTTCCTTCCACCTCTTCCCGAGCGACATTCTCCAAGATACTTCTCATTGAACAATCTGTTGGGGGGGACAAGCCTTTCTCCGGCTCCCCAGCGCATTTTGATCAAAGATGCAGCAGGGGAAGCACATCTGGCCATTCCTCAGAGGTGGGCGAAGCATCCAGACACATAGCAGTCAGTAGGGTCGTTTTTTTATGCAGACTGTGTCATTTTGATATTTTCGCAATCCCTCATCTCATTACCTAATTTATTACAGGAAATTGAAGGGTTCAGAAGCCTCTCTGGAATTAAAGTCAATTATGACAAGTCTAATATTCCTATCTAAATCTTTCCTCTCACAAAGGAAAGTGCATCCAAATTAACACTGTCTAGAAAATATCTGGGGATAAATAATATTAATCCCCCATTCCACTTCATACGGCATTCGTCTCTGCTATCACTGCAAGCTGGAAATGTCTTCAAGGTAGACTTTGAGGATATTACGATGTGGGATGGCAGTGTTTGGTTACATAGAGATTATTATGCTGATGCGCTGTTTTAGTGATAGTTATTAAAATGTGAAAAAGTGACTTTTACTTAGCTTTATGTGATTCAGCTCTTCACTATATATTTTAATTTATGAGATTATGGGAAGCTCTTAACCTCATGGCTGATCCACTTTTTAAAGGTGACTCCAGTGTGGCCCATGATCCCTGTTAGACTTTACTAGGCCATAATCATGATGTGCTATGCGTACCATGGCAGCTGGACACTGTCAGTGATGTTAGTACAGTATATTTTGCTTTATAAGATGCACCTAGGGTTTAGAGGAGGAAAATCAGAAAAAATATATTTGTAATTAGACCTCAGATCAGACCCCCAATCCTCATCAGACCTCAGATAGGACCCCCAATCTTCATCAGACCTCAGATCAGACCCCCAATCTTCATCAGACCTCAGATCAGACCCCCAATCTTCATCAGACCTCAGATCAGAGCCCCCAATCTTTATCAGTCCCCCAGTGTTCATCAGACTTAAGATCAGACCCCCAATCTTCATCAGTCCCCCAGTGTTCATCAGACTTCAGATCAGAGCCCCCAATCTTCATCAGTCCCCCAGTGTTCATCAGACCTAAGATCAGACCCCCAATTTTCATCAGACCCCCAGTGTTCATCAGACCTAAGATCAGACCCCCAATCTTCATCAGACCCCCAGTGTTCATCAGACCTCAGATCAGAGCCACCAATCTTCATCAGACCCCCAGTGTTCATCAGACCTAAGATCAGACCCCCAATTTTCATCAGACCCCCAGTGTTCATCAGACCTAAGATCAGACCCCCAATCTTCATCAGTCCCCCAGTGTTCATCAGACCTAAGATCAGACCCCCAATCTTCATTAGACCTCAGATCAGACCCCCAATCTTCATCAGACCCCCAGTGTTTTTCAGACCTAAGATCAGACCCCCAATCTTCATCAGACCCCCAGTGTTCATCAGACCTAAGATCAGACCCCCAATCTTCATCAGACCTAAGATCAGATCCCCAATCTTCATCAGACCCCCAGTGTTCATCAGACCTAAGATCAGACCCCCAGTGTTTATCAGACCCCCAGTATTCATCAGACCTCAGAACAGACCACCAATCTTCATCAGACCACCAGTGTTCATCAGACCTAAGATCAGACCCCCAATCTTCATCAGACCCCCCAATCTTCATCAGTCCCCCAGTGTTCATCAGACCTAAGATCAGACCCCCAATCTTCATCAGACCCGCAGTGTTCATCAGACCTAAGATCAGATCCCCAATCTTCATCAGACCCCCAGTGTTCATCAGACCTAAGATCAGACCCCCAGTGTTTATCAGACCCCCAGTATTCATCAGACCTCAGAACAGACCACCAATCTTCATCAGACCACCAGTGTTCATCAGACCTAAGATCAGACCCCCAATCTTCATCAGACCCCCCAATCTTCATCAGTCCCCCAGTGTTCATCAGACCTAAGATCAGACCCCCAATCTTCATCAGTCCCCCAGTGTTCATCAGACCTCAGATCAGACCCCCCAATCTTCATCAGTCCCCCAGTGTTCATCAGACCTAAGATCAGACCCCCAATCTTCATCAGACCCGCAGTGTTCATCAGACCTAAGATCAGACCCCCAATCTTCATCAGACCCCCAGTGTTTATCAGACCTAAGATCAGACCCCCAGTGTTCATCAGACCCCCCAATCTTCATCAGTCCCCCAGTGTTCATCAGACCTAAGATCAGACCCCCAATCTTCATCAGACCGCCAGTATTTATCAGACCTAAGATCAGATCCCCAATCTTCATCAGACCCCCAGTGTTCATCAGACCTAAGATCAGACCCCCAGTGTTTATCAGACCCCCAGTATTCATCAGACCTCAGAACAGACCACCAATCTTCATCAGACCACCAGTGTTCATCAGACCTAAGATCAGACCCCCAATCTTCATCAGACCCGCAGTGTTCATCAGTAGGGTGGTAATGTCCAAATTTGCATTTTTGGCTCAGAAAAGAGGTACCAAAAGTGAAATCACTTGAGCAACGTAATTTATAAAAACATAGGAAACGTATTAGTATCACACATAAATTCTTATGCATTAAGGGTACGGCGACACTGGTTATGGCCAGGTTCACAGAGTAGCGGTGATCCCGTAAAAATGCGCCATGTTGGATTTCTTGACAGGTGTGACGATCCCAGTCATTTTTATGGGATCACCGCTACTCTGCGAACCTGGCCACGGCAGCGTCTTGTCTCACGTGTAGTTGTATCCTCAAAGTAAAACATTTCTATCTATAGGTGAAGAATTTCTCATTTAAAGGGATACAAAGAATAAAGTAAAAAAAAAGTATCTGGAATGCACACAGTTATTTCAACTATTTTGATGCAAAAAAAAAAAGAAAATCCACTTTTATTTTCATCCACTTGAGCTTCATTACTCACCTCTCTGCAGCAGTGGTCTCTACACTTTCTGTAGGGGCAGCAGCTCATCAGTGTGACCCCCTATCTCCCAGGAGTGGATTGCAGATGTCTCTTGCAGATTCTGCTTCCCCAGTTGATGAAGCTCTTTTTTGGGGGTCTTCCTCCTCTGGATAGAAATAGTCCCTCCGCTCATAAATAGCACTATGGTATGCAGTCCCCCCATTTTCTTCTCCGGTGTCTGAAGAGATATAACATATCCGACTCTGAAGGCAGGAGATAGACCAGAATTCTGGCCACAGGAGAAACAGCAGGGGGCGCTATCAGAGAGGAAAATGTACATAAAAGGCCTAACAATATTTTATAGTATATTGCTATAATACTTCATTTGAAATGTCCTGTTCGTTGCATATTAATACTTTTCCTGGGTTAACCCCTTTAGGGCTACTTTCACACTTACGTTGTTAATTCCAGTATTGAGATCCGGCAGACGATCTCAATATCGGCATTAAACTGATCCGTTTTGATTTTGCACATCACGATGCATCTTAGGATCCGGTTGTGTGAAATCAAAATGGAAAAAAATAGATTTTCTAAGCTCCTAAAAAAACGGATCAGTCACCATTGACTTATTTTGCTTTTTGTCGCGAGACAAATGTCGTCGTGTGAACGTAGCCTTAGCCCTCAAAAAGGCTCGCCCCACCCCTGCCCCTACAGCCGATTACTACATCCAGCTGCTCAAGCAACATTACATATGGTGCATCCACACCTTTCCCCTTTTACACCCGCTACGATCAGCTCTCTCCTCCACTCGGTTACCATGGCAGCCAGGACGCTGCTGAAGTCCTGGCTGCCATGGTCAGCTCCCTGCCGCTGTGTGTACTATGCACAGGGCAGCAGGGAGAGTGCGGGATCCCATTCACCCTAATAGAGCTCTATCAGGGTGAATAGGACAAGGGATCAAAAGACCCCAGGTTCTAGCCCCAAAGGGGGTAAATAGTTATTTAATAAACTATAAAAAAAAAAAAAACACACCAAAAGATTAAGTATAAATCACCCCTTTTCCCAATTTTACATATAAAATATATAAACAATAAGTAAATAAACCTATCACATATTGCCACGTCCGAAAAGTCCAAACTATTAAAATATAAAAAAAATCTCCTATGCGGTAAACCCCATAACAAAAAAATTTAAACTGCATGATTCGCCATTTTTTTGTCCCCTTGTCCCCCCAAAAATAGGATAGGACTGTTCGATTATGGGCCGGACGTTCCAGAAAATGCAGAACGCACGCGGCTATTTTTGATGTTTTTATTTTTTCCGCGTGGTTTTGAATGGTATCGAGTACCGCAATACTTTTTTATGGTATCGAAACCGAATCAAAATTTTGGTGTCGAAACAACCCTAATATGGGTAATGCAAGTAATTATTAAAACCCCTTCTGATATGACCAGGCAGGTACAGGCAGGGACGTAGCTATAGGGGGTGCAGAGGTACAGTCGCTACCGGGTGCAGGAGCCTGAGGGGCCCAAAGACCCCTCTTCTGCCACACAAGAAGACTCCGGTATTATAGAAAGTGGTCAAGTTACACCTCTGGCTGGTGGGAAGGGGTTAGGTCAAGAATTTGGTATGGGGGGGGGGGGGGGGGGGGGCGGTTTAGGCAGCAGGAAGGCTATGTGCTTCTCTTTCCCTGGCCACAAAGCATTGAGGGAAGGGGGCCCAAGCTGAACTCTTGCACCATGGCCCCTGGAAGACGCACCTGACTCACTCGGGTTCCTGATCTCCTTTCTCCTCCACTTCTGGTGGACCTGCCGTGTGATATGCCATCTACAGGAATGTCACCACGGCCCGCCATGCAGTGACCTCAGCGGTGACGTGTGAAGGCACTGCGCAGGACCGCCGTCACCTCTGAGGCTATTGATTGGACAGCAGCTTTGATGGTTCAGCAGAGACCGGAAGCGGAGGAGAAGGGAGTTTAGTTTCTTTAAAGGGGTTGTGTCACGTCAGTAAGTGGCATTTATCATGTAGAGAAAGTTAATACGAGGCTCTTACTAATGTATTGTGATTGTCCATTTTGCCTCCTTTGCTGGCTGGATTCATTTGTCCATCACATTATAGACTGCTCGTTTCCACTGTTACGACCACCCTGCAATCCATCAGCGGTGGTCGTGCTTTTACACTATAGTAAAAAGTACAGGCCTCTTTGGTGGCCGGGACTGTGGGAGCGCACATAGGCTGGTGCTTTTCCTATAGTGTACAAGCGCGACCACCGCTGTTGGATTGCAGGGTGGTTGTAACCATGTAAACAAGCAGTGTATAACGTGATGGAAATATGAATCCAGACAGCAAAGGAGGCAATATGGAGAATGACAATACATTAGTAAGAGCATTGATGCCATTTGTTAAAGGGGTTGTCCGGGTTCAGAGCTGATCCCGGACATACCCATTTATTCACCCCAGCAGCCCCCCTGATATTAGCATCGGAGCATCTCCTGCTCGATGCGCTCCCTTGCCCTGCGCTAGATCGCGCAGGGCAAGGCCTCTTTTGTTTACAGTAACACACTGCCTGGAGGAAGCTTCCGCAGGCAGTGTGTTCGGTGACGTCACCGGCTCTGATTAGCGTGCTTAGCGCTGCCCTAGCCATTTTACAGGCTAGGGCAGTGCTAAAGCCCGCCCATCAGTGCTGGTGACGTCACTGGGCTTCCTGGCAGCCCCACGGAGAGCCCGCTTCGTCACCGGAAAACGCCTTTGCCTTGCGTGATCTATCACAGGGTTAAGTAGAGCATCGGAGCATGCACTGCTCCGATGCTGAAGTCAGGGGGGCTGCCTGGGTGAAAATGGAGGTATGTCCGGGTTCTGCACTGAACCTGGACAACCCCTTTAAACTGAGACAACCCCTTTAAGCAAAACTCTTGGTAAAGTTGGTTTACTCAATGCACCGGAACAATAGGAAATGGTTACAAAGGAAGTACAGAACTTCTTGCGTTTCGCCCAACTTTTGAAAATCGCAAAGAGGGACAATATATGCCGGTGCGCATCGCTGCAATTCTTTTCATACTAGGCCACGCCTCTAACTCCGCCCAAAGCCTAATTACTGACCCCGTCACGGCTGCAGCAGCCGGGGATCGGTGAGTGTACGTTCCTGTAGTTTTTTACAGCACGTTGCGCTCCTTGGACTATTTTATTTCTTGCTCTTCAATATCCATTCACATATTAGCACATAAATCATCGGATTATAGATGTTTTTAGGGAGAAATTGAACAAAATAATGAAGTTCTGGTCTAATATACAGGTAGAAACCATACAGATAGTTTAGGAAGGAGCAATTTAGTAAATTTATTAATGCACATTTATGTATTAATTCCCCAGGTCAAAAAGAGGGACATTTAAGAATCAAAGTGGGACCGAGGGTCAAAAAGAGGGACTATCCCTCCAAAAGGGGCATGTTCTAGGTTCCCCATTTGTGTCAATTATACAAATATACACCCCAAAGAATGGCGCCAACAAGGACCCTAATCATTCGGGTTCCGTCACAGAATCCGTTCTGCAGGAGGAGCCACTTCTCGGCGCTATCCGCCAGAGGCACGGGACACCAGGGGTTAAGTACTCCTCTCCGCGAGCTCCCGCTTCCCTGGCTCGTGACGTCACTGCCTTTGAACGCCGCGCGCTGATTGGCTGGGAGCAGGGCCGGCTGATACATTGTAACACTATCCACGCTCTGAGCGGCGGGTGGGCCCCCAGCGGGCGCGGAGAGGAGCTGCTCCCGGGGTCTCCTCACTTACATCAGGACGTGCGGAAGAAGGTGGGTGGTTTCATCCGGGGGCGGTAAGTGGTCTTCACGCTCCCTTGCTACAATGGGTTGAACCAGTCTTGGGCAAAATTCCTGTAATCTGCTTGTGGCTTAGGGGGGGGTCGGATAGGAGTTGTAGTCCTCCTCTTCGATGAGACATTCGGGACTAAATGCAATAGGCATGTGGTGTCTATCCCAGCCCTAGGGTTGATGCTGCTGACTGCACGTGTCTGTGAGCCCTTTGGCCCTTCCTGGAGATCTTCCCCTAGTACAGGGCTGTTATAATTAGAGTTGTGCTTCTTGTGCAGGACCCCCCCCATGGTCTGGAGCTACAGAGAAATCATTGCAGAGAAGATCTTTAGGAATAGTGACCTTAGCTTCATCTTATTCTGCAGTGATGTCACTTATCCCAGGCGATATGCTGTATACACCCTGTATATGCTGTATACACCCTGTATATACTGTATACACCCTGTATATACTGTATACACCCTGTATATACTGTATACACCCTGTATATGCCGTATACTATATACGTAGTTGCTGGAAATGCCTGCCGGATCCGGCAATCTGTATGCAAACAGATACCATTTGTAGACTGATCCGGATACGGATCTGTCTCACAAATGCATAGCAATACCGGATCCGTCTCTCCGCTTGTCATTAGGAAAAAACGGATCCGGTATTTATCTTTTTCACATTTTTAAAGGTCTGCGCAGACCGGATCTGTGAATGCGGCACTAATACATTTCAATAGAAAATAATGCCAGATCCGGTATTCCGGCAAGTGTTCCGAAATTTTGGACGGAGAAAAGGTATTTTCTCCGGCCAAAAAACGTAAGAGGGACTGAACTGATGCATCCTGAACGGAATGCTCTCCATTCAGAATGCATTAGGATAAATATTGAGCCCCTAGGACGGAACTCAATACCGGAAAAGAATACCGCCAGTGTGAAAGTACCCTTACGTCCCTCGGGCCATGTGCTATATATTTTTTTCCTAGTCTCTGGCAAATGAGAGTGTTTTAAAACTCTTCCGGACGCATCTTCATTGTGTCTTGAAGTTTTCTAGCAGCAACTCCCGTTTTGAAATATTAGGGGCCACTATGAAGTGGAGGGTTTCTGGAGTGTGGGGGCCGCGGTGGTACAGCAGAGCTCGTCCAGCTCTGGGCTTCTGTTATCATTAATAATACTTTATCATAAAGTCTAATAATCTTGTAGTTACAGCGGAGCATTGTAGCAGGTTTCCACTCCTCCCAGCGAGGCTAGTTCAAATGACTTCCCCCACTCCCGCGCGGTTCGGCAGGCTGTTCAGGCTCGTCTTGTAATTGCCTGTGGCACAGATTTGGCTTCTGGAATTTTGAGTGGAATTAAAACAACCAGTGTAGAAGAGCAGGTTTTACTCAAGTCCTCCAATGGACACCTCAATGATCCACAGAGATATTTTGCGGAGTCTAGGAAAGCTATGGTAAGCCTGCATGTCTGGATCCGCAGAACATGCATGTTTATTTTGGTAGACCCCACTAGAAGTGTCATTTTAAGCTTCGAGGAAAACTAAGGAATCGGGCCTTTCAAAATTGTTGCGTTTCTCCAATATTAATGTGTATTGATGACTTTGGGACGGTCAGAAACTACGGAAAGAGAAATGTGGGATGCACACGGCCGGCATCTGTGTTTAGCGGATCCACGGTTTGCGGACTGCAAAAAAACGGGTACGGTCGTGTGCATTGCATGAGGCCTTAACGGCCTGTCAATTTAGCTGCGGATCTCCTTGTTGGATTTCATCCTGTGCCATGGAGAGTGTGAGATACACAGCCATTTTATCAAGACAAAAACGTACGCGATTCACTTAGTTTTTTTTCCCGCAAAATCCGTTGCCGGCTTTTCAGCTGTATTTTACATCCTGTGTGGACGAACCCTAATGGCTAAAATAATGAGGCAGAATATGCTAATCTGAGTGCACAGGCAACAGAATGAGGCCTCATGCACACGGCCATAAGTGTTTTGCAGTCTGCAAATCACGGATCCGCAAAACGCTGATAGCGGCCAAGTGCATGCCGCCATGTGTTGTTTTTTTTTTTTTTTCCATTTTACTTGTACAGATATGTCCTATCCTTGTGTGCGAAACTAACAAGAATAGGACATGTTTTTTTTTTTTTTTTTTTTTGCGGGGCCACAGACTGGACAGATGCAGACAACACACGTGAGCTGTCCGCATCTTATGTGGCCCCGTTGAGATGAATGGGTCCACATCCAGTCTGCAAAAAAACCCTTAGGCCTCTTGCACATGAACGTGTGTGCCCCATGCCCGTGCTGAGGACCGCATTTGCGGATCCGCAATACACGGGCACCATTCCGTGGCCATTCCGCATCACAGATGCGGACCCGTTCATTTGAATGGGTCCCCAAATCCGGAGATACGGAACACTATGGAAGCACTACAGAGTGCTTCCGTGGTGTTCTGTTCCGTACTTCCGTCCCGCAAAAAGATAGAACATGTCCTATCTTTTTGCAGAACGGGCAGATCGCGGACCCATTAAAGTGAATGGGTCCGTGATCCGCTGCGGCTGCCCCACGGTCGGTGCCCGTGCATTGCGGGCCACAATTTGCGGCCAGCAGGACAGGCACGGGGCGCACACGTTCGTGTGCAAGAGGCCTTAGGCCTCTTTCACACGGGCGTCATGTTTGACGCCCGGATAAGAGGCGGGTGCGTTGCGGGAATATGCGTGATTTTCCCGCGCGGGTGCAAACGTTTGTAATGCGTTTTGCACGCGCGTGTGAAAAATCGCCATGTTTGGTACCCAGACCAGAAGCCGGACTTCATCACTAAAGTCCAGTTGTGGGTCTTCTGGAGAATTGATTATTTCCCCTTATAACATGGTTATAAGGGGAAATAATAGCATTGTTAATAAGGAATGCTTAGTAAAATGAAGTGGAAGGGGTTAAAAATAATAAAAGTTAACTTACCTCAGCCACTAGATCGCGTAGTTGCGATCTGTCCTCTCTTTCCCTGCATCAACTAAGAACTAAAGGACCTGTGATGACATCACATCACATGGTCCATCACCATGGTAAGATGGACCATGTGATTGGACCATGTGATGTGACGTCATCACAGGTCCTTTAGTTCTTAGCTGATGCTGGGAAAGAGAGGACAGATCGCAACTACGCGATCAAGTGGCTGAGGTAAGTTAACGTTTATTATTTTTAACCCCTTCCTCTTCATTTTACTAAGCATTCTTTATTAAGAATGCTATTATTTCCCCTTATAACCATGTTATAAGGGAAAATAATAAAGATCTGGTCCCGTTGCAAGCGACCATGCGGGAAAATCGCAACGCATCCGCACTTGCTTGCAGATGCTTGCAATTTTCCCGCAGCCCCATTCACTTCTATGGGGCCTGCGTTGCGTGAAAAACATATACACATATAGAACATGCTGCGATTTTCACGCAACGCAGAAGTGATGCGTGAAAATCACTGCTCATGTGCACAGCCCCATAGAAATGAATGGGTCAGGATTCAGTGCGGGTGCAATGCGTCCTCCTCACGCATTGCACCCGCGCAGAAAACTCGCCCGCGTGAAAGAGGCCTTTAGGGCTCATGCACACAAACATAGTTCTGTTTTTTTATTTTTATTTTTTGCGGATAGGATGCGGACTCCTTCATTTCAATGGGTCTGCGAAAAATACGGACAGCACACCGTGTGTTGAACGCATCCGTATGCTTTTCCATAGCCCCACAAAAAATGTAGAGCATGTCCTATTCTTGTCCGTTTTGCAGACAAGGATAGGTATTGTTAAAATGGATCCGCAAAAAAAAACAAATGCAACATGGATGTCACGCAAATGCATGAGCACTTAAACTGACATTGAGGGGGGAGGAAAAAGTTAACTGACACAACCGAATCTGCGCTGTGTGTTTATGGCCATACACATTCTTGCATTGAATTGACCTCAGTTGGCCCCTGGAGTTTGTAATTGGGCCCTTAAAATCCACTGCCCTAATGTGATAAGAGATCTCATTGAGGGAAATGAGAAAATCCAATAAAAAAGTTCTCACTTTTCCAGAAAAAATAATAAAGTGGTTATAAAATCTGAACGTCATGAAAGGTTTATCAGTAAAAGTGAGGCAAAGGTAAGGTGTATCCAAGTAATCCAAAGTGCACCGGATTTATCTCCAGGGCAGCGCTCGGAGATTGTTTGGTAAGAGACGATTTGATCCGGGACTTTACAGGGAACGTGTCTGACTCCGGAGATCCATTTTGGGACAGCAGGTGACCCCTTATAACTCATCTCCTGACACTCATTGCAGTGTACACTGACACCCGGATTATATGACCTCCGCAGATAACTGAAAGGGTTCTACTCCCAGAAACTGTCTCCACAGCCGGACGCTTGGCAACGCTGTGCTGTGAATGGAGGGGGCTTTTATCCGTCATAACCGTATAGATAGTCTGTAGCAATAAGCTCTGAAGTTACAGAACTACGCAGTGACTTTACTGGGATTGTATTCTTCTCTTAGGGTCGTTCTCTGAAGTGAAACATGGAGATGTGTGAGGACATGGTCGTTGATCTCAACGTGGTGAACATGAGGAAGCGGCAATGTATGGACGCCGTTATGGACCATCCGCTCAATGTACGTTGGCTGATAACTTTTTTCATTCATTTTATACATTTTGTTTTTGCATTTAAAGGGGGAGTCTGCCGATGCCAGGCGCAGTCAGGCCTCTTTGCCAGAAGCTTTTAAAGTAGGCAGCACCTTAAAAATTTTAAGATTTACCTTTTAGGCGACATGCACACGACCGTGTTTTGCGGTCCGCAAATTGCGGATCCGCAAAAAAAAAACGGATGATGTTCAGTATGGCATCCCCTTTTTTTTGCGGATCCATTGTAATAATGCGTATCCTTGTCCGCAAAACGGACAAGAATAGGACATGCACTGTTTTTTTGCGGCTGTGTCTTTGGCTGTGCGGGCATGCTGGGAGTTGTAGTTTTGCAGCAGCTGGAGGCACACTGGTTGGGAAACACTGGTCTAGGGGATAACTATTAGATCAGTGATATCTTGAGAACGGGGACCCCACATACCGGGGCCTCTTAAATGAATAAGATAGCATGCACCCTGATTCTCCAGTTATCTCCATGGCACTGCAGGAGATGGCAGAGTACTACACTGACAGTTCACATGCTCAACCTGCTGTTCCATTCATTTTGGGAATCTGGCCCCCAATAGTCTAATAGTTCGTCCCTATCTTTTTGTATAGGTCAGGGGTCAGCAACCTTTGGCACTCCATCTCCTGTGATACTACAACTCCCAGCATGAAAACATGCTCTGCTGTTCTAATTCCCATAGAAGGGAATAACGCATTTCAGAACAGCTGCCGTGCCAGAGGTTGCTGATCCCTGGAATAGATGATAACTTGTTGCACCCGAATATTCCTTTAAAGGGGTTCTCTCACTTCAGCAAATGGCATTTATCATGTAGAGAAGTTAATACAGGGCACTTACTAATGTATTGTTATTATCCATATTGCCTCCTTTGCTGGCTGGATTCTTCTTTTTTTTTTCCATCGCATTATACACGGCTCGCTTCCAGGGGATATTTGACCACCGCTGCAGCGCAAGATATGAGATGGTTGGGACGGAAGAGGCGCCCCTATGCACGCTCCCACACTTCTGGCCACCAGAGAGGTCGACGCCTTTTCCTATATTGTACAAGCACGACCGCCGCTGCTGGATTACAGGGTGGTCGTAACCCCTGGAAGCGAGCCGTGTATAATGTAATGGAAAAATGAATGAAGCCAGCAAAGAAGGCAATATGGACAATCACAATACATTAGTAAGTGCCTTGTATCAACTTTCTCTTCATTTCTTGAAGTTAGACAACCCCTTTAACTATACAGAATATACTTGAGAACATTTGTAATAATTCTCAAGCAGTAAAGCAAGGTGACGGATCCTCAGCTTCCCCGGCCCGATGCTGCTGGAGACGAGTCCCAGACTCTCCTCATTTACTATACGTTACGGACATGTTTGGAACCCTATTTCCCAGCTGCCTGATGTCACGTGGTGGTTTAGAGGCCCAAAACCAGGTTAATTTAGTTATCAGGTTATCCGATATCATGGAGCAGTTGAAAGTCCTGCAGTCATGCATTGGTTTGGCCTGCACCAGATAAAAGTGCAGTGTGCTGGCCTGCCAGGGAGGCACGGGGAGGATAGGAGTGGTGGCTGCCGGGATGAGGGTGATTGTAATTATCCCGGTGTCTGATTCCTTCTTCAGTGCTCCCTGGGGCGCAGCCTTTCCGTTCCTCGGGACATACCCTGGGTTTTGGTGTCTCCTGTCTTGTGGGTACCAGGGTGCTCTTGGTGGTGAATAGATAGCGAGTGGAAGGCAGCGTAAGGGACGCGATGACCAGGCCAGCTGGGCTGTCCCTTTACTGGACCTGATGAGTGGCACAGTGCAAATATAAGTAGTTCCCAAGTCAAACCTTTCCCAAGAGGTTATGTATAGGGGATAGGCAATATAAAGCAACGTTACCAAGAACCAACCTCTGAGAGAAAGAGGCATTGAGTATTTGCAGAGGGTTAAGGACACTTAGGAACATGAAATACGGTAAAGGTAATGCATTGACACAGCTATAGACTTTACTGCATGTGGTTTGGGTTATATTGCTTCAGGTGCCCGCCATACTACTGAGACAGACTGGCCACCTGATCTAGGTCAATTGGGAAGATTGCATGGTATACTTAGATGGGTCCATTTCCGGCAGCTTTCACTCACACAGGGATGGTGTCTCCCTAGAGCAGAACTCTTTATTTCCTGCTTTAGCTTGTCTGGCTAAAACACCAACAGCACCATGCATGTCCTTGGCTGACTTGCTAACAACTCTTTAGCCAGGGGAATGTGGGGTCCGCCTACCACCCAGCAACCATTACTAAGGCTGCTTATTAACTGTTTCTCACCCATACATAGCCTTTTTGAATACATAATGCATCATAAACTCGCTTTAACCATTTGTATAACTAAAAGTGTATAGTTAAAAGGGTTATCCAACCCCTATAATGACCCCCCCCCCCCCCCAATGCCCGGGCACCACATATAGGTTATACCTAACCCGCTCCCTGGCACCTGCATTGCTTCTGGTCCCCACACAGCTTCTGCAGGGGGGGGGGGGTGATTTGGACAGCCAATGGCAGGACGATCCTCCATAGCGTCACCCGTGATGGTAGGGAGGCTCATCCCTGTTGCGGCCTGCTATTGGCTGCCCCCACTGTTCCCAGCCCCCATTGCCGGATGTTTTGATCTGCATGACGGGGAGATGAGTCAGTGGCCGTGCGGGGATCAGAAGTGAAGCGGGTAAGTATAACCTATCTGAGGTGCCCGGGCATTAGGGGGCTCATTATAGGTAGGGATGAGCGAATTCACTTAGATCAAAATATCCGAAGTTGATTCGCATAAAACTTCGTTCCAATACTGTACAGAGCAGGAGTTCCGTACAGTATTAGAATGTATTGGCTCCGATGAGCCGAAGTTATTGCTTCGCGAAGTCTACTAACTTCAGAAATGAATTTCTACTGTTAAAAACCTTTTACTGAACGCTGTTTCGGTTTCAAGTGGTACAATCTCCGTACAGTAGTCTAACGAAGTTTTATGCAAATCGACTTCGGATGTTACATTCAAAGTCGATTCGCTCATCCCTAATTAACCCCTTTAAACATTTTAACGTTTTAGCAGTAAGCCATAGCATTAACTCTTTAGCAGTGAACCAACAGGTCACTGCAAAAGCGTGTTGCAGCAGTTTCCAAATGGATAGTATGTTAAGGGCAGCAGCTGTGGATTCAAATACGGTGCAATGTTCATGCTTAACAATCTGAAACGCATTCCTATGGGGTGATGAGGAAAGAATTTACAGCTCCCCCACTCATAAACCTTCCGATATGAGAGAGTTCTTAGAGCCTTGCTGTCTGAACAGTTACCTGACGTAGAACGGTGTCGGTTGGTGACAGGTGACTCGGCACTCGCGAGCCTCCCTACACGTGTTTATTGAAGAACACTTGTCCTGTCTTTTATCTTCCCTTAGAACTTTCTGTGTTTCCAGCGACCTGTCAATGTGTTTCCCTCCTTAGCAGCGAGCTGTGAAGTGTCCTTTTTAAGCTCCTGAGACTTTTTTTTTTTTTTCACTTTATGGAGTACGATAAGAAATTCAAATTGCTTGGAGGTCAGGCTCAAAGTTTATACCATGTGAGATGCCTTAGCACATTGCTTTTTGGTGTGAAAAATGTAAAGTAACACCCAACATTTAAGGTGAGAACATCATCGGATGAGGAGATGGAATGGAGCAAAATGTGACTTTTCTTTTGGGTGGGTCGGGAATAGACAGATTTCACCTTGGTCAGCTTGGTCTGGGTATGTCCTTGCTGGTGTACTTTGCTGATCCGGAGTGCTCCTCCATGGTACATCAGCCATAGGACATCCTCAGGATAGAACACCAATATCTAACCGGTGGGGTTCTGACTCCCGGTACCACCACCGATCAGCTTTTTGAAGAGGCCTTCTGACAGCTTACCAAGCACAGCGCCGTACATCGCATAGTGGATGTGCTTGGTATTGCATCCCAGGCTCATTCGCTTCAACGTGACGTCTCTGGCCCTGGAAGAGGACGAAGGGCTCACCTGAGAACCACATCCTCTTCAAACATCTGGTCGGCGATGGTGCCGTAAGTCGGACCCCAACCAATCACATATGGAAGACCTGTCCTGAGCCTAGGCCAGGGATGGGCAAACTGCGTCTCTCCAGCTATTGTAAAACTACAATTCCCACCATGCCCTGCTGTAGGCTGATAGCTGTAAGCAGTCTTTGCATGCTGGGAGTTGTAGTTTTACAACAGCTGGAGAGCTGCAGTTTGCCCATCCCTGTCCTAGGCCATCAATGTTCTAGTCCCAGTAAACCCCTTGAAACCTCGGATGAGGTCGGGATGCAGATTAAGTCCACATTCAAATGCTGATTAGACGTTTTTCTAAAAGAGTTGGCGAGCGGCTTGAGAGCTACTTACCTAATTGGTTTCTTTCTTTCCAAAACGGAGCAAATCAGAAAGATGAAATTCCAGTTAATTGTTATAAAAGTGGCTCTTGAATAACTCGGCGTGGTGTAAAACCGGATATTCTACTGTGAATTCATTCTTGAGATCTTCTTGTAGTAATGGGAATGAAGACGTAAGGAACACGGACGTGCTGGGGCTGCGCGGAGAGTAATGCCAACTGAAAAGTCCAGCTCGCTGTATCCGTAAAATCGGGGTCCGTTATTGGATCATCAGGGTCAGGACAACAGTGCATAAAATGCAGCGCGTTTTGAGTCTAGACGGAACAATCCTTCCTCATGGCAACCTCATCCCATGAGGAAGGATTGGTCTGTTTAGATCCGAAATGCATTGGCAGTTTTAATGCACTGTGTTGTCCTGACCCAGATGATCCATTTAAAGGACTCTGATTTTATGGATACAGCTGGACTTTTTCATTCATCTTTTTGTAGTAGTTTTAAACTATTCGAGGAAATGTGATGATTTTTTTTTTTATTTTTTTTTATTTTTTTATTTTACAAACGTTTAGAATGGCCTCCTCATGACTATTTAAAGGGCATCTGTCAGCAGATTTGTCCCTATGACACTGGCTGACCTGTTAGATGTGCACTTGGCAGCTGAAGGCGTCTATGTTGGTCCCATGTTCATATGTGTCCGCATTGCTGAGAAAAATGATGTTTTATTATATGCAAATGAGCCTCTAGGAGCAACGGGGGCGTTACCATTACACCTAGAGGCTCGGCTCTCTCTGCAACTGCTGCTCCCTCTGCACCTTGACAGGGCCAGGCAGTGAAAACATGATCACACCTGGTCAAAGTGCAGAGAGAGCTGAGCCCCTAGGTATAGAGGTAACGCCCCCGTTGCTCCTAGAGGCTCATTTGCAAATATCAAAACATAATTTGGGACCAACACAGATTCCTTCAGCTGCCAAATGCACATGTTACAGGTCAGCCGGTGTCATAGTTACAGATCTGCTGACAGATGTCTTTTAAATGGCAGAATTATCAATTGCTTAAAGGGGATGTCCAGGCTTTTTCTATTGATGACCTATCCTCAGGATCAATATCAGATTGGTTGGGGTCCCACTCCTGGCACCCCCGCCGATCAGCTGTATGAGGAGATGGTGCTCGCAGTGTGCACGTGCCGTCTCCCTTCTGTCTTCCTGTCTGCTGCTGCTTATGGCCTTTGCCATAGGTCATCAATAGTAAAAGCTTGGACAACCCCTTTAAAACCTATGCTTTTGACACTGGTAGCGCCATCAGTTCCATTTTTATTTTTTTTATTTTTTATTGCTCCATACCCTTTCCTATTGGTGATGTAAATCTGTGCGATACTTCCCGTATCAACTCTGTTTAGGCGGGTGTATGAGAGCAGACGCTTTCTGAAGGTCCATTGGAAGAATGCTACACTCGGCCTTAAAGGGCTCATGCAAATTTGAGGGTTTTCAGCTTCTCGGTCCTTTGTTCCTGCATAAGATAAGCTGCTTCTAGGAGGGTCCGGCAGGGACTTAGCCCCCTCTCCACACTGAAATGAAATGGTGGAGCTGGTTGAAGCCTGTCCAATGTGTATGGACGCCTTTGTGGTAGGCGTAGTGTACAACCCCTTTAAACAGCTCATTACAGGCAGCACTAGGTGCTTGCTGCACATTAACCTCTTAACAGACCTTTAAAATTGGAAAAAAACACTCCCAAAAATGTCGTTTTTTTTTTTTTTTGTTTTTTTTTCGTAGATTTTAAATGTGTGTCTACATTAAATCTTGTTGGCGCACAACTCGGGACACTTTTTAGCATTTTTAACCCCTTAGCGACATAATTAATTTTAGCTTTAAGGACAGATATTTTCCCCCTTTGTGTTCTGGCAGTCATAACTTTTTTTTAAAAGAAAATCTCCTAAATATTTATTTTTTGCAGGATTAGTTAAACCATTTTGGGGTATATATAGTGTATTAAATAACTTTTATTATTTTATTTTTAGGGGGAAAGATAAAATTACGATTTTACATTATTTTGTGGAATTTATTTACAGCGTTCACTGTGTGGTAAAAATAACATAATTCTATTATGTGGGTCTGTACGCTGATTATAATGCCACATTTCTATATATTTTTACTATTTTTCTCTCCTCCTGCAGCGTGTCAGCTCTGTAACTTCTCCCTCTCCTCCTCCACACTGACGGGGGGGCGGCGGCTGCTTTAGCTGCTCATATCCCTGGTTTGGTACCAGCTAGAGATATGATCTTTTCAGTAGATGGGAAGATATTACTGATAGAAATCGGGATGCAGTGAATACATCTGAAAGTGGAAGTAAAGGCAGGTTTTACCCGCGATTACCACGACTTGATTTCTAACAGTGATATCTCTTCTGCCGCTTGGACTTTAGCTGTCATTTTGGTTTGTATGAAAGCCTGGAAGACCAGGGTTTGAGCTGCTACCATCGAGGAGATAGCACCATCTAAAGCAGAACCCCCCCCTCCACTTCTGCGCAAGCTCAGCCCCCACAGAATAGTTAAGTACTTTTCCCACAGCAGGAGCTGAGCTCGGGCAGAACAGTTAGGTGGTTAAAGGAAATGAGTATTTAGAAAATGACTTATTATTTAAATGCGTTTTTATGTTACCCTCACAAAGCCTCCACCTAGGGGCTCATTCACACGACCGTGGTTTGGTTCCGCATCTGAGCCACATTTTTTGCGGCTCGGGTGCGGACCCATTCGCTCCAATAGGGCCGCAAAGTAAGCGGACAGCACTCAGTGTGCTGTCCGCATCCGTTGTTCCGTGGCCCCGCAAAAATTATGAGTCTTGTCCGTTTTGCAGACAAGAATAGGCATTTCTATAAAGGGCCGTCCGTTCCGCAAATTGCAGAAGGCACACGGACGGCATCCGTGTTTTGCGGATCCGCAATTTGTGGACCACAAAACACGCCACGTTTGTGTGAACAAGCCCTAGCAGAGTAAAAATGTTAACACAACCGCATGAAATGCTCCGATGGTCATGTCAGAGGGTCTGAGTCGGGGAAGAAAAATTAAAAAAAGCTATTTAATTTACAGATGATGGCAATTTTTCATTTCTGTAGAAGGTGGTCGTAGTTGTGTGTTTTTTTTCAGAAGATCCATTGTGTTTTCTCAATGTACATCACTTGTTTAATCCGCTAAAACTTGTGTACAGGACACAGAATTGGCCATTAAGTCGCACATGCTTTGTCTCGTAATCCCATTTTTTTCTTTAGGTCCGGGTACTAGAGGGGAGGGCGGCTTTTGGCTTTAATAAGATGTTTCGCCTGTCTCGGATACATTTCTTGTATGGTCACAGCGGTTTATTAGACCAGAATTAATGTCAACGGTATCTGGAAACATTTTCGGCTGCTAAGTGCAAATGTAAAGTCCATTAGTGCTTGCTGTGGGAGCTTTAAGCCACCAGTGGATTAAATGATTCACGTCTAATCCAAAGCAGAAGGGTCACCTGTCCAAAAAAGAAAAGGGCTTCTCTGGCTAATCCTCTGAATGCATCAAGTATTATTCATATGTTTCACGTTAGTTCCGCCTGGCTGGCTACATGTGATAAATATATGAAGGAAGAGTCTTCCCTTTCACCTTCACTGTGATGCATGACAGCCGGTACATCAGCACATGGAGGCCGTCCGGTACAGTGTGACCGGCTGAGGTGACGGCGTTCTTGGTACAATCTTGTGTTATCACATCTAAGTTTCGTCTATTTTCACTTGTGAGGTTTGGAGGGTACGTGACGTCCACAATGAAGTGGTGCAATGATGGCAAACTGTCGCACTGCATGGCAACAACGCATGTAAAATATGACCCTTAAAAGGGATTATCCAACCCCTAATATGCCCGAGCCCTCTCGCAGGTCATACTTGGCACCCGCGTCACTTCTGTTGCCCGCCCGGCCGCCACTGCATCTCCCCGTCCCAGGGATCAAAAAATCCAGTGACGGGGGCAGCCAATAGCAGGCTGCAACGGTAACAGGCCTCCCTAGCGTCATCCACAATGCTAGGGAGGCTCGTACCCGTTGTGGCCTGCTATTGGCTGAGACCCCCCGTCGCTGGATGTTTTGATCCGCACGACCTGTAGAGGCACTCTGTAATCCCGGGACTCCTGTCGCCAGGAAATTCACTGTTCACCGGGCACAGTGCCTTGTAGGGCTAGCTCACCTGAATTTAAAGATACCTTTTACCTAGCAATCTGTTGCTTTGTTCTGCAGAAAAAAGTACACACAATCCATATGCAAATGAGCAGTTATGTGCACTGAGGGCGGGCCCAAGCCACTTTTTTGCACCTTTGATCCTCTGATATTAATAATCTATCCTTAGGATAGGCCATCTATAACAAAATATTGGACAACCCCTTTAACAGCAGGGAATCTGTGTGATCCAATATGTCCACCTGTCTCTGTAGATCAGGGTTTCTCAACTCCGGTCCTCGGGGCCCACCTACCAGTCATGTTTTCAGGATTTCCTTAGTATTGAGCAGGGGATATAATTAGTGTCCAGTGCATCAGCACTTGCCACAGGTATTCATTATGTGGGATATTCTCAAATCCTGACCGGTAGGTGGGTCCCGAGGACCGGAGTTGGGAAACTCTGCTGTGGGTGATGAATCCAGTTTGCGTCACCTGTGGAGCGACCACCTTGAAAATAAGTCCTAATTCATCTGATCTGCCCTACGGCCGCTTCAGGCTGAAGAGTAAAATTACTTGTATTGAGTTCCCTCAGAGAGAAAGAGACGTGGTGGCTTTCTTCTCATAGGTCATATGGTCAGGGATTGTTTCTTTTGTGAGACATTGACCATCACATTACAGTAGCAGTAACATGGATAGGATTTCCAAAAAATCTCATCCACACGCTGTGGAAAATCTCCACAATGGACTCGGCACATAACTTGACCTGTGGTGCACATTTTAAAGGGAAGCTGTCACTTGGTCTAGGTCAGTGATGGGCAACGTGCGGCTCTCCAGCTGTTGCACAACTCCCAGCATGCAAAGCCTGTCTATAGCTATCAGCCTACTGCAGGGCATGGTGGGAGTTGTAGTTTAGCAACAGCTGGAGAGCCGCACGTTGCCCATCACTGGTCTAGGTCTTCCAAACCGTCAGCATCCTGCGAAAGAAAAGGAGGTTCAAACTTATCGAAAAAAGAGTCCAGGACTCTTCTCTAACGTCTTTGGGCACATACCATACTGTGTATGCACAGTGACGTCACATGTGCCATCCTCGGCTTCATCGGAGCGGTGTACTTGTGACCAGTGCTTACTGGAGAAGGGTCTTGTACTCTTCTAACGGTAAGTTTGAATTTCATTTACTTTCCCATGGAGGACAGATAGTTTGGCGCCTTATAGCGATGTATTAGTGGTTTAGTAGCCCCAAACCAGGTGCCAGGTTCTCTTTAAGCCCACAGCACGACAACTCATGTGGTGGATTTTCACTGCGGATTTCACCTTTTCCAATGCAGAACGTGTGAAACTTGCAGCATTTACACTATGAATTCTGCTCGATTCGGTGCAGATTTTGCTGCTGCTCAGTTCCGGCAGATGCACTGCAGACTCTCCGCATCCCGTCTCGGTGTAGCCTTATATACCCTGGGATTGTCAGGAGTGGCCTGCACAGAGCCCTGATCGCAACCCCAACTAACGCATGTATATTTCCAGACTGGTTTACATGGTCTGGGCGGTGGTTTGTGCCCATTTAGGCGGAGGAAATGCTCTTTTTCTTTGAAAAAAAAAATTTGGTTACATTTTTTCTTTTTTTTTTTCTTGCAGAAGCGTACATGCCAAGGGTTGGAAAGCTTTTCAAATGCAAATGGAGTTTTGCTGAGTGACTATGACATGGTGTACTGGCAGGCGGAGGTGAAAGAACCTGCAAATGGATTTGTGCCTAATGATGGAGTACAGCAGAGCTGTATGGTACGGCAGTTATTCTTATTTTTATTTTACTTTGGCTGGGTTCACATCACGTTTTTCCTATTCGTTTAACACAGGCATGCTCAACTCTGTGGCCCTCCAGCTGTTGCAAAACTACAACTCCCAGCATGCCCGAACAGCCTACAGCTATCAGCCTACAGCAGGGCATTGTGGGAGTTGTAGTTTTACAACAGCTGGAGGGCCGCAGGTTGAGCATGCCTGGTTTAACATATACAGAAAGGTATACATTAAACGGATGCCTGACTGCCTTACAGTGGCATCCATTTACCATTGTAAAAAAAAAAAAAAGTATACTACTTTTTTTTTTTTTTTGTTTTACACCAGACTTTGCAGGATACAAGAACGTGTTGTACTGTTTTTTTTTTTGTTTTTTTTCTAGTGTATACATCAAATGGAAGCATAAAATGTGATGTGAAGCCACTCTTTATTTTACTAATTACCTGTACTTTATTATCTGTAGCAAAATTATAATATCACATAATTTTTTTTATTTATTTTTTTTTCAGCCCCACAAAATCCTCAAAATGTAACCCCCCAAATTTGCCCAAGATGTATTGCTGGAGAATCGGTGAGTGTGTGTGCGTATAAAATATATATATATAATTTTTTAACATTGTTATTATTTTTGCTGTGTATTATTATAATTTTTTTTTTTAAGTTTCTGCCTTTTAAAATTGTAAAAAGAAAAAGATCTGTAATTTCGACTCTCTCCAGTTTCCGATCTATAAAATGTAGTTAATAAAAAACGACAATTATGTCCCTGAGAAATAAGGTCTGTAAATAATAAAGGAAGATTGATAGACTTTCCTGTGGGCAAGCGGCAGGCTATACATATAATTACAAATGAAACGGCTTTCAATGCATTTTAAGGAGCCGGGTACATTGAAATAACAAAATCGCATTTTATAGTGATTTGACTAAATAAATATTGAACACACAAATAATGACTCTGGTGCGGGCAGACAGGCCAAGTGGATTTTTATCTCTGTACGAGTATTGATTGCATATCTTATAAATAAGACTGGAGAATGCATTATTTAGCTAACAATAATGCTCCACCATCTATTACTTTCATTGCCCAAAGTCTTCAGCATGATGAGCGGTTGGGATGGCAGAAGAGGAAGGTGATAACTGATCTTGTCTGACAAGCCTGTCTGCTCGCTCCGAGCCGGAGAGCGCTTGTTTGTAGAAATTAATTTGGGCATGTATGATGTGTGTCCGCGCAATATAGAGTCACTGGCCTGAAACTATCTCTTCCCATATACTCACTCATTCATAGACTTCTGGAATTGTACTTTTTTTTTTTTTTCCTTATGCATCAGATGTATTGAAAAGGTAAAGCCAACATTAGAAAATTAATTTTAGATTTCAAAATTCTGCATAGGCTTTTTAAATTGAAGTCTGTGAGTAATTATACTTTGTGTATTATTTTTATTATTTTTTTTATAAAAAAAAAAAAAAATCTGCATCTATCAAAATTAGTTGGTTCATCCAGGTTTTGTAAAGAAAATATTACAAAAAGATAAATACCCATATTTTTCCCCCCATAAGACGCACCTAGGTTTTAGAGGAGGATAATAAAAAATAAATTTTTTTCATTAGACCTCAGACCTCCAATGTTAATAAGACCCCAATAAAACCTCAGATCAGACCTACAGTCAAACAGCTCAGACCCCAATGTGAATGACCCCCAATCAGACCTCAAACCACCAGCCCCCTCTGCCTCAGACCTATCATGTTTTACTACTTTTAAAAATACAGTAATTAACTTTTTAACAAATCGCTTTATGACACCCATAACTTTTGGTTCTTTTTATTTTTTGTGGTGCAAGCTTAAGCGTACTTTCACACTAGCGGCTATCCGGCAGGCTGGTGAACAGCCTGCCGGATCCGCCATGCCCAAGTACCCGTGCACTGCCATGCTGCCGCTCCGTCCCCATTGACTATAATAGGGCGGGGGCGGAGCTACGGCACGGCAGTGCACAGCCGGAGATCGCCGGACTAAAAGTACTGCAGGTCCGACTTTTTAGTCCGGCGATCTCTGCCGTGCTGCACTGTAGCTCCGCCCCATTATAGTCAATGGGACGGAGCGGCAGCATGGTAGTGCACGGGTACTTGCAGCATTTGGCGGATCCGGCAGGCTGTTAACCTGCCAAAACAGCCTGCCGGATAGTTATGCCGCTAGTGTGAAAGTACCCTTAGGGTATTTTATTATTTTTTTTGTACCTTTTTGGGGAGCATATGATGTTTGTTTTTTTATGGAGAGGCAGCAATGACCAAAAAACTGAGATTCTGGCACAGGCACAGCAATAGGAGTCTTGTTTTTATTTTCTATTTTTTTTATATGGGAAAGGGGGGTGTTTTGAACCTCTGATATGTGTTTTTAAATATTAAATATTTTTTAAAACTTTTTAAACATTTTTACTATATCTTTTTGTTCCCATTGGAGACTTGAACCTGTGATCATTTGATCACTTTTACTATACCACACTTCTATAATGATGAAACAAGTTTTACGGACAGCTAGACAGAGCTAACTACCTGCTGAGTTCACTTTTGGGGAAGGCACAAAATTGCACCACAAGTACCACAACTAAGTGGTTCAGCAGCGACTGCACTGCCAGCAACTTGGCAAGGTGGGAGTTTATCTTGCGCACAAGCTAATTGCTGGCAGAGAATAGTTTTCTTATGGTCACACATTCTGTTATGGATGCATCATGATGGAGAAGAGCCTTATGATAATGACAAGGACACCGTACCGCTTAGGGATGCAGCCTGGCTAGCAAAAAGAACACCAGGAAAAGGAGGACAGACTTGTTACTATTCGGAATGTTGGCCAGTTCTGTTTTTCCACAGGGTCCGGTGATGTTGCCTCAGGTGCTGCAGTAGAGCCCTGGTACCTACCATGTTTGTGTTTCAACGCCATGGCTTATTTTAATCCTTCAGATCTTGCACATGGCTGTGGTTTTGTGTGCTGGCCTTGTGAAGAAAAACCGTCATAAAGGAGACATTCGCATACAGCTAGCGGCCGCCTAGCTTGGTCTAGCACTTTTTGAGCCTGTACCCACGGTTTCAGCATTCTCACGCGTTCCGGAGCTGAGCACATTAGAAGCAGATCTGGCAGTTTTTTTGAGGTTTTGACTGTATTTTGCCTCTTCTCTTTATAGCCACAGTGGCCACCACTCTTATCCCCTGATGTCACCTCCCCCTCAGCACACCGATCTGGTGCCGAGGTCCGATCAACACGCAGCCATCATTATGGTCCTCACTCACCCGACCACTTTTATCAGACTGTGATATGTCATCATAGTCTCCTTGACCACCTCCCGATTCCCTGCTCTGTATTTGTCCAGAGCTTTAATGTGGCACAGTAGTGATGTGGGAGGAACACCACACCGACAACAGGAAGGAAAGGGAAAAGGAACTAGGCCTCAAAGCTAGGGAAAGGGAAACGGACACCACCTATAGAAACCCTAATCCTAGTCCTAACTCTTATCCATATGAACAGACCTTGAGGGTAGAAATGTTCATACACTGGAACCTATGACCCTGGAAACCCTGAATTACCCTGGAATAGTGCCAGGGCTTAAGACGACCTGTTCTTTCCCATATGAAAGAACCAGTGTCTCCCTAAGGTCTACTAACAAAAGACAGAGGGGTAACAACAAAATATAAAAGGAAGGTAACGCCTAACTTCTGCAGTAAATTGACGAGCAGGAGCTCAGAAGAGGACCACACACTAGCACTTCCAATACCAAACTGAAGCTATCAACCGTATAGCATGATGGATGAAGCCAAATTAAATAGAGGCGTTGGAATGACCACTAAGCTACACCTGAGACAAGAGGTGTGGTCATTACCAGCAACAACACTGAAACAAGTGAAACCAAAAGAGGCTGTCAGATCACGTCACGTGCAGCCGGTCTCTTGGATCTGACACCTGTCACGTTAGAGATCGTGACATAATGGGACTGAGCTGCACGTAGGCCATGTGACCAATGAACGTGAAGTCACTTGGCCTAGGTAGAGGCCTAAGCGCTCACTGAATGCTGTAGACTCTTCGAAACTCATGAGGATAAGCCATCAGTATGAAATCCCAAAAACTCTTTAATGCAGTTATTGCAGCACAATGCATTCTGTAACACTGCACAGTATCAATGCGTGGACTAAAACCAGTATATCAAGTTATTGCAGTACTACACGAAAACTGCATGGTATCTTAACGTAATACAATGCATGAAACTGGTATATTAATACACTGAAAAGCACAATTGTAAACAGTTGCTTAATATAAACAGGTTTTTCGGTAACGGGCGCAATTAAAGGGAACCTGTCACCTCAAACAGCGGTCCTAAACCGCCGGCAGGACCTTCAAGAGTACAGCAGTTGGATTCTGATCAAGTATATCTTACTAAATTCCGGTGCGGCAGTAGTAAAAAAAAATCGATGTTTAATCCACGGCTGGCGCGATTCTCTGCCCAGGCTTGAAGTCAAGGGGGCAGCGGCCTCCTTGCTTCAAGTCGCGGTGACCACACCCCCTTCCCAGCACCTTCGATTTGATTGACAGCGCTCATGCCCGACAGCGGGCTGGCTTCTCAGAACAGCCAGCTGTCAGTCACAGCGAAGGGGGCGTGGTTGCCGTGACTTGAAGCAAGAAGGCCGCTGCCCCCTTGACTTCAAGCCTGGGCAGAGAATCGCGATTGCCGGGGATTAAAGATCGATTTTCTTACTACTGCCGCACCGGAATTTAGTAAGATATACTTGATCAGAATCTGACTGCTGTAGTCTTGAAGGTCCTGCCGGCGGTTTAAGGTGACAGGTTTGATGACAGGTTCCCTTTAAATGTGCCCTGCAACAAACATTTCGGTAAAATGTGATGAGCTGCTTAATCATACACAGTAGTTAAATTGCATCTGTTTTTACAGTAATAGAGATGCAATTATACGCCCCCTTTTACAAACACGCTGGTATTGACGCACTGAAATGCTCTGAAGTACTTGATTATGCCCAATATCAAAATTAAAAGTTTTTATTTTTTTATTTATTTTTCAAAAAGGGGCAATTGCACAGTGTTTGCAGTTATTGATGCTGGTGCTGGCAATAAGTCTATAAAAAGTACCTGAGTGTAGAAACGTGAGGTTTAAACAAAAAGCTGTCTGACCATTCGTTTACAGAAAGAAAATGAGGTTGTGGCAGAACTTTCAGTGCAATATGAACTCTTCGCTTGCCAGTAGCTATGAAACACACACAGAACGGAGAGACCATTTCCTTCCTTGATAAAATCCTGACTTAAATCTACCTAATTAAATATGTCCCCAACTTGTCCCTATACTCTCCCTGCCACGCCTAGATTACTGTGCAGACACGGCCAACCCACATGCTCTCAGATATCAAGCTGCACACAGAATGGTGTCTCTCCGGTTCGGAGGCTGAAGGACCTGCCAAATCACTGCCCCTGATTGGTTGAGAGGCTGACAGACTGTGAGTCAATCAGGGCAAGCCCCTTCCCTCCCAGGGTCATGTCGTCCTCCATCTTTATCCTCCGATTCATTGTCCCTGACAATTTCTACTTTAAGGGTCCATTCACACCTCCGGATCCATTCCGCAACGTTGGGGGACGGATCCGGACCCATTCATTTTCAATGGGGCCGCAAAAGATGCGGACAGCGCACAGTGTGCTGTCCGCATCCGCACTTCCGTTCCTCAAAAAAATAGAACAATGTCCTATTCTTGTCCGTAGACACGGACAAGAAAAGGCATTTCTATTAAAGTGCCGGCCATGTGCGGTCTGTAAAATGCGCAACGCACATGGCCGGTGTCCGTCTTTTGCAGATCCGCGGACGTGTGACTGCACCCTAAAATATAACTAACTTTTTTTATTTTTTTATATTCTGGATCTTGTAAGTCCTGCTAAAGTAACGAACTCTGGAAAACCAGATTTATTTTATTTATATATATAAACCTGGCAGCTTATTGTCCCACAACTCTGTCCCTCTTGGGGACGTCCCTCTTGTGTCTGGATCATGTTGCATGTGCTGCTCTATCAAGAAAGCGCTCCGGGAGCAGCAGGGAGGCGCAGGATAAAAGGTTTGATTTGGAGTGACATCTGGCTGGTAAATACTGTGAATTCATAAAAGGCGGCGATGGCGCAGCGCCTCTTTTCAGAGCGTTCCGCTCATCTGGGCCTCCTGCTGCCACCGTGACAATAAGTTTACATTGTAGATTGACTGCTTGAGTCACGAAAGCGATGAGACAACCTTTTGCATTTCTAGAACTACAGTGAGGAGCTCAGGAGATGAATATAATCTAATGCTAAAAGCCTTGTAAAAAACATAGACTAGCATTGTCCTTGCAGTATGCATTTGGAGGTGTAGCTGTATCCATTTTGGGTAGGCCCTCCCAACAAACCCACCTTTCCCTCAGGCTGATTTTAATTATTGTAGAATATAGCAGGAACCTGCTCTTCCTGAATTGGAGGCTAGCTGGCACAAGGAGGTAACCTATAGGGTAGTTTCCTGTCCAAAAGAGGTCATCTTTCTGTGGTGGATGGGCACAAATAATAGTGATCTATATATATATTTATTAGGTACCTCATTCATTTTATATGGTGACTATAGCGTTAGTTCATACATTCAATGTTTGCAGGGCGCTGTTTCGTTGTTTTTTTCTTATACATTAAAAATGTGAAATCCGTGTTGAAATGCACAACAAATTGCAGCATAATTGACGTTCCACCATTTTGAAAATCCCCAGCATGCTCTGTTTTCCATATGGATTCTCTCTGCTACATGTAGATGGCTGTTTCAATCTCCCTTCCACATGTATTATACCGTCATTTGCTGCAGATTTGTGGTGCTGAATCTGCACTGAAAGTCCGGAGTTCTGGAAACCACCCTAATAGTCCCTTAAATGACCGAGTAGAGATCTTGACGACGATGAGCTTCTACTTCAGAAAGTAGATTGGGTCTATACTGATTCGGCATGTGCTGTAAGAACACTCTTTTTGGCATACGTTCAGCACATGGGTCCCTGCAGATGTGTTCGACCCATGGCCAGGAGCTTTACCACAGCATAGGATGACCATTGTGATGGTCCGCATCTGATCCGCATTTTTTTTGCAGATTGGATGAGGGGCCCATTTATTTTATTTCGTATCCACACGTCCGTTCCGCAACCCCCACAAAAAAAAAAAAAATAGAACTTGTCGTACTCTTGTCAGTTTTACAGACAAGAATAGGACATTTGTGAAAGATTTAAAAAAACACCAAAAAAAACGGCATGAGCCCTAACTCTATTGGCCAGTTTTCACAATGTAAGCTCACCCCTCTGGTTTGTTTCCATCCTGTATGTAGCACTTCCTGTTGCGGAATCCAACCAAACCCATGATGCACTTCACCTTCCTCTGCCACAGCTCCGGCCCCGCCCCTAACACCCAGCTAGTTTCATAGGGGAGTGTCTATCACTGCCCAGTCCATGTCCATAACATCACATGGACATGGTCATGTGACCACAGACCAGAACGGAAGATAGTAGCAATAAAGATAAAAGAAATGCCTTACGAAAAGGGAGGAATGTTGTGCAAACCATAAGACCCTTTTAATCCCACATTCAGGCTCGGAACAGGGGAATCCCCCGGTGGGCCCCTAGTCTCCCACCCCTGCACAAGTGGAACATAACACAGTAGACTAACTGCACTACATACATATATTCAGTGTACAGCACCTCCACCAGCTTATGTTCATATAAAAAACTTGTTTTAAATATTTATCATATTTGAATGTATCCATATGGTGGGCCCCCAAAATACATTTTACTGGTGGGCCCTAGGTATCCCAGTCCGACACTGCCCACACTTACTGGTTATTAACGTCCGTTTTCTTTTTTTCATGTGTTGAAATGTAATAAATGTTCACTTTTACCGTTTCAGGGCCACATCAACCACATATTGGGACTGTAGAGCTTCAGGGCCACCAGACGCTCCACTGTAAAATGATGTCCACGGAGGAGGAGGATCTTCATTTTTACAAGACCTGCTGTGATTAATCGTACAGTACCTGAACTGTAGAAACTGCCACCACTTCCGCTCCATGGTCTCCATCCAAGTGTTCCATGTGAATCATGGAGACCTCTATCTTCTGGCAGCTAGGATGGTAGTACTACAAGTCACAGAAGGCTGTGACCTGTCCCTGCCTGACATTTGAGGAGCTAGACTGAAGTAACCCTTCTAACGCCGGAACATAATTAGTCCATTTAATATTTCCTGATGGCTTCTGTCCAGTCACGGAATATGCATGTAATATGTATTCGCCACCGCTCTGATTTTTTACTTATTTTTTTTACCCTTTTGAGTGCTGCTAACCTGTATTTTTTTTCTTTCAAATTTTACTAACATTTTTTTTAAATGCCTTATTACACAGGAGCACTGAATATTACATCTCCCCTGTTCATCCTAAGCTTCCTGGTTCCTGCATATAATACTAGCAATATAAACTGCTTAAAAAAATAACTTTTGCAGAGGAAGGACTTCACCTTCCTGCCTCAAGAAACTTTATCAAAAGTGCACTAAAAACTGCCGGTGTGATTCCTGCCCGAGGTAATTCCACTAAATAGAATAGACTCCACGTGAACGCACAACTCAGGGACCAATTTTACTTTCTACTTTAGGGGCTAATGTTCTTTAAAGAGGACTCATCCACTCTCATGTAGTTTTTTTTTTTTTTTTTAGTGAATTGTTGTTTTTTTTGTATGCCTATATCATTCCTCTGTTATTCCTCTTGGGAACGTATAAATAAACTGACAACTGGCTGTTGCCCTTGTCTATGGGGCTAAGCCCTATACATTCTGATCTTGTCCGAAGAATTATGACGGTATCAGACTGTGTAAATACGCCTTACCCTCAGTTCACACTTGCGCGTTTTACAGCGCGTTCCTACGCGCTGTAAAACGCTCAACAGGAGAAAACTCATGTTTCCCTATGGGCATGGTTCTCACCTGAGCGTTTTACAGCGCGTTTGAACGCGCTGTAAAACGCCCTACGCTCAAAGAAGTTCTTGAGCTTCTTTGGGGCATTTTGCCGCGCGTTTGCACCCATAGACTTCAATGGGAACACGCGTTTAACACGCGTTAAAGTGTAGATATGCCTTTTTCAATTGGTCTCCAGAGTCACGAACGCGCGTATGACGCGCATTTCCTATTTGCAAAAACGCGCTGTAATATGCGTGACTAAAACGCGCGTCTCAGAAACGCTCAGGTGTGAACCCAGCGTTATTGACAGAGGGAACTGCGACACACAGCTGACGGTGTATTCCTGCATTTCCAGGCGGAATAACAGAGGGATACAAAGCTCTGGAAAAGAAGCCCTATAATTGTTTTATAGGGACATACATGTATTTACCAAAAGAGAAATATCTGATAGAACTGATCATTTTAATCTTATTTAAATAAAAATGGGAAGCCACTTTAATCATAATAGAAATGTAGGTCAAGCACCACTTACAGGGAATGTATCCTCAGAAAATGACCTGTGATTTTTCATGTTAAACCTGTTTGTTTTAACATTTTTTGATACATTTTTAGTTTCCATTTCCCTATCTGTACATACTTACGAACATTTAATTTGGTAAAATCGGACATCTAAGCTCTGCCCCTTGGAACGCCCTGAAACACCCACTCGCAGGTGGGGTTTGAGTTGGTCCCACCTACATTCAGCCCAGGACAGCGCAAATTTGCCGGTATTGTCTCTGAAAATCAGGGAGAATACTACCAAATATGGGACACCTTTATTAAGACCGGCGTTTTAGATGGAGATCTTAATAAGCCCCTAAGCTGACGGTGGTTCCGCCGAATTGAAGAGGCGTAGAAAATGGTAAATGAGAGGGACCTGCCGGCCTGTCCCCTCCCACTTTATTAGAACTGGCGTGGGCTGATTGCGGCGCAAGTAACTGTTGCACCGCAATCTGCGCCTTAAATATGTCTAATATATGCATGTTTCAGCTTCATAAATGACCCCCTATGTCTGTATATTAAAAAAATCCTAAAACTGCACACTGTTAGTTTTTTAGATAGTTACCGTATATATTGACAAGGACAACTAAAACAAAGATCAGCAAAATTTAAAAAAAAAAGTTTCACATAAAAACCTGACTTAAACACTAGGTCATTTTCTCATGCCACATTTCAGCATTTTTTTTTTTTACCATGTGAACATGTGTTTGCAGTAAAAAAAAAAAAAAAAAAAAACAGCCACAAATTTTATCTGAGTGCTTATGGGTAAGGGATCATTCAGACGCGCGTATTTTTATTTTTTTTGTTTTTTTTTGCAGTCCGTTAAAATGTGGATCCGTTTTTTGCAGACAGTTCAGCCTGTCTGCAAAAAAATGGAATGTATGCATTCAGTTTTTTTGGAATGGGGCCACGGAGCCAAGTTTTACACCTAGGACATGCTCTATCTTTTTTGTGGCGCCACGGAACAGAAGAACGGATGCAGACAGCACACCGGGTGCTATCTAAATCTTTTGCAGTCCCATTGAAATGAATAGGTCTGCACCCGTTCCTCAAAATTGCGGAGCGGGTGCGGAACAAAACATAAGGCCGCCTGAATGAGCCCTAAATGAAATGCGTGCACACGCTGGGCCGGTATAGTGTGTGCCAACAAATACCTCCATCATATGTGCCAGGAGCTTTTGCAGCGTAAGCGCAGTGTGTGAACAGACCTGTGTCTACTACTCTTTTATACAGACTGTAAGAAGCACTGACGAGTGTTTTTTTTTTTATAACGTGTTTTTTAACTATTAACGTGCTGATGCCTCCTGTTTTTACTTCTTTCTGTAAATTCAATATTTGTAGAATTGATCGAATGTATTTTAAAGGTTTAACCCTCCCCCGAATGCTGGATGTAACGCTGTGGTTATGGCGCAGATTGTGTAAACCAGTGGCCCCCAACCTTTGGCTTTCCTGTGGTGTAGTTGGGGGCCACTGGTACAAAAGTGGTTATTTTCTTGCAGAGTTTTTATGTTAAAGATGCCTAATTTGTACATTTGTTTTAATGTATGAAAAACCTTTTAGATTGTCTGAGGAATTCATGCTGAATAATATCCCAACCACTAGGGTTCAATAAAATGGCCTTTTATTTTGTACATTTTTGGTCCGGCTCCTGTTTCGTGGTAACCCCTGTCTGAGGGATGACGGCATTTGTTCTTTGTGGCCTGGAGATTGAGAAAAGCGTGGTGTTGCCAAGCTTTCTTGTCCTCCTTCACCGTCAGTTCTGGTTGCTAGGATACGCGGTTGTTAGGCGATGTATCCCTAGCAACCAGTCTGTCTCTAACTGTTGTTCTGCACAAATGTGAAGGGAAGTGTTTGAGCAGTCTACAAAGCATTTTCAACTGGTCTATCTATAGAACTAGGTCTTAAAGGGGTTATCCCGTGAATCCTTCGCAGACCAAAACTCCTGTGAGGGTCCATTCAGACGTCCGCGGACCGCCCATGGCCGGCCCTATGATAGAAATGCCTAATCTTGTCCACGATTGCGGACAAGAATAGGACATGCTCTATCTTTTTTGTGGGGCAACAGAACTACGGATGGGTCCACACAAAATTGCGGAACAGATGCGGACCCAGAACTACGGACGTGTGAATGGACCCTAAAGCTGTCTTGTCCTCCCAGACATAGAGCGGGCCACATACTGCACCTTTACAGCGTTATCTTCCATGACTCCTGCACTTTTATTTTATACTTCTCTCCCCCGTTTGGCGTCATTGGTTTTGACAACCGCTGGCGTTGAATTGTCAGATGGGTGGTCCTCCGTGCCCAATATAAATGGTTCAGCGCTGGGAAGCGACCACCTGACAATTTACTGGGGGGAAAAAAAGCACCAATAGCGACCGAATAGGGCGGCTACAAGGGGTTAACGGAGCAGCATTCACAGAAGATACGGCTGCCAAGCTATGCAACCCGTTGCGTTTCGGTGAGAATGTGACAGGTCCTCTTTATTGGCTGTTTTAAAGGGTTTGGAAACCTGAAAAGGGAGGCATACTTGCCTGCTTCCTGGCACTTCGTCCTGGCGCCTTGCCTGCCTTGTTCAGCCCCGCCCCCCCAACTGTCAGTAGGAGACTGCTGCATCCCATTGCTGGCTGCAGTGGTGACCCCCTTCCTTTGCGTCGGGCATGCAGCAGTGTCAAACCATGGGGGAGCAAAGCATGGCGGGCAAAGAGCTGGGGCCAAGCAGGTAAGGATTAGGGTTGGGCGATATCAAAAATATTGCCTCGATAACGATATTAAGAAATTTATCGCGATAACGATATATATCACGATAAATGCCCATTTAGAAAAAAAAAACACTTGGAGACATTATACTGTATGGGGGCAGCCGCAAGGAGACATTATACTGTATGGGGGCAGCCGCAAGGAGACGTTATACTGTATGGGGGCAGCCGCAAGGAGACGTTATACTGTATGGGGGCAGCGCAAGGAGACATTATACTGTATGGGGGCAGCGCAAGGAGACATTATACTGTATGGGGGCAGCCACAAGGAGACGTTATACTGTATGGGGGCAGCGCAAGGAGACGTTATACTGTATGGGGGCAGCCGCAAGGAGACGTTATACTGTATGGGGGCAGCGCAAGGAGACATTATACTGTATGGGGGCAGCGCAAGGAGACATTATACTGTATGGGGGCAGCGCAAGTAGACGTTATACTGTATGGGGGCAGCCGCAAGGAGACATTATACTGTATGGGGGCAGCGCAAGGAGACATTATACTGTATGGGGGCAGCGCAAGGAGACATTATACTGTATGGGGGCAGCGCAAGTAGACGTTATACTGTATGGGGGCAGCCGCAAGGAGACATTATACTGTATGGGGGCAGCGCAGGAGACGTTATACTGTATGGGCAGCGCAAGGAGCATTATACTGTATGGGGCAGCGCAAGGAGACGTTATACTGTATGGGGCAGCCGCAAGGAGACGTTATACTGTATGGGGCAGCGCAAGGAGACGTTATACTGTATGGGGGCAGCCGCAAGGAGACGTTATACTGTATGGGGGCAGCGCAAGTAGACGTTATACTGTATGGGGGCAGCCGCAAGGAGACGTTATACTGTATGGGGGCAGCCGCAAGGAGACGTTATACTGTATGGGGCAGCGCAAGGAGACGTTATACTGTATGGGGGCAGCGCAAGGAGACGTTATACTGTATGGGGCAGCGCAAGGAGACGTTATACTGTATGGGGGCAGCGCAAGGAGACGTTATACTGTATGGGGCAGCGACAAGGAGACGTTATACTGTATGGGGGCAGCGGCAGCTACAAGGAGACATTTTACTGTAAGGGGGCAGCCATTTGCCAGCCACCACACAAGGAGACATTTTACTGTGCCTCTCTAAGTCACTCTTATTCCCTTTTATTCCCTAATGCTCTCCCTCCCCTCCCTACTGGTGATGCTCAGGAAGGGAAGGCAGCACAGCCGCAGGGCACAAGAAAACATTTCATTAACCCCTTCCCTTCCAAATCCATCCACAGGACCACATCCAATCCACCTAGTACAATACTTTTACAATTTAACATTATTGTCTGAGCGAGGCTGCTCATCTCAGTGACTCAGTCCTCCTCACACACACCTTTTTCACTTCTCATTTACTCCTCATAGGCCGGGAGTCAGGACAACAGGGATCTCATGGGGTGGTGGCGTCTGCTCTGGAGTTTTCCCGCGGCTGCCTTCCTTCTCTGGTAATTCTGGGGGCGGAGACTTTTAATATATGAGCGAGGCAGCCGCGGGAAAAATCTTTAACCCTCCCCACCCCACCCCACCCTTTACAGGCAGAGCGCAGGCGCAGCCACCGCAGAGGACTGGAGAGAGATCCGAGAGTGAGACTCGGGAATGTGAGCTGCCCCGCCGGGCAGTGGTGTATCTTGGTTTTGTGCTGCCCTAGGCGAGACTAAACTCTGGCACCCCCCTAATATAAATTTGAACCGCCCCTTCCTTTCAAGGCCAAACCCCTTCCTCTGTAAACCCCGCTCTTCCTTTTAGTCTCCACCCTTTCCTGTACTTAAAAGTGAATAACGACAGCCAAACACCCTTCCAGGACCTCACACCCCTCCCTAGATCCCACTAAGTGTCATCCACAGATCCACAAACCCCCCTTAAGTGCCATCCACAGATCCCTCCCCCTTAAGTGTCATCCACAGATCCCCCCCCTTAAGTGTCATCCACAGATCCCCCCCCTTAAGTGTCATCCACAGATCCCCCTTAGTGTCATCCACAGATCCCCCATCCAGTGTCATCCACAGATCCCCCCCCCCTCAGTGTCATCCACAGATTCCCCCCCCCATCCAGTGTCATCCACAGATTCCCCCCCCCCCCCATCCAGTGTCATTAACAGATTCCCTACCTGCCCAGCGCCGCCTCCTCCCAGCCCAGCGCCGTTGTAGGTAATTATTATTCACTTCACTTGCCTGAGAAGAGAAGCGCCGGAAGACTCACACAGGCGCACTGGCAGGCGCATGCGCACTTCAATGCCTCTGCCTGTGTGAGGGATCCGCCGGAATCCAGGGGGGGAGAGAGGCAAAGGGGCAATTGCACCCCCCGAGAATGTGAGCAGCAATGCGCCGGGTAGGAGGAGGCGGAGCCAGGGACGCAGGAGCCGGCAATGATTTTTAATGTGCAGCGGCCGGCGGGTGGTGAGTGAGGAAGGCGCCGCAGACAGAGCGCATGACGTCACAGAATACCGCGATTATTAGAAAACAGTGATATCGTAATATCGCTGTATTCTAATATCGCGGTATATCGTAGCTACCGGTTTATTGCCCAACCCTAGTAAGGATGCTTCTCCTCTGCAGCTCTGACCAGGAAGGGGGTTTTCCAAACACCCCCTCAAAGGTGGCCAACCCTTTTAAAGTACAGTCGTTTTTAAGCATAAATACATTTTTAATAATTTTTGCTTCCAGGTGCCCCCTGTCCTCTCAAGTGCTGCCGAGAGAAGGCTTTGGGCCAAATCAGACTCCTTCCCCTTCTGACAAATGGCTTTAGGACCTGTGGAAGTTTTGACTTTGTGAAGAAGAGCAGTATCTTTAGTTATACCAATAAAATATTTAAAGGGGTTTTCCAAGTTTATTCTTTTTTTCTTTGTATGTTTCTATCTAAACAGTAGTAATGTATGTATGTAACTTGTTCTGCAGTCGCCACTTCATTCTTTGCACGCTCTGATGATGTTCCGTGCGCCAACTTAGGGCTGCAGGAGGGAGCAGTTCTACCCTGTACCGGGAACATCACTGATGTCTGATCTATGGGCTGTGCTTGCTAGAAGGACAGGCCACGCCCCCTGTTTACAGGTCCTCACTACTGATGTCTGCAGGCTTGACTGTCTTGTCATGCTGGATCCATCCATAGCTAAGAGCTGTCAGGCATGTCCAGTCCATCCTCATAGAGGCTAGCTTGACAGCTGCCAGTGTATATGGGCCATAGAAACATCACCGCTGAGGTCCGAAAAGTGGACGGAGCTGGTCATCGCAAAGTCACGCCCCCTGTACGTTACTGGAGGCAGAATGGCTTGGCATTAACTTTTATAACCCAATAAGCAGAAGAGGAATTCTGGTCACTGTAAAAGCTCACAGGGTGGAGGGAATGGTTTACAGGACTGGAACAGGGGAAATAGAAGCAGCAAGATGTAAATGGTTAGGAGAGCAACCAGAAGAAGGAATGTCTGTGTGTGAGGTCAGAGACTACTGGGAAGAGCTGCTGCAGCAGGAGAAGATGGATCTGTGGCAGCTAAGAGAACAGAGACAGGCAGGGGGCCACAGTCTTAGCTGACACCCCCAAATATTCATGAGAAGAACGTCACAGAATGTTGTTACACGCCCCCACAGCTCTGGAACTGCATGTAAACAAAGGGGCCAGAGCAGCACAAGGTACTGTATTTTCTGGCGTATAAGACTACTTTTTAACACATGAAAATCTTCTCAAAAGTCGGGGGTCGTCTTATACGCCGGTATACTGCGTGCTAAAACTTAAGAGGACCTTTTACTGGTCCAACGATTGTTAGATAATGATATGTTTGTGTAGAGCGCCGCCCAGGGATCTCCCTGCACTTACTATTATCCCTGGGCGCCGCTCTACATATACAGTATATTTATTTATCAAAAATTGTTGGACCAGTGAAAGGTCCTCTTTACTTCCCAGCCGGATTGGAGAAGCTGTCCAGGGACAGGCGCCCTCTTGCTGAGCCACCGAGCGCTGCATCCCGGCCAGTCGCTCATGAAGCAGCCCCCTCTCCCTGCTCTCAGTGTTTTCTCATTCTCGGATCGTGTTTAATTTTTATTTAGTGTGTGTTGGAAGAGGGGGAGTCTTATACGGCGAGTAAAGCCCAAACCCCATATTTTAACAGGCAAAGTCGGGGGTCGTCTTATACGCCGGAAAATACGGTATGTGTGGAAATAGCATTTTTCTTTTGCTAGACCTAACTTATCTAATGTATACATTCCTGACCATCAGGTTTGCAGTGTTTTTTTTTTTTTTTTTTTCCCCTCTTCATGGGGTTGTCTGACTTAAGGCTCGTTCACATGACCGTATGGTTTTGTGGCCCGTTTTTAACTTTTCCGTTTTTGGTTTCAGTAGTGTTTCTGTTCAGCTTCCGTATGGTTTCTATTTGTGATCCGTTTTTTGCGGAACGGAAACAGGAGCATATAATGTTTTAACGGTAAGTACATTGAAAAATTGAGCCGGGCATAACATTTTCAATAGATGCTTCCCGCAAAAACGGAACGGATACGGATGCATTGACTTGAATGGAGCCACGGAATGTGATTTGCGGGCAATAATAAGACATGACGAAAATGTATATTCCGTTTTCTTTAAATGAATGGTTCTGTATACGGAACGCAAAAAAACGTTTGTGTGAACGAGCCCTTAAATGGCTGGCAGGCCTATTGAAATGCCCTCCATCCCAGCACCATGGTTCCCACCACATCAGAAGTGATAAGAAAGCCAATCCCTGGCAGCAGCCGTGATGTGCCGTTCTTGCACATATGATAATCGAGGCCAGTGATTGGTTGCATTGGTATTGAGACCTCATCACTTTTGCTGGAACTACAATGCTAGAACCGGGGGGGGTTTAAAGCGGAGTGTCATGGAAAGGTGACACGGATTTATATATTTGTCAGGGGGGTTTTATTCTTGATTTGTGTCCAGGTGTGATAAATGTGATTTTTGTACAAACCCTTTAAACTGCTTAGTGGGCTCTTTACTGCAGGGTGGGGGGTGTGAGCCGGAGCCCTTGGAGAAGGGAGAGGGGGACTTCTGACACCTGGATCTGGCTAGGGTTGGGCAATAAACCGGTAGCTACGATATACCGCGATATTAGAAAACAGCGATATTACGATATCACTGTTTTCTAATAATCGCGGTATTCTGTGACGTCATGCGCTCTGTCTGCGGCGCCTTCCTCACTCACCACCCACCAGCTGCCGCACATTAAAAATCATTGCTGGCTCCTGCGTCCCTGGCTCCGCCTCCTCCTACCCGGCGCATTGCTGCCCACATTCTCGGGGGGTGCAATTGCCCCTTTGCCTCTCTCCCCCCCCTGGATTCCGGCGGATCCCTCACACAGGCAGAGGCATTGAAGTGCGCATGCGCCTGCCAGTGCGCCTGTGTGAGTCTTCCGGCGCTTCTCTTCTCAGGCAAGTGAAGTGAATAATAATTACCTACAACGGCGCTGGGCTGGGAGGAGGCGGCGCTGGGCTGGGAGGAGGCGGCGCTGGGCAGGTAGGGAATCTGTTAATGACACTGGGGGGGGGGGGGGGAATCTGTGGATGACACTGGATGGGGGGGGGAATCTGTGGATGACACTGGATGGGGGAATCTGTGGATGACACTGAGGGGGAATCTGTGGATGACACTGAGAGGGGGGATCTGTGGATGACACTGGATGGGGGGATCTGTGGATGGCACTTAAGGGGGAGGGATCTGTGGATGGCACTTAAGGGGGGTTTGTGGATGGCACTTAAGGGGGGAGTGGATCTGTGGATGACACTTAGTGGGATCTAGGGAGGGGTGTGAGGTCCTTGAAGGGTGTTTGGCTGTCGTTATTCACTTTTAAGTACAGGAAAGGGTGGAGACTAAAAGGAAGAGCGGGGTTTACAGAGGAAGGGGTTTGGCCTTGAAAGGAAGGGGCGGTTCAAATTTATATTAGGGGGGTGCCCGAGTTTAGTCTCGCCTAGGGCAGCACAAAACCAAGATACACCACTGCCCGGCGGGGCAGCTCACATTCCCGAGTCTCACTCTCGGATCTCTCTCCAGTCCTCTGCGGTGGCTGCGCCTGCGCTCTGCCTGTAAAGGGTGGGGTGGGGTGGGGTGGGGTGAGGAGGGGAGGGGAGGGTTAAAGATATTTCCCGCGGCTGCCTCGCTCATATATTAAAAGTCTCCGCCCCCAGAATTACCAGAGAAGGAAGGCAGCCGCGGGAAAACTCCAGAGCAGACGCCACAACCACATGAGATCCCTGTTGTCCTGACTCCCGGCCTATGAGGAGTAAATGAGAAGTGAAAAAGGTGTGTGTGAGGAGGACTGAGTCACTGAGATGAGCAGCCTCGCTCAGACAATAATGTTAAATTGTAAAAGTATTGTACTAGGTGGATTGGATGTGGTCCTGTGGATGGATTTGGAAGGGAAGGGGTTAATGAAATGTTTTCTTGTGCCCTGCTGCTGTGCTGCCTTCCCTTCCTGAGCATCACCAGTAGGGAGGGGAGGGAGAGCATTAGGGAATAAAAGGGAATAAGAGTGACTTAGAGAGGCACAGTAAAATGTCTCCTTGTGTGGTGGCTGGCAACTGGCTGCCCCCTTACAGTATAACGTTTCCTTGTAGCTGCCGCTGCCCCCATACAGTATAACGTCTCCTTGTAGCTGCCCCCATACAGTATAATGTCTCCTTGTGCTGCCCCCATACAGTATAATGTCTCCTTGCGCTGCCCCCATACAGTATAATGTCTCCTTGTAGCTGCCCCCATACAGTATAATGTCTCCTTGCGCTGCCCCCATACAGTAGAACGTCTCCTTGCGCTGCCCCCATACAGTATAACGTCTCCTTGTGGCTGCCCCCATACAGTATAACGTCTCCTTGTAGCTGCCCCCATGCAGTATAATGTCTCCTTGTGGCTGCCCCCATACAGTATAGTGTCTCCTTGTAGCTGCCCCCATACAGTATAATGTCTCCTTGCGCTGCCCCCATACAGTATAATGTCTCCTTGCGCTGCCCCCATACAGTATAACGTCTACTTGCGCTGCCCCCATACAGTATAACGTCTCCTTGCGGCTGCCCCCATACAGTATAATGTCTCCTTGCGGCTGCCCCCATACAGTATAACGTCTCCTTGCGCTGCCCCCATTCAGTATAATGTCTCCAAGTGTTTTTTTTTTCTAAATGGGCATTTATCGTGATATATATCGTTATCGCGATAAATTTCTTAATATCGTTATCGTGGCAATATTTTTGATATCGCCCAACCCTAGATCTGGCTTATATGAGCAACAGAGTAAAGAGTGGACAAATGGACATCCAGATGAGCATCCCCCACCCAATGCAGAGAGGTAAATTAATGAACCACACACAAATTAGGATCCCTGAGAACTGCCCCCTTATTAATCTGCCTTTTTTTTTTTTTTTTTTTTTAAGCACTGAACCCTTTATGGTCTGGAAGTGGTATTCCAGTTGTTTAAAGTTATCTCCTATCCACAGGCTAGGGAAGGGATGGGCAAACTGCGGCTTTCCAGCTGTTATAAAACTACAATTCCCACCATGCCCTGCTGTAGGCTGGTAGCTGTAAGCAGTCTTTGCATGCTGGGAGTTGTAGTTTTGCAACAGCTGGAGAGCCGCAGTTTACCCATCCCTGGGCTAGGGGATAACTATAGTAGATCAGTGGGAGTCCTACAGCGGGACCCCCACCAATCAGGAGAAATGGGGACCTCTAACTCGTGGGCATGCACAGTACCACTCTATACATTTTTACAGGAGTTCCTGCTGTCTCTGGAACTCGCATATAAGTGAACGGAGCAGCAGCACGCACTCATTTAGAGGGCTCCGCAGGGTACAGGATCCCCGTTCTCATGATCAGTTGGGGTCCCAGCATTAGGACTGGAATTCAGGAGGTGGTGACCGCATGTATCCGGGGTACGTGGACTTTGTTAGGGTGTGTTATGTGCTCAGGTTACAGCCTGGGTGGAGTAAATTTAACCCATGTCCAGGGCCGGCGCGTCCTATAAGCGGACTAGGCAGCCGCGTAGAGCGCCCCTTGGGAAGGGGCGCCGCTAGGAGTGCCGGCCCCGCCTCATGCTGCAGCCGCCCGATATCTCTATATTGAGCCTCTGGCGGCTGCAGCACTGCTCAGGCTAGCGCGTCCATGAGGGCGCGCCGCCCGGGCGCAGCAAGAGGAGAGGAGCTGACAGGAGGGAAGCGCTCAGCGCTCCCTCCTGTCACTCCCTCATTGTAGCGTGGCAGAGCTCTGTATGGTCCACGGGTACAGGGAGCATCTGTCTCCTATACCCAGACGGACTGACAGGAAGTGCGCACACAGTGTGTACTTCCTGTCAGTCCGCCCGGGTACAGGAAACTAAAGCTCCTGTACCCGTGGACCATACAAAGCTCGGCCACGCTACACTAGAGAATGACAAGGGGGGAAGAGAACTGGCGTTAGTTAAAGGCGTTCTGCAGTTTATTTAAACTGATGATCTATCCTCTGGATAGATCATCAGCATCTGATCGGCAGGGGTCTGACACCCGGGACCCCCGCCGATCAGCTGTTTGAGAAGGCAGCGGCACTGGCAGTAGCGCCCCGGCCCTCTCGCTGTTTACCGCAGGCGCAGTGACCTCACGACTAGTATCACTCGCCTTGGCAGGGTTAAGCTCTGTTCACTTGAGTGAAGCTTAGCCCCACCCAGGCCAGTGATACTAGTCGTGACGTCACTGCGCCTGCGGTAAACAGAGAGAAGGCTGAGGCGCTACTGCCAGTGCCGCTGCCTTCTCAAACTGTTGCTCGGTGGGGGTCCCGGGTGTCGGACCATGCCGATCAGATGCTGATGATCTATCCAGAGGATAGATCATCAGTTTAAAAAAGCTGCAGAACCCCTTTTAATATGGCAGATCAGATGGGTGGGGCATTGTGATGTCATATGGGGGGGGGGCGGCGGCGGCAAACTATTCTTTTGCCTAGGGCGGCAAAAATCCTTGCACCGGCCCTGCCCGTGTCACATGCTAGAGGTGATAATTTTTTATTTTGTTTTGCATGTTTATGTCAAACAACCCTTTTAACAATTTTTTTTCCCCTTAGATCACTATTTCCAGTTACAAAAGAGATGATTTTTCTCATGGTAGGAGGGTGTCGTGATTGTTTGACAGGCGCTCATTACAGTATTAGGGGATGCGAGCAGGAACACAACACGCGGTGTCATTGCCGAGTTATGCATAAATGGCAGCTCCTCAGATTTAAAAAAGAAATATACACTGCTTTAAATCAGGATGTATGTCTCCCTGGGGGGAACGCGCCTCTTCCTTTTGATGTATTTTTGAATAAAATGTAAAAATTAAAAATTAAATCAAATAGTAGTAACACTCCTAAGGGAGAACATATTTCAGTTATGAAGTATTCCTAGTAACCTGGGGAGTCCTCCAGCTGTATTGTCTAGTCTGTAGGTGGTCTTTTTATGTCAAACATAATTAAAATGAATTGCTGTTAGACAGCCCATACCCCTACATAGAGATTTATGGGCAGCCTGGCATTCGCTCCCCTGTAAAGCTGGGAGGTAGAAGGGAGCCGAGATCTGGGACTTCCTATTATGCTGTATCGAGCCTGTACTGAAGATATCGCCTTAGACTACTTTCACACTAGTGTTTTTCGTTACTGATAATACAACCGTCTGCATTCGTTATGAACAGATCCGGTTGTATTAGGCCCTATTCACACGTCCGCACCCATTCCGCAAATCTGCGGATCGGGTGCGGAGCCATTCATTTTGAATGGGGACGTGACGGATGCAGAGAGCACACACTCTGCTATCCGCATTTGCGGAGCGCGCCGCCGATCTTCCGGCCGGCGGCTCTGCAATAATATAGAGCATGTCCTATTCTTGCCTGCAATTGCGGACAAGTATAGGCATCTCTATAGGGCTGGTGGCAAGGTGTGTTGCGGATCCGCAACACACTACGGACGTGTGAATTAGGCCTTATCTTTAACATAGCCAAGATGGATCGGTCATGAACTCTATTGAAGGTTAACAGAGGACGGATCCGTCTTGCTCCGCATCCTAGGACCGAAAGCAAACCGCAGCATGCTGCGGTTTGCTCTCTGGTATGAGAACGGAACGGAATGTGTTTTGGAGCACTCCGTTCTGTTCAGTTACTTTTTCCCCTTATTGACAATGAATAGGGACAAAATGAAAGCGTTTTTTTCCAGTATTGAGACCCTAGGGCGGATCTTAATACCGGAAAATATTAATGCTAGTGTGAAAGTAGCCTTAGGCCCCTTTCACACGAGCGTGACGGATCAGGTCTGGATGCGTTCAGGGTACGTTCCGTGAAACTTGCACCATTTTACAAGCGAGTTCAGTCAGTTTTGTCTGCGATTGCGTTCAGTTTTTTCTGCGCGGGTGCAATGCGTTTTGATGCATTTTTCACGCGCGTGATAAAAAGAACTGAAGGTTTACAAACAACATCTCCTAGCAACCATCAGTAAATAGTTCCGGACGCAATGCGTATTTCACTGAAGCCCCATTCACTTCTATGGGGCCCGGGCTGCATGAAAAACGCAGAATATAGAACATGCTGCGTTTTTCACGCAACGCAGAACTCATGTACACAGACCCATTGAAATGAATGGGCCAGGATTCAGTGCAGGTGCTATGCGTTCAGATCACGCATCGTTCCCGCGCGGAAGACTCGCTCGTGTGAAAGGGGTCTTGGGCTACTTTCAAAATGGCGTTTTTCCTTTCCAGTACTGAGATCGGTCTTAGGATCTCAGTGCCAGAGGAAAATGCTTCAGTTTTGTCCCCATTCACTGTCAATGGGGACGAACTTGAACGGAACAGAGTGCACCATAATGCATTCCGTTCCGTTAGATTGCATTCCTGTACCGGACAGAAAACGCTGCAAGCAGCATTTTTGAGTGCGTCATGGAATGCAGAGCAAGATGGATCCGTTTTCTCGGACACGGCACACTGCGTTTTTTGGTCCAGCCGCCTCTCGCCATGTTTGCCATGCTGCGGCCTCATCTCTGGACTGTCCCCATTAGAGTGAATGGGGTCGGGGACAGCACACGTGTGCAACCGTTAATACGGATCCGGAAGGCTGTTCCTCTGCCGGAACAGACTGCCGGTGCAACGTTACATTTCCCTACTTCGTGAGATTTCCCTACCGGTCGCACCGGAAGTGACGTTAGTAGGCCTTCCTACCGTTGTGACGATCTGCGCATGCGCAAAAGGACATTGTAGGGAAAATCTCACAATGAAGTTCAGCTGCACACTGCGCATGCGCCGGAGAGCCTTAGTAGGGAGCACTGGCTTGAGCACTGGGCTGTAATATTTCCCTACTAAGGCTCTCCGGCGCATGCGCAGTGTGCAGCTGAACTTCGTTGTGAAATTTTCCCTACAATGTCCTTTTGCGCATGCGCAGATCGTCACAATGCCAGGAAGGCCTACTAACGTCACTTCCGGTGCGACCGGTAGGGAAATCTCACGAAGAAGCCTAAGGTGGGTCAGTTTACAGTTTGGCATGTCTTATGGCCGTCCGTGTGCCAGCAATGACAGAATCATATGGAAAACACCAGAATAAAACACTAGAGTATGCAATGTTTAAAAAAAAAATAATAAGTAACACACTGCAAACTGCATTTTTTTTGTCTGTTTGACTTGAGATCCAGCTGACTAATCTATGGAGTACAGCCTCCAGATTTTACTCAAGCCTCATGGAGCACCCCGTGGTCTGTTTATCTTCTTTTGACCCAGTGTAGGGCTCCTCCACCCACGACCCTTTCCACTCTGAGAGGTGGACTAAGCCAGGACGTTGATTCAGCAGCCTACATCGTGAACGGGTTGTGTCCTAAAACCCAAGCCACCGAGGTGAGCAGACTACAAGGCCACCTACTTTTTCCCCAATCACAACTACCATCCTTCACTTCTTGAGTCTCCTTTCTTTCTTGTTAACTTCATACCACTCTACTGTCTTCTGAAATGCTATTTGAAGGACCAGGTCATCATCCATCAGCAAACATCTGGTTGTGGCAACTCTTGATGAAGAAAATGGCAGAAAAAGCACACCATATTTGCTAAAAAAAAAAATTGCTACGTAAAGCCACCCTAACTTGTAAGATGAATTTCATTTTCAAAAAACATGAAAGGATAATGGGCTCAGGACCCCCCAAAAAATTGATGGGTTGTTGACTATTCTGGGGCATTTATGGTATAGGTGTCAGATAGGTGTGGGTTCCACCTTACTAGAATGTCGATGAATATGATGTCATTGACCTAGAAATGGAGCTCGCCGGTCTCTTCATACAGTTGATCGATGGGAGTGCCAAGAGTTGGATCCCTGCTGATCTCCTCTTGAGGACCTAATGTGATAGGCCATCAATATAAAAATTATGGAAAACCCTTTTAATATTGCCCATGTAACCCCTGGAGGTTGCGTTTTTTCCTTCAAAAAACACCAGCCAAAAAAACACACCAAAACCGCTAAAAAACCTATGTGCGAGATGGTATAAAATCCAATGGAGCAATCATTTCCCCTCGGATGAAGGAAACAATTGCGATTATGATCTCCTCCAAATCTACAAATGAACGTTAAGCCCTCGCCTCTACGTTCTGGAGCCTCTTTCAATATTAAAAAAGGAGGAATTTGCCAACGACTTTACCTTTTTAAAACTGAGTAAATTTGTACAAGGGGTAAGTTCCCTTTACGGCTCATCAGCTGCGACAACAGATTTGAAAGCCCGAACCTCCTCGTTTTGTAAGCCCAGGGCTGTTCATTAGACTATACTGCTCCCTATCTGTGGCTGGTACGCTGTCCTCTCCATTAATAATTAGAGCCGCGTCTGTAGATTATTTTGGTAATTACCGTTCATAAAAAGACTACTGAGAATGATCACAAATGTCACTTTGTCTTTTACGGCTTTTGCTTTCATAGTTTCATAGCAGATGTTTGAGATTCTTGACTTCAACCATTTATATCATATTCGCTGCGGCTTCAAACACCTTAAAATAATGACTCCAGGGTAATAATCCCTAATACTCTACAAATTGCCAGGGAAAGCGTTCAAAGTTTAGGCAATGAACAGGAGCGCGGTTCTGCTAAATTATGAACAGAATCCCCAGGAGGGTAAAACATATACCTCACATATTAATTGCATTAATGCAAAGTAGCTCTCCTGCTCTGCGCCAAGCCGAATACTGACGTGAGCCGCTAGACTCCCTGCTAAAGGGGCATTGTTTCCCTCTCATAGACCCTTGCGTGCATTATATAGGGCGGTCAGTGTAAATACTCAGCAGTGATGCTATGACTCTTCAGCGCTATGCACTTCTGGTCATCCATGTCTTACTGATATCTGATTGGAGGAAAGCTAAGGAAAAACCAATATGGCCTCTTCTCTGAATCTCGAGTTATTATTTCGGAGAAGTACGTCCCTTGCTCCCATAGCATGGTATAACTGGGTAGATGACTTAGGAAAGATGGGTGCCAATCCCTGTGGGACCTAATGAAGACCATTAATATACAGGATGTTATTGAGATGCTGGCAGGAGGCTGAGGAGCCATACCAGACCCGGCAGAATTTCCGTACATGTGGCTGTGCCTCGTACTGCAGGTCATCCTACAGTACCTCAGTACCTACTGTACTAGCTACCGCTACATGTACAGAAGCAGCAACGTATCTCGTCTGACAGGGTAAGTATCCCAGCCCCCTTTTTTTTTCTGGAACAGGAGGTACTAGCAGTTGGACCCCCCCACTGATTATACATTGATGGTCTTAAAGTGAGAGGCCATACTTAAAGGGGTTATCCCATAATTAATGGAAAAAACATTATATAGTACATGACAATACCTTTCTAAGAAAGCTAGAACCAGCCCTGTACTTCATCTTCCCCTTCATTGCTCTGCTAGATATATATCAAGCTGACAGCTCAAGGGGGGTGTCTTTTCTTTGGCAGATCAGGGGGCGTGTGTTTTCTGCTGCAGCTCTCTCCCTATAACAGCTCAGGGAGCAGTTGAAGGATGAACTGAGCATGTGCGGCCATCTCAGTGAGCCGGACAAAGAAATACGAAAAAGAACAAACAGCAGGTGGCGCTAAATAGATACATTATATTAAATAACTCAGGGGCTATGCTAAATTTTCAATTACCGTATATACTCGAGTATAAGCCGATCCGAGTATAAGACAACCCCCCTAATTTTACCCTAAAAAACTGGGAAAACTTAGTGACTCGAGTATTAGCCGAGGTGGAAAATGCAGCAGCCACTGGTAAATTGTATGTATACCACATTATCCCATAGTATTCAATGGCAACTTTAATAAAGCGAATAAACCATTGTAAATAAATGGTTAAAAATCCTGAATCCTTATACTCCAAAACCCCTGATTATAAGGATTCAGGATTTATAAACATTTATTTACAAGACTTTACTGCCTTAAATGGGTTTTTCACTGTAAGTAAATGTGCCATTGTTCTCCTATTGCCACCTACCTCTTCAGTTCAGCAGCGACTTGTGGACTGAGCTGAAGCACCGCCCCCTCCAGCAGACGGCAGAAGACGTCGTGCGCGCATCGCGGGTGCACCCGTGCGCTCGCACCGAATCAAATAACCTGTATGACTCGAGTATAAGCTGAGTTTATACTCGAGTATATATGGTACATGCAATTGCAAAAGTATTCAGACCCAGGTGCTGGTTTGAAAACTGTAGAATATTTTTTCATGGCGCAACCCCTTTAATACCATCCTGCTGTGGGCCGTAACAGTACGTCATGGCGAGAAGGTAGTTAACGCTCAGCAACATACTATTACTGTGCTCTGATGGCGCAGGCTCAGGAGCTGTACCTGTGCCCTCCCTAACGGGTGCTCCGCTCCTGGTAACTCATTTAACTCCTTAGATGCCACTGTCAATTCTGTGCCATCGTGAGTGAAGCTTCGTGTCAGTTTTACTGTAAATGACATGACATACCGCAATGAAGAAACTGTTAAAATGGCTTTTGAAATGCAGAGATGAAAAAAAATTCTTCCATCAACAGGACTTTTTTTCCATCTCCGCCTCCAAAGGGTTCCGTTTTGCATCCCATCCTTCAATTCCATTATATTCCGTTATAACGGAATATACAACGCGTATGTGAACCCACCCTAACAGGTATGATGCACTGAAATGCTCAATTACAAATGATAAATGGAAATTGTTTATTAGGAAAAAAATAGGGGGGGGGGGGTAATTCCTCACTGTTTGCAGCAGAATGTAAGCTGTTGGGATGCTGGCAATGGAGCCTATGAACTGTAGAAACTTTTTTCAACAAAAAAAAAATGAGTTTCTTGAAGGTTTCTGTAATGCAGAACTTGCTACTAGCGAGCTGTATGAAAAAAGTGAGACGGTGACCAGTCCTCACTCTCTTTCCCTGATAATTCTTGTTTCTCTCCCTATAGTATCCCTGGTAACTGGCTTGTGAATGCAGACACAGCCACAACACATCCCATCACAACCCCGGGAACAGAATGGTGCTTCTTCCTTCTGAGAAGAAGGACCTGCCCGCATATTGTCCCCTGATTGGATGATCAGGCTGTCTGTCAGCCTCTGAGCCAATCAGGGCAAGCTCTCCCACTCACTTCCTCCCAGTGTATTCATTCATCTTCTTCCTCCCTTCTGTTCCCCACCAATTTTCCCTGTTTTTGTGCGATTTCTCCGAAATGAAATCGCTAAAACTTAGGACAGACGAATTTTGGTCAAATTTGTAACGTAAATCCGATTCATGTAGCATCTCATCTCTACGTTGCATCTATCACTCACATGACCATTTAGCCACACAGATGGATCCGCACCTATAATGCAACCGTTTGTATCCCTTCAGAACGGATCCATTTGCATTAGTTTTAAAGAAAAATGACAAAGTCCAAAACGGATCCGTTTTGAATTACATTGAAAGTCAATGGGGAACGGATCCGTTTTCAAATGCACCATATTGTGTTATTGAAAACGGATCCGTCCCCATTGACTTACATTGTAATTCAAAACGGATCCGTTAGGCTCCACCTCTTCAGACGGACACCAAAATGCTGCATGTTGCGTTTTGATGTCCGCCTCCAAAGCGGAAAACGGAGCCTAACTGATGCATTCTGAACGGATCCTTATCCATTCAGAATGCATTGGGGCTGAACTGATCCGTTGTGGACCGCTTGTGAGAGCCCTGAAACGGATCTCACAAACGGAATCCAAAACGCTAGTGTGAAAGTACCCTAATACCGTACGGAGACGGATCTCTGCTCGCCCATCACTAGTCCCTGTGTTTGGAGGAACCAGTGAAGTCTTGGCTCGCGCGTTTCCTTTCACACCAGTTCTCTCCGTCCTCCCCGACTTGTAAACTTATTAAATTATCATAATAAACTTATCGGGCTCAATTCTGAGGACTGCCGCGGTTTAGAAATCTGACTTCTGATGATGACTCCGAATGTCATTGAGGAATTAAATACAAACTCCAGGAAGCAATTGAGAACTGGAGAAGTTTCTAGTCAGGCAAATAAATTGGATTTAAGTATATTACAGTCATAATCTTTTTTTTTTTTCACCTCTCTCCAGACAGACTTTGTACATTGAGAAATAAGAATGGATTCTTAGACAAATCTTGACCTGAGGGAAAAGGCAGAGGGAATCTGGGTTTTCAATAATATAAGACAATAAAGCTTATACCTCTAACCCACTGCAATATGGTAAAAGTATCAAGAGCTTAGCAACTAATAAAAGAAACAGGTTTCCCAACTCAGAATGTGAAAATTGCTACTGTACAAGGACACTTCATAAAAATGATAATGAGTTACTTACTGGAGCAGTAATGCTACTTTCCTGCACTCTTTCAACCCATTTTTCTCCCGTTCGGCAGTGTTTAAGCCCCATTTAAACCAAGGACTGTCTCTTAAAAGCAGATGACACTGCGGTCTCTCAGAGGTGTTTTTAAAGGGTCGAATTAGAAGTAATGTGACGGCAATACCAGTCACATAAAGGGGATGTGTCACTGAAAATAGTCTACGCTTTACAAACCAGCACCTTTTGTAATTGCATGTCATTAAAATTTTTGTATAGTCAGTTATTCAATAAAATCTATCTGTATAGCGCCACCTGCTGTTTGTGCTTTACCTTATTTCTCCGTCCACCTCGCTGCAGTGGTCGCACGCTCTCAGTTTAAACCTTCAACTTCAATAGATTTCCTTTAAGCTTAAAAGGGTATTCTGGTAACAAGAAGTTATGGGTCGATCGGTGGGTTGCCAACCTGAATTTTTCATTTTTCCAGACGACTTATCACAAAATCACATACCGACAACATTTTTACGGACAAATTGGAAAACCACCATGAATGATAAAGATTGTAAATTACAGATGTCTACAGCTCAATGTACTGATAAGAACTCATTGCCAGCATCTACTGTGAGCTGTAAAACGAGGATAATTACCACCAAAATAATCTTGACAATTAGCACCAGCCATAAAAAAAATCACTGACGCATCTATTTTTTTTCCACGGACACAGGAAAAGTGTCACATATTTTTACGGACTGTCTAGAAATTACTGGACGGTTGGCAACCCTGATGACCACTCAGAACCTCACATGATAGGGGCTAACTGTTAGATCGGTGGGAGTCTAACCATCCAGGACCCCACTGGGTAGGGGCTCTGTTAGATCACTGGTAGAGATGAGCGAGCTTTAAAAAAAAGTTCGGCGTTTGGGTTGTGGTAATCGCCGCATCCCGTTATGATTTCCACTACCGCGGACTATCGCGGCATATGGAATCCATAAGGGGCGGCTTCCACGAACCCGAACTGTTGAACAGCCGAAGGACCTGGGGTGACGTCACCGTCATGTGATCAGTGCAGGGGGCGTGGCTCAGCACGGGATCAAATACAGTGCTGAGCCACGCCCCCTGCACTGATCACATGACGGTGACGTCACCCCAGGTCCTTCGGCTGTTCAATAGTTCGGGTTCGTGGAAGCCGCCCCTTATGGATTCCATATGCCGCGATAGTCCGCGGTAGTGGAAATCATAACGGGATGCGGCGATTACCACAACCCGAACGCCGAACTTTTTTTTAAAGTTCGCTCATCTCTAATCACTGGGAGTCTGAACACTCAGAATGGATAGGGGATAACTGTTAGATTGTGGGAGTCTGTCCAATGGGATCCACTGGTGTCATATGGTGTCTCCATGAGCGAAGACTGTTTTAGACAAAGCTTAACTAGGCAATTATCCGGAACAGAAATCCCCTGTTTAAAGGGGTATTCTCATATTACAAAGTGATGGCTTATCACAGGAATACTTGCTCTGTGTCTGGTAACAATCCTGAGAATGAGGGCACCCCGGTGTCGGTGTTTTTTCCTGCTCGGCGGTCCACCTCCCATCGACCTGTAGTGAACTACCGCACAGCCCAATTCAAGTGAAAGGGTTGGCTGCACTTTCACTACACAGCCGGGTGGCCAGCGGCACAGCTGTGCTGGGAAAACATCAGGATTGCTGGGGTCCTAGAGGTCGGACCCCAATGATCATAAAGTGACAGCATATCCTAGTGATATACCATCACTTTATAAAGTGGGAATACCCATTTAAGCTAAAACTACCCACCCAGTATAAATTGGTGGCTTATGTCACTCATGTCTATTATCTGAACGCTGCATAGTATTTGCTCACTATGTTTTGGGCTGTATAGTACAGTTATATGGCGGTATTATATGGGCTATAGCTACAAGAATAAATTGTCGTTTGTTGCCCAGGGTCTCATTTTCTAAATAAAACAGCTCTCCGTGTATGAAAGTATACCTACATACTGAAGTAATTTCTTTCTCATCCAAACAGCTAAGATTTGTAATATGGCCATGTAACGAAGCTGGTAGTGGAGAAGACTGACAGGGACAGACTGGGAGCTTAAAGTGGCCCTGGAAAAGAAAGCTAAAAGTGGCCCCAAGTTGTAAGCGGCTCCAAATTGACAATGCTGGGCAACAGAAGCCACAATTAGGCAGGGATAACAGAAACGGGGCCAACAACACCGTAGTGCAGCACAAAATACCGACCCAGCAAAACCAAATACCGTCCCAGTGCAGCACAAAATACCGCCCCAGCAAAACCAAATACCCTCCCAGTGCAGCACAAAATACCGCCCCAGCAAAACCAAATACCCTCACAGTGCAGCATAAAATACCACCCCAGCAAAACCAAATACCCTCCCAGTGCAGCACAAAATACCGCCCCAGTAAAACTAAATACCCTCACAGTGCAGCACAAAATACCGGCCCAGCAAAACCAAATACCCTCCCAGTGCAGCACAAAATACCGCCCCATCAAAACCAAATACCCTCACAGTGCAGCATAAAATACCACCCCAGCAAAACCAAATACCCTCACAGTGCAGCACAAAATACCGCCCCAGCAAAACCAAATGCCCTCACAGTGCAGCACAAATAACCGCACCAGCAAAACCAAATACCCTCACAGTGCAGCACAAAATACCGCCCCATCAAAACCAAATACCCTCACAGTGCAGCACAAAATACTGCCCCATCAAAACCAAATACTCTCACAGTGCAGCACAAAATACCGGCTCATCAAAACCAAATACCCTCACAGTGGAGCACAAAATACCGCCCCATCAAAACCAACTACCCTCCCAGTGCAGCACAAAATACGGCCCCAGCAAAACCAAATACCCTCCCAGTGCAGCACAAAATACTGCCCCATCAAAACCAAATACCCTCACAGTGCAGCACAAAATACCGGCCCATTAAAACCAAATACCCTCCCAGTGCAGCACAAAATACCGGCCCAGCAAAACCAAATACCCTCACAGTGCAGCACAAAATACCGCCCCATCAAAACCAAATACCCTCACAGTGCAGCACAAAATACCGGCCCATCAAAACCAAATACCCTCACAGTGCAGCACAAAATACCGGCCCATCAAAACCAAATACCCTCACAGTGCAGCACAAAATACTGCCCCATCAAAACCAACTACCCTCCCAGTGCAGCACAAAATACCGCCCCATCAAAACCAAATACCCTCACAGTGCAGCACAAAATACTGCCCCATCAAAACAAAATACCCTCCCAGTGCAGCACAAAATACCGCCCTATCAAAACCAAATACCCTCACAGTGCAGCACAAAATACTGGCCCATCAAAACCAAATACCCTCACAGTGCAGCACAAAATACCGCCCCATCAAAACCAAATACCCTCCCAGTGCAGCACAAAATACCGGCCCAGCAAAACCAAATACCCTCACAGTGCAGCACAAAATACCGGCCCATCAAAACCAAATACCCTCACAGTGCAGCACAAAATACCGCCCCATCAAAACCAAATACCCTCCCAGTGCAGCACAAAATACCGGCCCATCAAAACCAAATACCCTCCCAGTGCAGCACAAAATACCGGCCCAGCAAAACCAAATACCCTCACAGTGCAGCACAAAATACCGGCCCATCAAAACCAAATACCCTCCCAGTGCAGCACAAAATACCGGCCCATCAAAACCAAATACCCTCCCAGTGCAGCACAAGATAAGTTTAGGAGGGCACCTGCGGTCATTGGTCAGTACCTGATGCTCCTAACATTAATTAATACTTAGAGCATCAGATCATTATGTACCTGACCAGCAGCCATGAGGAAGGCTCGGTGGCTCACTGGGCATCGGCCCACTGGGAAATTACACTGTAGGGTCTATGGCCAGTCCACCCCTGAAGACTGGGTTTTACCTATAGCAGTCGCTATTCCCACCTCCTAACTGCAGCTTGTGGTACTCAGGACTTACAGTAGAGCTGAACTGCACAACAACTGGACGGTCTCAAAAAACACATGAATGAATTTATCAATAATGGCAGCAAATGACATGAACTGAATGCTAAGAGTCACTGAAGCCACAGCAATGGAGTGGGTTGCAGATGTTTGGCATACAGGTAGATAGAGGATGAATGGGAGGGAACAGAAATGGAGCAATACTGAACAGACCATATCTAAAATTCAACCCATCCAGGACAATACAACAGCACAGGAACAAACAAATTCTAAACACAAAAACACACAAAACTCTATAGAACTTCAGATTCCAGTATACACACTTAGGGCTCATGCACACGGACGTATTCTCTTTACATGTCCGTTCCAAATTTTTGGCGGACTGTATGCAGAACTATTCATTTCAATGGGTCTACACAAAAAACGGAAGTTACTCCGTGTGCATTCTATTTCCGTATGTCCGTTCCGCAAAAAAATAGAGCATGTCCTAATATTGTCTGCATAACGGACAAGGATAGGACTGTTCTATTAAGGACCAGCTGTTTCATTCTGCAAAATACAGAATGCACAAGGATATTATGCATATTTTTTGCGGATCCTTGTTCTGCAGACCGCAAAATACATACAGCCATGTGCATGAGCCCTTAAAGGGATTATCCAGGTCAAAATGATCAGATCAGTCCAAGTCCCGGCTCCCCCGCCGATTAGCTGTTTCGGGGAGCAGCTGTGCTTGGTATGACACACGGATGGCCATCCGCATTTTTTCACGGACCCATTGACTTGAATGGGTCCGTGAACCGATTTTCACGGACAAGAATAGGACAGGTTATATTTTTTTGACGGACTGGAATCACGGACCACAGACGCGGAGGACAAACGGTGCATTTGCCGAGGTTTCCACGGACTTATTGAAAACCAATGGGTCCGCAGAAAATCACGAAAAACGGAGCAACGGACACGGAATCAAACAATGGTCGTGTGCATGAGGCCTAAAACGTATCACCCAGGCAGCTTAGATTGTCTAGACTGGGTGCAATTGTAGCAAACTCTCAGCTGTGAGTAGTATTTCTGCTTCCCCCTTTGATTCTACATGTGAAAGTATTTCAAAGGAATGCTATGTATACACTTGTGGGTTGTAGGTTTTAAGAATCAGATTAGTAAAGAAAATAATGTGTATTCACACTGACTTGTGTAGAATTCCTGTGTGTCCTACAGTGAATAGCAGCGCGATACAATCAGCTCAGTCCCGCGTCCAGTAATGTACAGGCCTAGTGCTGAATAGCCGTTTAATGCTATCTTGCCATGTGGTAATTTTCCAGATAAATGGACAGTTGCTCCAATAGATACATTGCTGAAAGTCAATGATCCATATAATGCCAACAATTACAGGAGAATTTCCCTGCCTGGCTGGACGTGAAGGGAAGGTGTGAGCCATGTAACAATTGCCTTATAGGAGATACAGATGTACTGCCATAATAAGCGGCGAGATAATGTGCCGCCATTTAGATGATAAAACAAAGGGTCATTGTAAAATAGATTCACTTGCTTTAAATTAGCAAAAGGTTTTAGGCAACAGAAATGTATATTTTATACGGGATCTCTTGGTAAGTAAGGACCAAGCCAGTTATGGCTGCAACATTTTCGGCATTTCATCCATGCCTTCAAAGAGATGGAACCTTTTGTTTTTTCCACTGATTATCTATATGAGTAAGTTTTTTTCCTGGGACAAGTTGTCTTTTTTTTTTTTAAAGGGATATCTGTCGGCAGTTTTGTCCCTATGACACTGTCTGACCTGTTACATGTGCGCTTGGCAGCTGAGGACATCTGTGTTGGTCCCATGTTCATATGTGCCCGCATTGCTGAGAAAAATTATGTTTTATTATATGCAAATGAGCCTCTAGGAGCAACGGGGGCGTTACCATTACACCTAGAGGCTCTGCTCTCTCTGCAACTGCCGCACCCTCTGCACTTGGATTGGCAGGGCCAGGCAGGATGACTTCTTCATTGCTTGGTGCTGTTAGTCAAGTTGGGTGCATTTCTGATGAATCAACATTTTATTTTATTTTATTTTAAATTTCCCCCATACAAGCATTGCTTTCCTTTTCGTCATATATTACAAAACTGGGTGTCTGCAACTACCACTAGGGGAAGCTCAGTGCATAGGAATTTATACAGTTAGGCTACATGCACATGACCGTATGTGTTTTGCGGTACGCAAACCGCGGATCCGCAAAACACGGAAGCTGCTCCGCGTCCATTTCGCAATTTGCGGAACGGAATGCGGCCCATTGTAGAAATGCCTATTCTTGTCCGCAAAACGGACAAGAATAGGACATGCTCTATTTTTTTTTGCGGGGCCACGGAACGGAACAACGGATGCGGACAACACACGGAGTGCTGTCTGCATCTTTTGCGGCCCCATTGAAGTGAATATTTTGCGGCTCGGATGCGGACCAAAACAACGGTAGTGTGCATGAGGCCTTACTGTAATACTTTCTTTGCAGCTGCATGAAACTGCAATGCTCTCATGTCGGGAAGAGACAGTTCAGCGCTGGACCCCTCTGTAGCAGCCGCCTGAAGGTATGCCACTGTTCACACCAACCAAGGAACAATAACTGGGAAAAGGTAGATTTGCTGTGTTCTATTTTTTTGGTTGTGTACAGTACAGTCATACTTTAAAAGTTGCTAAAGGGGTATTCCAGTTAGGGCTCTTTCACACTTGCGTATTTGTTTTCCGGCATAGAGATCCGTCGTCGGGGCTCTATGCCGCAAAAATCCTGATCAGGATTATCCCAATGCATTCTGAATGGAGAGAAATCCGTTCAGGATGCATCAGGATGTCTTCAGTTCAGGACCGGAACGTTTTTTGGACGCAGCAAATACTGCAGCATGCTGCGATTTTTGCTCCGGCCAAAAATCCTGAACACTTGCCGCAAGGCTGGATCCGGAATTAATGCCCATTGAAAGGCATTAATCCGGATCCGGCCTTAAGCTAAACGTCGTTTCGGCGCATCGCCGGATCCGACATTTAGCTTTTTCTGAATGGTTACCATGGCAGCCAGGACGCTAAAGTCCCGGCTTCCATGGTAAAGTGTAGTGGGTGGGTAGGGGAGCAGTATACTTACAGTCCGTGCGGCTTCCGGGGTGCTCCAGAGTCACGTCAGGGCGCCCCACACGCATGGATCACGTGATCGGATGGATCACGTGATCCATGCGCATGGGGCGCTCTGACGTCATTCTGGAGCGCCCCGGGAGCCGCACGGACTGTAAGTATACTGCTCCTCCGCTCCCCACTACTACTATGGCAACCAGGACTTTAATAGCGTCCTGGCTGCCATGGTAACCTGAAAGCATTTCGAAGACTGATCAGGATCCTGATCAGTCTTCTAATGCTTTCAGGCGACTTGCGTTCTGACAGATCCAGCGGGACGGAAGTGCCTGCCGCATCCTCAGAACGCAAGTGTGAAAGAGGCCTTAATAGAAATGATCCTCTTTTCAACAAAAAAGGGGTAACTGTTAGATTGGTGGGGTCCCTTCTGGGACCACTGTCCCCTAATTGCATTTAGTGCTGGTGAAGCATTGCCCACTACCACTCTATTCAAAGTCTATGGGTCTGTGAAAGATAGTCGAGCGCTGTCCCACAGAGATGAATAGAATGGTGGTGCCCATGCTAGACCAGTGCTTCATTCAAACGGATGGCATGGGTCCTCCATTCTTGTGATTGATGGTGGTCCCAGCGGTCGGACCCCCAGTGATCTAACGTTATCCCCTATCCAGTGAGTAAGGGACAACTTGTAATCTGAATACCCCTTTATTGTATTTTTTTAATGCTGGCAGAAATGCTGCAAGAAATTCACTCATCAGTTAAACATCAGCAAATTCACTAATTAGTAATTGCCAAAAATAATAATAATAATAATAATTATCATTATTTTTATTTATTTAAAAGCACCATGAATTCAATGCCACTGTACATGAAGGGGATGGCATACATAATATAAAAAATACAAATACAATAAACATGAAACTAATAACAAACAGGTACCCTGTCCATGAGAGGTTACAACCTACAAGGATACATTATAAAATAGAATGTCTCAGTATATTGTTTAAATGTGAAACATTTGTTTTTAGTTTTTTTGCTAATTTTTAAAAAACTATTTCCATGCCGCTATCTATTTAAAAAAAAAATATCCTAAAATCCTGCTCCTTTCACACTGGCCACTAAGGCTAGGATCATACCTATGATTTTAAATCCGGCAGTGTGTTTCAGCAGAGGAACAGAATGCTGGAATTCACTGTATCCGGCGTACATGCCATTTTTGCTCCCAAAAAAAAATACTACATGCAGCATTTTTTGCCCGGCGAAAGCCGGCATAAATGCTGGAAAGCAGCCGGATCCCATTACAGTGAATGGGAATCTGGCGGTGCCCGGTGGTATCTGGCTATGCTGGATACAGTGAACTCCGGCAGTCTGTTTCTCCGCTGGAGCAGACTGACGGAGTTTAAAAGCGCAGATGCGAACCCAGCCTAATGGGATCTGACGGTAATCTGTTCGCTTTCTGGCATATATGCCGACTTTCGGCCGCCAAAAAATTGTTGCATGTAGCATTTTTTTGTGTGGCTAAAAGCCGACATATATGCCGGATACGGAGACCGGATTACAGTACTGGAGTTCACAACGCAGATGTGAACCCAGCCTAAGCCAGACAACGCTTCCTGTTCTGATCGTTTTTCAACAGTCATCTCATTACCTTCACAGGCAGGATTACAATCAAAGATAAAACCTCTATGTAGACAAATCCATCATTCTCAATGGATAATGGACACAGCTTACCTCCTCCCCCTCCCTACACAATGACTTCTGCTCAAGCATGCCCACACTTTTCCCATAAAAGTCAATGAACATCTCTTGTCTTTGGCATCTATGCTGCATGTGGCTGCTGTAAAGCATATTTCTTAATGCTGATAATAGAAGCTCAGGAAAGTTGGCTGCCTCACCTATAATGTCGCACATAAAATAGAATAAAAAGAAAACTACAATCAGAAACTAAAAACAGATTAGAAAAAAAAACATATATATTTGTATATTGTTTTAAATGGCAATACATTTTCTTTAAAGGATATGTACACCTTCGGGGGAAATTTTTATGATTGCATTTTACTCATTTTTGGTTAAAAATCATGCTTACTATTGGCCTTTAATAAAAATATTGAGCCATTCTGTCACAAAGGGTTAACTGTTTTTCTAACTGTGTGACTGGTACTTTTACTTTCACTTTGTGTCCACCATCTAATAAGCCTTATCCCTAAAGTACTGAGAGGTCATAAACACTAATTTTAGGCTACTTTCACACTCGGGTTTTGGCTTTTCATTTGTGAGATCCGTCTCTCACAAGCGGTCCAAAATGGATCAGTTTTACCCTAATGCATTCTGAATGGAAAAGGATCCACTCAGTATGCATCAGTTTGCCTCCGTTCAGTCTCCATTTTGCTCTGAAAGCGGATACCAAAACACTGCCTGCAGCGTTTTGTTGTCCGCCTGACGAAGCGGAGCCAAACGGATCCATCCTGGCACACAGTGTAAGTTAATGGGGATGGATCCGTTTTCTCTGACACAATCTGGCGATGTTACAGATAATATAAATGGATCCGGTTGCATGCGGTTGTATTGTATTATTGTAATGGATCTGGCATTGCGGATTCATGGCGGATCTGCACAAAACGCGAGTGTGAGAGTAGCCTAAGCCACTATCTTATCAGTAAGATAAAGACTGAGCTATAATGAGTGTTTATAAGGTCAGAGAGCAGATATAAGGGGGTCCGTCAGCTCCTCAACTGATGGAAAAGATAGAAAATCCAGTGGCTGCTACTAGAGCATCTCAGCTCTGTACAGAAAAAAGGACACCATATTTTTAATAAAAAAATGATTTGTAGCAAAAAAATAAGTACAATGCAATAATAAATAAAAAAAAATTGCCCCAAAGGTGTACAGAGCCTTTAAATAAAAAATCTGAAAAAATAAAAAAGAATTTTTTTTCAAATATAAAGTTATCATCATAGTTGGGAGCCAAAACTTGCTTCCGCACAGCCTTCTATTGACGTCTTTGGTAGTTATCAGAACTTTATGTAATGATTATTGATTCAGTGCATTGGCCTGGCCACCCCCTGACCCAAAAACCTACTTAATCTGCATTCCTAGATTGTAGAAAAATGGCAAGTCTCACTTTTGTGCTATTCCCATGTCGGTTGTATGTTATTTCTATAACAAAATGAATTAAATAGGGACGTCTAATTTGTGCTTAACACCAAAATGGTATTTTATCTCCAGGCTGGGGAAAACTGTAAACTACACTGGAGCCTTCATCCAAGACATGAGATACGGCTTTGATACCATACATCAGACTTGTGTGACTTTAGGTGAAGCCTTTTATACCGAGTGTAGGTCCTTCCCGTGTGTATTATCCCTCTGTTTAGGTTTCATTATGCTTCTGCTTCTAGCAATCGCGGTACAGACAAGTTACCATTTCTGTAGACGGAAATGAAGGGGAATGATCAGGAAAGAGAGAGACTGATATTAGAGACGCACACTGGGGAACCCTATGTAAGAGGAACAAAAGTCCTGCTTCCAAATGGAGGAACAATTCCACCCCCTCAAAAATAAAGAAAATAAATAAATAAAGAGGGAAAGCAACTGCCTGCCGTGTATTAGCTGACGTAGTTTATTGCATGGGAAAAAGGAATTTATTTGTACCTTTATGGTCGATAGTTTAGCTGATTTTTTATGGGGAATCTGGCAGCTCGTACAGAGTAAACTTTTAAGAACTTTTTTTTTTTTTTTTTTTCACAATGTATTGGTTTTGTTTTGCCGTAACCATTTGGATATGGGGAATGCGTGTGAAGAATTATTGAGAATTATTCTATATATGTATACACAATCAACTGCAGAATTATTGGCACCTCCTAAGAAACTTGGCAGTAACATAAACACATAAAATAAGCAACACATAAAAAGTCAAATGTTTCTCTCAAAAATATCAGAAGAAATTCCTAACATCATTCCTACAAGATTGTAATTTGGTTTGATATATTCTTCCAAAAATGCATTTGCAAGAATTATTGGCTCACCTTAAAAATAGTTAACCCTTTGGATACCGGAGGTTTTTTCGTTTTCATTTTTCCTCCCTGTGTTCCTGGAATCATAACTTTTTTTTATTTTTCCGTTCACATATCCATATAGGGGCTTGTTTTTTGCGGGACAAGATGTACTTTCTAATGCCACTATTTAATAAGACAAGATGTAGTGGAAAGCGCGAAAAAAGTTCCGAATAGGGTGGAATAAAAAAATAAATAAATAAATTCCTTTACCATTTTACAGGTTTTGTCCCTGCGACGTTCCCTTTGCGTCAAAACTGACCTGTGCCCTTCATTCTCTCATAGACTTAGCCTATTAGAATGAATTACCGGCATCCACATTCGCCGCATTGGAATGCCGGTATTAACCCGGAAGCGCGTGCTTCTTGGTTTTTCACTATTCAGATGCCGTGATCACACTTGATGACGGCATCTAAAGGCTGTAATGACCACGATCGGCATTATTGCAGGTCTTAGTCATTAGCCGCGTGTCTCTGCTGTTTGAAACACATCGTTCCAGCGCCGTACATGTACAGCGCTGGTAGTGAAAGGGTTAAACTTTTTTTTAAAGAATATATTTTAAAAAAATGGAGGCTATCTATGACAACATTAAAGGGGTTGTCTCTCCCTTCAGGAAATTGCATTTATCATGTAGAGAAAGTTAATACGAGGCACTTACTAATGTATTGTGATTGTCCATATTGCCTCTTTTGCTGGCTTCATTCATTTGTCCATCACATTATACAGTCATGGCCAAAAGTTTTGAGAATGACTAAAATATTAGTTTTCACAAAGTTTGCTGCTAAACTGCTTTTAAAAAGATTGTTTCAGTTGTTTCTGTGATGTAGTGAAATATAATTACATGCACTTCATACGTTTCAAAGGCTTTTATCGACAATTACATGACATTTATGCAAAGAGTCAGTATTTGCAGTGTTGGCCCTTCTTTTTCAGGACCTCTGCAATTCGACTGGGCATGCTCTCAATCAACGTCTGGGCCAATTCCTGACTGATAGCAACCCATTCTTTCATAATCACTTCTTGCAGTTTGTCAGAATTAGTGGGTTTTTGTTTGTCCACCCGCCTCTTGAGGATTGACCACAAGTTCTCAATGGGATTAAGATCTGGGGAGTTTCCAGGCCATGGACCCAAAATGTCAACGTTTTGGTCCCCGAGCCACTTAGTTATCACTTTTGCCTTATGGCACGGGGCTCCATCGTGCTGGAAAATGCATTGTTCTTCACCAAACTGTTGTTGGATTGTTGGAAGAAGTTGATGTCGGAGGGTGTTTCGGTTCCATTCTTTATTCATGGCTGTGTTTTTGGACAAAACTGTGAGTGAGCCCACTCCCTTGGAAGAGAAGTAACCCCACACATGAATGGTCTCAGGATGCTTTACTGTTGGCATTACACAGGACTGATGGTAGCACTCACCTTTTCTTCTCCGGACAAGCCTTTTTCCTGATGCCCCAAACAATCGGAAAGAGGCTTCATCGGAGAATATGACTTTGCCCCAGTCCTCAGCAGTCCATTCACCATACTTTCTGCAGAAGATTAATCTGTCCCTAATGTTTTTTTTGGAGAGAAGTGGCTTCTTTTCTGCCCTTCTTGACACCAGGCCATCTTCCAAAAGTCTTCGCCTCACTGTGCGTACAGATGCGCTCACACCTTCCCGCTGCCATTCCTGAGCAAGCTCTGCACTGGTGGCACTCCGATCCCGCAGCTGAATTCTCTTTAGGAGATGATCCTGGCGCTTGCTGGACTTTCTTGGACGCCCTGAAGCCTTCTTAACAAGAATTGAACCTCTTTCCTTGAAGTTCTTGATGATCCTATAAAATTTTGATTGAGGTGCAATCTTAGTAGCCACAATATCCTTGCCTGTGAAGCCATTTTTATGCAACGCAATGATGGCTGCATGCGTTTCTTTGCAGGTCACCATGGTTAACAATGGAAGAACAATGATTTCAAGCATCACCCTCCTTTTAACATGTCAAGTCTGCCATTTTAACCCAATCAGCCTGACATAATGATCTCCAGCCTTGTGCTCGTCAACATTCTCACCTGAGTTAACAAGACGATTACTGAAATGATCTCAGCAGGTCCTTTAACGACAGCAATGAAATGCAGTGGAAAGGGTTTTTTGGGATTAAGTTAATTTTCATGGCAAAGAAGGACTATGCAATTCATCTGATCACTCGTCATAACATTCTGGAGTATATGCAAATTGCTATTATAAAAACTTAAGCAGCAACTTTTCCAAATTCCAATATTTATGTAATTCTCAAAACTTTTGGCCACGACTATACACTGCTCGTTTCCATGGTTATGACCGCCCTGTAATCCAGCAGCGGTGGTCGTGCTTGCACACTGTAGGAAAAGGTGCTGGCTTCTCTGGTGGCTGGGACCGTGGGAGCGCACATAGGCTGGTGCTTTTTTCTATAGTGTGCAGGCATGACCACTGCTGGATTGCAGGGTGGTCGTAACCATGGAAATGAGCAGTGTATAATGTGATGGAAAAATGAATCCAGCCAGCAACTGAATCAGTCACTGAACCTGCACTGAAACCCATGCCAAAAAACGCATCTGTAGGGGCGCTGCACGAGACACTGGCAAAGTGAGCTTTCCCGGATTCTATGGGCCTCATTTATCAAAACCGTCTAAAACTGTTTGTTGTCCATAGAAACCAATCAGAGCTCAGCTTTCATTTCTTAAAGACTGGTTTGATAAATCTCTGTTGGTTAGTGATGGCTGTGTTTAAATCACGTCTGATGTAGGCCATAAGATTGGGGAATGTAAGCCCTGCTGCCCAGGGACACCCTGAATCCACCAGGGAACACCCATTTATGGGCCGGGCTGACACAAGCCCCTTCCATTCTTGGCCCAAGACAGCTTGTATTTTCCAAAACTGTCTCTTGGTATGACACAAAATCTTATTCCAATGGAAGCCTCCATCATGTGTCAATATACAGTATAGGCCTACACCGCCCATAGGCTCCCATGTTTAAAAAACTTACTTTTTTTTTGTTTTTTTTTGTGGGATGCCTGTACATAATAAAGTGTAATCAACTATACTTTTCTATGCAGTTAAAAAAGAAGGTAGACTGATGGAGAATGCCAAAAGGACACTGGGGGATTTATCAAAACTGGTGTAAAGGAAAACTGGCTTAGTTGCCCACGGCAACCAATCAGATTCCACCTTTCATTTTCCAAATGAGCTCTGAAAAATGAAAGGTGAAATCTGATTGGTTGCTATGGGCAGTTTTCCTTTACACCAGCTTTTATGAACCTCCCCCACTCTATTGGCCTCCATGGGGTGAACGGGGGGCTACAGATACGTTTGAGGTATACGCTGGAAGATTTTCCAGACGTACAGTGTGAATATTGCCTACTTCTGGGATGTCACAGGTATTTCCTTTTAGGATACTGTCCCTTTAATTCGCTCTTTGTTTCTTCTAGGCACCAGATCCTTGGAGTTGACTTTAAATGAATGTTAGAAAATGTTGATGAGCGTCTCAGCCGCTTGTGATAAAACGGATCTTTTTTTTTTGTTCCCCAGAACAGAATGCTAAAAAGTAGAAAAACGCAGCCCAGGGACTTGGTATATTAAACTTATTTTAATAATACTTAGAGGAAATTAACATCTGTTAAATCTGTTAAATGGCATCATTATAAAAGAAAAAAATGTCTTTCTTTATCGCAAGGGGAAACATTAATCAGACCTCGGCTTTGAAACCCCTCCTATCAGCGCTGCCTGTGATTATGATGCACTAATATACATGTTAAGGAATATGATTACGGAGTCCTGCCGCAGAAAGGCTTCTGAGGATCATTAGTGACGCCTTTACCGAGCTTTCTGGAGGTTGTCAGCTGTAAAGGGAAAATTACCTATTGTTTAAAGGGGTATTCCGGTAAAGTAACTTAATTTTTGAAAAACTGCATTACGCTGCAAGCTGTGACCCAACCAGAACCCATACCTATAGATATAACCAGAACCCATACCTATAGCATATAACCAGAACCCATACCTATAGATATAACCAGAACCCATACCTATAGATATAACCAGAACCCATACCTATGCATATAACCAGAACCCATTCCTATAGATATAACCAGAACCCATACCTATAGATATAACCAGAACCCATACCTATAGATATAACCAGAACCCATTCCTATAGATATAACCAGAACCCATTCCTATAGATATTACCAGAACTCATACCTATAGATATAACCAGAACCCATACCTATAGATATAACCAGAACCCATACCTATAGATATAACCAGAACCCATACCTATGGATATAACCAGAACCCATACCTATAGATATAACCAGAACCCATACCTATAGATATAACCAGAACCCATACCTATAGATATAACCAGAACCCATACCTATGCATATAACCAGAACCCATACCTATAGATATAACCAGAACCCATACCTATACATATAACCAGAACCCATTCCTATACCTATAGATATAACCAGAACCCATACTTATACATATAACCAGAACCCATACCTATACATATCACCAGAACCCATACTTATACATATAACCAGAACCCATACCTATACATATCACCAGAACCCATACCTATAGATATAACCAGAACCCATACCTATAGATATAACCAGAACCCATACCTATAGATATAACCAGAATCCATACCTATAGATATAATCAGAACCCATACCTATAGATATAACCAGAACCCATACCTAATAGATAACCGGAACCCATACCTATAGACATAATCAGAACCCATAGCTATACATATAACCAGAACCCATACCTATAGAGATAACCAGAACCCATACCTATACATATAACCAGTGCCCATACCTATAGATATAACCAGAACCCATACCTATAGATATCACCAGAACCCATACCTATAGATATAACCAGAACCCATACCTATAGATATCACCAGAACCCATACCTATAGATATAACCAGAACCCATACCTATAGATATAACCAGAACCCATACCTATAAATATAACCAGTGCCCATACCTATACATATAACCGGAACCCATACCTATAGATATAACTAGAACCCATACCTATAGATATAACCAGAACCCATACCTATAGATATTTCCAGAACCCATACCTATACATATAACCAGAACCCATATCTATAGATATAACTAGAACCCATACCTATAGATATAACCAGAACCCATACCCATATTCACTTCAATGAGGCCGCAAAAGATGCGGACAGCACTCCGTGTGCTGTCCGCATCCGTTGCTCCGTTCTGTGGCCCCTCAGAAAAAAATAGAGCATGTCCTATTCTTGTCCGTCTTGCGGACAAGAATAGGCATTTCTACAATGGGCCACGTTCCGTTCCGCAAATTGCGGAACGGAGCGAGGAGCAGCTTCCGCGGTCGTGTGCATGAGGCCTTATTCCTGAATTACTAGCAGTAATTACTAGTCCATCTAGGTGTTACCACAGACTGATACTAACCAATCGGTGCTGCCAGTGTCAGACTGTGCAGGGACACCCCCCCCCCAACTGGTAACACCCATCTGGACCTTTATTGCAAACTGCCAGCAATGCTTTCATAACTTCTAGCAGGAATAATAAAGGAATGGCAAGTCATAAGAATAGAGGATCCAGAATTGTTATTACATGGGGGATTCAAGTAGTTAGGTAGGAGATCCTCTATAAGCATTGATGACCTATCTCTCCCCGGTGGGTAACTCCCGGCACCCTTACCGATCAGCTGTTGGAAGGGGCTGCAGAGCTCGGGCGAGTGCTGCCTCCTCTTCCTTGGCCTGTGTCATCACATCTATTGGTCACATGGCCTTTCTGCAGCTCAGTCCCATTCAAGTGCTGCAGTACCAAGCAAAGTTATAGCAGCATCAGCAGAGCGTACCCTGTTTGTAAAGGTACTTAGTTAAACAAAAAATAAAAAAAATAAAATGAAAGGTCCTCTACAAAAATTTCTGACTGCTGGAACACAAAGGGGGGAAATGTTACTGGTCCTTAAAGGGGATGTCCAGGATAAGTCATCAATATCAGATGCCGGGTTTCGGTATGATGAGACGGCGCGCACAGTGCTTCTCTCTTCCTGTCCGCTGCTGCGATCTGATATTGATGACCTATCCTGAGGACAACCCCTTTAAGGCTAAAATTAGTTATGTCACTAAAGTGTTAAAAATGCAATTTACTTCAGATACATATTAAAAATCTACGATAAAAAGTGACATTTTTGGGAGAGTTTTTCCAATTTTAATGTGACTGTTCGGAGATTAAGAAAATGTGTCACCCTGCAAGAATATTCAATACCAAGGCCATTACCGGGTCTGAATACGCATACTCCTTGGGGTTTGTTCCCCTGCATTGTGTTCTATGGGCCACATTTGATGTGTTGTATCATGTTTCTTCCCCTCTGCAGTCTGCGGAGGAACAACCATTAAGAGGCAAACAATTGTGGTTATTTTCCAATTATTGTATTATTTTCTGCTTACTTAAGGCGGCACCAGTAATAACCAGCGCATGTAGGACTGAGACTTAAAAGTCCCTCGGCTAATTTTACCAACTGCAAAGCAACATTATTGACTCTGCTATTATGTGACAGTCACTGTTATATATATCGATTGCTTTCAATGGCTTGCTTTTATGTTAAAACGACCAACTAGAAGAAATGCATGGCTTAGGCTACTTTCACACTAGCGTTATTCTTTTCCGGTATTGAAATCCGGTAAAGGGGCTCAATACCGGAAAAAAAAAACGCATCAGTTTTGTCCTAATGCATTCTGAATGGAAAGCAATCCGCTCAGTATGCATCAGGATGTCTTCCCTTCCGTTCCTTGTATGGTATTTGACCGGACAAAATAACACAGCATGCTGCGGTATTTTTTCCTGGACAAAATCGCGGAACACTAACGCACTTGCCAGATCCAGCATTAATTTCCATTGAAATGTATTAATGCCGGATCCGATACCAAGTCTTCCGGAAATTGCCGCATCGCTGGATCCGGTTTTCTGTTCTGCGCATGCTAGCTTTGAAAAAACTTTATACCGGATCCGGATTTCTGGATGATACCGGGAAGATGGATCCGGTATTTCAATGCAAAAATCTGCAAAAATCTAACTGATCCGGAAAAAATAGATATCCGTTTGCACACAGATTTCCGGATCCGGCAAGCAGTTCCGGCAACGGATTTAAAGGCGGCGAGAAAAATGTTGTACTAAGTGACCAGGCGGGTAGGTAGACTGCTCTCCGTGAAGTGCAATATGTGTTATTTGACTGCTTGTATTTTTGTATTACAAATATGCCCTGATCAGCCATAATATTAAAACGTGAAAAACATTGATTATCTGGTGATAGTGGCATCTATTAAAGGGGTTGTGTCACAAAAGATAGTCTACATTTCAAACCAGCGCCTGGATCTGAACACTTTTGTAATTGCATGTAATAAAAATTGAGTATAGCCAGTGAGCTATTCAATAAAATGTATCTGTACAGCGCCACCTGCTGTTTGTTCTTTCCTTTTTTTTCCCTTTTATCCGTCTCACTGAGCTGGTCGGACGTGCTTAGTTTAAATCTTCAACTGCCACCAGCTGTGTCTTCTGTTAAAAGCTGTGGCAGGTACAGGGAGAGAGCTGCAGTGGAAAGGACACACCCCCTGAGCTGCTCGGCTGAAGACAATCTAGCAGAGCAATTGGAGCAGTGAATGTGAAGATCTCTGGATTAGTGTTGAGCACGAATATTCGAATTGCAAATTTTTAATATTGACACTTCAAGAATTCGCAAATATTTAGAATATAATGATATATATTTGTAAAAACGAATATTCGTCTATTTTTTTTCATCTGAACCCATTACCTGCCTGCTTCTTGCTTGTGGGCCAATGTGAGAAGGCTGCAATATACCCCATTTAAAGGATCTGCTACTAAAGTCTCAAATAAGGCAGTTCCCTGAATGTTACAGAGGTGCCATGTTTTCTCCCTCATATATTGGGCTATACCACACTTTAAGGACTATTCATAAAATGTGAGTTAGGTCTTTTCTCATCTTGCTGGCTTTCATTTCATAAAATTTCCCCAAGGTTTTCTCCCGAACGCCTTCTAAGGCCTCTTGCACACGAACATATTTTTTTTTCAGTGTTTTGCTGTCCGTTTATAACAGATCCGTTTTTCAGTTTTTTGCTTCCGTTTTGTTTCCGTTTTGTTTCCGTTGTTCCGTTCCATTTTTCCGTTTGGCATATACAGTATACAGTAATAACAGAAAAAATTGGGCTGGTCTTAAAATTTTCAATAGATGGTTCCGCAAAAAACCGAACGGATACGGAAGACATACGGATGCACTTCAGTATGCTTTCCATTTTTTTTACAGACCCATTGACTTGAATGGAGCCACTGAACGTGATTTGCGGACAAGAATAGGACATGGTCTATATTTAAACGGCACAGAAAAACGGAAAAACGGAAACGGAAGGCATACGGAGACACTTCAGTATTTTTTGCAGACCCATTGAAGTGAATGGTTCAGTATACTGTCAGTATACTGAACTGAAAAAACTGCCAGTATACGGTCCGCAAAATACTGTCGTGTGCAAGAGGCCTAAGTTTGACCATGAAGATGGATCGATGACCTCGTTTCTTGCTTTTACTGAGGCTGAATTCCAAATCTGATTCAAATACTAAAGGTCAGCTCACAAGGAGTCAAAACACCTTATTTATTACCATCAATACAACACAATTATAACAATAATACCCAAAAAAAATAAAAATCTAAAAAATTAATTGATCAAATTCAGTCACGGTCCCTCATACAATGTGAGTTGCGGAGCTCACGCACCTCCCAATTTTGTGATTCAGCTGCTAATCCTATATTCCAATCTTATTTAGGATAAAAAACAGATGTGTCTTGCGCTATTTGTGCCAATATTACATATATTTATGCTGTGTATAATGCACCTTTTTGCCCTATTTATGGATTTTGTTATAGCGTCCTGCACTGTTGTACTGGGTAGCAGGATTGATTGAAATGAAGGCGCCCTGCGCACTTGCGCTTTATATCAATGTCCAATGCGGCTGTATATAAAAGATAAGGGCATATATAAAGTGGGGTGCGCGCAGCTTTTGAGGTAATCAGATTGGTTGAGGCAGTTTGATACTCCAGTCTTGATTGATACAATGTGTGTGTTCAATCTCCTTGTTGCACGTTCTCATATAGTGTCATACCACCTGTTATCACCAATGTTGTGCGCTATTGCGCTTCTTACCGGTCCCCGATGTTACCGTGTGTAGGATAGTGTTTATACAGGCAAGAGATCTGTACCGCTCACTGTTCGCTTTCGGTCTTCCCGGCGATTCCTCGTTAGTGCCGGCACTTCGCGCATGCGCGGTAGAGGTTTCCAAACACCACAGTATAACTCTTCGTTTGCTTTGCAACACTCTGTAGTACAGCAAGACAAAAAAATTGCAGCTGTTTTGTTCCATATAATATCCCCAGATGCGTTTCGAAACCATAGGGTTCCTTCCTCTGTGGCAGTAGATATATAATATATATATGAATTCCAAATCTGTACCTCAGATGAAGCTCCTGGTTAAAAAATTGTCTATGATACACTTGGGCTATTTATTCCTGGGATGAAACGGGTTTGAGTCATTGGTGGCATACGGCTGGAACTGGGCCCCCAAATTAAGAAGAGCCAACCACTCAAGCATGGCCACCTTCTATTTTCTTCTAAAGGAGTTCTCAATATAGCCAAGCATTGAGGTAATAGAGGTAAATACTGAGGTGGCCGTGCATGTGTGGTGCAATTTCAATTTACTTCTATAGTACTGCCAGAAATAGGGACTCTGTATTCTACCTGCCCTTGAACTTAGTCATAAAAACAACCAAAACTAAACCTCGAAGCAATTGACTCTAAGATAAGACTCGTGGGAGATGAAGACTTTAGGCTATCAAAGTAAATCTAACCCCATCATAGTCATGGATCAATGTGCAAGTAGCCATAGGCCCCTCACTATAATGTGCCAGTAGCCAGATAGGGCCCCCTATAATGTGCAAGTAGCCATAGGCCCCCCACTATAATGTGCCAGTAGCCAGATAGGGCCCCCCAATAATGTACCAGTAGCCAGATAGGGCCCCCTATAATGTGCTAGCCCAGTAGCCATAGCCCCCCCCCTATAATGTGCCAGTAGCCAAATAGGGCCCCCCAATAATGTGCCAGTAGCCCCAAATGGGGGCCCCCTATAATGTGACAGCCCAGTAGCCATAGCCCCCCCTATAATGTGCCAGTAGCCAGAGGGCCCCCTATAATGTGCCAGTAGCTAGAGAGGCCCCCTATAATGTGCCAGCAGCCAGATATGGCCCACTATCAGTGACAGAAATGGAAAAAAAAAAAATATATAGAGTCAGACTTATACTTACCTCCTTCACTCCTGTCCTGCCTCCAGCGCTGCTGATGTCTTTACGGCAGCGCAGCAGCTCAGTCAGGTGGCGCAATGACGTCATCGCGCTGGTCTGGCGGTCTCTCTGATAGGCTGCCGGCAGCACGCCTCCCCGTCTCCCTGCGCAGTCTGCAGGAAAGTTGTATTAGTGACAGCTGCGGCGGCGGTGGCAGTCTGACACCACAGATCATTCCGGGCCCGGCCAGCCTGGACAGTGAAGCAACAGAGAGGCCCGGGGGGCAATTGCCCCCATGCCCCCCGGCCCAGTCCGCCCCTGATCAGTGGACAAAGAACAGACCCGGGGCGGTAAGATCGTGCATGCAACTTACTGAAGTATTGACGCCTAGAGACAGACCAGGCCTGTAGTTAGATAGTTAGGGTCTCTGCTTCATGTCAGATCTAAAGAGTTGCTACTGGTTCTACAAGGACTCCATTATTAAAAGGGACATTGCAAATTTGGGAGCTGATAACACAACCCCACCCCCACCCCCATTTCAGCGTTTTTCTCTGGAGTAATAATCAAGCACGTGCTACCAGACTAGTTATGGGAGGGGGAATAATATAGAGCACGGTAAGATTGCTAACTGTTGTGTTGCACCGCAGGCCAGCCCGTATAAAGCACCCAACCAATTGTTTGTGTTTGTTTCAGGGTAATAATAAGTACGGCGAGGCAGTTTTAGTTGTGTCCGCCAGTAGGTAAATTATCCCGAAACGTCTGCTGTCATCCATCAGGGGCGCCATGCTGAGTCTATGTAAACCTATTTTATGTTCTCAGCTTCTTTGGTTGTGTTTATTATCACATGTTAGTCAAATTTATTTTTTGCAAAAGCTGGCGTCAGAGTTGCTTTCCTCGTTCGTGACTTCGCTGTATCCCGGTGAGCCCACCCCGGGACACGGCTTACAGCTCCATCTGGATACTGCAAGGTCTGAAACAAGTCTCAAAAATGTAAAAAATAGCATAAAGCCTAAGTCTTTCCTCCATGAGCTCAATGGGAAGGCCATTTAGAACAATTACCGATACAAATCTACTTGGATGTGTCAGCTGAAACCAGATGAGGAGATCAGCACGCCTTGCAGTTCAATAGATTTTGGCCAGTTTGGAGGGTCAGAAATTAATTTGTAAATCACGGGATAATAGATCATTGGGTGTACTCTGCTGAGCCGAATTACTAATGGAATGAGTTAATGTATTATTTTTGGACAATGCAGTCTAAGAAAATAAGAAACACATTGAAAACATTTACTCGGCCGTATGTTTTCATCTCTCAAACATTTCTATTCCGCCAGTGAAGCAAATTTGTCAATTGAATCATCAAAAATAGAACCGGCCATTATTTCTAACAGTCACTGGCAAGAGAGAGTTCGGCCAGTTGAATAATCGCCCCCTTATGTGTAGTCATGGTCAGGTTTCCCATCATTCATTGGTGGGATCCCTTAAATTGTTCAGCTAGACGAATATCATCATATTAGTCAGTGACTACTGACCAAACATGAGACAAGGATCTGGATGTCCTCTGTAGTCATCACCCTTGTTATTGTGAAACCAGACAAAGCGGTTGTATGAGAAACTTAAAAAAAAGGTTTTGCCTTTTCCCAAAAATATCAGCACTCTTGTACAAAGGCTGTATCTGGAATTGCAGCTCAGCCTTAGGCTACATTCATACGACTGTATCCATTTTGCGATCCGCAAATCGCATATACGCAAAATATAGATGCGGTCCATGTGCTTCCCACACTTTTTATGGGCCCCATTTTTAAAAATACCTATATTTAAGATGGACAAGAATAGGACATATTCTATTATTTGTGGCACAGCCACATGGTTGTGAACAGCACATCCTTGCAGAAATCCAACCGATGGAGGGAGTCTTACAAGAAAACGAGCTATCCTCTGGAAGGGAAAAAACTGTATCTCTAGTGCCACCTATAGGTTAATATCTGACAAAATTTCAACTTATCCTCTATCCACACGATATAGGTTGAGCATCTGATTGGTGAAAGTCTGATCACTGGGACCCCCTCCGACCAGTGAAACCATATGGCAGGCTGAGCATGCACGCTGCCGATCCAGTCATATTCAGTGGGACCGCCAGCGATAGCCAAGTACAGTGAGTAAACACACCTCAAACTTGACAAGTAAAATATGCATGTCAGAAAACTTCTCTTAAGGCCCCATTCACACGACCGTGGTTTGGTCCGCAAAAATGGAACATGTCCTATTCTTGTCCGTTTTGCTGTCATTTCTGTCATAGGGCAAGAAGTTCCGATCCGCCAAATGCAGAACACACACGGCTGGTATCCATAGTTTGCAGATCTGCAATTTGCGGACCAATAGATCAGTAGAGTGTACTATTATTAGGGTCCCCATTGATCATGAGAATAGGGACCCCACCTTCCACAGGGTCCCCCAAAATGAATAGAGTGGCAGGTCGAGCATGCACACTGTGCTCCATTTATCTCTATGGGACTGCCGGAGAGTACAGAGCTCACCTGTTTACAGCAGGTCCCATAGAGATCTAAGAACCATCCCCTGTCCTGAGGAATTACCAGAATACTCTTAACTTTTCAATGTTAACATTACTAGTAATTGTGCCTGGAATTTCTCTTCAAAGCCAGGTTACGCTGAGACCTCCAAGCACAAGAACAAAGTTGCAGGTGTCTATAGGAAACAAAGTTGCAAGTTTGTATAGGAAACAAATTATAGAAAACTAAGGGTCTATAGGAAACAAAGTTGCAGGTGTCTATAGGAAACAAAGTTGCAGGTGTCTATAGGAAACAAAGTTGCAGGTGTCTATAGGAAACAAAGTTGCAGGTGTCTATAGGAAACAAAGTTGCAGGTGTCTATAGGAAACAAAGTTGCAGGTGTCTATAGGAAACAAAGTTGCAGGTGTCTATAGGAAACAAAGTTGCAGGTGTCTATAGGAAGCAAAGTTGCAGGTGTCAATAAGAATCAAAGTTGCAGGTGTCTATAGGAATAAAAGTTGCAGGTGTCTATAAGAAACAAAGTTATAGGGGTCTATAGGAAATACAGTTGCAGGTGTCTACATGAATCAAAGTTGTAGGGGTCTATAGGAATCAAAGTTGCAGATGTCTATAGAAAACAAAGTATAGAAAACAAAGGGTCTATAGGAAACAAAGTTGCAGGTTCTATAGGAATCAAAGTTGCAGGTTCTATAGGAATCAAAGTTGCAGGAGTCTATAGGAATCAATGTTGCAGGTGTCTATAGGAAACAAAGTTGCAGGTGTCTATAGGAATCAAAGTTGCAGGAGTATATAGGAAGTACAGTTGCAGGTGTCTATAGGATTCAAAGTTGAAGATGTCTATAGGAAATAAAGTATAGAAAACGAAGGGTCTATAGGAAACAAAGTTGCAGGTGTCTCTAGGAAACAAAGTTGCAGGTGTCAATAGGAATCAAAGTTGCAGGTGTCTATAGGAAATAAAGTATAGAAAACGAAGGGTCTATAGGAAACAAAGTTGCAGGTGTCTATAAGAATCAAAGTTGCAGATGTCTATGGGAAACAAAGTTGCAGGTGTCTATGGGAAACAAAGTTGCAGATGTCTATAGGAAACAAAGTTGCAGGTGTCTATAGGAAACAAAGTTGCAGGCTTCCTCACAACACCGCAAAAACTCTAACCCAGTCATTTGTTATGTTATGCTTGTAAGGCCTCATTCACATTTACGTGTCCTTTTGACGCCTATGGAAAATCCAGCCGTGCTTCATCCATGAAGAATCCATGCTTGGCCCGTGTGTCTGTTTGTTGCCCTCAGTGTGTCATCCATATTCCACGGACACGGCTCAGCTGGAAAATGATTTTCCAGATCATCTCCTATCAAGGGTCTGTGAAAAACCACTAACAGAACATGGATGCCAACTGTGTTGTGTCAGTGCCTTTTCACAGACCCATAGATTTCAATGGGCCGGTCTGGTCTGCATCACGGACCAAGGTAGTGCATGTCTCTGTGGTTTTACCACTGATGTGTGAACAAACACATTAAAATGGATGGATGCGTATACTGTCTGTGGAAACGGCTGTAGTAGGGGGCAATGCCCTAAGGGGTCCTGCTATTTATTGACCTGACCACTGGATGCGTAAGGCGCGGAGGTAAATCTTCCTTGTCCTTGATAATATTCCCAGCTTACATATATATTTGTATTTTGGGGGAAGACTTGCAGATACATTTTTTTAAGGAACCTAAAGAATATTCGCACTGCTCCGCCATCATGTTTTCTTATTCTAAGCGAGCGGTTTACTCTCTGTAGGAATGGAAGTAGAAAACGATATTTTCTTTATTTTTTTCCCCTTTCTAGCTGACAGAGTGAGACCGGTGGTGACGTCTCGGTGGTTCTGGTAGCCGGGGTCCCTGGTGACTACTCCTGGTGCATTTCAACTTGAACTTTGGGTCACTTGATACATAACCTCTAACCTCACGGGTTCCTTTCAGAAAAGGAGCGGCACCGGGGGATTTCAGCATTGTGGCATGGAGACAGCTACTTTTAGAAGTGGATCACAGTAACACTTTATGTCCGTATATTTTTTCCTGACACTTTCACTAAAATATTTAACCTTCAGCAGCAGAGGTGAGGAATAGATGATATTACATTTTGGTATGAAATCAGAGCTGGTCGTTGGTCGGAGGAATGTATAAGGAGCTGCAGACATAAACACAGAAAATCTGTAGGAAGGAGGAGAAGTGATATTACATCTACATTGGGATCTCTTACTTGTCAGGTACAGTATAGGATTGTGAGCAGAACATATTGGTTTATATTGAGATTCGACGCGTCACAGCGTCACTTTATATTTGTACAGCCGGCCATATTCCAAATAATTACCTCTGAATACTAAAGCCAATTTATGAAGAGGAGCTGCCACCTCTCCTGACAAGTCTGTCTTAGTAAATACCTCCCATAAAAAACACTGGAGCTGTGTCATTGCTCTGTTGTTCCTCCTAGAAATGTATGAATAAACTCAAAGGGGTGTTTCCCAGCACATTCTGATACTGCCACTTTATAAAAAAAAGGACCTGTCACCTCTCCTCACAGTAAATGCTTCCCATGAATTACCATATTTTCTTATAACTCTGTTGTATCGTTCTTCTGTTCTTCCTCCTAGAAATGTGTGATTAAATGGACAACAGGTGTTACCAGCCCTCATGTCAAAGGGATGCTTGATTGGACAGTATCAACCCCCCCCCCCTCAAACAGGTAACACTAATTTGTCAGTTTATTCATGAAAGTGATAGTAGTAGTAACAGAGGAAAGGCACAATGCAGAGATATAATAAAAGATGGTCCAGGACTGTTATATTATAAGGATTGCAGGTATGTACTTAAATCAGACAGGTCCACTTTAAAGGGGTATTCTAGCAAAGAAAATCCGTCGCCTATCCAGTAATAACTGAGTCGGCACTCCAGAACAGATGCCTCGTGTTTGCGTCTAGGGAAGGCGTCCTATGTAATAACAGCAAAGGACGACCGGCACTCACTTTATCTTGCAAATCTTTTTAGTTTACTGTCATATTGCATCAAACATGTGACGCGTTTCGGCTCTAACACAAGGGTTGTGTTAGAGCCAAAATGCGTCACATGTTTGATGCAATATTGCCATAAACTAAGATGATTTGCAAAATAAATTGAGTGGCCGTCTTCCTTTGCTGTTTATCTAATGCAGGCATGCTCAACCTGCGGCCCCCCAGCTGTTGCAAAACTACAACTCCCATCATTCCTGGACAGCCTACAGCTATCAGCCTACAGAAGGGCATGGTAGGGAGTTGTAGATTTACAACAGCTGGAGGGCCGCAGGTTGAGCATCCCTGATCTAATGTATAAGTGATAGATATTAGAATGGTGACTGATAGGCCACCTAATCACCCCAACACAACCCCTGGGGTCTGCACAATCACTAGATTAGGAGACCCCTGTGCAGACCTCCCAAGTGTCCCTCTTTTGGAGGGACAGTCCCTACTTTTGACCCAAGTACCTCTGTCCCTCTTTGCTCCGTAAAGGTCCCTCTTTTTGATCTGAGGTATAGATTTCCAGTAATACATATACAATATTGATCTAGAAAGTGTTTGTCGGGTTTCTCTCTGTATATTAGAGCCTGCCTTGTATATTATTTCATTATTTGTTTAAATGATTTTAGAAATTTCTGTATCGGGGTAGGTTTTGTGCTAATGTTCAAAGGAAAACGCTTAATAATGAAGTGAATAATCATGCAGGAAAAATGGATCTTTCACACAATGAACCATAAGTTTTCCTCTTTGACCATTTAAAAAGTTGGGAGGTATGCCCTGTGAGACCCCTGAGCTGCTCACCTCCCTCCCTCCCTCATTATGAGATCACAGCAGATGCTGCTCCTTACAAGTTCTCCTCACCTCAGACATGATGATGGAGAGGTAAAGAGGAATGGGTCCAACGATCACGTTCAACTGATTGGCAAAGGTTCAGTGGTTGGTTTCAAATCTGAACTTGTGACCCTTTAAATGGGGTGATAGGTGGCCACTATGCCCTGTAGCTATACTAGACCTAGCGTGGCAATCGCGTCTGGCCGATCACTCAGTGGGCCAGCTGGTTTGTCTTGTTATAAAGCGGTTTTGTCAAAATTTGTGCAGAAAAACAATACGTCTCTGTGAAAATTGCAGCAGAATCACAATGTCTCATTTGGTGACATCATAATCACATACCAAAGGTCCTGCACTAAGGACCACAGAGGAGGAGGACGCAAACAGGAAGAAGAGGATGACACAGACAGGACGAGGAGGAGGACACAGACAGGAAGAGGAGGAGAACACAGACAGGAAGAGGAGGAGGACACAGACAGGAAGAGGAGGAGGACAGACAGGAAGAGGAGGAGGACACAGACAGGAGGAAGAGGAGGACACAGACAGGAAGAGGAGGAGAACACAGACAGGAAGAGGGAGAGGGCACAGACATGAAGAGGAGGAGGACAGACAGGAAGAGGAGGAGGACACAGACAGGAGGAAGAGGAGGACACAGACGGGAAGAAGAGGATGATACAGACAGAATGAGGAGGAGGACACAGACAGGAAGAAGAGGAGGACACAGACAGGAAGAAGAGGATGACACAGACAGGATGAGGAGGAGGACACAGACAGGAAGAGGAGGAGGACACAGACAGGAAGAAGAGGATGACACAGACAGGACGAGGAGGAGGACACAGACAGGAAGAAGAGGATGACACAGACAGGAAGAGGGAGAGAGCACAGACAGGAAGAGGAGGAGGACAGACAGGAAGAGGAGGAGGACGCAGACAGGAAGAGGAGGAGGACACAGACAGGACGAGGAGGAGGACACAGACAGGAAGAGGAGGAGAACACAGACAGGAAGAGGGAGAGGGCACAGACAGGAAGAGGAGGAGGACAGACAGGAAGAGGAGGAGGACAGACAGGAAGAGGAGGAGGACGCAGACAGGAAGAAGAGGATGACACAGACAGGATGAGGAGGAGGACACAGACAGGAAGAGGAGGAGAACACAGACAGGAAGAGGGAGAGGGAACAGACAGGAAGAGGAGGAGGACAGACAGGAAGAGGAGGAGGACACAGACAGGAAGAAGAGGATGACACAGACTGGAAGAGGGAGAGAGCACAGACAGGAAGAGGAGGAGGACAGACAGGAAGAGGAGGAGGACGCAGACAGGAAGAGGAGGAGGACACAGACAGGACGAGGAGGAGGACACAGACAGGAAGAGGAGGAGAACACAGACAGGAAGAGGGAGAGGGCACAGACAAGAAGAGGAGGAGGACAGACAGGAAGAGGAGGAGGACTGACAGGAAGAGGAGGAGGACACAGGCAGGAAGAAGAGGAGGACACAGACAGGAAGAATAGGAGAACACAGACAGGAAGAGGATGAGGACAGACAGGAAGAGGAGGAGGACACAGACAGGAAGAAGAGGAGGACACAGACAGGAAGAATAGGAGAACACAGACAGGAAGAGGAGGAGGACCCACACAGGAAGAGGAGGAGGACACAGACAGGAAGAAGAGGAGGACACAGACAGGAAGAGGAGGAGAAACAGACAGGAAAAAGAGGAGAACATAGACAAGAAGAGGAGCAGGGCACAGAGAGGAAGAGGAGGACACAGCTAGGAAGAGGAATAGGGCACAGACAGGATGAGGAGGAAGACACAGACATGAAGAGGAGGAGGACAGACAGGAAGAGGAGGAGGACACAGACAGGAAGAGGAGGAGGACAGACAGAAAGAGGAGGAGGACGCAGACAGGAAGAAGAGGATGACACAGACAGGACGAGGAGGAGGACACAGACAGGAAGAGGAGGAGAACACAGACAGGAAGAGGGAGAGGGCACAGACATGAAGAGGAGGAGGACAGACAGGAAGAGGAGGAGGACACAGACAGGAGGAAGAGGAGGACACAGACGGGAAGAAGAGGATGATACAGACAGAATGAGGAGGAGGACACAGACAGGAAGAAGAGGAGGACACAGACAGGAAGAAGAGGATGACACAGACAGGATGAGGAGGAGGACACAGACAGGAAGAGGAGGAGGACACAGACAGGAAGAAGAGGATGACACAGACAGGACGAGGAGGAGGACACAGACAGGAAGAAGAGGATGACACAGACAGGAAGAGGGAGAGAGCACAGACAGGAAGAGGAGGAGGACAGACAGGAAGAGGAGGAGGACGCAGACAGGAAGAGGAGGAGGACACAGACAGGACGAGGAGGAGGACACAGACAGGAAGAGGAGGAGAACACAGACAGGAAGAGGGAGAGGGCACAGACAGGAAGAGGAGGAGGACAGACAGGAAGAGGAGGAGGACAGACAGGAAGAGGAGGAGGACGCAGACAGGAAGAAGAGGATGACACAGACAGGATGAGGAGGAGGACACAGACAGGAAGAGGAGGAGAACACAGACAGGAAGAGGGAGAGGGAACAGACAGGAAGAGGAGGAGGACAGACAGGAAGAGGAGGAGGACACAGACAGGAAGAAGAGGAGGACACAGACAGGAAGAAGAGGATGACACAGAAAGGACGAGGAGGAGGACACAGACAGGAAGAGGAGGAGAACACAGACAGGAAGAGGAAGAGGGCACAGACAGGAAGAGGAGGAGGACAGACAGGAAGAGGAGGAGGACACAGACAGGAAGAAGAGGAGGACACAGACAGGAAGAAGAGGAGGACACAGACAGGAAGAGGAGGAGAAAACAGACAGGAAGAGGAATAGGGCACAGACAGGAAGAGGAGGAGAAAACAGACAGGAAGAGGAATAGGGCACAGACAGGAAGAGGAGGAGGACAGACAGGAAGAGGAGGAGGACACAGGCAGGAAGAAGAGGAGGACACAGACAGGAAGAATAGGAGAACACAGACAGGAAGAGGAGGAGGACAGACAGGAAGAGGAGGAGGACACAGACAGGAAGAAGAGGAGGACACAGACAGGAAGAATAGGAGAACACAGACAGGAAGAGGAGGAGGACCCACACAGGAAGAGGGAGAGGGCACAGACATGAAGAGGAAGAGGACAGACAGGAAGAGGAGGAGGACACAGACAGGAGGAAGAGGAGGACACAGACCGGAAGAAGAGGATGATACAGACAGAATGAGGAGGAGGACACAGACAGGAAGAAGAGGAGGACACAGACAGGAAGAAGAGGATGACACAGACAGGATGAGGAGGAGGACACAGACAGGAAGAGGAGGAGGACACAGACAGGAAGAAGAGGATGACACAGACAGGATGAGGAGGAGGACACAGACAGGATGAAGAGGATGACACAGACAGGAAGAGGGAGAGAGCACAGACAGGAAGAGGAGGAGGACAGACAGGAAGAGGAGGAGGACGCAGACAGGAAGAAGAGGATGACACAGACAGGACGAGGAGGAGAACACAGACAGGAAGAGGGAGAGGGCACAGACAGGAAGAGGAGGAGGACAGACAGGAAGAGGAGGAGGACAGACAGGAAGAGGAGGAGGACGCAGACAGGAAGAAGAGGATGACACAGACAGGAAGAGGGAGAGGGCACAGACAGGAAGAGGAGGAGGACAGACAGGAAGAGGAGGAGGACACAGACAGGAAGAAGAGGAGGACACAGACAGGAAGAGGAGGAGGACAGACAGGAAGAGGAGGAGGACACAGACAGGAAGAAGAGGAGGACACAGACAGGAAGAGGAGGAGAAAACAGACAGGAAGAGGAATAGGGCACAGACAGGAAGAGGAGGAGGACAGACAGGAAGAGGAGGAGGACACAGGCAGGAAGAAGAGGAGGACACAGACAGGAAGAATAGGAGAACACAGACAGGAAGAGGAGGAGGACAGACAGGAAGAGGAGGAGGACACAGACAGGAAGAAGAGGAGGACACAGACAGGAAGAATAGGAGAACACAGACAGGAAGAGGAGGAGGACCCACACAGGAAGAGGAGGAGGACACAGACAGGAAGAAGAGGAGGACACAGACAGGAAGAGGAGGAGAAACAGACAGGAAAAAGAGGAGAACATAGACAAGAAGAGGAGCAGGGCACAGAGAGGAAGAGGAGGACACAGCTAGGAAGAGGAATAGGGCACAGACAGGATGAGGAGGAGGACACAGACATGAAGAGGAGGAGGACAGACAGGAAGAGGAGGAGGACACAGACAGGAAGAGGAGGAGGACAGACAGAAAGAGGAGGAGGACGCAGACAGGAAGAAGAGGATGACACAGACAGGACGAGGAGGAGGACACAGACAGGAAGAGGAGGAGAACACAGACAGGAAGAGGGAGAGGGCACAGACAGGAAGAGGAGGAGGACAGACAGGAAGAGGAGGATGACACAGACAGGAAGAGGAGGAGGACAGACAGGAAGAGGAGGAGGACGCAGACAGGAAGAAGAGGATGACACAGACAGGACGAGGAGGAGGACGCAGACAGGAAGAGGAGGAGAACACAGACAGGAAGAGGGAGAGGGCACAGACAGGAAGAGGAGGAGGATACAGACAGGAAGAAGAGGAGGACACAGACAGGAAGAATAGGAGAACACAGACAGGAAGAGGAGGAGGACACAGACAGGAAGAAGAGGAGGACACAGACAGGAAGAAGAGGAGGACACAGACAGGAAGAGGAGGAGAACACAGACAGGAAGAGGAATAGGGCACAGACAGGAAGAAGAGGAGGACACAAACAGGAAGAAGAGAAGGACACAGACAGGAAGAGGAGGAGTACACAGACAGGAAGAGGAATAGGGCACAGAGAGGAAGAGGAGGAGGACAGACAGGAAGAGGAGAAGGACACAGACAGGAAGAAGAGGAGGACACAGGAAGAATAGGAGAACACAGACAGGAGGAGGAGGAGGACAGACTTGAAGAGAAGGAGGACACAGACAGGAAGAAGAGGAGGACACAGACAGGAAGAATAGGAGAACACAGACAGGAAGAGGAGGAGGACACAGACAGGAAGAAGAGGAGGACACAGACAGGAAGAAGAGGAGGACACAGACAGGAAGAGGTGGAGAACACAGACAGGAAGAGGAATAGGGCACAGACAGGAAGAGGAGGAGGACAGACAGGAAGAGGAGGAGGACACAGACAGGAAGAAGAGGAGGACACAGACAGGAAGAATAGGAGAACACAGACAGGAAGAGGAGGAGGACACACACAGGAAGAGGAGGAGGACACAGACAGGAAAAAGAGGAGAACATAGACAGGAAGAGGAGCAGGGCACAGAGAGGAAGAGGAGGACACAGCTCGGAAGAGGAATAGGGCACAGACAGGATGAGGAGGAGAACGCAGACATGAAGTGGAGAATGACACAGAGAGGAAGAGGAGGAGAACATAAACAGGAAATGGAGGAGGACACAGACAGGAAGTGGAGAATGACACAGAGAGGAAGAGGAGGAGAACATACACATGAAATGGAGGAGGACACAGACAGGAAGAGGAGGAGGACACAGACATGAAAAGGAGGAAACCGGAAGTGGAGGAGGACATAGACAGAATGAAGAGGAGGACACAGACAGGAAGTGGAGGAAACCGGAAGTGGAGCAGGACATAGACAGGAAGAGGAGGACGACACATACAGGAAGAGGAGGAGGACACAGACATGAAGAGGAAGAAACCAGAAGTGGCGGAGAACATAGACAGGAAGAGGAGGAAGACACAGACAGGAAGAGGAGGAGGACATAGACAGGAAGTGGAGGAGGACATAGACAGGAAGAGGAGGAAGACACAGACAGGAAGAGGAGGAGGACGACACAGACAAGAAGTGGAGGATGACAGACAGGAAGAGGAGGAAACACAGACAGGAAAAGGAGGAGGACACTGACAGGAAGTGGAGAAGGACACAGACTGGAAGAGGAGGAGGACACAGACAGGAAGAGGAGGAGAACACAGACAGGAAGAGGAGGAGGACACAGACAGGAAAAAGATGGAGGAGGTCACCTTCAAGGCCATTAACCATGGGGATCAATCTTAAGGCTGGGGCTTCGGTAACACATTTTGCACAACAGCAAACCATTTGTGCGACTTGTCTGCAAACTGCGGCTGCGTGACATTTTTAGAGCCAAAATTTGAAACTTCTCAGGCAAGTCTCAGTTGCCCATGATTTGTATTGCCATCTATGAATGGTAATTGGGTGTCATGGATGCTTTTAGTCTCCCTGAGCTATACTCACCTACACAACTGGTCACACAGTGGTGCCAGCAGCTGAACCACAGCAATATGCCCATCAATGGGGAAAATACCAAACCATACTAGTTTTGTCCTCTTGAAGAACAATACAAAATTAACACAGAAATAATCAAAATCTGCTAAATATCAACAAATGTATTTTGTGAACATTTATTAGTTAGATATTTCTGCCAAGGTTTGATAACTAACTATGCGTAATATTGCACTACCCACATGTATCAACATCCAGCTTTCCCAGACTCCTGGAGGGCAAATTTGAGCTAGTTCCGCAGTATTGCTTCCTTTTACAGCCAAGTTGTATATAATTAAGCAGATTTGCTAATGAAGACTTTCAGGAAGGCCATCAGGAGCTGTAACAGTAACTATTTTAGATGTCCCCCAGATTTTCTAGAAATACATATAACTAAGAAATAGCTTGAAAGAATTGACTTCGGCATCTCCTCCCCTTCTGGCCAAAAGTGGTACTGCAACCACTGTGTATGTGATAATTCATTCTTCAAATTTTAATATGTGTAAATCAACCTCACACTTCTCTGCCATCACAAAATGAAAGAACTAATACAAAAAAAGCTAAATGCACTGGTGCCTTGCAGCGCTGGGGTCCCGGGTTCAAATGTGACCAAGAACAACATCTGCATGGAGTCTGTATGTTCTCCGCGAGTTTGTGAGCGTTTCCTCCGGTTTCCTCCCACACTCCAAAGACATACTGATAGGGAACTTAGACTGTGAGCTCCACTAGGGACAGAGGGATGCTAATGTCTGTACAGTGCTGCGGTATATGTCAGCGCTCTATAAGTGAGAAAGATGATAAATAAAATGTGTTTACTGGAGCAACTAGTAACAAGGCTCTGTTCACACTGCCGTCATGACTTCCACTGACAGTGTGACAGATCTGTTTTCAATTACTTCCTGACAAATTCTGACCAAAAATACAATTCTGAATTCCGAAAAAATACAAATTCTGAACAAATACAGCAAAGAAAGTTTATATATCAAGGCACAAACACTTTATTAAATGAAATGTGTCATCAGAAAATGACCTATTGTTTGAATCATGTTTTATGTAATTTTCTTTTTTCTTTTTTTGGGGTGATCCTTTTCCATTTTCCATGTTAATATATTTAAAAACAAAATCATAAAATTGTGCAATTTTCGTACTGGCCACTAGGGCGAATAATATCTCAAGACTTCTTGTTCTATACAGGTTACTTTTCAGCAGTCATCTCACTATCATCACACGCAGAGTTACAATGACAAGTAGCACCTCTATGTAGATCCATCATTTACAACAGGTGATATCACAGCTTATCTTCTCCCTCCTGACCTCTGCACAGGTCACAGAGCATGCCTGAAAACTCTCCCATAGAAGTCAATAGGGTCAGCTGCTGTGCATTGTGTCTATGGCGTGATAAATTTGCGATAGAAATTCACGACCAACACTAAGGGGTAGGCAACTTTCCTATTTTTTTGTTAGGGATGTTGCTAAATGCCGATATTCGCGATAAATTCACAATTAGAATATTCAAGATCAACACTATTCGCGAATACGAATATATCGCACTATATTCAAAATATTCAGATATATTTAAAATTTTCTGGATGACATATTCCTTTTAATTCCATAAGCAAACTATGCAAAAAAATTATAGAATTCTGAAATATCTAAAAACAGACATAAAAACAATAGGAGGGCATCTGTAATAAGAAGAAGCACGCACAGACACCAGAGCCAACACATAGATGCCACTTGTATTTTAATCATTTATATCCCTGCTCTTTCTATGCTCAGGAGTCCAGTGGGCGGTATTAACTGATTGACAGCCTTGCTGTATAACTGGGCACAGAATGATAGAAACGCCCACTGGACTCCTAAGCCTAGAAAGAGCAGGGATATAAATGAATGTTCTACTGAATCTTGTCCCATAAAACCATATATCAGTCAGCTCAGCTCCTCCTGCTCTTTAGGGCTCATACACACTGCCGTTGATCGGCCGTTCCGTGCACTAGGGACTGCAATTTGCTGTCCCCAATGCACACGCAACATCCATGTGGATTCTGCAGACGAAATGGGTCCGTTGCATGCACGGACAGAACGAGCAGAAACCCCACTCGGTAGTGCTTCCGTGGGGTTCCGTGCCTCCGTTCCGCACCGGAGCTTCCGGATTGGAGACCCATTCAAGTGAATACGGGCACGGCCAGGCAATGGCCATGTGCATGAGGCCTTAATCTGCTGCCTACAAAAGGAATGTATGTACAATGTGATAGGTTCCCTTTAAGCTGGCCATTTCCATAAGATTTTTATAGGCCTTAGTGCAGCCGATCACTCGTACGTCTAATCACTTTAAATGGTGGGCCACTTTAGGGGGGAAGAGTCGTGGACAATGTTGGAATTTTTGCAAATGTTGTTTCAAGTGGAAACATTTTAATAATCCTATGATTTTACTGCAACTTTCCTGACACCAAATATTGCGGATCCCTAGCGTGAGCAAGTAAAGACCATGTTTCTTTATTTTATTTTTGTACTTTTTTTTTGCAGTTGGCACCATTTTTTATGATAGAAAATTTTTCTGAATAACCCTGCCCCGTAGAGTAGCCTTCTGTTGACCATTAAGAAGCTTTACCCATCTCAGACAATGGGGCCTACCGCTAGGATATGTCCCCATTGTCTTATAGGTCCCCACCTCTGGGACCCGCACCTACACTGAGAGCGGAGCCCCGGCTATTTCCGTCATCCCCATAGAAATTTATAGGTGCGTTGGCCACCCAAGCTCGGTGCGCTTCCATTCAATACTACGGGAGAGCCCTTGGGGGTGGCCGGACCCCAGGAAACCCAGGGACCTCCAGCCACCACCTTCCCCGCTCCCTAGCGATATGCCCCCATTGTCTCAGATGGGAATACCCCTTTAACGGTCATGTAAGAAAAAAAGAAAATATGGAATTCGGCAGGAAGAGATATTAGTTCTTCACATTTTCGCATCTCTGGTTGAAGCAGTGGATTAATTAACCCCTACACTCCCCATTCTGATCCTTACCCCGAGGGGTCAGAACGCTGCGGTCACATTTGAACTCAAACACCATGTAATGATGGTTCATATTTACATTCGGCTTTTCCAAGTATTCCCCGTAGTTTGCGGTTCTGGCTCTGGCCTGAGCGGAAGGGTTCTCTTCTTCCATTTGCTGCCAGCATTAATTATGTCTTGTGCCTGCGAAGGTCTAACAAGAACCAAACGGGAAGACCTGAAGCTGATCCTTTCCCCGTGGTGGGTACTGGGTTACAGCCCATGTCCTCCAAGTGATGTCTTCGCTGCTTTTTACCCTGCGGACTCCAGAAATGTTTTCATTCGAAGCAAAAGCAATAAAATCTGAGAATTGTGATGTCTTCCATACATGACCATTGCTGCTCTGCCTCTGCCAAACCGCTGTGCGTCCGGAACCACAGGGGTTAATGCAAGGAGCAAACCCGCTGGAAATATTCGACTCCCTTTCTTGGATTTGTCTGTATGAATTACATTTACACTTTACTGCTGCCTTGAAGTCATTCATTTCTGCTGATGTCATTGCTCGGACTTATTATCTTGGATTCGCTAGCTCAGAGTAAACAGATCGGGACCCTTCGGTCCCATTTACACCGGCGAGTTTTCTGCGCGGGTGCAATGCGTGACGTGATCGCGTAGCACCCGCACTGAATCCTGACCCATTTATTTCAATGGTTCTGTGTACATGGGCCTTTTTTTTCACGCATCACTTGTGCGTTGCGTGAAAATCGCAGCGTGTTCCATATTCTGCGTTTTTCACGCAGCCCTGGCCCCATAGAAGTGAATGGGGCTTAAGTGAAAAACGCATTGCATCCGGAAGCAAGTGCGGATGCGATGTGTTTTTTACTGATGGTTTCTAGGAGATGTTGTTTGTAAACCTTCAGTTTTTTATCACGCGCGTGAAAAACGCATCAAAACGCATTGCACCCGCGCGGAAAAAACTGAACAACAGAACGCAATCACAGGCAAAACTGACTGAACTTGCTTGCAAAATGGTGCGAGTTTCCCTGAACACATCCTGAACGCATCCGGACCTGATCCGTCACGCTCGTGTGAAAGAGGCCTTATGGCGGGTGTACACGGTCCGATTGTCGGGCAGATTACCGGGGATGAACGGTCCTGCGAATGGTCGTTCCTGATAATCTGCCGGTCTCAAGGTGATGCCAATGAACAAGCAAAACCTCCGTTCATGGGATGAAACTCGTTCTTGCAGGAGAATAAATAATCGTTTCTGCAAATCGTGGGTCTGAACCGGAACAATGCAGCTGTGCGCGGACGAGCGATAGCGATTGTACATTGCAATAAAGGATGATTGATATTTACCTGCAATAAAAAATATTGTTAGTTTTTTTATGTACATTGTACTTTCCTCTGGCAGCGCCCCCTGCTGTTTATCCTTCTCCTTCTCCATTCAGTGGAATAACATGCTTAGGCCTCTTGCACACGACAGTATTTTGCGGACCGTATACTGGCAGTTTTTTCAGTTCAGTATACTGACAGTATACTGAACCATTCACTTCAATGGGACGGCAAAAAATACTGAAGTGTCTCCGTATGCCTTCCGTTTCCGTTTCCGTTTTCCCGTTCCGTTTAAATATAGAACATGTCCTATTCTTGTCCGGACATCACGTTCAGTGGCTCCATTCAAGTCAATGGGTCCGCAAAAAAATGGAAAGCATACGGAAAGGCATCCGTATGTCTTCCGTATCCGTTCCGTTTTTGCTGAACAATCTATGGAAATTTTTAAGACCAGCCCAATTTTTTCTATGTAATTACTGTATACTGTATATGCCATACGGAAAAACGGAACCGAAGCGGAAACACAACGGAAGCAAAAAACGGAAAAACGGATCTGTTAAAAACGGACCGCAAAACACTGAAAAAGCCATACGTTCGTGTGCAAGTTCACACTTCAGGTATTTAGTCAGTTATTTCCATTAGTGATTGTGAGCCAAAACCAGTAGTGAAGCCTCCGCAGAGATGCGGTGTAATGGGAGGATCGGCGCCTGTTCTGTGTATAAATGATGGAAATAACTGAAGTGTGAACTCGGCCTTAGCTTCCCTGTTCCCTCCCCTCCGTGCTGGGCTAGTAATCTTACAGAGAAGCAGGTGAAGTGCCTAGGCACCTTTCATTATCTATCTATCTATCTATCTATCTATCTATCTATCTATCTATCGCCTTATCTCTATCTATCTCTATCTATCTATCTATCTATCTATCTATCGCCTTATCTATATCTATCTATCTATCTATCGCCTTATCTCTATCTATCTATCTATCTATCTATCTATCGCCTTATCTATATCTATCTATCTATCTATCTATCGCCTTATCTATATCTATCTATCTATCTATCTATCGCCTTATCTCTATCTATCTCTATCTATCTGGGTCCTAGTTGTATATACAATGGAAATATCCGCAGAAATCCAAAGTTTTGAAAATTGAAATGGTTTAGGCTGGGTTCAGAAGTGACAGATTAGCTGTGGATTTCCTGCAGCAGAAAGAAATCCACCAAAGGACGTCTTCCTTCACACGCTGCGGATTTTGTTGCAAAAAAGCTGCAGATTAGACAAAGTTTCATTCTTTGCACTGGAAGAGGAGAAATGCACAGATTTACAATCCCCACCACAGGTCTGAGACTGACTGAGAACTGCGGAAACTCATTCACTTTGCTGTTACTGTACAACAATGCAGATTTGCTGCACGGAAATCCACGACAGCAAATCCGCAGCTAATCAGTCACTTGTGAACACAGCCTTATTCATATCACTAGGACATTTCAGTTCCAACAAGCTTAATGAAGGTTCTGTGATAGGACTGAGGACGGACATGTATTGATACGAATGAACACTGATTTGAATTCTCAAAACTTTAGAGCATTGTATCTATCTATCTATCTATCTATCTATCTATCTATCTATCATGTGATATCTATCTATCTATCTATCTATCTATCTATCTATCATGTGATATCTATATCTATCTATCTATCTATCTATCTATCTATCTATCTATCTAAGAACATCGACTGGGGAAATAAACGGGTCTAACACCCTTCACAGATACTGGAGTGCTGCCTCATCATTTCTTCTTAGATATTGTCTATTGACTGTGCTGCTGCCATTCTTTGTTTGTTGTAGATCTATCTATCTATCTATGTATCTATCTATCTAGTAAAAATGCAAAGGATCGCACAGCAGGTTCCAAAAAATGAAAAAGATGGAGTGCCAGTGGCTGTGAGGACAATCCCCTATGTCCACGGAAATATAGCACAATAAATTCCACAGCACTTCCTTGATGGTGCCATTGAGTGCACCGAAATGTCGCTTTTTACCCGGCAAATAATGTATATTTATCTATCTATCTATCTATCTATCTATCTATCTATCTATCTATCCATGTGTCTCATATCTATCATCTATCTATCTATCTATCTATCTATCTATCTAATGTATATCTATCTATCTATCTATCTCATATCTATCTATCTCATATCTATCTATCTATCTATCTATCTATCTATCTATCCATGTGTCTCCTGTCTATTATCTATCTATCTATCTATCTATCTATCTAATGTCTATCTATCTATCTATCTATCTATCTATCAATCTATCTATCTCATATCTATCTATCTATCTATCTATCTATGAAATACAAAAACCGAGCAGCACCATGCTAATAGTAAAAGGAGTGCCAGTGGATGTCGGGTCGATCCTCCGTCCCAATTCAGCATACAAAATATGAAGAGTTTCACAGCACTTCCAAGTGAATTTGAATTTGTGTCTTTATTTACAGGGTCCAACAATTCAATTCTGTCAATTGTTGGGCCCCGATTAAGGGTTTATTTCTATCTGCACTGTTGTGTCATTGCTTGAGAAAGGTTCCACTGAGAAGACGAAACGTCGCATTGGTGTAAATAAACACACAGATTCACTTGGAAGTGCCGTGAAACTCTTCATTTTTTGTATCTGTCTGTCTCATCTCTATCTACCTATCTATCTATCTATCTATCTATCTATCTATCCATCCATCTACTGTATATCTATCTATCTTATCTCTATCTATCTATCTATCTATCTATCTATCTATCTATCTATCTATCGTATATATCTCATGTCTATATCTATCTATCTATCTATCTGTCTATCTGTCTATCTATCTCTTCTATGTTTATATTTTCTAAGTTCACATTTACATTAACAATAAAGCCGACTCCCAGTGTCTCTGACAACCTACAATAGTCACCTATGAATAACCAGACAGTTACCAGAGCCACACATTAAGCTTGCCTTGTTGGTACTTGTAGTGCCACGGGCCACATTGGCCACTGTTACATTAGATTACATTTCTTGCTGGTAGGAGATGCCAAGAATCTGGAGTGATGTCTGATAATGGGACTAGTTATCCCTCTAGGCCAGTCCCAAAATCCCAAGATTAGGAACTCTACCCGGATCTTACAACCTGGAGCGCAATTAACGCTTTTCCTACTGGATTAACAATCCGCCATTGATCCGTGTGTCAGGAATGTCCTCGATTTATGAAAGGTGCTTATTTCCCGGCTATGGAGAATTTTATGTTCTGTAGGTGAAATCAAGTTCAACCCACAGCTCTACAGTAGATTGATGTTTTAATAAAATGGGGGGAAAAAAGAGGAGAAATAAGGCAAATCTGCAGGGGATGTCAGATCCCATACTTATACTGTCAAATCCTACTGAAATCAGCCCCATATACATGTCATTATTCCCTATTGTATCCCTATCACTAAAAGCAATGGTTGACACTGTGCACTTTTCAGGAATGATCAGTGACCCTGCCTTGGCCAACTTTGAAAATCGAATAAAAATTCTACAATCTCATATTCATTGGGATTGAAGGGATTGAGGCCCCAAAGCAAAAAACAAGGAGTTAATAAAATGAAGCGTCCTTCTCCTCATGAGCTGTAGATGGCGCTCTCTCCCCATTGTTCTCATCAGTGTGAAAATACCGGAAGGCGAGGAGACCTGAGCTCCGCGATATCGCCAGAATAGTCCTCCTGACCGCTGCCACCGGGGGCCACGGGCAGGGCCCCTCCATAAGCACTGCTCAGCTGATACCGTGCTATCAAAACCTGGTGTCACTGACCCCTTATACAGTGTGGACATGCTGGGAGTAGTAGTGGCAGACGCTGTACTTTGCAGTGGGACAGATTGCTTATTAACAGTCTGGGCTGGGAGCCCCCGGCAGAGCCCCCACTGTGCCAGTATTCACACCCTGCGGAAAATCACTGGAGTGGCCTTTAGAGGAGGGAAATGGTGTGCAGGAGGGTGAATGTACTAAATGGGGAAGCAAATGCAATTATCTATCTATCATCTATCTATCTATCTATCTATCTATCTATCATCTATCTATCTATTTATCTATCTACAGTATCTATCTATCTATCTATCTATCTATCTATCTATCATCTATCTATCTATCTAATATCTATCTATCTATCTATCTATCTATCTATCTATCATCTATCTATCTACAGTATCTATCTATCATCTATCTATCTCCGATCTATCTATCTATCTACAGTATCTATCTATCTATCTATCTATCTATCTATCTATCTATCTATCTATCTATCATCTAGTATCTATCTATCTATCTATCTATCTATCTCCTATCTATCATCTAGTATCTATCTATCTATCTATCCATCTATCTCCTATCTATCTATCTATCTATCTATCTACTCTATCTATCTATCTATCTTTTTATTTATATATCTCATATCTATCTCTCTGTCTGTATACCTCTATGTAATCTATCTATATGTATCCATCTGTCTATCTATCTAGCCATAGCTTTCTTTCTTTCTTTCTTTCTTTCTCTTTCTTTCTTTCTTTCTTTCTTTCTTTCTTTCTTTCTTCTTATCCATCTATCTATAGCTATATCTTTATTATATATATCTGTCTAATGTTTCTGTATGTCTCCATGTAGTCTGTATCTATCTATCTATTTACTTCTCATCTTTCTTTCTGCCTTCTATCTGTTCATACGAATTTCTTTATCTTTCTTCTTTTTCTCTCTGTTCACTAATCTATATATTCTGTATCTATTTAGTCATACAGCGTGTCTCTACCTAGCCCATATCTATCTATCTATCTATCTAACTATCTATCTATCTATCTATCTATCTATCTAACTATCTATCTATCTATCTATCTATCTATCTTTCCCATATCCATCTATCTGTACCCCTCTCATATCTATTTATCTCTCTCTCTCTCTCTCTCTCTCTCACTCTCTCTCTCTCTCTCTTTCTCTCTCTATCTACACAGCAGAGCCCCCTGCCCTCCATGTAGCAGAGCTCACTCGGTGCTGCTCTCTGCCCCCAGACCACTCGATCTCCAGAATAAGACGCAGGAAGCTTCCTCCATATGTCGCAGGAGGTGACCGGGCTCCTGCCTCTGTTTTTGTCTTATTTCTATTAACGGCACATCGGGCGATCAGGACAGATGAGAGATCGGATCGGTGTCAATCATGTCCACCTTATGAAATAAAGAGTTAAATCCCGGATTCTTTCTACTGATTCTGCTCTGAACCAAAAAAAAAAAAAAAAAAACATTCTGCATTTTCCAACTCCAAAGCCATAAAAAAGTAAGAAGTTTGCAGACACCTTTCTTGATTGGACCTTGGGCGATACTTGGAATTTTACATTTAATTTGCATTTCGTTCTTAGTGAATATTGAAGCCTTGAATTGAGGATTGAATTTTATTAGGACATCTGGACTGACAATATCAAATCAGACAGCAGGCTCCCCGAGCAGGCGAAAACCGCAGGCTTAATTACAACCCAGCGCATTTCATTACAGCCAATTAGAAGATCTGAAACGATCTGATCGATTCCTGTTTGCACGGGTTGGGGGGGTTGGTAGTTTTGGGGTCGCACTGTCAGGAATCCCTTATCTGGGGCTGTGGGCCGAGATTCGTTGCGCTTTGCGCGCAGATCGCAAAGGGTTAAACGCCATAAACGCTGCGGGGTGCAGAAACCGCAAACAGACGGAGTGAATGGAGGCAGATGTCCAAACCGCAACGAGAGGGGTTCTGGCATCCCGCATCTGTCCTTCTAGATCGGGGGCTATAGAAACTTCTGTAAGGGTCAATGGAAAGATCGACCGGAACTTTCTTCAGGTTTCCCTTTTTTAAATGATTATAATTTATGGGGCTGTTCTGTAAACCTTTGCGACATTTTAATAGGAAAGCTTCAGGGCTAGATCCTGACCCTCAGATGGCAGCAAATTCTGCCTGCAGATAAGAATCGGATACTGCGATCTGCAGGACACAAGGAAGAATTCTATCGGGTGTCAGGGTGTCCAGAAACTGGCGCCTACTATATCCATTGCAAGGAGACACTTTGCATCTTACACATAGGGGCAGGAGGACAGGCGGCCATAGGGGCAGGAGGACAGGCGGCCATAGGGGCAGGAGGACAGGCGGCCATAGGGGCAGGAGGACAGACGGCCATAGGGGCAGGAGGACAGTCGGCCATAGGGGCAGGAGGGCAGGAGGCCATTGGGGCAGGAGGACAGACGGCCATAGGGGCAGGAAGACAGGCGGCCATAGGGGCAGGAGGACAGGCGGCCATAGGGGCAGGAGGACAGGCGGCCATAGGGGCAGGAGGGCAGGCGGCCATAGGGGCAGGAGGACAGGCGGCCATAGGGGCAGGAGGACAGACGGCCATAGGGGCAGGAGGACAGGCGGCCATTGGGGCAGGAGGACAGACGGCCATAGGGGCAGGAAGACAGGCGGCCATAGGGGCAGGAGGACAGGCGGCCATAGGGGCAGGAGGACAGGCGGCCATTGGGGCAGGAGGGCAGGCGGCCATAGGGGCAGGAGGACAGACGGCCATAGGGGCAGGAGGACAGGCGGCCATTGGGGCAGGAGGGCAGGCGGCCATAGGGGCAGGAGGACAGACGGCCATTGGGGCAGGAGGGCAGGCGGCCATAGGGGCAGGAGGACAGACGGCCATAGGGGCAGGAGGACAGGCGGCCATAGGGGCAGGAGGACAGGCGGCCATAGGGGCAGGAGGACAGGCGGCCATAGGGGCAGGAGGACAGGCGGCCATTGGGGCAGGAGGACAGGCGGCCATTGGGGCAGGAGGACAGGCGGCCATAGGACAAAACAGATGAAAGGAGAAGTGCAGGATCTCCTCATGTAAAGGGCTGTACATAGTGATTTTATGCCCCGGTTTCACGGTAGAATTCCTGATTGTAATGCCCTAGTTTCACCAGAGGTGGTGCTCTTTATCACACTTTCATCCTCTTTCCTGCCTCTTCCAGATATAATCGTATAGACGAGGCTTGTAGTCCTGCCAAACTGAAATGTGTGCTATATGGAATTATCTATCTATCTATCTATCTATCTATCTATCTATCTATCTATCTAATTAGCTATTTATCTCATCGCTATCTACCTATCTTTCTTCTTGTCATCTATATTATATATATATACCTGAATATAAAGCTATTTCTTAATGCCAGATTCCTACAATAATAGAGGTTACTATATCTATCTATCTATCTATCTATCTATCTATATATCTATCTATCTATCTATCTATCTATGTATCTATCTATCTATCTATCATCTATCTGTCTATCCACCCATCTATTATGTATATATGTATGTATCTATCTATCATCTATCTATCTATCTGTCTGTCTGTCTATCTATCCACCCATCTATTGTGAATCTATCTATCTATCTACTATTATCTATCTATTTATCTATCTATCTACTATTATCTATCTATCCACCTATCTATCTATCTATCTATCTATCTATCTATCTATCTATCTATCCACCCATCTAGTATGTATCTATCTATCTAGATACAGCTGAACATACAGCTATACCACAAGGACAGATTTCTACTATATCTGGGGCTGGGTCTCCCCCTTAGTCTCCCTGAGTTATTTGTTCTCCTCATTAAAACGCTTAATGTGAAATACAGCCCATGAGATGGGAACCTCCAGGAGCGGCGATGTCAGCCCGAGCCTCCGCTGATAATAATACTAATATTTCCGACCTTTCCGATCATCAGAACAACTGAAGTGATACGGTGATATACCGAATGGAGTACGGCGCCATTAACCCTTTGTTGCAGAAATTAAACGATTCAAGAAAATAATAAACTCCCTTCAGAAACAACTTCGCAATACATCGAATATATATATACTTTATTTATTTATTTATATAATTATATATATAATTGGACCACTTTGCTTAAAGGGTTAACCGCAGCTATTGCAGTTTTTGCGCACAAGTCATACACGGCGCATTCATGCGTTTTTGGCTGCCTTGTGAATGATTTCCTAATGTGCCAGCTACACAATGGAGCAGATGGGGACAGTCCTAATTCATCCTGTATTGGAGAGAAGGACACAGGCCTCCGGACCAGCGGTCAGACCCCAGAAAATTGGTAGAAAATCCAGTTAATTCGCAGCCAATGCTGCAGGAGACTGAACCGAGAAGCGACTTTTCAAATTGTCGCTCACCAATGTATATTTAGGTGGCAAGAAATTGGCAGGAAACAGGGCTGCTCCGAGAGAAATCTTAAGAATCCAGTTCCAAGAACATTTCCAGTATAAATATTTACTAATAGTAATAATAATGATGATGATAATAATAAATATATTTATGTATAATTCACCTGTAATTAGAACATTACACATAATCTGGACAATGTCAGACGGAGGAGAAAACTCTTCTGACCCCAACTATTTTGGCATTATCCACTCTATTAACCTTTTAATCGCCAGTGGGGGGCTCCTTGTCTGCAATCCCTCTAATTCCTCCTGGGGTCTTAGACAAAAAATGCAGCTTTTCCCCCCTAATAACATAATGGTCGATTAATGAAAGCTCCAGAGTGAAACTTCTTATCCTATTAGTGGGAGGTGGGCTAAGAATGGGGCTGCTGTCCCTTTAAGGTCACTGCCTGCTCTGGTATGGACAGCTGGCCGATGGCCCTGGGAGGGGCCGCAGCCTGACATCTGGGGGCCACTGGTGTGCGCCACGCGAATCGCTTCATGTCGCTATTTAAATGCAAATTTGTGGGGGGATCATTGAAGACTCAGCCCTAGAAAAGCAGACAATAGGAGCAGTTCACACCCGGAGCCGCCGCTCTGCCGCAGATCTGATAGCAGGCGGCGGGCGAGGGGTTAATAGAGGAGACGAAGTCACCCTGAAACTAAAAAGTCCCAGAAACATCATTTCTACTTCTAGGTTCTATATGTTATCGGTGTATGTATGCTTCTACACCTGTATACGGCGGCCACCTACCGCACTATAGCTCCTGTATGTATATATAGTCACCTACCCCATTATATATATCTCTTGTATCTATCTATCTATCTATCTATCTATCTATCTATCTATCTATCTATCTATCTATCCCCCTCTCTCTCTCCTCTCTCTCTCTCTCTCTCTATATATATATATATATCCTGTATCTATCTATCTATCTATCTATCTATCTATCATCTCTCTCTCTCTCTCTCTCTCTCTCTCTATATATATATATATATAGTCACCTACCCCATTATATATATATATATATATATATATATATATCTCCTGTATCTATCTATCTATCTATCTATCTATCTATCTATCTATCTATCTATTATCTCTCATCTCTCTCTTTCTCTCTCTCTCTATATATATAGTCACCTACCTCATTATTTCTCATCTATCTATCTATCTATCTATCTATCTATCTATCTATCTATCTATCTCTCTCTCTCTCTCTCTCTCTCTCTCTATCTCTCTATATATATATATAGTCACCTACCTCATTATTTCTTATCTATCTATCTATCTATCTATCTATCTATCTATCTATCTATCTATCTAACTATTTACCCCCCCCCACCTCTCTCTCTCTCTCTCTCTCTCTCTCTCTCTCTCTCTATATATATATAGTCACCTACCTCATTATTTCTCATCTATCTATCTATCTATCTATCTATCTATCTACCCCCCCCTCTCTCTATATATATATATATATATAAATATATAGTCACCCTACCTCATTACAGTATCTATGCTCATGTAATCTCACTATAGCTGCATCTCTATGTACAGTATATAGTCCTCTGAGGGCACAGTTCACACATGATATATACATACAGTTATGGGAGCCCCCAGTATAGGTGTTTATAGTCCTCTGAGGATACTATAGCTTTATGTCTCTACCCCCTGAGGTCAGTAGGACTTTTGAACATAGCCATGTGGTGTCACTGTAACTCCTCTACCTGTGGTCAGTCTGCTACCAGTATATAGTCCTATGAGATGACTATAACTCCTCTCCATGTGTACAGTCACTCTGAGGTCACTCTAGATCCAGTATATAGGGTATATATGTATACAGTCACTCTGAGGTCACTCTAGATCCAGTATATAGGGTATATATGTATACAGTCTTATGAGGCCACTCTAGCTCCAGTACATAGATGTAGTCACCTGAGGTCAGTCTACCTCCAGCATCTATCTCAATAGTCATATGAGATTATTATAGCTCAGTCCATTATACAATCTATTTATGTCACTATAGCCTTATAATATATGAGGTCACTATAGCTTCATCTACAGGTATATAGGCACTTTAAATCCAGCACATGTATATAGTTATATCTCATCCCTATAGCTCCAGCACATGCATATAAGCAACTTGATAATGCTATAGTGTAAGCATCTGAGGCCATAATAACTCCAGTGTATGTATATACGTATGAGGTCACTATAGCTCCAGTACAAGAGTATTATAAGATTTTATGACATCTAGTACATAAATATAGCCATATGGGATCATTATAGTTCTAGTACATGTATGCAGACATGTGAGGTCACAATAGATCCACTACACATATACAATCCTCTGAGATAACTATACTGCATGTATACTGTCATATGGGGACACTATAGCTTCAGAACATGTTTGCAGTCATATAAGAACAGTAAAGATCCTGTACAGACATCTGAGGTCATTATAGCTCCAGTGCATGTGTACAGTTGTATGAGTTCACTATAGTACAGTGATGTGGGAACACTATAGCTTCAATATATGTATACAGTCATATAAGTTACGTATAGATATAATACATTTATACAGTCATATGAGGACAGTACAGCTACAGTACAAGCATACAAGCATCTGAGGTCACTATAGTACTTGTATGCAGTCCTAGGAGACCAGTATATCTCCACTACTTGTATACATGCATCTGAGGTCACGGTAGTACTTGTATACAGTGCTATCACACCAATATGGCTCTAGTACATGTATACAGTCATATGAGACCAGTATAGATCCAGCAGATATATACATGTATCCTAGGTCACTATATTACACGTATACAGGGATATCACAAAGTAAAGCTCCAGTACACATATACAGTGCTATCAGACCAGTATAGCTGCAGTACATGTATACAGTGCTATCAAACCAGTATATCTCCAGTACACATATACAGTGCTATCAGACCAGTATAGCTGAAGTACATGTATACAGTGCTATCAGACCAGTATAGCAGCAGTACATGTATACTGTGCTATCAGACCACTATATCTCCAGTAAATGTATACAGTGCTATCAGACCAGTATAGCTCCAGTACACTTATACAGTGCTATCACACAGTATAGCTCCAGTACACATATACAGTGCTATCAGACCAGTATGCAGTACATGTATACAGTGCTATCAGACCAGTATAGCGCCAGTACACTTATACAGTGCTATCACACAGTATAGCTCCAGTACACATATACAGTGCTATCAGACCAGTATAGCTGCAGTACATGTATACAGTGCTATCAGACCAGTATGGCGCCAGTACGCGTATACAGTGCTATCAGACCAGTAGAGCTCCAGTACATGTATACAGTCTTATCAGACCAGTATAGCTCCAGCACATATACACACACGCATGTGAGGGGACTGGAGCTCCAGTACATTTATACAGTGCTATCAGACCAGTATAGCTCCAGCACATATACACACACATCTGAGGGGACTATAGTACATATATACAGTCCTATGAGACCAGTATAGCTCTAGCACCTATATACACACATCTGAGGGGACTATAGTACATATATACCATCCTATGAGACCAGTATAGCTCTAGCCCCTATATATTCACACATATGAGGCGTCTACATATATACAGTCCTATGAGACCAGTATAGCTCCAGCCCCTGTATACATGTGAGGGGACTATAGTACATATATACAGTCCTATGAGACCAGTATAGCTCCATCCCCCATATACATGTGAGGGGACTACATATATACAGTCCTATGAGACCAGTATAGTTCCAGCCCCCGTATACATGTGAGGGGAATACATATATACAGTCCTATGAGACCAGTATAGCTCCAGCCCCTATATACACGTAAAGGGACTATAGTATATATATACAGTCCTATGAGACCAGAATAGCTCCAGCCCCTATATACACGTAAAGGGACTATAGTATATATATACAGTCCTATGAGACCAGTATAGCTCCAGCCCACATATACATGTCAGGGGACTACATATATACAGTCCTATGAGACCAGTATAGCTCCAGCCCCCGTATACATGTGAGGGGAATACATATATACAGTCCTATGAGAGCAGTATAGCTCCAGCCCCTATATACATGTAAAGGGACTGTAGTACATATATACAGTCCTATGAGACCAGTATAGCTCCAGCCCCCGTATACATGTGAGGGGAGTACATATATACACAGTCCTATGAGAGCAGTATAGCTCCAGCCCCTATATACATCTAAAGAGACTATAGTATATATATACAGTCCTATGAGAGCAGTATAGCTCCAGCCCCTGTATACATGTGAGGGGACTATAGTACATATATACAGTCCTATGAGAGCAGTATAGCTCCAGCCCCTATATACATGTGAGGGGAGTACATATATACACAGTCCTATGAGAGCAGTATAGCTCCAGCCCCCGTATACATGTGAGGGGACTATAGTACATATATACAATCCTATGAGAGCAGTATAGCTCCAGCCCCTATATACATGTAAAGGGACTATAGTATATATATACAGTCCTATGAGAGCAGTATAGCTCCAGCCCCCGTATACATGTGAGGGGACTATAGTACATATATACAGTCCTATGAGAGCAGTATAGCTCCAGCCCCTATATACATGTAAAGGGACTATAGTATATATATACAGTCCTATGAGAGCAGTATAGCTCCAGCCCCCGTATACATGTAAAGGGACTATAGTACATATATACAGTCCTATGAGAGCAGTATAGCTCCAGCCCCCGTATACATGTAAAGGGACTATAGTATATATATACAGTCCTATGAGAGCAGTATTGCTCCAGCCCCTATATACATGTAAAGGGACTATAGTATATATATATTTACAGTCCTATGAGAGCAGTATAGCTCCAGCCCCCGTATACATGTGAGGGGACTATAGTACATATATACAGTCCTATGAGAGCAGTATAGCTCCAGCCCCCGTATACATGTGAGGGGACTATAGTACATATATACAGTCCTATGAGAGCAGTATAGCTCCAGCCCCTATATACATGTGAGGGGAGTACATATATACCATCCTATGAGACCAGTATAGCTCCAGCCCCGTCTACATGTGAGGGTCCTGGGATGTGACTCTGGTGGCTGCTGCCCCCAGCCTGTATAGTGACAATAAGATAAAGTTGGTGTATGATAAAGAGCCCATTCTCCACGCTTTGGGTGCAGGAGCAGATGATGTAGAAAATGAGGTAGAAGACATTGAGCCTCAGAGCCTGTTGTGAGCGGCAGCTGATTCCCCTCTTGGTGTCCAGATGGCTTCTGAGCACAGATTTGCATTCATTTTGCCTTAATATGGCCCAGAATAGCGGGGCAGCTGCCTGTGTTGTCAGGAAGGTTTAGGGCTCCTTTTCTATTGTGGGGGGCAGCCTGCTCCCCTCTGTCCTTGGCTTTCTGCGGGCTGCTCTCTCTTTAGTCAACACCATCAGATTTAAAGGGATTTACTGCTAAATCTCCTAATTTGGGAATCAGATTTAAATCGCCCTGGCGCGTGTAATCTGCATTAAAGATACTGTAAACGATGCAAGATTAGGATTTTCTGCTTCTTCTTGACACTTTCACATGAAGCGCAGATCGAATCGCTTCTCCCTCCGGTTAACCCTTTGCCGGCCAGGGTGTGCAGGTCAGGATATGGCGAGGCCCATCTGTCTAGAAATTATAGGAATTCTAATATTTAATAATCAGATCCGTTAAGATATCCCTCGCCTAAAATCCGATCTTTTCCATCATTACCGATAAATACATTTTTTTTCCATTTTTTATTGATTTTATTTTGATGATATTTTGTATCATTATTAATATTATTATTTTTTATGTCATTGCTTCCGAGGATAACAATTATTCTAATTGATCTCCTTCGGTTTTTTTCTAAGTCTTCCTCCTTCTGCACAGTTTTCCATAGACTTTGATTTAAGGTTATTAACATTCTATAGACAGTGGCATCTTTAATATGTGGCGATTTCTTCTAAGGACTAATCTCATTACTCTCAAATAGTCATAAAATATTATTTTATTAGACTTAGGTATTTAATTAGACGGCAGCTATGTAATGGATTTCTGCGATCGGTCTCCAGCAATAGCTTTGATAATTCACTTATCTTTGGCAATAGTCATTAACCCCCCACACCAGCAAAATAGATTGTGTCTGAATACACCCCCCCAAAGGGGGCTCCCCTGACACTGCACTGGGGGCTTCTATCATCAGCCATTCATTATTAAAATATTAGAACACCTTCCTGCCCACCCTGAAAATTCACCCTCCATCCCACCCCTCATCCTCTGCAGCTTCTCATCATCCCCATGACTAGGTGATTATTATCATAAAGGCTCCTATATAATGGTTACAATCAGTCTGCCTCCCATGCTTGCTGTCCTACTGCATCTTCCAGATTCCTAGAAATGGATCTAGCCCCCCTGATAAAGGAGATGGGGTCCCTTCCTTCCTATTAGTGACAATGCCCCCATTCATCCTCTCCCATCTTTATTAATATTAATTACACTTAGGTGTTAGAGAACATGTTGTCAGCTTCCAGGACAGAGCTGGGGTGCACTTACCGTCTCTGCAACTTCATTTCCTATTTACCTTCCTAAATTTTATTGTAAACATAACATGAAACTGAATTGGGGGGGGGGGGGGAATAAATCATTCCAAGTGGAAACAGGATCTGACAGGGGGGGGCACTTAACATATTGGAGTCCTTGTTAATAATTATTATTATTACAGCGCTGCACTAGTGATTGTATTGACTGTACTGATATAATACAGAATGTACTAATAGGCATAATACAGTGTGTGTGTGTGTGTGTCAATTGTGGATTGTCAGATTTAAATTTCTGTGGAAAGACTGATAGAAATATCTATGGAAAGACTGATAGAAATATCTATGGAAAGACTGATAGAAATAAGCAGAAATCGGCAGGTTATATGTGAACATCATCTGTCTCTTGTCAGAGTTATGCCTGTTCTATCCATCTATCTATTTATTTATTCTATATATATATATATATATATATATATATATATATATATCCACCCATTATCTATGTAGCCCTCCATTATCTATCTATCTATCTATCTATCTATCTATATATCTCTCTAATATCTATCTATCTCTCTATCTCTCTAATATCTATCTATATTTCTATCCATTATCTATCTATTTATCTATACATCCATTATCTATATATATATATATATATATATATATATATATATATAGATAGATATTGGATGGATAGATAGATAGATAGATAGATAATGGATGGATGGATACATAGATAATTGGTGAATATATATATATATATATATATAGTATATATAGAATAGATAGATAGATACAGCATTAGTTCATAAGTTGTAGCTGTGTTTATATATATAAAATGCATGCATAAGTGTAATTTTGTCCATAATAAAGGTATTTAATATATTTTCTACATGATATCAGCCCCAATGCCAAAGAACACACACTGGCATACAATTGTATATGCCACATGGAAGCAGTGTAATAATAATCTTACACATATATGTACATATGCAGTATATATATATATTGAACAGTTATATATAGTGTGTATATATGTATATACTTATTAATATTATTAATGCATTAGCAGGGCTATGGCATCATGACTTGTTTCCTTTCGGATTTCTTTGGCTGAATGATAACTTCATTGGCTGCTGATGTATATATATAATAAAAGAGCAGCCGGAGCATTGGAAGCAGTGCAGGCGGCGGCGGCAGCAGCAGCAGGGTGAGGACTGAGCAGAGCAGCTCCACAGCCCGGGCAGCGGCGGCAGGAGGAGGAGGAGAGGGAGGGGGAGGACCCTCCATATATGGGCACAGCCCCGCCCCCCTGACGTCAGCAGCTGACAGCGCTGCTCCCGGGGGTTTAGAGTTTTGGCTCCCGGGAAAGGTTCCAGTCCTGGGGGATAGAGGGCTGAGTTTTGTTCGCTTCCATCCATCGTGCAAGACGCTAAAGGCCCCTCATCCAGCTCTCTCCTGTGAGCAGGAGCCTCATGTCTCAGTTTATTTGTCTTTTGGAGCAGGAGATCTTTGCCAGAAGTGGTCGATTCAGCAGTGTCCTGAAGCTTTTTTGATGCTGTTTTGTTGCTGGAGATGATGACACCACATTGAGAAGCTTCAACCAACAAGCCACACACACAAAAAAGCCCCAAAAACTCTATTTATTCCTGCTCTGTCTGCTGATTGCCGGCTCATAGTGGTACTTTTATTATTATTATCCTGCATCCATCAGCAGCTGAACTCCGAGCGCTGGAAGCAGCTCCAAGAGCTCCGCAGATCCTGCACCTTGTGCCAGATTGAAGGGGAAGCAAAAAAAGCAGCACTTCAACTTGGGTCTACCCTACTGATCCTGGGGAGTTAAGTCATCATCATCATCAAGGAGAAGAGCACCAGAGGAAGAAGAAGAAGAACGAGAAGACCTGGGACATTTTCTAAAAGCATTTTTTTTTAAATTCCTTTTTTTATTATTTTTATTATCATTACTATTATTTTGAACCCTCATTTGATAGGAGTTGATCGTTGCCCAAAAAATTTAGTTTTAATGTTTGGGATTCAGGAAAATATACCAAGAGGTGGGACCACCATGAAAGAGGAACCACTGGGAGGTGGGATGAATCCAGTCCGATCATGGATGCATACAGCAGGGGTAGTGGATGCTAATACAGCCGCCCAGAGGTAGGTGTCTGCCAAATGATGTTGGCTTTTTTATTTCCTCATCCCCCTCAATGGTCTCTGTCAATGACAATCTCCCAGTGTCTCTGGGTCCATGAGCCTGTAATCCAGTGGTGGTGGTGGCACATGCCCCCATGCCTGGCTTCTCACACCATGTGCCAGGCTGGGACCAGCTGCCCCCCTCTCACCCAGCCCTTCTCTCCTTTCCTCCCGCAGTGGTGTGGGGCTGGCCCGGGCACATTTCGAGAAGCAGCCGCCCTCCAACCTCAGGAAGTCCAATTTTTTCCACTTCGTCCTAGCTCTGTACGACAGGCAGGGCCAGCCGGTGGAGATTGAGAGGACGGCGTTTGTGGACTTTGTGGAGAAGGAGAAAGTAAGTTTCTGCCTGGAATATCTACTTATCACACACTCAGAGCACCAGAGTAGACTTTATACCAGATCATCCCCCAGTATATTGAGTAGAAAACATATCATATCAGATATCGGTCATCACCCTGCACAGAGTAGACTTTATACCGCCCAATATATTGACTATAAGACATATAATATATTGATCATCACCCTGCACAGAGTAGACTTTATACCGCTCAATATATTGACTATAAGACATATAATATATTGATCATCACCCTGCACAGAGTAGATTTTATACCGCTCAATATATTGACTATAATACATATAATATATTGATCATCACCCTGCACAGAGTAGATTTTATACCGCTCAATATATTGACTATAATACATATAATATATTGATCATCACCCTGCACAGAGTAGAATATATATCATATCACCCCCAATATATTAAGTAGAATACGTATAATATCAGATATTGATCATCACCCTGCACAGAGTAGACTTTATACCAGATCATCCCCCCAATATATTAACTATAATAAATGTATTATTAATTGATCATCACCCTGCAGAGAATAGAATATATATCATATCACCCCCAATATATTGAGTAGAATACATATTATATCATATATTAGTCATCACCCTGCAGAAAGTAGACTTTATACCTGATCACCCCCCCAATATATTGACTATAATAAATGTATAATATATTGATCATCACCCTGCACAGAGTAAAATACATACCAGATCACCCTCCCCCTAATATATTGATTATAATATATTTAATATTGGTCATCACCCTGCAGAAAGTATAATATGTCTCAGATCATCACCCCAATATATGGATTATAATACATTTAATAGAATATATTGGTCATCATCCTGCAAAGAGCAGAATATATACCGGATCATCAACCCAATATATTAATTATAATATATTTGATAGAAGATATTGGTGATCACTTTGCAGAAAGTATAATATGTCTCAGATCATCACCCCAATATATTAATTATAATACATTTAATAGAAGACATTGCTGATCACTTTGCAGAAAGTATCATTTATATCAGATCATCCCCCCAATATAATGTAGATAATACATTCAATATAATATATTGGTCATCACACTGCAGAAAATATAATAGATTACCGGATCATCCCCCAATATATTGACTATAATACATGTATAATATATTGATCATCACCCTGCAGAGAAGAGAATATATATCATATCACCCCCAATATATTGATCATAATACATTTTATATTATATATTGGTGATCACCCTGCAGGAAGTATCATTTATACCATCATCCCCCAATATATTGACTATAATACATATAATATCATATATTGGTCATTACTTTGCAGAAAGTAGCATTTATACCACCGCCAATATTTTGACTATAATACATGTATAATATATTGATCATCACCCTGCACAGAGTAGAATACATAACCGATCATCACCCCAATATAGTAAATATATCATACATATATAATATATTGATTTTCAGCCACTGGTGCTTAGATTATAAGCAGTGCATTACATAGCACATAATGGCTATATTTAGTATAATATATAGAGCATCCCCCTCTCTATGTAATATAATATATTGACCCCACATTTAGGATAGAATATCGAATATCACCCTTTCTATTTAATAATATATCGATGATCACCCCTTGAACTTAGACTATATGTAATTTAATATATTGTATTGATCACCCCCTTTATGCAATATAATATATTGATCCCCTTTGCACTGATTGTGGTTTAAATTTATCTACTATATACTGATCTCATCATCATGCCATGCCAGTAATGCCTATAGATTTTATATGCATCCATACATAGAGCGATATAATTTCTCCAGTAATCTGGATCACCCCTAATGTTGGTGTGCCTATAACACAGTGCATTTATATCTAGCACGGACAAGTTAATGCAAATTATATCCTTCCTTTAAAAATGTACGTAAAATCTAGCTAAAAAGATCCATGTTATCCTCCCCCCCAACGAGTGGATGCAAATGATATTTTGTATCACTTTCTATTTATAAATACACATTTGTAAATTCAAAACAGAAATATCAAAATTCTATCAACATGGTGGAAAGTGCCCACATAGCTGCTTATACCCCTTACGACCCTCTTGCAATATATTAAATATTTGTCACTCAACACCCCCTAACATCGCCTATGCATGGGAAAAAAAACAACAACGTCCAGAGTGAAAAAATCCGGAAGAAATTGTATTTTTTGTAGCAAAACTTGTCATCACCCAGGATAGGCATCAATATAATCACCTCATTGAATTGCCTGCACTTAGGATAATTGTAAATCACTCCATTTACTGCACAGGGAAATAGCCTCACCCCCAAAATGTTTTTATTTAGTTATTTTTTGTATTATTTTTGGGGGGAATTAACCCTGTGTCCTCCAGAGGCAGAAGCAGCACCACGTGTAGATTTCTTCCCTTGGTTTAATGACAGATGGACAAAATTAAAAGCTTATATTGTGTCCCTGACATTTCAGCATTAGGACCAGAGAATGTAAACTATGAAAGCCAGAGCATGAAGTCACCAGGAAAGGGAAAAAATGCTGTTTTTTATGTATAAAGTAACACTTTGCTATTATTTTCAGGAGCCAAACAGTGAAAAAACTAATAATGGGATTCACTACAAGCTGCAGCTGTTATACAGTAATGGTAAGTGCTCATTATGGCATCCTAATATATTCCAGTTATTTATTGTCTTCATCAATAGTAGAAATTGGCAGATGATAATAATAATAATAATAATAAATTAATAATAAGTTTTACAAAATAGAGCATTTGCATTTGTAACTGAATTATTAGATTCCTAATATCTCCATAGTTGGTTGAATCTGAACATGTTGATTCCTATCTATCCGTAGTCATCTGCCATGTTACATATGTGTTAAGATAAAGCAGGAAGAATAGGAGGAAAAATTAGTTTAAACGTCAGAAAAAAATTAGAATAAATAATAATAATAATAAATATAATAGAAAAAGAAAATAGAAAATTAAAATCTTTGCTTCCACCTACTGCATGCAGGGCTGACAAGTTCCATCATGTATAATGAATCTAATGATTAGTAATAGTGGCTGCTTATTAAACTCATGTATTAATGATGTGTCCTAAGAATTACAATCATTGACGATTTCTACTTTTTCCCCTTTATTAGGAGTTAGAACTGAACAAGATTTATACGTTCGGCTAATAGACTCCATGACCAAACAGGTGAGAGGATTGGGTTTTGTTGTCACCTGGGCTGAGTTTGTATCTTTGAGGGTTTGGTTATTAATATTGTCACCATCCAGACTCTGCATCTTTTGTGGTCGCCCCCCTGACAGTCCACACACAGTCCGATGCTCTCCGGAGCAGCATTGTAGGGATCCCCTGTTATTATTATAGATGGAGGAAGGTGAAAAGGCAGCTTGTTCCTATCTGCTCTCTATTCACCTCTTAGCCCCCCATCTCCATAATTCAAGCTCCAAGCTCCAGGGGTCACCAGCACCCGTCCATTCCCTGCCCCCATCACCCAGTCCCTGTCACAGCTTGTAAATAACATAATTACACCTAGGTGCTTATTAAATAATTTACCCTGTCGTGTACAACTTCCCTGATAGGAACTAGAGGTTATCAATAAACTCCACAGCAATTATATGGAGGGGAAGGGGGGGGGGGGGGTAGATTCGATAGTCCCCTGTACTATTCATTCTATCTATCTATCTATCTATCTCAAATGTTATCTATCTATCTACAATATATTACTATGATCTATTTAATTACAAAATATACATACTACCAATAATAGACATCATAATATTACAATGCACCACTATATCTATCTATCTATCTATCTATCTATATCATATCTATTTACAATATATTACTATTATCTATTTATTAAAAATATATATACATATACTACCAATCACAGACATCATAATTTCCCAATGCACCACTGTATCTATCTATCTATCTATCTATCTATCTATCTATCTATCTATCTATCTATCTATCTATCTCATTTATGTATCTATGTATCTATCTCTCATCATTTCTATCTATCTATCTATCTATCTATCTATCTATCTATCTATATCATTTCTATCTATCTATTTGATTTTTATCTATCTATCTATCTATCTATCTATCTATCTATCTATCTCTATCTGTAATCCATCTATCTACAATATATTATATATTTATTGACACAATATACATGAACTACCAATCAGAGACATGACAATTGGACATTATGATGGGGCATTATGGGGTCAGTGCCATCCTTATCCTACTGACAATCCTTTCTACTAAATATTTAGGCGCAGGCAAAAGATCAAACTCCTTCTTTCTGTTGTCTCCTTTTAGCCCAGTTGCTTTCGGATTTGTCATTGATGCCACTTGAGTCCCCTCCTAAGGAGGAGATGAAGTGACAGGCAGCAGGCAGGGGGACACAGGACCCTTGAGCACTGCTATCCAGGCTTGTTACACAGGACTCCATTCATCCTGGAGACCTCTCCACTTGACAATGTCCCTTTTATTTCCTTTGTATATAAACAGCTAAATGTTTTTCGGAAATCACTGCTGACTAATTAAGGAGGAGGATGAAGCTGATGAATAAGTTTTAGTGCAAAAAAAACACAACCCCCCCCCAAAAAAAAAAAAAAACTGCCAAACAGGGTCAATCCTGTAACTCCCCCTATTTATTGTGCGTTTAGCTGGTGGCATGTGAGCAGAGCCCAGGATCCCGGGCATTTCATCTCCTCATAGCCCAGTCACTGATCAAAGAGTCAATGGTGCTGAACCGACAGTTTATGGATTCCTGTTTGTGCTACATAACCAAAAAATAAATCATTTCTAAATACTAGAAGGCGAGGGAGACAATCAGCTCTAGTCCTATAGCAATGCCTGGATCCAGCTGACATGTGCAGGCACACATCAGTGTTGTGTCTGTGTTTGCAAACACTGCCTGCTATCAAAGAGGCTCTGTCCTTATTATTACACATATGTGGGTTGTGTGCTTCCAGCAGCGCCGGCAACAGGCGGCAGATACAGCCCTCATCCTGCCAATGCAAGTCACTACGGCTCTAACAATTCTGAAATAATATCATGGGGGTAGTAGTAGATGGATGTGCCCACTACGACTCCTCTTATTTATAAATATGCCTGCAGGATGAGAGTTGTAGACCTTGTGGCATCATTACAGCCCCATAGAAATGAAAGATCTAAACCCTAAAATTACTATTATATGAGCTTTACAATAATCGCTCTAAGGCTCTCCTATTATTCTAGAAACAGGAAGGAATAGTCGCAGGGTTGGGGAAAGGAAGCGCAAGAGAGTGTCAGAAAGTGTCGCATAAATCTAATTTAAAAAGAAATAATTTTTCTACTATATATTCAGTATTTCCTGGCAATGTTTGTAGGTCTCTTTGGGTCATAGATTTGGATGGGTGAGAGGTGCATCCCCTAAATGGAGGGGGCTCCATGTGTTCTGGATTAGAGCCGTGTCTAGGACATCCAGCGGGACCTGGGTGCAGAGGGGACCCTGGTTAGGAGGCAGCCTGAGGGCCCCTTGGATCAGAAGATGCTAGGTCCATGTCCATGATGTGTGACCGAGCTCTGGATGCGCAGCCCCGGGTGTGCAGGGTGCAGGGTGGCACACTGGTGTCTTCTGTGGCACCCGGCCCGGCCGAGAAGTTGGCTCACCCCTGGTTGGCAGTCCAGTAAGATCCCGGGATGTGAGGCCGTCAGCCCTGGAGGAAGCCGCTGCTGCAGCCCCCTCCATCCAGCCAGGACCGAGCACCATCTGTCAGAGCCTCTGCTCAAAACCCACTCATCCGTCCTCCAGACACTCTGCCTTTTTACCAAAGAAAAATCATTGTTAGCACTTTCAAAATAAACAGCAGATTGCCCATTATCACCCGAAATCTCACCCAGCGACCGTCCTCAGGCGGCAGGCTCCGCGCCCGTCTGAACAGGGACCTGCCATGTAAGGTTATTTTTATAGAAAGCAAATCCAGGAGTTTGTGCTTCTGTTTTATTGCAAGAAAAAATATTTTATTTAGGATTCAGTCATGTCAGTCTGCAAAATCATCATAAAAGTGTCAAGAGATAAAAATGTGAACTGCATGATGTGGAGAAGGCACAGAAACTTCTCCAATATCAGAAATATAATGAATAAAGCAGAAGCATATAATAAATATCATCTATCTATCTATTTATCTATCTATCTATCTATCTATCTATCTATCTATCTATCTATCTAATATCTATCTATCTATCTATTATCTATCTATCTATCTATCTATCTATCTCATATCTATGTATCTATCTATCTATCTATCTATCTATCTCATACCTATCTATCTCATATCTATCTATCTATCTATCTATCTATCTCATATCTATCTATCTCATATCTATCTATCTATCTATCTATCTATCTATCTATCTATCTATCTATCTATAGCCTTCTCCTAAATGAGGTCAGCTCTGCTATAATCTCACTAGTTCATGTGTTGTAGGAGATGACATTTTAATTGGGGGGGGGGGGGGTCATTCATTCA